>UELW01000633.1:2229943-2829943 GCA_900490495.1 Danionella dracula
TTAATGATGGTTCATATTATATAAATTCTAAAATGATTGCATAACATTGTGGTGCAGTAACAAAGTTAAAATTATTCATGCAGTGTTTTTCTGTTATTCGTTGGTAAAATTAATGCATAAGAAACCCAGAACTACAGTAAATATGTGGAATATGAATCATCTTCCAGTGTCTGGCATATCATGAGACCAATCTGTCTCTTGTGTACCCATGTCAGAAAATATGTCTTCTCACATTTTCACCTGGTGCTGCTCACATAGTACTTTGCATTTTTGGTTTCCTTTCTGATCACATATGTTTAGCATACTTATCAATGTGGAAGTGCAGCTTGTGATGACTGAAGTTCCTTTTATTTATTTTTTTCACCCTCTCTCTTGAGGGTGGGTTTTAAACTGTCTTTAGGGAGCTTGATGCTGTATCTGTGTCTGAATCTTTCTGATTACTGAAGTAAACAAATCCTTTAAAGAGCTGTTTGGTCATGTTTGCAGCTACTGCATGTACACATACGATAAGATGGTGGCTCCAAATGTGTCCCTGCGGAAGGAGGGAGAGGTGAGCCACGAGGTTCTGGGGGCCCTGCTCAAACAACACTATGGCGGGAGGACACTCCCCATGGGTCAGTACACAATCATACTGTTAAGTGCTTTCCAGTAATGAATGCAGACACATGCGCAAGGAAGGGCTGTTGGAGGTCAAAAGTTTATGAATATGTCTGGGGTTGATTCACTCAAAGGCTGAGGAGCTGTTGAGAGCAGGTCCTACTATTAATACAGCTCACATTTTCTAGTCCCCAGTGAAAATGAGAGAGAGAGAGAGAGAGAAGAGGTGGCTGTCCCTGCGAGCATCAGATCGCTCTAGAGTAAAGTGCTGGGGGAGGGTTTCCAGTCTTCACCGCAGCACGCCACATTTCCTCCCATCCTCCTTCTGCCTGTTTCTCTCCATTCCTTCTACTCTTTCTCATACTCTTTCAACCCCCTCCGGCACACCACTCAACGCTTTGCAACTACCATTTCCTCTTTTATGCTTTTATCTATTTGTGTCTCTCTCTGCTGATCTTTCTTTCTGTCTTTTCATGTTTGACATCGCTAGG
Organism: Danionella dracula; assembly: GCA_900490495.1. Lineage (NCBI taxonomy): Eukaryota > Metazoa > Chordata > Actinopteri > Cypriniformes > Danionidae > Danionella > Danionella dracula. Next base: position 2,231,032 of record UELW01000633.1, read on the forward strand.
GTTCTTCCCCAGACTCACTCTCCATTAATTTTGATCTTTGACTCATCCCAAAACTCTTTTGTGTGTGTGTGTGTGTGTGTGTGTGTTGGTTCTGAAACCTTGTATTAGATCTCTGTTTCCATCTCCTCTCCTTGATCAGTTCCTCTCTCGCTCTCTCTCTCTCAGAATTTCTTTAAACTCAACTTGCATGTTTGTTTTTCACTATTCATGTTTTTTATTCTACATCTTTCACTTTCTGCTTTTTTCCCTCCTTATATTTAAACCTCAGATTGGTTTCACAATAAAAAAAAATTGTGTATTAGACAACAGTTTTATTTTAGTTCTCTCATTGTTCGATTATACGATTGCTTGAATCTGCCTCTGTTTGGCAACTTTCCATTCCTCCTTGGCTCCTCTTTTTCTTTGTCCCTCAATCTGTCTCACTTTACCCCTTTTTCATTCTCTATTCAGGCTCACTTTATTTTTCTTCCTTCATTTGTCTCTCTTTGTTACTACTGTCCTTTCTTATAGTCTTTTCTTTTCACAAAAAGCCAAAGAGAATTTTCCCTTCCCCGCCATTTTTTTTCAGTCCTAGTTTTTTTTTATTTTAAAATCTGGCTTTTTCAATCTGTCTCTCTTCCTTTAAAGTGCACGTTCTCCATCCTGTCTCGCCGCGTCTTTGGCTCCCCATCCCTGACTCATTCTTGTGAGTGTGACAGACAGGACTTAGTCACAGTTTGGGCAGCAGCAGAGCGAGACTGTTATTCGGCTCTGCAGTGGCAGTCTGCAGCCTGCATGTCCTACATTTAAATGAGCTGGATCTCACTCTGTCCCTCTGGGCTCTTGTAGCACGCATGTATACACACACTTGACTGCTGAGCTTTCTGTGGCATAGATAATTTCTGTGAGGTTTTTATAGAGAAGCAAAGTAAACTTTAAAATTGTGGAAAAAATGCCTCGAGAGTTCTGTCATGACTCCCTCTCTTTCTCTCTACACTGACCTTAAAGAGAGACACCCACAGAGAATTAGTCTCGCAGACTTCCAGCGCATGACTGATAAAACGTGCGTGTGTGATGGCTTGAGTTTGGCTAATGCGTTCCCTCCCTCTCCCTCAGATCTTCCAGCATCTCCTTCCTCTGTCGCAGAGGAGGCCAGATCCCACCACGCAGGAGAAGCACACGAGCGCCGCCAACCTCCTCAACCAGTCACCATGGAGACCAGCCAGGGCGGCAAGCAGTACACCCCCGTTTCCAAGATGAGCAAAGACAGCAGCATGGAGGACGACAAGGACAGGATCATGCTGGAAATAGTGCAAATGTACCGGCGGCAGCAAGAGAAACTCAATTCCACCCTTCAGAAGCAGATGCAACTGGAGATGGTGAGAGTTCAACAAATGAAACAACTCTTCTGGAGACACATTCAATCCACAATGAGCTTGGGGAGTTATGATTTAATTAATGTATTTAAACCCCTCATGTATGAATTTGCGAAACCACAGTAAACCATGTTTATGGGTTAAAAACTAACATGTGACTTCAAACAAACAACTACCCAGTGAATTTCTATAGAACATTTACTAAGGAAAAGATTTCAATATATTCTGCAGAGCGTACAAAAAAATCTCTAGCTTAAAACAGTGGCGTAAACATAGGACAGGATAAAATGTATAACAAACAAAGCACATAACTAATGCATAAAAGATATATATTTTTAGTAGACTATATACATATTTCATATATGTATGAAATAATCTCTATATTAAACAATGAATAAAATAGAATAGATCAATCAACACACAAATGGATCCATCAACACACACAGTTAAAAAATTTATATCACTTTTTTGCCAATTCATCTTTTTAGAAATCTTTCAAAAGAGTAAAAATGTGTCTTAAAATGGATTTCTTTCATGCTTGTTCAAAAATGTAGGTCCAACCACAAAATAAGTTCCATTCCTCTTAAGTTGGGTTTTTATTTGAGCAAACTTTAAGTTTGCAATTTGTCTGTTACGTAGGCTCTTCATCATTAAGAGTTAATGCAGTTCTGGGCTTTGTACATACATTTGTTACAGCTGTAGAAAACACTGTCTTTGATTAATTTTTTATTGTGGTGTCATAGCAATGCTAACTACTAGCTAACCAAACACAGCACAGATGACTCCATCATCCAGTGTTTAACATGGGACGCAACCCAAGGAAAAAAGTGGAAGTGCTTGCTCTGCACCAATAACAGTCGACCAATCACAGAGCTTGAGGCTTTGACACCTAGTTAAAATTTTTCAGAGATGGGTTTCATGCTACAGGCTTTGATAAGGGTCAGCGTGGTGTTATGTAAATACATATCTTTTGCAAAAGGCAATTCATAGGCTTAGAATAGATTGGCCTTTATTTTAAAACTTAAGAGTCTAAAACAAGAAAGCTTCTTCCCTCAGGCCATTCAGCTCCTTAACCCCTAACTTTTCCCACCAACACCGTCATATATTTCCTTTAAATATTGCAGTTCGATGTAAGCAACAGGATGTGGACTCTGTACATTTTTAGTCGCTGCGCATTCTGTTGTTCTGTTTCTGTACTTTACGTTTACTTAGGCTTTGGTCTGCACATTACCTTCAAAGCACATCTCTTAAGCACCTTGGACTTCTATAGTTATAGCTCTATTGCTTTATATGTGTACTACCTCTATTTCTAGAATATTACTATATTCAATTTACTTCTATAACCTGTGCTACTGGGTCATCTTTTGTACCTCTGTACCACAACAAATTCCTTGTGTGCGTGCGTGCGTGCGTGTGTGTGTGTGCACATGTAGACATGGCTATAAACATTCTGAGAGAATTGGAGTGATGTGCTCTTGTTTCAGCTCCCAAGAAGCAGTACTGGTGTAGTAGTAGTAGTAGTAGTGGTGGTGGTGTTTTTAATGATGACTGAACATAGAACAACTTCTGTGGTTTTTAGTCATATTTCCTGGTTTCAGGTGATCAAGTCATAGTGTCATGTCAATAAGTACTGATTATATCCACTTGCTTTTTATTTAGCTTTTTTTTGTAGCTTCAACAACAAAATGTCTCACTGGCAGAATAGTGCATCAAATAAAAGAAATACTATGACTCTACTACCTTCTTTGGAGCTAGTGTTTATAAAGGCGCCTCTAAATAGACCGCTCAATAGGGAATTGAGCAGAGCCAGTTGCGTGTCTTTGAAGTGCTGTTGTAGTGAAAAGAGAAGGACCTTGCACTGAGACGAAAGGTGAAGACCAGAGTAGAATGGTCTCCAGTAGAGCTTCAGCACCCTGAACTTGTCTGCTGCAAACATGTAACCTTTGGCACATATTGTTTGACCGACACAAGTCTTAATATGTGCATGTGTGCAGGAGCTGGAGGCAGTGCGCGGGGGCGAGGCAGCCCGACTCAGGGAGCTGTCTGCCGAGCAGCTGGAACTGCAGAATGAGCTGGAGGCCGTGCACACGGAGCATGCGCAGAGACTGGGGGAGGTGCGGCAGGAGCAGAGGCAGCTGGAACACCGACTAGAGCAGCTCAAACAGCAGAGCTGCGTCTGCCAGCCCAAAGAGCAAGAGGCACAGTACAATGCTCAGGTAAATCTCATCACAGCCTGCCTCAGCATGGCTGAGTGACCGTGTGGTGAAACAATGAAATACACCCAGTGTGAAGCATTCGTGTGCTCCACACAATATGCCTATCTCTCTGGGGGGGTGTTGCAGAGAAGCAAACGCACTGGAATTGAGTTTTTGGATGTCTTCCACGGGGTGTCTGTACGCTGGATTGAAGCTATCAATTAAGGGTATGCTTAAAAAAATCTAAGTCTAAGTCTAAATGAACCAATATACAATTCCTAGATGAACTTAAAACAAACACTCGCTTGGGTTTATTGCGTTTGTGTCTGTAAGGTGGCATCTGTCATTGCAGATTGTTCTTGTACTAAAATGATGAGTACTGATGAGTGTAGGATCAGCATATTTTACCATCATTCAGAGTGATCTGACTCACCAAGTAGCACTCATCACAACAGTTACTAGCTACTAAACGCATGCAAATTTTTAGAATTTAACTACATTTTAAAATAACAATAACTTTGTTTGTATCTTTGTAGAATGCCCTGGGTTCACACAATTATATGTCCTAGTATGAGACGGTTACAGTTTACTCCTGGCTTTGCTTCTGGAATTGTCACAAAGCTGTTTGAGGTTTTGATTAAAGAAGAGTATTATGTAAATACCCGACAGTATCAGGACACGCTGTAGATTATACCTAAATCTGAATCCTAAATCCTAAACCTTCAGCAAATATTAAATATTTTTGCTTACTGCTTTTTTGTTGTACATGTATTGTGTAAATGTAGGTTATTTTGATGTTTATTGGATATTGTATATTTATAAATGTTAAAATAAACCAAGTTGAGATGCAAAATTAGAATTCCCTTTAAAAAATAAATTTTCTCAGAATCCTGTGTTAAGGGTTCAGTAATGTCATGACTGTGAAGAGGATGATTGTCATAATCATTTTTTATAATGAATTAATCGAACATAGAAGCATGGGTGCGGGTAATATGTTTTAGAAATAATTGCAGATTTTTCTCCTGATTCAGATTTTAGTATTGAACAGATGCAGCTATAAGTACTGTTACGTCTTTACATTTTGCTAGGTTTTTTTAACAAATGTTTCAGTGCAGAAGGTTGAGAGACTACCAGTTTGAAGAGTTAACACTTTTATTTACATTTAAAAAAAGAAAAAAGAAATAAGTAGGGCAATGGTTAGATGATAAAAGCTGACAAAACGAACAAAATGTTCTCAATATTAGCACTCTACATTTCCTTCAGTGATAATTTGCCTAACTAACCTATGAAAAAGTTTTTTTTTTTTTTAAACAATGGGTCAATCCCTCTACTTTCCCTCTACTAACTAACACAAGGCAACTATTGTATTTTCAAACATAAACATATAGATTTACATTTATTTACATTTATGCATTTGGCAGACACTTTTGTCCTAAGCGACTTACAGAAGGGGAAATCACCGATGCCACTCGTGAAGATGCTGGGAATTGATCCCAAGACCTCATACATGCAAAGCATGCGCTTTACCATTGGGCTACAACCCCCCAAAAATGTAGACATTTGAGAATGAAACTAATAAAGTACAAGACTGCAACTGTTGATCACTAACCTCATACAATTAAAAGTTTGTTCCCTGAAAATATGTTCAGTAGCATACGCTAGTTTTAAGAAAACTGCATAACTTGCATATAACTTCTAAACGTCTCCAGTGTTCCTAATAATCGTGTCACCTGGTGATTTTCTGCAGATTAAATTTATTTCGCAGTGGTCTCTTAATGATGTGTATAGATTTTTTACATGCTTTTAAATTTGATGATTCCAGTACAAAAATCGTTATTTTATTGTTGATCGTGTCGCTCAACAAAGTAGCTGAAGCCCCAGGGCTAAAGTTTCCTTTGCTTTCTTTCTTGCACTCTAGGTTTTTCTTGTATGCTTGCTTGCACTCCTTAGCCTTGCGGCTCATTGGTCAATTGAGTGAGTGAGTGAGTTCATATAAATCGTGACTCTGAGTCTTTTTGACTGAAATAATGCCTCAGGTGTATGCAGTTTAAGCTTTTATACTTTGTGTGTGTGTGCTCAAACCTTTTCCGAGCACAGCATTCATGTGTTCTGGTGCTTCCCAATAACTGGATCAAAGGACACACACGCACTAAACTGCATACTGTAAGCTTGTCATGATCATGAGAGCTCATCCTGTGTTTTTTGTTATTTCTTCAAAGTCAATTAAACTGGAAGTAGTTATACCGTTTTATTGTACAATGCTAAAAGATTTTATAGCTTTTTGATGAAACAGAGTTTATTCAACAAGAAAATTTTAGGGATGTAGGAGCAATATTGCTGAAAATCAACAAGTTTGATATTTACTTGAGTCGGCTGGTCCTTGACAAGTTCTAAATGCCACATTGCTGGGCATGGGGCCCCTCAGTAAGCCTTTAATGAGAGATAGTTTGACTGCAGCGAAGTCTCAGCAGAACAGAACTATTTGAATCAATGAAGCAACTGAGAGACTTTGAGCCGTCTCAGAACGTTCATCTTAACAGGTAATTGTTTCATCGTACCAGGTGTGTAGAGAAACATTGTTTTGTTTCCAAAATAGATAAAACAAAAGCTTCAGTGATTCAGTGTCTCCTAGACTGCCTAAATATTAAGGAAACGAGTGTAAAATACCCCTAGCTGCAATCTCTGTGAGGTTGCTTGATTTTCAGAACACTCATGGAGATATATTAGTTTTACAATTACTTTTATACATTTGGCTGATACTTTAGACAATATGCAATTTCAATCTACTACTCAGGTAGCTCACAATAAAGGTCGTCCGCTGAACAATCAAACATTGAAGGTGTGAAATGACACAAGAAAAAAAAGAAGAGATTTCTATTTTAAATTGTAAGCGTTCTCAAAAGTGAAGTGTTTAGTTGCTTTTTGGTCCAAATGTTTACAATTTTATAATTATACAATGTAATTATTCACTACACGTAGTGAAATTTTTTTTTACATTAGATTTTGACTTGCTGTACAGGAAGAGAAAGAATTTGAGTTTTCAGTGCATTAATGGAATAAATGTGCTGTAATATTTTTTAACGTTTCATATTTTATTCTGCTTTTTCAAATTTGCACAAATCTAAAGCAAAACAAGCAATACATATCTTTAAAAACTTACAACTGCTATGTACAACTGACAAACAATAATATAGTTTTTCCTCTAAATCATCTTTTTGCCTGAACCTTTCCAAACCTGAATTATTCTCTACTTTACTAATCTTTTTCTTAAGACTTGCGGAATGTAATAATAATTATTTAAAAAGTCTGTAAAATAAAAAAAAGGTTGTCACCCGGTTTAAAAAATGTACAACAATGAAATAAAACAGTGGTTTATGTTTAACAATAAATATAAAACCTTATAAAAGTCTCGTTTTGTATTTAAAGAATCATAGAGCTTCTTTTGAGCTTCTGTTTAAAAAAAAAAAAAAACATGTGTCAGAAAAAAAACAAGCACTAATTTAAGTGGAATGGTCTAGAATATAAAGCAATTGGTGGAATGTGATGTCCATTTTAAGGGATGCATGGTCTGCATGAGATAAGGCTCCTCTGCTAATTTCACATACATGAAATGGTCGAATTTTAAGTTAGATGACCTGGAGGTAACCTTGATTGAAACTTGAGATCTACGTAAAATATATATCACAACAGCGTTTCAGTTATTAAGGCAGAAATTGCTGGTTTTACATTGTGTTTAGATCACCGTATTTCATATAAAAAAAACTCTGCAGAAACATGGATTTAACGTAAAAAGTTTTCCTCACTGATCTCTGATTGTGTGTTCAGCTATGCGAGCTGCGCTGTCGTCTGGAGCGTGCCGAGGCCGAGCGGGAGGAGCTGCAGGAGGAGCTCTGTCGAGAACGAGAGGCCCGAGAGAAGCTGGAGCTCATGATCGGCCAGCTCCAGCAGCAGATGACCCGCTCGGGGAACAGTCCTCCCACCCCTTCCGCGAGCCCCCAGTCCCAGCATTCCCCCTTATCACCGACCCCGGAGGTAACCTCTGGATAAACCTTCAGCCATACGCAACCTCGCCCGCTCCTGCAGAGTCTCAAACAAGCGCAAGCCGAGCTCTGTGCACACAAAAAAGCTGTGATGTTTTTGTTTCATTTCAAGTTTGAGATAAGATCTTTTTGGATGCTTCTAACAAGGAGGATTTGACATGACTTTAAAAAAAAAAATTTTTTTATCCAAAAGTCTGTTATCTCTTTGCTCTACGTGATGCTCAGAAAAGCACTACACGTCACACACGGAAACCCTGAGTGGATGTTTACTTTTTTGTCTATGTATATTTCTCATGGGGGAAACATTAAGAAGTCCCATCACTCGTCATACCAATTCCCCTTCAACGTTTTCTTTCCTCGTCTGGCGCTTGTTCTTTCAGTCTGGTGTTGATTATCTGTTTCCTGTCTGTGCCGCTGATGCTTTGCAGACTGACGTATGGCAGCTCCGTTCATTCCTGAGTGATGCAGCAAGCAAACAAACACTCTTTGCTCGCCCTCTGCTGGAAACATCTGCAGCTTCATGAGACTCTTCTCCCCACAACCGAATCATTGTTTGTTTAACAACTTAGCAAAATGCCACATATAAAACCACCCCTTGTTCTTCAAGTTCATCCCACCTCATAACCCAGACGGCTTAAGTTTTATTTTTCATTTCCCCATCTTCATCTTTGCTTCCGGATGACTGAGCAAACAGATTTGACGGAGAGAAGGGAGCAGACTGACTGTCACGTTAACTCTCACGCTCGGTCTGCTCAGAATGGGGCAGCTGCCTCAGCTCACTAACCGTTAGATTTATAAAAACAACAAAGAGATCCACACAGGAAGTGAGCGTTTTTAACACTTCTGCCTCCTGTGTGCTAACAAATCTTTGTTTTTGTCGATATCTTGTGTAAAACGTTCCACTGTGCTCAACTCGTTTGCCATGCAGGTTTTTAGCCTGATCACGTGTACGGTGGAAAAGGCTACAGAGGAAAACAGCCAGCTGCGAGGAATCGAATGCGAAGGCTGTATTGTAAATGAGTTATTTATTGTATTAACTAATACAGATATATATACATTTGTACATACTAGTCACTAATATATTTAATACGTTCTTAAAACTTATCTGGCCGCACAGATTTGTTCTTTTGTACGTTTTACCTGAAGAGTGGTCCACTCAGAAGTGTGAGCGGTGGTGTAGTGGGGATGGGGTGGGGGGTGCATGAGGCTTTGAGGCTCTGAACCGCAGCGTAACACTCAACGGGGAGCACGGTCTGTCCAGTGCCTGAGTGGGTCCTTAAGTGGGTCAGTTCGTCCAATTCTTTGGAGCCCACCGAGACAGATAACCTGGTTTTAATTGGTGGTTTTCATTCCTATCCCCCACTTTATATATATTTATTTAAAAATATAAAGAATAATTTAAAAGAGGGAAATAATGCATGCTACTAAGTTGCTCTTCGAAAGCACGTTCATTCGCGAGTGTTTATTTTTCTCACAAAAACGATCTCGAGACGAACGTCCACATTGAAAAGAGAGTTATCTTTGTGCAGATGGACTTCAGCGCCTGATATAACGAGTCTTTTGATCCGAGACTTGCTGATGTGATGCATTTTTGTAAAAATAGATATTTATATACGCATATATCATTGACATATATACTTTTGACCTAAGAGTAGTTGTTTTGAGAGGTTGTAGTGATTGGTTCAGCACTGTAATGCTTTACGACAGCTCTGTAAAGTCAGTATTAGGTTCTTTCACCACAGTTACCTCTCTAGCAGCCAAGTTTTCAATGCTTTTTTTGATACTTTTGGTTATTATAATATAGTTCTAAGCGTTTTTATTTGTAGCTGCTCAAAGAAATGTGTAGATTTGATACACAGAAGTTTTCTTTTATGTCGAGTGCCATGTTAAATTTGAGTTTCGAGTAACAATAAATACAGATATTAGTAAATATTTGGGAGTTATTGAGTATGAACGGATGTGTACAGACCTGGTTTAGCAAATATCTTTAAAACAAGCTAATACTAGAGTTTACCTGCAAAGCTTTTGTGTATTTTGCATTACAGAGAAAACGATCCTGTTTCGCAGGGGTTGGTGAGGCTCCTTTGAGCTGCGTTTTAAAAAGTCGATTTAAAAAAAGAAAAGGTTTTTATATTGGTAAACGTGAACACGGAGTTTATTATAGCCACCTGCCAACACAGCATGTGTCCCTCGGATCCTGATCACGCCTTTTCTAATGTGTAACCCAAACAGATTTCCTAAAAAAAATTATTGGTCAGTTGCAATGCTTTTGGAACACTCAACACTATGAGGATTGTTAGAAATTTTGTAAACGGCAGATATTTTACGTTGCTATTCTGCGGGTGGCAGAGTTTGTGTTTGCCAATCTTAGTGTGTTTTTTTTGCTCTTGCATGAAAATGAGACGTTGCTCTCCTACCTCATGTTGTGATATATAAGATGTTTTCTAACGCAGATGACTTATCTCGAACTGTTTATCATGATTGATATTTACCAGTTGAATATATGTACATGCTTTTAGCTAATAACTCAGTTCTATCTATTGGTTTATTGTTTATTTCCCATATTTCAGACTTTGTACATATATAATGTATAGATAATAAACTTGGATTGAATTCAAGTAAAAGTTCTGTAGTGTGAAAAATGTTGTGGTGTTGTTTGTGGTATGTGATGCTAAAATATCAAAAATTAACATTTTGCAACCTTAAAACCTTAAGGAACTTAAAAGATGTTTTTTTTATTTTTTTTTTTTTGTCGTGTTGTTGATTATCAACAAGTTTACTTATAGGTTATACTTACAGGTTTGCTCTTGAAAGTAAATGCTTTCCTGTGAAATATTTATGTTTTAAAGCAGATTGTCATGGTGTGTCTGAACACTCGATTCTGATTGGCTGACAGTTATTGATTAATTTCGAATTACCACACCGGAAGTCCAGGTTGCTCTCTGTATGTATCCTTGTGCAGCATTAATACCAAACATTAGTTTATCACTCAATACGAACGCTAGACCACAGTTCAATCGTTTACAGATTTGCTCAACTTGGATTTTTTAGGCAACCGTATTACTTCATTTTATCGTAAAGTTTTACAGCCTTTTTATACACCAACACTGTGGCTTTTGTGTTCCACATAGTGCATTTAAAATGGAATAATGCACGATTAACCATTAATTATACCTTACGACTCTAGAGCTCATCTGTTGCTACATCTAAATCCAAACATTGGTACTGAAGACTAAAAGAGAGTAATTTGTGTGGAAGTAAAATGTAAACTACATCCTCTCTGGCAGTCGTTAGGGTTGTCTGGTTATGGAGTCTGTTAATTACCTTCATTTTTAAGTTCATTTTTATTTTAAATTTGAGAATGATGCACATTAATCAGTCACACATTGATCCTTTCTGCTGGGTTTGAGTATTGAAGTAAAATAATTAATTTAGGTAAAAATAAAGAAACTTTTCATGCTTGTATTGTTGCTTTAACATCAACAATAAAAAATGACAATGGTTTTTAAGTATGTTTGAGTTCAACAATGACTAATAATGCAAATAAATGCTTACATTTCGAAGTATGTTGTAACACTAAGTACATCAATGAGTGGTTAATGGGTTTAAAAAGTCTTTGTGTGCCAGTTTAATGCTTGCTATCAGAAAATATTCTCCTGACAAAATATATTCCAGATTTGTATGATGTTTGTTCGCTTACCAACTGACCATTTGTTTTTCTGAAAGGTTTACATTGAGAGTTACATTTTCTCTAGGTTCAAATATCTCAAAGAAAGAAAAGGTTTCCTAGAATTAAACCTAGTTAAGAGAAAATATACTCTCTTTGTTTTCTCTTAAGTGTTGGTTAAGGTTGCAGGTTTGAGCTTTCTATAATCAGGACTTGATTTGGTGAGGTGAGAATGTGCGAGTGTCACAATGACATTCATTAAAACATAGCAGACCAATTACAACTACCACATACTCTGTAGAAATAGAATAATAAATACAGGATTTAATGTTAACCCTCAAATGGAACTAAATTTTAAGACAATTAATTGAAAATATGGAATTTTCACAGCCATCCACAGAATAAAGATCTGGAATATAAGCAAGATGGAGATCACCAGTACTTAGCACATCATCACACCAGATTGTGTTTATTTCTTCACATATAAAGTTTAAAAAGACATTTTTAAGTACACACTTATAAAAAAATTAGCCTACAGATTTGGCTCAAAAACATGCTTTTATGTATTTGATGCCGTAAAAAAGCTTCTTGACCTCTCTCCATCCCCCCAGGGCTGATTTTGGACAAGTAATGATTTATTTTGCTTTCAGGAAATAGTAATGCCTTTCATTTATAGAGCTCTTTTTCCAGGCGCTCAATGACGCTTCACAGTTATCAGATTATTGTTCATGCAATGCATCACATTCACACACATTCACACATTTGCTGCCTCAATGCAGGGGTCACCAAATTACGAGCCACAGGCTACGTACAATAGCCCACACCTCATCTACAGCTCACTGAATAATGTGTAGTTTTCTTTTAATATTTGATTATATATATATATATATATATATATATATATATATATATATATATATATATATATATATATATATATAAATAAATAAAATCAAGACTTTACCATTTGGTTAGATAAAGGATCAGAAATACAGAATAATGGTGGAAATAGAGATTTTAGTAGATTCTTTTTTTTTAGGTTTTACGTGTGTGTTCCAGATCAACAACAACAAAAAAACAAAAAAAAAAACAAAAAAAAATATATATATATATATATATATATGTATGTATGTATGTATGTATGACTGCAGCGTGTCATTCTCAGTTACAAACCAATCTGGACCAAAATGAAAGAATAAAAAAATAATGTGGCCCTCACACCCTCATTAAAACGTTTAAGGATCCTTGGTTTTATACGTGACGTCACTAAATAGGTAACCCGGGTTGTTTACTTCCGGTTGTTTCAATTCGACTTTGTTTACACTGTTGGAACGTTTTGTTTACACTGTTGGAACGTGAATGTAACGTTCTTTTCCCTCGATGTTTGAGTTATTAACACAATGAATACACACGTACAGCTGTGGACCTACAACTGTGGAACATAAATGATGCATATTCGTTATTCACGGTTCCCCCTCAGAGGCTTCGAGAGAATACGATCGCATTTTACATTTATTCATTTAGCAGACGATTTTGTCCACAGCGACTTACAGAAGGGGAAACACAATATACAATTTGTTACATAGTCAAAGTTTATCTCAGCTTGTTCATAATAGAAGTTGTATAAACTGGCCAATAAACCATAACAGGAAGAAAATATAGGAGGAGGGAGAAAGTTTTATTTTATTTTTTTACCTATAGTAGGTGTTCCCTGAAGAGAAGGGAACAAAATGTTATCAGCAAAACGTTTCAACTGGAAGTGTTCTGCGACTGCAATACGGAAGTTACTTTGTGCATGCCCCCCTATAGAGAAATAACTTAATTGCAATACATTTATTAATATGAATAATCTGTTTAATACTCGTCATTCAAAACTTGTGTGCATGCGCCACCCTCAGGCTGAATAATGAAATAGAATCAGCCTAAAGTGAGTTTGAAAGAACTTTAAAATAATAATGATTACATCTAGATAAATTTAAGTAGAAATTTAGTCCATTTAGGAATATTATGTGGACTTTTTTTTCATCAGTTTTCAGAAATCAATCCAAACTCACCTGTTTATAATTACAACACAACCAAGAATACACAAGAATAACCTGTTCAGACATCTAGTGTTTTAACTTGACTGCAGTTACTGCTTTGCTTCCCACATTTCCACTCGTCAGCTCCACATGTAACGCAACCCTTCCAAGAACAAAACCCATCAGTGATTGAGTCATTCCTCGAGGAAAATGAGTAGCTGCAAAGACTTAGGGAGAACCAAAAGCTGTTGAGAAAACAGACCCAGATGACATTGAGCTGCAGGAGCTTATTTATGTCTGTCTCCAGCAGTGGTGAGATGAGCAGGAGAATGATGAACGAACCCCACGTTCTGAGAAACGTGCTCCAAACTTGCCGTAAACATCCCAAACAGATTTGTCCCCCAGTATCCTCAAACACACAAATCTTCTGTCTCTCCAGAGGAGCGTAGGAGCAGAGAATGAGACAGACGACTATTAGAAGTAAAGCACACAGTACCTGAGAGCTCTGAGGGCTTTTGAACATCTCATCACCTCCTACATATACAGCAAGCTCCGGCTCCAAGAATACATAAAGTGCTCCTAGAACCCAAAGAAGACCCACTCCTGCCACGTACACCAGCTTTTGTGTTCTGGTTGGTAGTGACCAGAGGTGATCTAGTCCTGTAAGGAGGAACACCGGCCAGTGGAGATGTGCATGGATGAAACTAACAACCTCAGCCAGCAGCCATATGTGGTTGTGGGTGATGTGCCAGCCTGAGATGCAGAAGTTTTCCAGGTAGAAAATAGCCACAAAGATGCAGCTTGCGAGAGTGTCAATCAGTGCCAATGAAATGCAGAAAAATCCTGAAAAAGAGCGAAGCATGTAGTGGCTCTGAACCAGAACCACCAGCCAGTCCAGCAAAGTCTTCGAGCATTGAACCAGCAGAAGGGAAGGGACTGATTTTTCCATTGTAAGACATAACCAAAGCTGAGTACACACCACCTGAAACCAGTCTTTCTTGTAAATGGCTAGCAGTTCCTTAGTGAAAGGGTTTTCCTCAGCCCAGTGGACACACCCAGAGGCAAAGACCAGCCCTATTCACATTAAATGATTGTTCAGTCGCTGCCAATGTAGCCAGGTGTGTATGTCCTTGATTTGTTTCCAGGTTTTCATGTGTAAGTTAACACATGGTTTATCGGTTGCAGGATGTTAGCATTATTAAAGCTGAAATGAAAAGCAGAACAGCAATGCAAATTAGAACCATGCATAGACTGCCTATCATAAGTTTGCATCAGCTACATTTTCATATTCTCTAATGAAACACATCGTGAAGGAGTCTCGTAAACAGCAGAATAATAGAATGATCAGGAATCAGATGGAAAGAGAAATGTTTTGGATTTTGTCCAAAAGTTGTATTTCTCAACTTAATCCCAGGAAATTTAATGGAATAAATTGGAAATTTATTGGAACTTCCAAAAGAAGACTTTCACACAGGTCATTATCCTGATGTAGGATCTAATTGAACAAGATATGCATTCTTCATAAATGAATCCTTAATATTGTCATACATAATATTTTTTTAAATAAATATGCATAGTCGTAAATATGCATTTTTCTCATCTACTCAAGAAGGGTAATACTTAAATTAAAGCAAGATTGAAGTTGCAGCCATCACGATGCATGAAAAGATGTGATGCAACCAAAAAGTCATTTTCTTTAAATAATGAAACTTCACAGTTTGTGTTAGCTTGATGCAAACATTTCGATGTTGATCCATCATAGGCTTTAATTTAAAGTTTGCGTCCTTCCTCTCTCTGTTTCAATGGCTATTTAACCCTACTCTCCTTTTTCACCTTCATTCAAAAGAAAAAAGAATTACATTTATCTCATGCAAATATACAAGACATTGTGAATGTGACACAAAATAAACACAAATAAAGAAAAATGTTCTATTTTAAATAGTATTTTCACATACAAAACATATTTTGTAACACATTCTCAATACTGGATGTGGTGTGATGTTGTGAAAGGGCTTAAGAGCTTATTTATTGTAATACAGTATTTGTCTACTTGTCATACTTTTTCTCCATGTTCAAAACCCAGTGAAAAACAAGTTTATCAATAACAGATTTTCCAGTCTGTCCCTACCTTGCTCTGAGGAGATCTTATCAGAAAACCTACACAGTAAAATTGAGAGCTAAATTATTATATAATATTCAGAGTAAAACCAAATACTCTCTGAATCTCCTCTTTAAAACCTTGTACTTGGTATTAAATATTTGCATTTCCCTATAAACAAAACCCATACAACTCTTTCCTTATGTCGATGTAAAACAATGAAGACTTTACCTTAATACATTTTTTAAGCTTAAGGGATTAAGTGGCCATATAACTCTATGTAGAGGACCAAATAGACTCAATGTCAATTTAACTCTAGTTTTCTCTCTGGTGGTGCATGACTGAAGATGTGAATAAAACAAAAAAGTTATTTTTGTCCCTATACATGTCAGGATTTAAGGTAGCAGAACTCCTTTGCACAGCAGCCAGGGATCCAAGAAATTAGTTTATTTTCAAAACTTAAAGTAAACTGAACAGAAATGACCCAAGAGTGTAAATAAACTAAACTACCCTGCAAAACAGAACACAAATCCCAAAAGAAGGAAAAGTAAGAAACCAGACCATAAACACAATAACAATGTTGAACAAACAATAACTAAACACATATATAACGTCAACTTCAAACATATAATAACTCACAGGAAACAGAGGGCGATGTAGACTATGGCCATAACAAAGAGCGAAGACAAAAGAAAGCATCACAAAGAGAGAGCGATAGGGAGATAACGAGCGGTGTCAGGTGCAGAGACTTGGCTCCTGATCAGCAACTAAAACTAAAAGACAGAAGCAAAAACAGACACAAACCAACCAATGAGACCAAGACAGAAAATTACAGAACTGAATGAAGAATACCATAACGATAAAGACAGGGATAAAAAACTAAAATAAAACATAGAACCCTGACAATATCTCTTTTTCAGTTAAAGAATCCTACTACTACACACCTCAGTTTAGTTTATGGTGACAGAGGTTACGTCTCTTAGGATTTAAAGCAGTAAAGGTGCATTCAGGTCTCTTCAAAAGTTTTTTTAAAACTTCTAACAACATCATGAAACTTTATCATTTTTGCAGTTCCACTTGAAGACTGCGGTTAGCTCAGTAGCTTTTAAATTGTTGCGACAGTTAAAAAATAATATTGAGTTTGAGGGCTAAAATAGTTCACTTATCTAGAAATTACAATATGTCAGGAATTCCTGTTACCTGTTCACATCCCAAAGGTGTTAACAGAGAAGGCGCTGCCTGTTTTTTGTTGACAAGATTGCTATTTAGTATTAAATAATTGTGATTTGTTTATGTTCCACCAGACTAACAGGTCTGACTGATTCACATTCATGAGATGATAGTCTTTTTTAAATGTCCAGCCAACTCTAAAACTAACTCAAAAAGAAAACCACAGCTATGAAAATCTGTATTTGATCCCAGAAACATGATGAAACCATGGGGAGTTAATCGATGTGAAGAGTACTTAACGATCTTCAGGGCTACTTTAAATCGACGACAGAAAGAGATTGTCTCCCCTTTTCTTCTTTACAGAGTTCTTGATTTTCAAACTTTTTAAATCTTTATTTATTCTTCTTAAATTATCCTTTAGATTGCTATTGAAACACAAAGCATGCCACAACACAGAGTGGCATGCATCCACTAATGAAATACAAATAGTACCAAAAACATTTGAAAAAGAAACCAAGCCCTAGCTTGACATTTGTAATGTCAAGTTGTAAAGGACAAGAGTTTATGACTAATTTCAATGTCTAGGCTAATGTTTTACTGGATCTTCCTGTAGTTTCTGGGAGAAACATTAATATGGAAATAAGTGGTTACAGTCAACAATTATTTAGTTTAGATTTTTTCTCTTATTTAGTTTCTTATTTTTTTTTTGTTTTCAACAGAGCCAGCAAACGTGTGATTTGAACTGAAATTGCAAGCTTGTTTAAACTTCTCTAAGTGGTTTGTTTTAACCACTGTTAGCATATTTGAGCTGAACCAGAACTGAACATCATCAACCGACTGAACTGAAGTATGTGGTGTTGGATGTAAGAATACAGATATAAAATAATATTAAATTTTTAGTAACTAAGTGAGGCTTTACTGTTGGCACCCAGCAGTTGGGAGGGTTTGGTTATTGTTTCCTAAAGTTTATGGATGTGCAAAGCACACTTAAAAGCATCAAGTGGCAAAATCATGCTGTAGGAGCTTGAGGAGAGCATTATGCGGCCGTTTCCCAGCAGACACAATTAGAGGATTTAAGAAAATCTTCCACAGAGTTATTTCTGCTACTTAAACATTGGAACTATTGTTTTTTTCTCCATTTTGTTGTGTGTGGGATTGCATAAGAGTGACACACCCTGTCTGATGCATGCAATAGTCTAAAACCCAACAGTGTTGATGTCACTGTTGGGAAAGAACTTGTTTTGTTAACTCTTGCTTATACCTTCATTAAAGTTGCTGTAGTGAGTGAATGTCTCAGATGCTACTCTTTAAATATATTGTAAATATATTGTTTTAATTATACTGATGTTGCAGAGTAATGGGAAAGCAAATCAGCGTATAGTGGATACGTGTTTTATTAAAAGAAAAACATTAAGTAATGTGTAATGCATCACTCATTAAAATAACAAGCAGATTTTTTTTACTGAAACAACTTCAAATAGTGTCTACTGTTGATTATTAAAACATGTCTAGCTGCTTTAAGTGCTATGAGCTCAATTCAACTTTAAACGAGAAAGTAATCAAAACCATGTGTTCTTTAAGGAAGTTGCAAAATATTTGCACTCGCGAGAGAATGTTTTTCACAAACACATAGACTTCTTTTGGTAAAAAAAAACATTAATATTTGGTTTTAATAACATTATTAATGATTATTTATGCTTTTGGGGCTTTTCAGTCTTGTCTTGGTCATTTATGCTCACTGGAAAGGAAATTTTAATTAAATAAAAAAAAAATTATGTCTGTAAAACATTTGACAGATATAGACATTTATATCTAAAAATAGATTATTTCTTTTCATTCATAGTCTTGGTTTTTATTTATTTATTTATTCAATTATGTGAAATTATGTAGCGTAAAGAGAAAATGGTAGATGTAAGCGCGTCAAAATAAAGCTCAATGCACGTTCTAACACGAATAAAATCGCAAAATAAAAAGTGTAGTTTTCATGCGATTCCGCGCACCGTACGTACAGCGCGGCTACGTATGCCTCACGTGATCTTACCATGGACATCATGTAACGTTAATCTCGACACTTAAGCTTTTTGCTTACAAGTTTCTGTGGAAATGTCGTTTATACAAACAAAGTAACGCCATTCAGCGTATGTTAAACGTCCTCTTCTGTACAATAAGACCGCTCGAAAGGGAAGATCAGCAGCATTTCCGGTGAAGTGGTAAGCGCCGGGGAAGTGTGTTATGCTAGCTCTGTGTGGCTAATTTAACAGAAGTTTTGGTCGTTTGACGAAACTCAGTCTACCTCAAGTTCTTTCTGTTTCTCGCGTTTCAAAATAGGGTTCGAAGTGGGCAGTATACAAAGCGTGATACATTCTTTATCCCAACTTGGTCACATGTGTAAGAGCTTTTTAATAGTGGCTACTAAAGTTTAATGGATTAAGGTTACTGTCAAGTCATGAATAAACTAGAACTTAGACTGGCGACACACCTTTCTTTTCCTCAGAACTCTTTGTACGAGCACAGTCTAAATATGAGATGTAAGTTCAATTAAATTAAAACTGGTGTGTCTTTTTTCCCCTTGTCAGTAGAGCTACAGTCACCCTAAAATAAAAAAGACAATTGTATGCCACCCGGAGAGATCACTGTCTCAAAAGTGACAGACTTTTAATTAATGAAAGTGTTAACTTCTTGTTTGCTGAAATATTCTTATTGGTCTGAATAAGTCACTGGTGGTCACTTTTTCCATGTTCCTTGTGAATACTTACTAAATATATAGATATATAAAATATATTGTTCAGCCATACCTAGATTTTTGTTGTGTTTCCTATTAATGAATCAATATATTCAACGTGGTTTTCTAGAAGAACTGAAGGCATGGAAGACGGACTGCCCTCCAGGAAGCCAGAGGAGGGTGGTTCGTCTAAAAGGCAGCAGGGACGACAGGGTAAACATCCAAGGAAACGCAAAGAGGTGAAGAGGTCTCTTCGAGGGCTGGACTGCCCAGAACACCTGACGGAGGCAAGTGGGCTGCGCTTGCCTGATCAGAAAGCAGCCGAATCTTCTGAATCAGCAGATGAGAACTCAGAAAGTTGCCAAAAGACATGGGATAGATGCAGGTAGAGAAGATATCAAGATGAGCTAAAACATTTCCTAACATTTAAATGAATTAAGATCCTTTTTGTTACAGGCGAGGACACTTTCTACACGGGCCTTATCCTGCTACTCATTTTGGACCAAAAGCTTGCATTCTTCCTAACCCTACCTCAGTCATGTAAGTTATTCCGGTCAGGCCTGTTTTAGGGAAGGGGCCCGGTCACATTTGCCTTTTGTTACTGTTTACGCTGTCTGTCAAGCAAAGGTAGCAAGTTTTGATTGGTTGACTTGGTTGTTTCATGGAGTTTAAGGGCAGTGAACTCACTCTCTGCTGATTCTGTCATAATCTCTCTAGCTAGGACTTGCATTACTTCCTAAAAAATAGTATGCCTGCTTTACACCCCTTGGAACAAACCACATGTAAATGGTAATATGAGGTTAATTTTTTTTATTCCTGGTATTTTGCTTGACAAATGTGTTTGCTTTTAAGTTTTGAAGGATGCTTACAGTGACTTAAAAAAAATGTGGTTATACCAATAATGTTTACATTTTTTCCAATTAGGTACAGATTCACAGCTTGAATTAATTGTTTGAAAAAAAGTGTTACATTTTTGACAGAGTTTATAGTACACGTTCAGATGTAAATCAATATTGTTCATAAAATGGTTTAAAAAAGCAGAAGTCACATGGATGGTGGTTTCTAATGTCACCACCACATTAAGTTGCGTAATGTGTGTGTGTACGTGTGCGTGCGCGTGTGTGTGTGTGTGTAAAAAAAAAAAGAAGTACAAAGTACGTTAGGTGTTGGTTTGTGTGGAGTCTGGCATGACACAATGTTTGCCTACTCTGTGGATTTTCCCCGCAGGCACATTCAGGACCCTGCGAGTCAGCGGCTCACCTGGAGCAAACCCCCGATCAATGTCCTGGTCATCCGAAAGATTCGAGATGAGACCCTGCTGGAGCCTTTCAGACAGCTCTGCAGCTTTCTCGTGGAGGTTTGTTCAGCAAAAATCACTCACAACACTCGTAGTTGATGTAGAACAGGTTTAGTTTTGCTATTTTGTTGTTGCTTGTTGTGTCAATTGGACACATTTAATCAAGCTGTGTCCCCCTTAGGAGAAGCATTTAAGTGTGTATGTGGAGAAGAAAGTTGTGGATGATGGGTCTCTTCTGACTGATGAGTCGTTTTCAGCCATCCGGGATCAGCTGTGTACGTTCAGAGAAGGTATTAATGCAATCTTTTAGTCATTACAAACGAAAAAGTTTTTGATTTATATTGTTACATTGTACTTTTCTTTTGTTTTCTGCCATAAAAATGTATTTGAGTGCTGTGTGATCAGTAATAAATCTTGCCATAATTTTAGTAATGTATGATATTAGTAATTACCTTTGAATTTTAATCATAATAATACAATTTTTACCAGTATTTGGAAAACATAACCAGTTAAAAAGTCAAAAAAGACAAAAGTCAGTGAATTAAATATTGTTTTTCCTTCAATCATACATGTGGTCTTGAGTTTGTTAATGTGTAAAAGTAAAAGTCACTCTCACACGCCTCTTTTGCCTTTTGCACAGATTAGGCAATTATCAGGGAAGCGCTTGAATACTATGAAAATGCTTGAAATTCTTGAAATGTTACATTTTCTATGCTTGAAAACTTTTTACAATTAAGTGCTTGGAATTGTTACTGTTCTAGTTGGCCTAAGCATGATGGAGAGCTTAAAACAAGCATGAGCAAAGTCATTCCAGAAAAGCCACAGCCCTGCAAGTTGAAGTTCCACTTTCAGACACACTTGATCTAAATAATTAGGGTCACTCTACGCTCGTTTCAACCCAAACTTGTCTAAATGTCCAACAAATACAAGTTTTCGATGAAATGTGGCTTGTGTGCTTGAGGGCTACGTTTGATTATGTAAATTTGATCCATTCCAAAATGCTTAGAAGTTCTGATAAAGTAGTTTCTAACAAAGTTATGAAAATCATTCAATCAAAATAAATTTCCATTGTTCCTTTTTTGCTGTTGCTTCAAAGCAGCTTTACAAAGGCCTCATGTGGATTAACATAGTTTAATTATAATTCCTATACTGTATAGTTCCATGACGAAGAAATAGAGCTATTTTACCATATGCTGTTATCTTAGGAACTATAGAGCTATTTTTGAAATAAGAAAGTACAATTTTCTTCTGTCTACAAAGGCCAGGTTAATGTTCGGAGAAAGAGTTTGAATCATTAATTTGTTATAAAAGCCTAATTTGTTGGTAATTTTGAGTATCCATTTCACTTATCTAAAGTTTTAAATACCAACTTAAAAAAAACGACAGACAAGTGTTTTCAATCACATTATTCTCTACTTAAACATTAATGAATAATACATTTTACAGAATTTTGGATCTCCAAGATTCCATTACTTTTCCCAGCGATGGGTTGCGGCTGGAAGGGCATCCGCCGCATAAAACATATGCCAGAAGAGTTGTCGGTTCATTCCGCTGTGGCGACCCCGAAAGGGAAAAAGCAGACATGAAAATCTATGGATGGATGAAAGATTCCATTACTGAAACATCCTATTGTCTCTTGAAGGATTCAGACTCGAGAGAGTTTCTGATCTAGCATTTTATACACATGGCAGTCTTGTTTTGGGTCTTCCCACTCTTCTAGCGTGCTCTTCTGTGTTGGAATTCAACAGATACCTGTAGCTGCAGCACCTAAAATACTTAATGACCAACAACTTGATCTTTCCACTTTTTTTGTCCAAAAGGTTAAAAAAAAAGACAGGCAGGCAGCTTAAAACAGACTCACAATCCATTAACTATTAAATAAAATATTAATTAAACTAACCCACACTTATTTGAATGTGTTTATGTTGTGGGAGGAAAGAAGAAACTAACGCATGTGTTCAAGGACATCGCACCCAATTTTAATCACACCCAACACACATAGTGTAATTATCTGTGTTCATAATTAAAAGCATGTCATTTTATGTAATGTTACAGACAGAATAGCATGCTCTTGTTAGGCTAGCACAGGGTTAACGAGTAGCAAATAATCGCAGGTCAGCAGGGACAAGTAGGATTGTGCGAGTGACATGTTTGTTTTTGTTTTTGACCCAGCAAATTTTTTAGAATCAGTTTTGTTTTAAGCAGATCTTTGCTAACAGGCACTTTGGTACCATTAGAGACCATTAAATCAAGAGTGTCAAACTCAATTCATGGAGAGGTGGAGGCCTGCATAGTTAAGTTCCAACCCTGCTTCGTTGCAGCTTTCGAACAAGCCCGAAGGGTTTAACTAGTTGTCAGGTGTGGTTCTTAGAAGTTCAAGTGAAACTGTGCTGCGGCCCTCTAGGAAGGGAGTTTGACACCTATGCATTTATTTAAGGTAGTTTTTAATGCAAGATAAAATAATCTAAATGTTTAACTGTGAGATTTTCATAATTGGATCTTAACAAAGATATAAAGACAGTTCATAACCTCTTTAAACCTCAAACAAACAAACGTTATGGGTTAACAAGCGGTAGATTCTAAATTTAGGCTTAGCCTTCATCTTTTAAAGAGACCAGATGAGGAGTAGACTTCAGCAGACTTTCTGGTTTCTTTTTGATGAGCATTGAAATGAAATAATGTTGCGTTACAAATTCTGCTAACACAAGTAATAAAGAGATTAGGATATTTATATGTGTATATATATATATATATATGTATATATATATGTATATATATATATATATATATATATGTATGTATATATATATATATGTATATACAGCTTTTATCAGTGTTATACAACATATGATGAGCGTTTTTAATGTTAACACCTCATGGTCACGTATGTCACATTTTCTGCATATGTCATGCTGATATGTACAGTTCTTCAATAACCTTTGAGATTGGAAAGTTCTATCACGTCATTGTTAAGTAGACCAGGAACTAACAGGGTTGACTGGGAAGTTGCAGAGTTACTCACTCCAGCATTTACATGACACACTATTAATCAGTGAAGGAATGAGAATTCGGAAAACTTCCAGTAATTTATTATTGTGTTTGCTTGAACAGGCTATGACGATATCTCCGAGTGCATTGATCTGATCATTTGTTTGGGTGGAGATGGGACTCTACTGTACGCTTCATCTCTCTTCCAGGTATTTTCTCATCCCCTTCCCAGACATTCTGCTTTTGGGAATTTGTGAAGGCAAATAGATTTAAGAATCAAATGTAGTGTAATAACCCCAGGCACTCTCTCGTTTGTCTAAGGGGAGCGTCCCTCCGGTCATGGCATTCCATCTGGGCTCCTTAGGTTTTCTCACGCCATTCAAGTTTGACTCCTTTAAAGCAGAGGTGGATAAAGTGTTTGAGGGTAAAGCTATTCATCGCTGTTAATACATCACTCGTGTTTGTACAGAGACTGATGGAAACATTATTAGTTTATAGATTAGGAAAAATGGCAGCAGGTGTTTTTAACATTGCGTTACTTGTTATTCAAATCTCTGGATTAGTAGAACATTTCTCACACTGTAGTAGCGCGAGTGCACAGTTTTTTTTTCTGCTGGTTGTAATACCACAAAGTTGCTTGCTAAATGAACAAAGAGCGCAAAGGAAGTTAAAATAAAAAGTAAAAAGGGGCATGCTATAGCACCTTGAACCGCACTAAACAATCTACAAAAGCTGCCGAAACAACACAGAGCCCAAAACATGACATCACTCAACTTTTGTGGGCCATTTTGTGGTATTCAAACTATTCTCGCGTCTTTCGTCAGCTTTTGCAGATAACAGAATGTGGTTCAGACACTTCAGCCAAAAACTGCATGACATCACTGTGAAAAAACCCTATTCTGAGTAGCTTTGTTGTGTTTGAGAAGCTGTTTTTCAGAGTTTGTGTCTGCCTTTTTTAGGTAATGCTGCCATCATCCTCCGCAGTCGCTTGAAGGTGAAGGTGGTAAAAGGCATGTTCCAGAATCATGAGCAGCTCGTCAGCACTCAGGAGAATGGTTTAATACCCCATAACCATATTAATAACGAGGCTGGCAAAGTAACTCTGCAGTTACAGGTAGTAGAGAATATTGATCATTCTTTTCTGCTTATAGAAAAATGTTTTGGCTTAGGTGGCTTACTAGATGCTGGATCCCGTCATTTCTCCTGAGCCCTATTTTCAAGTAATTATTTATAAACTTATCAAGAACAGATTGTGAAAACGTAGAGTAAAATGATGAAAGTTTAGTCTGCGAAAAAAAACAGGAAGTCTTTCAGCTTATTGGCCGGATGTCATGTGAGGCCATGTCCCAATTTGAAGCCGACGGATGAAATCTGGAACTTTCATGATTTGTCATTTTAT
Source organism: Danionella dracula (assembly GCA_900490495.1). Lineage (NCBI taxonomy): Eukaryota > Metazoa > Chordata > Actinopteri > Cypriniformes > Danionidae > Danionella > Danionella dracula. Next base: position 2,255,984 of record UELW01000633.1, read on the forward strand.
TCCCCCAAAATTATTTTAGTTAAAATCAAAGGGGGAACATTTGAACTACTAATAGGTAATTGTGCAATTCACATATAAGTCCTTTTTTAGTGTGTTGTAACAGACAATAGAAATATTTTTTGTTTTAAATTCCAAAAATATGAATCACTATATAAGTACTTTTGTATAACCCTCTTAAGATATGAAGAGTAAAACATAGGTTTGCTTGATAAGCAGAATGCATTTGAGTTTTTGCGTTTGAATTTTGCAGCCCATAACTCTGTTGTGAGAGAATTTTGGAACGCTGCAGACATCATAGAGGCATGAGTGATGTTAACGTATAACCACTGCGATAGCTCTGTGTGTCCAGCTGTCATAGCTCTAGCATGAGCTCATCGAGAGTCTGTACTTTTAAGTCTAAGATGAATATGTCTGTTTGCTTGCTGCTATTTGAGACGGATGTAATGTATTTGTGTGAAGGTTCTGAACGAGGTGGTTGTAGACAGAGGACCCTCATCTTACCTGTCCAATGTCGATCTGTACCTGGACGGACGCCTCATCACATCAGTACAAGGAGACGGTGCGTATGACTCACACACTTCAGCTTTTCATCAGCATTTGGTGAGACTGATGTAATATCAGTATTATATCAAAATACAAAAGTTTTTGGTTGAAAAAAAAAAAAGATTATTTCTAGGACCAATCAGAGAAAAGTTTTATCAATTGATGAATAAATTTACCTGTTGTTTCAGTTGTCTGCCGAGCTAAGCTGTTGGTATTACTATCACTACATGTTTGCTTTCTAAAAGAATTGAAAGCAACTAAGTCATTCTAAATGCAAGTTAAATTTGTCTTTTGGATCCATTTAAACAAGTGGAGACAGAAAAGAAGGTGCATCATAGAACACACACTTTTGTTGAGTAGGAATTATTTTTAGTTTATTACATTTTTATTGTCGGTGTTGCCTTATATTTTGTACTTTTACAAAATTTTCATCTTCAATGTTTTCAGCTCAACCTAAGTGGAGTTTTTCTGTGTTTTTCATTCGTTGAGAGAGAAAATAGTTGACACTTGGGACTCCTGTCTGGGAGAAACCATGTTTAAGTTGTGCTCGATGATGCAAAACTGAGAAAAATGTGAAAAAAGCTTATTTTTGTGTTTTAGTTGTAGCTTTGAGGTTGCCAAATACTGAGAAACTGCCCCTAAAAAACTAAAACGTAAAAATTATAGTTAAGGTTGCACTAGATTGAGAAAGTGTGCATAAGTAAAAAACATTCAAGTTATGGTTAGGGTTGCCAGAGTTTGATAAAACGCTCGCACACTCATAAATGCTCAACATCTTAAAAAGGATTGTAAGGGTTCCCAGAATTTGAAAAAAACTTTGTAAATGCACAAAAACATAACAGTGATTGTACATAAAATGTGTTATGTGATTTTGATGTTATGATGTAGGTTTTAAATGAGATTATTTATGATCTTAAAAAGTCTTCCTCTTATGAAACCTGCAGAAAACCTCAATAAAGGTCACATTTTGGCAAAAATCTGATTTGTGTCACTTTTGGCTGCAGTCTGAATGTGACCTCAATTTTTTTTGCTATTGTGTAATTTTTAACATCTGTGGCATAATATTCTGAATTCCTATAATTCCATTAGGATTCTAAATGTAGATAAACTAGTAGCAGTCATTTGAACAATTTAATCTGTAGGAATGAAACAACAGAATGGAGTTGTATCAAGGTGCTTTGGTCAACTAGAATTAAAATAAACACATAATCAAATGTCTAGTTTACAGCATGATCAGCATCTGATTTTTTCTTCTTCTTCCAATTCATGCAGACATCTTGATGTATGTTCTTTTTTTCTTGCTTGAAAGAAAGAGTGCAGCTGCTATGAAAATGTTTGCAAATGAGAGGTTTGTTCCTCTGCAGGTGTGATCGTTTCCACTCCCACCGGCAGCACGGCGTACGCTGCTGCAGCCGGAGCCTCCATGATCCATCCCAACGTCCCTGCCATCATGGTCACCCCCATCTGCCCTCACTCGCTCTCCTTCAGACCGATCGTGGTGCCCGCTGGCGTGGAGCTCATGGTGAGAGCAGGATAATACACTGAATCCACCTCTTCGGTGCGCAAACCATAAGCGGCATGCAAAGTAGAGTCCATTTTACCATTTCATGTCCTTCTCTCACACGTCGTAGATTACATTGTCCCCCGATGCTCGCAACACCGCCTGGGTCTCCTTCGACGGCAGAAAGAGGCAGGAAATCCAACACGGTGACAGGTGATGCTCTTTTACACAATCCCACAAGCAAACTGCGCTCACCTCTCCATTAATCCCTGATAGAACAGCAGCGGTATCACTGTTATGGAAAACAGCCTGAGCTCAGATGATGTTTGAATTTTTTCTGGAAAAGATAATTAAGGTTAGTCCAGCCCTGCTCTAGTTACACTAGCAGAAGACTCAGCGAAGGGGGTTAAAGTAGAGATCTATAGCTGGATTTATGACTAATGGTTTCTATAGTGGTTTATGAGAGAAGGTTATTGTTGGAAAAGCACTCTGATGAAAAAAGTCACTGATCACAGGAAGCCAATCAATGATAATTGTATTCCTTTTTTTAATTATTATTATAACGTTTTTTAAATAACTTTGTTGATGCCTATTTTTAGATCAAGGAGGTGTAGAGAATTTCAGAGAAGTGTGGCTTTAATTAATGAATAATGGTTCCTAAAGCTCAGGATTTCCAAACTTTTGCAAAAGGCCAATGCTTCATTTTTTTGCAGATGAAATTATGTAAATACACAATTTTTAGTAAAAGAATTTACTTTATTTTTCAAATAACAATGTAACCAAATAAATGTGACCACTAGCTGATATTAAGAACTTAAGAGTTAACTTAAGAGTCTTAAGGCATAATTCTGTCCTTCATTAATATCGAGAGAGGCAGAGAAGTATCAACTATTAACATAACATCAACAATTGTAAACAAATCTTAATCCATTTAGTTAAATGGTTAAAAATTTGTTAAAAGTTATAAATTGAGGGGGTGAACTTTGTGGATGGATGACTTTAAAAGCCCCTTTAAGGAACTATTGAATAATCTTGGAGCAGAAGTATTTTATTTGTTATATTTTTTAGGTAAAATATCTCTGAAATTCAGATAAGCTTGATCACGCTCGATCCAGGGTGCATTTTTACTCCTTACCCAGCAAGCTTCAACCTCAGAATGGTAAAAGTCAAATCTGATTGTTATGGTTGCCAGATATTGACATAAGACTCATAAATGTAAAAAAGATGTAAATGGGATTTTAAGGGTTGCCAGAGATTGAGAAAATGCTCATAAACAATCACCTTTGTAAAAGGCATGGATAGGGTTGCCAGAGCTTGTGAAAGCCTTCGTAAAAACATGAAAGTGATGTTTAGGGTTTCAAGCAATGTATCTGAAGCACACTGTGTGTGTTATGCAAACGGTTTTCCAGGATTAGAAAATTCCAAATCGAAAGTCTGTCAAACCCTGGACTAAAGCAAATTGTTTCTTATCCAGATTAAATGTTTCTCGTCATTATGTCAAACAATTTTTAAACCCTCAAACCCTTGACTTCTGCATACATCACTTTCTACTGGCTTTTTAATTCTATTTAATAAGAGATCGTCGTCGACTCCAGAAAACCCGTTTTACAGCGCCGCCCTGACGTTAGATTGAGAGCAGGCAACAGAACACGTGTAGTTGCACAGAGAGAATCCAGCAGCTCTGATCTTGATTTGTATAAGCTGCTGGATCTAGAGACTCTGACCTCTGGCTCTGGTTGAGAGCTGAATGCTGGATGTCAGAGGAACCTCGGCGGTTACAGCGCACAAAGAGGGATCATCAACAGACCCCAATGTTTGCATAAAACCGGCTTTGGAAGGGAAACCAGTGAGTCGCTCCTAAATGAAGCAGTTCTAGGAAGTGGATACTAGATTTATGGGGGCAGTGAAGATGTTTAAACTATATTTTTAGGATCGCTTTTATGTTCTGTGTTTGATGCAGTGCTTTTTTTATTATAGTGATGTTTTTTTTTTTTTTTAAGATTTTGTTTATTAGATCTGTGTGTAGCCAGCCTCGCACAACCTTGCAAAACATCATGTAAATGATTTAAAGTTGACAATGCCTTCATTGTGCAATATATTTTTATATTAATATTTTTATATTAGTTTCCACAAGAGGGAGCTAGTGTCCAAACATGTTTCTTCTCAAGGCAGTGAACACCTTTATACCCTGACTCTCTTTCACTGCATTTTTTTTCTCCAGGAATAATCATTTATTGGCTGTTTTCTCTACTGCTGTAAAATCACTCTTCTGGAAAAAAATTACTTTTATCTGACTTTTATTTCTGTAAAATTGAGTTCTTCACTCATTGTGACCCTAAAATAACCCCATAAAAGCAAGGCGTTTTGTCACTTGTGGAAGGCTTCACCTTCTGTTGAAGCGAGGCTCAACTGTCTGCGTGGTCTCTCTCCCTGCAGCATTAAGATCACCACCTCGTGTTTCCCCCTGCCGTCCATCTGCTGCCATGATCTGGTCTATGACTGGTTTGACAGCCTGGCTCAGTGTCTCCACTGGAACGTTCGCAAGAAACAGACGCGCCTGACCGATGCTAGCGACTCCTCAGAGACGGAGAACTGAAAGTCTCCCTCTCTTCCGTTACATTCCGTTCCATCTCAGACGGCCATCCAGACCCTGAACTACGCTAATCACAGGGTCTCGTTTAACCATTCAGAGTCCAATCATGTGCTTCTTTCGTTATGGTAATACATTAACCAAACCACGAAGTTTCTTTTTACGGTATAAACTATGACAAGGGGATATAGTGTGAGCGGACGTAGGATAACCATTTACTTCAGTACTGTAGTACTATTTTCTATTGAACTGAAATCTGCTTCTGCAGCAGCATACAGCTGTTGTCCATAACAATGTAAACATTATGAACTTAATTCTGATGGAGCCCTTTACCTATAATATCATCAAAATGGTTTGAGCTGTTTCTCACAGGGAGTTCTAATAAAAGATCTTCGCTGTGTAACCATTTTTAACCCCTTTATATTTTATTTAGCTGTTATAGAATCTTGTTTCTTCTACTGGGCCTGCAAAGCTCACTCTACTTGAGAAGAACTATAGCTGAATGTATGGAAGCGCTTTACTATTGGGTGTAAATAAGAGATCTTATAAGTGTACTTGTCTCAATTTTAATATTTCAATAAAGAATTATTTGGAAAGTTGTGTGCTTTTTCTGCTATTTTCACGGGAAACTGTTTAAGCTAATTAAGATTTTAAGACTATAAAATATTATATTTATTTCCTTTTATGCCTTTTTTTTTTACTTGCTGTAATATCAATCAGCTGAACACACCAAATTAAAGATCCAGTGCGTGAGGATTGAACCAAAAGTAATTAGAACATTTCTTTTATAAGCATAAATCTGGTTGCCAGATAGTTTACAGTTGTCTAAGAGGCACTGAACCTTCAAACCTTTAAGAAAACTTAAAAGGTAACTTCCTTAATAAAATAAAATAATCAACATTTTTAACAATGTTTTCATTCACTTTGTGGATATATTTTTCTTCAATATAGATTCGTTAATATCACCCTTTTCTCACTGAAAGTAATGAGTTCCTTTTTCGTCAAAGGTATTTTCTCCAGTGCTTATCTCCAACATGACCGACTTCCAGTTTGATGATTCGGCGTAGAACACCGTTAACTGTACGGAAATCCCTCATGTGTCTGTTTGCTTGCAACGAATGGCAAAAACACAAGAGATACTGTAAAAAAGGAAGGCTATCTTTCTGTTTGGAAGAAATCTAGAAGCGTATACATATTTAAATCATTGACTTTAAATAACATGAACAAAATGTCCCTTATGTCATTCATAGGTTTTTGGCAAATAATTCACCCCCCCCTCAGAGTGAATGTCAAAAACAGATTTGAGTCATCGAACCTAATGGAGCCAGGAGTGGAATCATGTTTTTTCAGCTCCAAAGGTGGTCAGTTTTAACATTAAAGTGAATCACTTCTGAGCCCAGCGGCCGGTAGATGTACTACAGTTCAGTCACTTCCTGTTATGAGGGAACAGGAAGTATATTAATTCAACACAGGTATGTAAATTAATTTTTATGCAGACATCCCATTTAAAACAAATTAAATATGTTGCACTGCTTACCCTGACGAGAAGAACGGTTTGTGAAGTCTTTCAGCACCTGATGTTTCAGAACAGGCCTCCTATAAAGCAAGCGGATACTTCTGGCTTTCTACGTGTTTATTGCAATGAAAGGATACAGATACCATTCGTGACAGACACTTAACTTATTCTCAAATAAAATAGTCCTCATTATTGATCCAAACACAGACACTCAGTTAGATGAGAATGCAGAGCACATACAAATGATAGCAATTGAATCTTCATGTGATTATATAAATGCTTTAGCTACATTTATACATGAGACGAGGGTTACAAATACGGTTTCTGCCAATTAAAAAATACATGATCTGGCACATCACCAAACCTCCGCTCTCATCAGGAAAACAGGACAGCACAACAACTGAGTGGTACACGGAGAATGAACGCAAATGGCTTCGTAGCACGAGTGGAGACATGACCAGCTCCATCGAGGAGCGCTGCACCTCAAGATGTGCTTCCACAGAAGAGCAGACACGTCACGACACCCCCACCATCTTCAGACTTTGAGATGATCAAGGAACAGTGAGATTTCACCCAAAATACAAAGATCTCATCAACCCTCCACATCAGAGATCAAAACTCTCCACGTTTGCTTTGTCTTCAGAACACAAAACATGCGTTTGCGGTAATTCTAGACATCGGTGACGTGAATTCAAAGGAGCGTCTTAAAGATCTGAAAACATTTCAGAGAAACATTTAGAGCAGATAAACATCTCTAGCAAAAGAAAACCTTCCTGCTGTAGTCCCAGAAGAACGCTTTCTTTTGGAACAGATCAGTGGTTTTGAAACTAGATGACAAGAATCCATTAATAATTTATCTTAAATATCCTGCTCACTTCCAACGAGGCGAAGAGCACTACGGAGAGGTAAAACTCTAGCCAATAGTGTGCACCCAGATTTAAGTATAGCACTACATTATTTCCTGTTAAAACGCTAGCTTGGACCACAGCCCTGTGGGATTGCTTGGTCATAAATGTCAAGAGAAATCATCATTTGGCACAAATGTGTTGGAGGTTCACCTTCTGAACTTCCGTGAGCTAACAACTGGGTTTGTTTCATCAACTTACACCTTTGATTTATTAGCGTTGGCTAGTGAAACCACTTCTTTGACTGAAACAGAGTAAAATTCCCTTGAGTTCAACACAAAGGTGACGTAAGATCACTGCCTGGCTGTAACAATTACTGATCATCCAAGACAAACATTGGTCTGCTTAAAAAAACATAGGAAATGCTGACCACGTGGTTTTGGGAGGATTAATCATTCATCCCGTTGGGTCAGAAGAACCACAACATACTCGACATTAGATGATGCTACGGAACATGGCAAGCGTTTGGGGTTTCCCGTCATCAGAGAGTGCATGTGTGTGTCTGAGCGAGGTGAAGAGCTGAGCCTGAAGAGAAACGTCAGGAAACATCGTCTGTTCACCACAGAAGAGCATCAGTCAGCTGGTCCATCATGGGAGAGTGTGTGCGGGAGGTTGAAGCGTTTACGTCTGTGCAGTGATTGGCTGCTGCGTCTGGTTTTGCTCCTCCTCCTCCTCCTCCTCCTCCTCCTCTTCAGTGTGCTGCTCGAGCTCTTCTCTGGTGATCATCTCAAAGTCGTTGCCGTTGCTATGTTGCGAGGCGTCGTCCTCTCTCCTGTCGCTGTCTGTGTCCGACTGCCGCTCTACGAGAGCCTTTTCTTCCTCCTCTTCTTCCTCCTCCTCCTCCTCCTCTTCTTTCTTCTCGCTGTCAGATTTTTCCTCGCTGTCAGATTTCTGAGGCTTGCTGGGGTCTGGGTTCTGGTTGCTGGGGGTTTTCTTGTTGGCGGCGCGAGGGCTCTTGTACTCGTGTGTGTAGAGCGGCCGGAAGGAGTCGATGAAGCCCACGTCTGCCGTGAGGTTGGGAAGGAACCAGAAGTGATGACGTCCGCCAGTCACCAGCCAGATGAGCAGGAACAGGATGCAGCGAGCTGAAAGAAGGAGAGAAGAGGATGAATGGAGGAGCAGATGATTCGTGAGTGATGAGACTGTCAGAGACGCACCGACGGCCAGGAGGAGGATGCTGGCTACGAAGCATCCAGCTGCCACGCTCAGGTAATAGACGCCAACTCTCATCTCAGCCGGCCATAGCGGGAACAGAGTGGCTGCGATCACCGCGATCACTGCAAACAAGCACAGAACAGTGAGAGGACAGCTAACACACTCAAAGCCGTTGAGGTGTCACTTCATTTCCTTCAGATTGATGGCCAGACTCAAACTTGCTTTCAGATTATACTGCCATCTGATTCATCTCTCTATACAGCTTAAAAATTATTATAAACTGGAGGTGAACTAGAACAGTGAGTGATTCAGGCTGTTGATGCTACTGAAGAAAAAAAATCAAAAGTTTTCATTTTATGGTAATAACCCCATTAGTGGATCTCAATGAATAGAACAAGGAAAAATTCAGTTTGTGACCCTTTTAAATTGGCTTTGTAAAAGACAGACTTACCTAGGATCAGTCCCATGGCAAACGTCTTAAAGGGGACCGGATCATAAATCCAAAAATAAACCTGCCGGGAAAACATTAATTGACATTTTATAAACCTTAAAATAGATCAACAGGTGTTTCTTCCTCATGTAAAAGGACTAAATCTCAAGTTTTAATTGGCTGTACAAAAAACTGAAATACTGGCAAACGACAGACATTTTAAGCTTGTTTTCTATTGGTCCAGCCCCGGGGTACACGTCTGAGCTGCGTTCTCCTGTGCTGTGAGGGCGGGCGGCCGGTCGGTCAGCAGTGAAGGACGCTCTTCGTCTGATGGAAACTCATGTCAAGAAGGGAAAATGTTTGTGGTAGCGGTCGCTCAGCTTTGGAACTAGCTGCCTCCAGACATTCGTCTGGAGTTTAGCTTGGAGAGTTTCAAGACCTTTTTAGTTATTTGAGCTTTTAAAATCTTGTTTTAATATGTGTTGGTTTTACATTTCTCCATGTTCTAGTCTTAATTTTAATCCCTTATGGTTTTTTTTATTTTAATGCCATTACAAGCCTTTAGCCAGGTATTAGCTGTATATTTATACTTATTTAAGATGTGACTATGACACACTAAAATAGATACTAATTAGATCAAAACATTCCATTTAACAGTTAAGAAGTAAAAGAAGGAGTGCTAGATAAATGAATGTTGTGGTGGCAGAGAAAAAGTAGAGGATTCAGAATACTAGAAATCAGAATTTACATGGAAGAATTTTCCTACTTCCAACCAATCAGCTTGCTCTAGACAACTGACGTGTTGTTTGAAGTGAAAATAGCGGAAGAACAAAAAAAAAGTTAGCGAGTATGGACACCTGGTGCTGTTTGACTGCACACAAAGCTGCTGGCGCTGCTGAGTGAGCTCTCTCTGGCCTGATTTTCATGTGTTAATAAGAGAAATGACAATCCTTTAACAGAGCACAATTAACCCAACATAGAGTAACAAATAACCTTTTTTGAAGTCAAATCAAACTCTCCGCGATAGAATAAACTGCCCACGCTTAGCATTCAGGGTCCCGAGTAAAATATGGTTCCAGCTCCAAACTCATAAATTCAGTAACCAACAGGAGCAGATAAACTTTTCCCTTCCTGTATGCTAATTTCTCTCACATAATGCTGCTTGCCCTGATGCGACTGTACTCTTCTGTACCCCTTCTTTGACATATGTTCCTACTAGGCCCCTCCCATCTTTCATTCATACATACATACAGAGTGTACTGCCCAAAATATTCAAAAAGACTCATTTCAGTGACTCCAAATCAACTCAGGATAAAGACAATAACTTTAAACATAAATCACTTTCAGACTTAAAATTCTAACTGGGTGTTCCTCAAACTTAAATCTACGTTTCACTTCACACGAGAGGTCATTTTTAAAGCTTTTCATTTTATTTATTTATGCTAAAGCTTAAAAACTACATATTCTGTCTCTAAATGGATCTGAGCTGATTTTAATCACATATTAATTAATTAGAGTCACTCATGTTTGCTGTGAGATTTTAAAACACATTACATTAGGAGAGCATTTTTTAAATAAAAATAAATAATTATGCCTGTTTTTAATGAAACTCTAAATGAAAATGCATTCTTCTTTAAAGAAGCTCAAATGCAGCACCTGCCAAGAACATTCGAGTGTTTATGATATCCGACTCTATGATTTGAGGCACATTTCAGGCAAGTGGAGTGCTCCAGCGAGTGTGGAAGCCTCACACGAGACCTCACAGGGCTTGAACGCGAATGCATAAAATAAACCAACGAGGGTCGTTTCAAAGCCACCTGAGACTCCTACAAAACATTAATCCCATACCAATGTCATGCTGTTGCAAACTAATTCCCTAAAAACACAAATGAATAAAATAAATGTGGTCACACTAACATTTTCAGTAATTTCACAATTGTTTTTTTTGCTTTACGTAGAATGAGTGTTATTCTCCATTCTCACCTCATTGCCATCTAAGAACAGTTGGTCCTCATGCGGCTCCAGCTTGAACTTCTTCTTCACCTCCTTCTTCTTCTTGGGAGATCCAGGGCTGTCATCCTAAAGCAGCAGAGAGGAGAGGAGCGCATCAGTCACGAGAGGCTCACCCAGAACACAACAGTAATCTCATCATCGGGCCACGCACAGTTTTATCCTTCTTCGTGTCCGCAACCTCAGATTCCTTCTTTTTCTCTCGATCCTTTTTACTCTTTTTCTCTTCTTCCTTGCTGCTGTCACCTTTGGTCTTCTCTTTTTCTTTCTTGATATCTTTCTCCGGCTTCTTCTTCATCACTTTCAGAGCTCGGTGGAAAAACTGCTTCTTTAGGAGCCTGCGGGTGGAAAAGCAAGCTGATGAGTTTGGATGTTTCTATGTGAACGTTTCGTTTAGACTGCAGGTCTTAATGCTCAATTCTGATTTTTTTTTTAATGAAATTAGATTTTGCAATACTGATTTGGATTACAAAAACATGTGACTTGTATCTGCCCTGTGTACGAACACAATCCTGCTCGCTGAGAGGTGCGCCTGCGCAATAAAAGGGCATTGATAGCGTTGCCAGATTGGGTGGTCTTCCGGGTGGCATGTTTGTTTGTTTGTTTATAGCTAAGACAACAGCAAAGCAGGGCAGCATGTAACTGACTAAATAGGTCTAATCTTTTGCTGACCCCCATTAGGAAGAGAAAAATATTCATATATATTCATATCATGAGTAATAAATATATTTCTACAAATTTAAATGAAACTAAATAGCAGAAAATATACTTTATATATATATATATATATGTAAACATATATTTTCTAAATATATAAAAATATATGTTAAAATATTATGAAATATATGTTTTTGTCACCTTTTAATATTTATTTATTTAATATTTTCACTATGACAATAGTAAAATATATTTCAACCTATAACAATGTTTCACATAATGGTGGATATATTTCTCTTCTGAACACTATTTCATTTCATATATTTAAATTAAAGGAAATTTATATCACTCATATATTTCAAGAAATGTTTGGGAAAGAAGTTGTTTGTGCCTTTTTGCGTGCTTATTTTATAAAGCTGATTATAGTGTTGGGCTCTATCAGGCTACGCCTTTAATTTTACATTTCAACCAAATTATATCCAGAAGAAATATTTACTAGTTTTATTACTTCACTTTCACTGTTTCCAGCTCATCCTCAGCCATGATTGTTGTTAAACTTCCTGCACACATTTAGAGATGTATCGAATTCAGGACCACGTATGAAAGAGACCGGAATCAGATTTGAAAAAAAATCTGAATTGAGCTGTTCAGTCTGTCATGAAAAAAATGCAGGTCGCATAAAGGTATAAAAAAATCTGATTTGGGTCACGTAAAAAAAAAAGAACAAAAAAGAAAAACAAGGCAAACTCTGCTAGTGGAACTGACTCTGAACATTCATCTTTTGTCCACGTATTCTGTATAAGTGAACAAACATCAGAACGCAGGATTCACGTTTTATTTGAAAACACCCAAGTCATGAATTTTGAAGGAACATTGCCAGATTTTTCAAAAGCGCAACTGTAGATCACAAAACAAAGACTTTGGCTGTACCTGTTGCAGTAGTCCACCACAGACTCTCTGGTTGTAAACAAAGCTTCTTCGCTCTTCTTCGATTTGGCCCACTTGGAATCCAGCAGACAGTCGACTGCTTTAGAAGCTGAGGAGCACAAAAGCCTTCAGTCAAACGCCAACCAAACAACAACCCTACAGCAGGGAAACCAGTGCGCTGACCGGTGAAGTAATCCACTCGATGACCCATCATGTTGGTGGATTTGTTGGGGCAGTTAAAGCGCAGGTACTTTGCCACGGCCTTCTCCTCCTTGGTGGGTTCACTGGCCTCCTAGAAGTCCAGAAAAACATTTGTGTTGAAGATGTGCAGAAGCTCCAGTAAAACTCTATATATGAGAGCATTAAGGTCATCGAGAGCTATACAGCTCGTGGCCCATCACTGAATATCAGAGTTTGAACAGTGAGGATGAAAAAAATACTTTACATGGCCATTGTTGGAGCCGTACACTCAAGATTTGCATTGTAATCAGACTACTTCAAATTTTGTGGATTGTGTTTTATTAGATATCAGTATTTCTCTATAAACCAAAGACCGTAAACATGGACGATGTGACAGCACCTCCTGCCATCGGCTGTTTGAAGCCGCAACGAGAAGGACTTGGTCGTCGCCATGAGAGAGAGAGAGAGAGAGAGTCTCGGGAGCCTGAGGTGAGATAGTACAGTTCAAAGTGGAAAGGCTTATTTTCAACGCATATATGTTAAAGGAGACCTCAGAGAAAAATGTAAAATTCCAGTTATTTGGACAGAGATGTGGCTCATTGATTTGTGCTCGTCTGAGGTCTCCTTTAAGAGTTCAATGATTGCAGAAATCTTGTTGCAAATGGCTATCCAAAATTGTTCAGCTCCATTCCGTAGATATCAAAACAAGTCAACATAGATGCAGACATACATTGCATCAAGAAAATATCAATATTCAAAGAAATGCTTTATCTTCTTTATATGGGAATTGCTTTATTTTTCAACTTGCAAAATTTCACACTTTGATTCTAAGCTTGATTTTAATAAAGGTTGACTACATTCAAATCTCAAAGGCTTTGAATTTATTTGCAGCAACTTTAACGGTGAACTGGTCAAGTATGAAAAGGTGTGTGTAAGAACACAAAAGCTAACAAAATTTCTTGAATATTTAAATATATTCATGTCCCACAGTCACTCTCTGGTAAACATAAAATAATCTTGAAATGCTCCGGTTATCAGTAAAGTCTGGTCTTTTAAAGACTGGATACTGCACCAGACGAGCTGCAGGCGGTAGATAAACAGCTTGAGAAGGGTGGATTTTTCTGTCACTATTTTTCACAAGCTCTGGGAACCTCAACCATGCCTTTTACAAAGTTGAACATTTATTAGCGTTTTCTCAAACTCTGGCAACCCTAACAGTCATTTTTTTATGTTAAGGATAAATCTCTCAATCTCTGGCAACCACAACAATCCCTTTTATGATTTTAAACTCCTTCAATCACATTTACAATTTTTAAACATGTATGAGTCAATCATTTTGACATTGTTCTTTAGCATTCATGTAAAAAGGCCACAACAACGCTGCACAAATCAAATGAGTTTTACAAAACCAGCAGAAAATTGAGATCTGTGAAAAATTATTTCAGGTTTTATAAGACTCAAGAAACACTGAATAAACTCTTTTTTTGTATATTTGCTTTATTTTAATACTTTTTATCCATCAATATTTGGATAAATTGGAGTGTTTCATATCCATCAATATTTGTCAATGACCCTAAAGTAGGTTAGTCTACGATATTCTCTTTTCCCTGAGTAGTATTGGTTATTTTATTTAAAAGCTATAATGTTACTTTAATTGTTACAGTGAAGAAAACATGTTTAGCTTTAAGGAGACCTCTGAAAATCTTTGTCAAGAAACTTATTTTTAATATTAAAAGTACACCAAAAACATAAATATACAATGATAAACATCACTGAGCTCTGAATGAAAACTGACCAATAACAAAAGTGGATTTGAACAAACAAAAAAATCCTCAGGTGCCACATCTTATCACAAGACATGTCATTACTCAAAATTGCTTCACTGAGCTTATGTAAGTGTAACAGTGTGAGAGAAAATAAAACTGCAACAATGCTAAGAAAGCCTTAAAAGCGGTCTAAGAAAAAAAAATTGTTTTCAATTGCATTTGATGCAGAAAATATACAAAACAAAATTCTCATGATACTTAAGAAGTTTATATGCTAAAACAAAACTATTCACTGCAATAGCATATATTAGACTCTATTCTTGGATATATTACAGCAAGCAGTAATTGTTAAAGAATAAAAGTTCTATTGACGTTAATCCATGTGTGATTCTGAGCATAAGTTAAAGTAATACCAAAGGTACTTGAGAGAAACCATAACAATCGTGTAAGATTGTACCAACACTTGTCCCTCAGATTAGCTTTAATAGTAAGATGGATGGCTTTGACTAGACAAGCATGAACCTGAACGATGAGGGAGAAAATAAAGATACGGTGGACGACATTTGGTCCAACTCGAGCCGAGAAGACGCCGAAAACCAAACAAACCGAGCTAAGATGGCAACTCCACCAGCTGTGCCAACAAAAACAGGCTTTCTAGCCGGGAGAACCTTCGGAACCAAGTCAAGCATGCGTAAAAGATAAAGAGCGGATATATAGGTTTTAAGCCTCTTCAAAAATACACAATGCATTACCAAAGGAAATGAAGCTGATAAATAATCCAGCTCGCGTTAAGAAAGCGCTGCACAAATAACGAACTGATAAACACCCGGCGCTTGGGCGCCATATTAATGACTCTGAAAAACATTTCAAGGAAACAGGGGAGCAAACACTGAGGTTATAATGTGATTGTAAGCATGAATTTGGTACCTGAATCCGCTTCTTATGTCTCCTGCGTTCCGCCATGATTTCTAACTTCTGGGCTCTCTTGACGTGGTCGCGAACAGAGTGAGGGAGAAAGTCTCGCGATATTTCGATAGTTCACGTTAGTCGCTATTTTTTTTACAGCCGTGAATGGACAAAGGCTGCCCTCTGCAGTGCAGGTGTGGAACTTCGTTTGAGTTTGCTTACAAACATTTCGATGTCTTAATGGTAAAATGTAATATTTTTTCTTAAATCCATTGTAATCTATTATAATGTGTGTATAACACACAAATACTCATCACATTTTTGTTAAGGAAGTTTAGATAAAAAACTATTGAGAGTATTCAGTTATTTATTACAGTTTTATGTGTATTTAAGTGTTCCTTAAAATATTGATTGATCTAATAAGATAAGTAGTTTTTTGCTAAATCCAAGACTTTGAGATTTCAAACGTTATTATAAACACCTGAAGATGTGTAACAAAGCCTTTTTACTTTCACAATTCCATGTGTTCCCATATAACACCAGCCACATCTGAGCGAGGTCAAGTGCATGGGCTTACCAGCGCTTAAGCCCCGGGGCCTACTGTGCAAGGGGCCCATGGCCACCAAGAAAAAAAAACCTACAGCAAAATTAATAATAATAAAATAAAAATGATAGAGACTAATGAAGTGTCGTCTTTCTTTCTCTTCCTCTCCTCTCTCTCCTCTTCCTTCTCTCCCTCTCCTCTCTACCCTTAACTCATCTTTCTTTCTCTTCCTCTCTCTCTCCTCTCCTCTTCCTTCTCTCTCTCTCTCCTCTCTACCCTTCACTCGTCTTTCTTTCTTTTATATAGCTTTTTTCTTTTATATCTTTTAAAGATATCCTATGTGACGCTAAATCTGAAATTCCATTGTGAATCTTATCAATATGAAAGCAACATGACTATATGGCTGGAAGCAAAGATTAAAAACACATTTATTACTTTATTTTTACACGAGTACAGAATAATTCAGAATAATTCAATATACAGACGTACAAAATTAAATAGTGGACAATCTTCCATCGTTGCTCCTGTCCAGGGCGCACAACTCAGACAATAAACTGTTTTAAAGGATTTCAAAAATAAAGCATCTTTATATCCACTATATAAACATCAGTGCATGTCTATTTAAGCATAAATGAAAGTATCCTGAGGTAAAGTGTTGGTCCAGAGATCGAGCTCGCTCTAGCTCAGGTGGTCTCACTCATCTGCCCTGGTGAGGGGTTGTCAGCTTCACTTCCGGGCTCTGCAGACTTCAGGGCCTCTGTGTCTCTGGGGCTGCTGAGGAGCTCCACGCTGTTGCAGTGCAGAGGAGAGCTGACGTCTGATGATCGGTCTCCGCTCTTCTCTGCTGACGGTTGCAGTCCGGACACAGGAAGTGGTAGGTTCATCATGCTGTAGAACATGTTCCCCAGCCTCCGGGACAGCTGGAAAGACAGCAGAGGGGGTCATGTGAAGATAAAGCTTTCTGAAGAATCATCCAAAAATGAAACAACGGATGGTTGATCAGTTGGTTGGTCATGATTTGTCTCTATTTCTAGATTAAAAACTTAACTTTAAATGAACAATGCAAAAACACACAAGTCCCTGATGATCTCTTTGTAGATACCTGTGAGCGTATCTTCAGTGCAGGGCCCAGCTTCAGTCCCAGTGTGTCGAGTAGATGGTCCTCGGTGAGAAGAGGCAGTGTCTCTCCATCAATCATGTGATCTTTGAAAGTCTGCAATGGATGAGATACAGAAAAATAAAGCAACTGAAATGTTTTATGATCATGTGAAAGTGAAGTGAAGTGAAAGTGACCGGTTGGCCAGATGTGGAGTGACCCATATCTGGAATTTGTGCTCTGCATGTAACCCATCCCAGTGTACACACACAGCAGTGAACAAGCACAACCTGAACACACACCCGGAGCAGTGGGCAGCCATGACTGCGGCGCCCGGGAAGCAGTCAGGACACTGGTGCCTTGCTCGAGGGCATCACAGCTGTGGATGTTGAAGATGAGAGAGCAAGTGTTTCATCACTCACACCAGCTTCAACTCGGTGGATCTGGGGATCGAACCAGCAACCTTCCGATCACAAGTTAATCTCAATCCCACCAGACCACAACTGCCTGAGAGTATCACAACAGAATACTATGCATTTAGATACCTGAGCGTATTCTGTGCAACATGGAATTTCACTGATGAAGTTGAAGACGTCCTCAACTGTCCACTTGCGGATGTCCTCTGATGAAGACATTTCTTCTCCATTGAGAAACATATTGGGAGGTCCTGGTTTGAAAGACAAAAATGATACCAAGTTAAAAGTCGTTATGTATTCATTTATATACAAAAAAGTCTAGTATTTGGTAAATTATTTATTACCAGAGTTGTTTTAAAGGTGCAACTGTATTTATTTAGTTCTTCTTATTTGATTTATTAAAAATATTAATTAATTTTAGTGTGTTAAACATTTTTAAATCTAATGCAATTTTTGACAAAATCTCAAAATTTGAGCAACTTTACTGCACGCATAGGGCTGTTACAGAATATTCAAAAGCAAAATTGTCTGATTTTCTACTTGCAGTCTGGAATGGTTTGCGAAGTTAGTAAATTTTGTCAAAAACTAGTCAATTTCCAGCTTAAAATTCTGAAAAGTTCTGAACAACAGATTCTTGGCTGTGGCCTGCAGACAATTAAAAATTAACTGGGCAGATGGAGAGTAACGTCATGGATAAAAATGATAAACATACACAAAAAGCAACACTCTGGCTGCATTGAATAAAAGGGCAACACACCGAGAGGCAGGAGCCCATTTCCTGGCACAGGAAGCATGTAGGGCATTCCTGTGAGGGGGCCAGCAGAAGATGGGTACAGGAACTTTTCTTGGAAGGCTGAGCAAGGGTTGGAAATGTCTTTCTCATTGCTGCTAGCACTGCAGTTGCTGACCTCTGCACATGCCTCCTGTCCACCTATACAGGCCTTGCGAATGGCGGGCTCCCCATCCTTAAAGCTCTTCCTGCTGCTGGAAGAAAGCTCACTTTCGACTTTGCTTTGGTGTGGCTTGTTTCCTAAGGCCTCGCTGCTCATTTCACCTTTCCCTTCCACTTCCTTCTCCTCACCCGAGGCAGCTCCTGGACTCTGTTCGATGTTCTTCTCTTCTGATTGGTTTTTGGCAAGAGCGATGTTGCTGTCTGAGCTTTTATGATTGGCTGTTCTCCTGGCTGCCCTGCGCCCGCGCTCCCTTTGCAGTGTGCTGATTGGTGGGTAAGGGCTTGACATGAGGAGACTGTTTGCATGCAGGTCTTCCAGTGTGCTCCGGTGTACAAACATATCATGGTTATCTGGTAGCCGCTGCCGCCCTCTGAAGGCCATTTGATTGGGCTGGATGCCAGGGTACATCATGGGGTTCTCTATACTGATGAGACCCTTTTGTTGGGCATTTTCCAGTTCTTTTTGGTGCAGGATAGCGTTCATCTCCATCCTGTTTGAAACAGTCTTCATTTGTGAACTCATTTTTATCTGTGTTTTATTTGGCACCTAAATAGATTTGAACCTACCTGGCAATGTTTTGCTTGTGAATTAATTCTTGTCTTCGCGCAACAGTCTCCATGCTTTCAGTAGGAAGGAAGCCGTAACCTAAAAATTGAAAGGTGGATTCAATTAGAGAGTTCTCACTCAGGGAGTTGGATCTGTACTGTGTGTGAGTCTTCACTAACCCGAGCCAGGAAATCCTCTGCCTGGAATAACGTTAGAGTTTTGGGGCATAGGTGGGCCCAGGTGGGCACTCATGTGGATTTGTCTAGCATCTGCTGTTACCATATCAGCAGGCGGCACCAAATCTCTGAAATTGAAGTGATGGAATCATAATTATAGTACAATTATTTAAGAGGTTTACATGGATGGGTGTTTTTCATGACTGCTACAACCGTAGCTGTCAATGCCAGTTAATGAGGGTTGGTAAAAATAGAGGAATCTTCCTCGCTTATCAGTTGTGTTCTTGGAGGGAAGATTTGCACAGTTTTGACCACAATCTCGTGAACTTTTTTTGCTAAAAGTGTACTGGGATATCACGTGTTAGAGTGGACACTCGTCTGTCTGTCTTGAGTGTGCATCAGCTACACCTTCCAGCCACACAAGGTCCTTTAAGATTAGCTTGGCGGCTATGCTATTATATTACTTTAATTACTTTATTAGTCCCGCTAACAAGGAATAACAGAATTCAAATAGCCACTATTATTACAAAAAACAGGACGGAAGGAAATCTCGATAACTGAATTGAAAAACAAAATACAGAAGGGAATTGACTTGTGGCTACAAAGTAATCTGACTTGTGTCCCCTGTGGCTTACCATCTTTAGGTGAATGATTATTGCACCACTTTTTTTCCTCTGCTAGACTTGTATTTAATGTTTGACCATGAGAGGCTGTATTTCAAAACAACACACTATGGTTTATTTGACCAGTAGAGAGTGGCCAAAAAAAGAGTCTATGTTTCATCTGACAGTGACTGCTGCTATAGATGACATAAACCTAAAAAAAAAAAGACCTCGTCAGAAGGTGCATGTCTGCATCATGTCTCTGCTTTGCTGTCAGTGAAGACAGGTGACATATACTTAATTTAACAGTAATCCAATATGTTGTTACCAAGAGTTTGGTGTGATCATGGACTCAGATGTGTGAATCCAAAAATTATTTAATGGTAAATCCTCAAAACTTTTCAAACAACAAAAACCCCAATTAACATATTATAATATAGTCCTAGAATCATGTTTTTACTTTACAAATGATAGTCATGCATTAATAACATACATAAATATAAAATATGTTATATGTGTGTATAAACATTTGTAATATAAAGAGGGAAAAAAGTCTTCTTCTGTATATTTTGAATGTTTATTGCTTTCATGCTTTTTCCTAGACTACAAACCTCTCCATGAAGCGGGGATCGAACTGTGAGGGCACACCCTGGAGCCTCTGCTGCCCCTGAGCCAAGATCTGTGGAGCCATGGCCATCTGGTTCCTCATCATCAGCTCCTGCCTCTGCCTCAGCTCTGGTTCACGTAAAGGAACAAGTGAAGCTGTCAGCATCGAATATTTAGAGTAACCATTGGTTTGTGGAATCTGCCTCTTCTGAAATCAAATCTCACCTCCAGCAGACATCCCATTAACCAATCGGTACCAGTGCTTCTCATCCAGGGCGCTTTGCTCTCCCAGAGCTGTAATCTTCCTTAGCTGTTCACGAGGGGTCATGACCCTAAAGTAAAAAACACACAAGTTATGAGAGGTGATCAAAACCAGGAAGGATACCAAATATAGATTTTTGCTATGCAATGACCATTGAAATGACACCACAGAAAGAGTACCAGCAGAAAGAGTAAACAGCCACATAGCAGAGGGTGGACAAGGTTGGAGTTCAAGATGTGTGCACACATGTAGGTTGAGGGCAGATTCAGTGAGGAGGTGAATGAGATGTACAAGGCAGTCAATGTTAGAGTGTGTTTGGTATTACAGACGTCTCCAACTTCATTTAATTACAAACCTCCAGCATCAATTGACTCGGAAAAAATGGCAACACTTTTTGGAAGATGTGTGGAAAAGTTTATATGTTTTGCATATTGTATATTTATAGGTATTTTGACTCTCTTGCCACGTAACTTGCACCCAAACAACATATAAACATGCAAACAAGTGCATCAGACACTTAATGCTGTCCACAAATTAGACTAAAATACGTTAAAGCTGATAGACTGAACAAATCTGATTATATTTCCTGATTTCTGAAGGAAACCTGGTTCCTTAGTTAACTGTATATTGTAATTCTATTGTTACCCCGTATATTTTGTCGGCAATTAATTTTAATTTAAACTTTGTCAAATCCACATTATTCCTCCTTTGAGGGCTCTGTTTCTTGTTTTTGTTAACTCTTTGTTAAGGTTATAATTCTCGTTGAGTTTTTCTTGTTTTGCATCATTCGGGTTATCAGCCTTTTGTTGAATGTTTCATTCACTTAGTTTCAATTTGCACTCCTGTCTTGTTCACCTTGTCACTGATTGATTTTCTTTTCTAGTTCTAGTTTTCCCTGATCGGTTGAGTTAACGCTCCTGTGTTAGATCTCGTTTAGGTTAACCATGCTCCCTTTAAAATGTTATTTCTTCCTAAGCTCACTGTTACATCTTTCTCTGAAAGGTTTTTCTTGTAAGTCCTGTTGTCTTGAGTTTAGTTCTTTGTAGACTTGTACCTTTTCACTTTTATTTCAAGTTTATTTACTTGATTTTGTTCATACTTTATCAGTTTACAGGGTAGTCTTTTGTCACTGAAGGTTTCCCCCTTGTGGGTATTTTATGTTTTTTTTCTGTTGTATTAATAACTAGACTGGCTTGGACCTCACCACTGACTTGTTCTGTTCTAATTCATCTCTATTGAGATCTTGAATTCTCTGGTTTGTGAAACTGCTTTGAAGCAACTACAAAAGGCAATAAATGTACAATTATAAATTTGATTGACATGATCCAATTAAATTAAAAGCCCTCCAAATTAATAGTTCAGTGGCCAATTAAAGCAAAGTAAATGAATTACCTGTTTGTTTCTTCTGCTGCAGTTTATCTTCTCTGTCATTCAGGGTTTATAATATTATGAAGGTCCCTGTAACCTGAGATTAAGGAAAAGTGGAAAAGTGAATAAAGATGGCTACGAACATCAGCAGTTACAATTTTATTTTTTTTTGTAATTGCACAAAATAAATTTTAAAGAAAAAACAAACGTTTAAAAGAAGACAAATAATAACTTTAACATTCATATTTTTTTATTGTATTTTATTACAGGGTTTCTGCAGGTTTGATTAGGTCAAATGTAATAATTCTTAAGACTTTATTATCAAATTTAAGATCTATATCATAACATCAAAAAGACTTACAAAACTTTTATGATTTTGAGCATTTATGCACGTTTTCACAATATCCATGTTTTACCATGTCTAAGGATTGTTTAGAAATACCTTGCAGAATAAACATTAAGTGTTTAAATCTTAAGGTTGTTTTAAGTACCTTTTAATAAGTTTAAATAAGCATTTAGTTTGCTTTCTAAGAGTTACGGATTTTATTTAATTAAAAATAAATTCAGCGTGTCCACAATTGCAAAAATGCACGTGATTTGGATAGCGTAACATGTACACTGCACGCATATCCCAAGCATCAGAGATGTTTTAACTTCACCGAATAACTAGCTTCCTTTATTCAGCTCATTACAGTAAAATAATATCTATTTTTCCGAAAAGATTCATCTCTAATCTGCAAGGTAGGCCCTCAGATGCTCAGCAGTGAGGAGGAGCTGCTCTAATCGGAGAGCTGTATAATCCCTCTGTTAGTGCAGCAGTCTGCCCGCTACATCTGCTGACCTGCATGCTGTCAGACAACCCCCAAACTGCCCCCAGGGCCCCTCTCCCCCCTCCGATCCTATTAGCTAAGTCCTGACTATACAGCACTTTAAAGGGATGTGTTGGAGGTAATCCCGGAGTTTAGCGTTTTACCCTCAGCAAACCTTGCCTGTAAGCATCCTGGACAATACACCCTAAGTGCTAATCCTGTTAGCCTCCATTAGCCCTAGAGATGTCCTAAAAACACCTTGCAGATAAATCTGGGATACAATCGGTTTAAGTGGTAAATGTGGTGCAGGCAGAAACACCTGTGATCAAAATCTGCTTAATACACAGAGGAGCCAGTTAACTAAGAAATCCTGCATTTTTGAATTTATCATTTTTATAATGTATTCCAATAGTAGGTTTTGAAACATTTACCCACCTAATAAATTAATTTTCTCATATTTTTAGTCTTTAAATTTTAAAGTGGGCTGAGTTTGAAACAAATTTTTCACTGTTAAATAATCCTATCGATTTTAAATAATGTGCTATATAATATAAACAATAATTTCATATTCATTATTTGTTAACTACAGTTTTATAAACAGTACCATATTTCTCTTGGTTTTTGTAACATTTCGAAATTTTTCTAAAAAAATAATAAATAAAAAACTTTTTATTAATTAAAAATAGTACAAGACCATGTAAGCTAGATATTAATGGCATTTTCCATTTTAACTTGATGCACAACAAGGTAAGCAAACAAAAAATCAACATCAATCCACATTTCATAAAAAATAAAATAAAATAAAATATATAGTCCGTGAATACTTAAAATAAAAAAGGCTATTATATCTTTGAAATGCGAGGCATCACAAAGACCTAAACATTAATGTTAACATATGATTGAGAGAAGACTTTTTTCAAGATCAAATAACATTATATTGGGCTTAAACAAATTCCCAATCATTTTAACTTAAATTTTGGCCATGTTTCCAAACAAAGTGCAGTTTTTGCAGCATTTGTTAAGTGATGCCATATCCCAGTCTTAGACTTTAACTGAATGGATTTGCTTGTGATAATCTCATTATAGGAATAAATGAAGGGAAAACTGCTGACGACTTAAATCAAGCCTTGCATTTGGATAGGTCATAGTCGAGAAGATAATAATCTTCTGCTCTAATGCACTTCCTTCAAGCAGAAACAACACACAATAATTCCGTTAGCATTTAGGATAGGCTTTAACAGCAAGGAACACATTTATTGTACATAAAATGCTCAAATTTATTTGTAATATGCATAGAGAAAAATTAAGCTTATAGGCTTCTTTACCATGTCTGTCCATGAAATTCAAAGTTAACTAAACAGTCTCAAGTTGCCAGATTGATTAAACTTTATAAAAATACTATGAATTATGTAGAAAATATCAAGAAGTTACACTTACCTCTAAGTGCTGCAAGAGGAACCCAATTCAATCCACGCTCTTAGTCAGAAATAACAAAAATCATTCCAAATACATAGAACTCCAATGTAAGCAAGAATCCCAAGTTTCCTGTGAAAGCAGCAGACTCTCAGCTCTTCTCTGCTGCTGCTGATGCTCTGGCCAGCAAGTGCCAGCTCCTTGTCTTAACTAAAAAAGACCTTTAATTACAGATTCAAGTTATCTCTATTAGCAAGGCTTTATCTTCCTGCTTAAGCCCCCCCTTACCTGACATCACTATGATCTCTCGTCCAACTGCACGCCGGACATTCTGCTCAAATGTAATTAAGAGCACTGCCTAAGCACTCTGCCTAAACCTCTTTCAACATTTACCTCAGTAATCCTCTGTTAGTACTTTAAGACCATGGGTAAGACACCTAAACGCTCAACTTCCTTTTCCATGGAAAAGACAGAGCTGATAGAAACCAAACAAGGTGTACACGTTTCGACTTTTTTTCTTTCGAAGAGTGTGACTTTTCGAAACTATTGCAAAAAGAGATCTCTTGGGACGCTGCTTCTTGAGTATGTAGTGAAGGATCATGTGCTCAGACTTGTTAATCTGACAGTTTGTGCTCACCACCCGCTTATAGCATCGTCTGCACTTCCCAGACTTATATTTTTTAACACTGAGAGGATCAAGGAGAATTAGTGCAGGGATAGGTGCGCGCACAATTGGGTGGCATATGAGCGTTTCGGTGCAAAACAGATTCTTGGTGAGAGACGCAGAGATTGGTGGCCAAATGCTCGCCTCCCGTGGGGATAAGCTGGCAGTGGGTTATTAAAGCTGTTTGCTGATTATCATAACTAGCCTCACTCATGCACCTCCTCCTGCTGCTCAAGTGAAGGCTTTGTAAGAAACGAGTAACTACATGCAGGTCAAGCCGTTGGGATTTCAGGCACTTCTTTGCACCATTTGCATACTGTATCTACAATAAATCTTGCAAAATACTAAGAAACATATCTTTTTTTTTTTGCAGGACTTATTCTTTCTTTTGGACGTGATACATTTGACATCTTGGACTTTGTTGATGTCGTTAGATTATGAGCAATGTGTGGTTCTGTATGGTGGTTTTAATGTTTGTAAAAATTCATGGTGTTCCCCTATAAAGGCTTCTAAGAAAAAGTTTAAAGATTTTTTTTGTCACAGTGAGTTTTGTTACAGTGTTTGATTGGCTAAAAGCAATTTGAAGATCAATGTTTGAAACACATACAATACCTTTTACCTAAATGTGACTTTTTTTATTGCCTGAAACATTGGGATGTCAAAGCTAATTTTACTTCAGGGTACACATGCTCCATTTCTTGTATTCTTGACCTTGAATTTGTCAGTGAAGACTGAAAACAAGACCTGTATTTTTTTCTTTTTTTTAGCATTGGTTCTCACAATCTAAATTTGAGTCCCCAAACTTAAAGGCATGAAACAATCTTTTTTTTTTACATGACCAGTGGAGTAGAGCAATGAACGTGTTATTTGTGCATAACACAATCTAGAGAGTTAAACTATCTCTGTTCTGAGTCTATTTGTTCCCCCTCTAATTTAACACTGAAATCCTCAAACAGAACTATATATTTTTCAATTTTTTTGAAAGTTCACTTGTTTTTGATGAAGAATCTGCGATTGAGATGATAACCTCATTGATTATTTTAATTGCTTGTTATTTGTACTCTATTCAGAGTGTATTTGGTCCTACTCTGGATAGAGTTAATTTCACTCTCATGGTTTTACTATGTAAACGCAATTTGAAGAACACTATACAAAACACATCAAATAAATTTAACAACATATTGTATTCTTCACCTTGAATTGAAAAGGAGATTTGTCTTTATTCTTTTTTTCTATTAGCATTGGTTCTCAAACCTTTTACATGACCATTGGAAAGCAATGCATGCATTATTTATGTGATTATAGTAAAATCTAAATTGTTACATCGACTCTTTTCTGACTCTTTTCCCTCACTATTTAGACTTAAATTAACACGGAGCCCCACAACTTGAACCAAATTAAAGTTTTAAAGGTTTTAAAGTAACTCTTTCTATTGACGTACAAAAATATATATTTTGAGTGCTTTTATGATGAAATACAAAGTACAAGTTTTCAGGCAAGAACTGACCATTTAGACAATAGCCTCGTAAATATTTTAACTCGGTTTGAGAGCTTTTTGCACTCTATTTAGAGTGTATTTGGTTTTACTCTACATAGAAATATTTTACTCTCATGATTTTATTGTGTATTATGAGTAACATCAAGAGTAACTAATAGATGTATCACAAAAAAAAATTGAAAATAATCAAATAATTTAACCAATTGCTTGAGATTGATCACACATTTGTGAATTTTAGATATTATTTTTTGAAATATTTTGTATTTTTATTATCTATGTCAGGGGTGTCCAACGTCGGTCCTGGAGGACCACTGTCCTGCACATTTTAGTTACAACCCTGGTGTAGTATGCATACTACTCTACTTCAGCCAATCAGAGGACCCTAATTAGTGCCACAGGTGTGTTTCATGATGGTTGAACCAAAAATGTTCAGGGCCCTCCAGGACCGACGTTGGACACCCCTGATCTATGTGGAAGTTTTGAATTATGAGTGAAATTAGATCAACTCAAAAGGTTTCCAGTGTCATTCACACACAAACACGCCCATTAAAAATATCTTCCTAATTCTTTTTGCACATAATGTGCTTGATAGGTTATTTTTTATTCATTTTCAAAATATGCCTCCGCTGTACAAGCAGACGCACTGTTCACTAATGTTAGGGATAAACACCAACCTGATACAAACCAAGCACAAGCTTTTGGAGAGGTGTAGCTTTGTTCACTGCTGAGGACTCATGCCTACCAAAACGAGAGAATCAGAAATAAAAAGAGATTAGAGATGCACAGGGCAGAGCATTAGGACATTAAACCACTAATTTAGGAATCTATGAAGAGTAAAGCTTTTTAAGAGGGATTTCTGCCGGCCTGTTTGCGCACTGTATTATAGAGTCACAGTGAGGCGAAGGGATAATGTGGGGTTTAACCCCAAACCAACTCATTAAACGTCCTGTTTGGCATGTCCGAGTTATGTCCAAGGATAAGAAAATGTTTCATGGAACAGTGCACACGGTTGCAAAAAGTCATTGGGTAAACTACTAGACATAAGACAAAACAAACAAAAAACCTCAATGAGTTCTGACCAGCAGAACTGAAATAAAAGTCAACAAACAGTCTTAAATGGTCTCTTAAAAACTGCATAAACAGAATAAATAAAGGCCAAGTTTCCACAAGATATTAGTACATAACCATTTTTATTGTCGGTGGTTTTTGCCTGTAAGCCCCACCCTCAGGACTTTAATTACATGATCTGGGTCGGGAAGGTTGAGGCTCGGCACATCTGTTCAAACACAGCTTCGTGTCAAGCGCAGGTCATTCCAACTCTCCAACTGTTGGATGATCCTTCTCTACGCTAACTTTAGAGTCACATGCAATTGTTGACCCTAACGCGAGCTACGGTTAAACAATGTAACTAATAAATGATGTTCTTTCAGTGTTAATTTAGAACAATTTGGTTGATAAATAAGAATCACATTACAATATACTCATAGTAATATGAAAAAAAGATAATGAAAAAAACAACAACTAAAATCTGACTAATATAAATACATGGAAGCTGTAATTTTAAAGATCTAACATAAAATCAGACTATTTTCTTACATGTGGTACCTTTTGTGTCTCAAATGCTTGTTTAAAATCGATTTCTACTGTTGTTATCTGCTTGTGCTGGTTTTAAAGAGGATTTGTTTGCTTGTGTCTTTTTTCAGAAAAAGTAGCAGAATACAAGGTGAATTTCATCTTTAAACGAGTTATGCTTTAAAATCAATGTAAACATTTGTCAATTCAAATAAGAATTTTCCCTGTGATAATCTCCTATAACGGCTATAAGTGAGGGTGTTTGACTGTAAGTTACATTTTCAAAACACCTTATCAACTGATACAACTCCTTTTGTAAATCTGGGGCTTCATAATTTAAAGCCATGCAATTTATTGAATTATCTTCTATTCAAAACTAAAACAAACCAATAATTAAAATTGGATTGTGACTGAACTGCAGTTCCCTGAGCGGGAACAGAGGAAGTTCTCATTCACTCCAATGTTAAAACTGGCTAACTTTTGAGTAAAAAAAACGTATTTCCATCCCTGGCTCTATTAGGTTTGTTGATTGAGATTGTTGAAAAAAGAAAAGAAAAAAAAAGAAAAAAATCGAACTTTAAAAATTAATCATATGCCTTCAATGCGGGCACGCATTTTCGAGTAGTGGCCACACCGCACTTTGAGCTTCATTTAACTTTGAACCCTATGGCTGACATCACGAACACTCTGTCCATGTTATATACAGTCAATGAAATAGAGGCATTGTGAGTAACGTTTATTCACACATTGTACTTTTAAAATGTTTTGATGCTCTTCACGTGTTGTACCCATGTTTGTGAAGCCTTTATGAGCTTACTTACAGTGTGTTATATTGCAACTAAACTACAAACCGTTCAAGTTCACTTCCTGTAGAGATGTAAGCTTTTGATCAAAATAAAGATGATCTATTCTAGACCAGATGTGAAAAAGACCATAAGAGAAACATAATTTTCATTTTAATTTCATTTATTTGAAATATTAACGTTCTATAAAGAATCAAATAATATTTCACAAAGATTCTACAAATAAATAGATTAAGTTATACTAATAATTTACCAAGCTACATTTCCCTCAAAGCAACGTGCATTTGTTTATTCATTCTAGGATCCCAACAAAGAGGCGCTGATCTTAAGGCATGACATTGCACAGCTCGGGTCTCTGGTCGGTCTCGACCAGAGCATCGGTACTGATGCCATGAGACTTGAGGATGTCCAACAGCTCTGAGACTTTCTCCTTTGGAAGCGTGCGGTTCCTGCTCAAGATCCAGATGAGCTCAGCATGAAAGATTTCAACATCAGTGCAGGAGTAAATCAGGGTGTAGTTATCATGATCAGTAGACAGCACCCAGTATGGGCCGGGACGAACATCTGGAGGAAAATACAACAATAGGAAATACAATTAGAAGCTCATAAATCAATAAACAAAATACGACATTTGCATGTTTGTTCAGACTCACCTTCAAAGAAGCTGACTTCAAGTTTGGCAGGCACGGACGCATCCACAATCTTAGCAGTTCCATCAGCGAAACTGAGGGTGCCATCAGCACTGAAGAGGTGTTCAGAGAAAGTAGATTAGGTGGGTCCAGAGGAAAAAGCATTGTTAAAAATAGTTTGAATGCAAATACATTAGTATAAAACATGTTGGTCAGAACTTACAGAAGCTCTTCATTGCGGACCAGGACAATCCCATCACTCAGAGTGTATGTGGCCTGGGAACACTCACCCTTCTGGAAGGATGCTGGGATCTTCATGATCTCATACCATCTCCCCATGTACTACAAATGAACACAAAGTTATTAAAAACATGAGCCAGAAATATTTTCTGGTTATAAAAGAACTAAAGTCAAGTTTGTACAGTAAAAATGTTTGTGTCCTACCCTGACAGGATCAAAGTTTTTCTCCACAGGGGGCTGAGGACATTTTCCAGAGCCGATGGACTGAGCGCTGACTGCCAGCACAGACAGCAGAGTCAGAGACACAACCTGAAGAGCCTGCATTCTTTCTGTTTCAACCTGAAACACAATCATGGTCAAAGAACACACCGGGAGAGCTAGCTGAACAGTGCAAGTGAAAACCGAAGCTTCTTCTTACCTGTTTGCTCTGAAGAGTGAAGTTTAAAAAAACGGTGAAAAAGTTCTGCTTTTATAGAGAAACGAGAGCTTCGTTATATCACAAACTCCACCTCCTTAGCTTAGGTAACCTTTAGGTAACCTCAGTATTACAGGTTTGGGGAACCTCGGCACCTGCTCAACTTGATGCTGAAGGTTAACTAAACACACCTTGAATCTTACTGAAACTTTACACGAGAAGCTGTTTTGAGTGATGAATTTAGGTTCAGATATCCTTAAAAGAGCTGATCTTAAAAACCGTTAAACCAATTGCAGAGAGTTAATTTACTGTCTCCAAGTTTTAACGTGCAAAACATATTTAAAATCTTTTTTAATTTACTTGTCTGATAAAACAGATAGAGCAGACTTTTTTGCTTCTAAAGTCACATTGAATCTGATCTAAATCTGAAGCAGATTCTCATCAATATAATAAGAAAACAGAAATACAAAGTCACTAAACTATATTTGACATTTCTGTTCGAGTGCTTAAAGTCACGTGCATTAAAGAAAATAATCATCAAAATGTAAACATTTGCCAAAGATTATTTTGTTATGAAAGCAGTTTTGTCCACAACTCAAGGTTAAGTCACGAGTAAATCCACCCTTTTCTTATCAGGCTTGCGTTACTGATCACAAACTCACACAGTACAGCATATAGAAATGTGTTTAATTCATGACAAACTTTTACAAGCTTTGCGTGTGAGGTTAGAAACATCAGTAAACTAATGCACAGTTCGTAGGTGGGTTCTCGGATTAAAAAAAAAACATCTGAGAAACCCTATGAAATTGGAGAAATCATTGTAAGAATATGCTCTGATAATAGATAATAGAGGAGCTCTTCATTTAATAAATTAAAATGCAACAAATACTACTGAGGAAGAATATGAAGCATGGCTGTTGGTTTGTGGTGACAGTTAGATCTTTAACCATAATAAAAGATGGCTTCTAAAACAAGCTCAGACAAATGATTGTGTGATAAAACATGACAAATAGGAGCATACTGCTTTTTTTTCAAATGTTCTTGCCAGATTTGAATGGATACTGATAAATAAACATAGAAATTCTGCTTTGAAGCTACTTTGAGGGAGGAAATCAGCTTCCAACATCCTACCAACTGAGGACAGTAAGACAGAATTGACTGTAGATTTTGTGAGGATTTATGTCATAGCCCATCATCATTGATAACTGCCTGAGTCTGTCACCTTCTTGTTATATTTTCCAGTTTGGTGACAGTTACTCTCTTTAGAGTGTTTTCACAGTGCGCTTTCAAACAGGAAGTCGACCATGTTGGAGATACGGAAAAAAATACCTTTTACCAGAACGGGACAATTGGTCAATTACAGTCATGCTTTTAGCTGTGTTTAATTGATCAGACTGTAAAAAACATTTGAAATGCTACAGATGGATGAAAGTCATATTAAGTCAAGGATAAGAGTGAAAAAAATATTCTTGTTTGTTCATCTAATTTCTTGTAAGTTGATGAAAGCAATGTTTTCCTTATGGGTAGATTAGTTTGGCTTAGGGTCAACTCTATTGCAGTGACCAATGTAAAAGTACAGAAGGCAACAAAATGTAAATATGTGTAATAGCTCACTAACCTAACAAGACATCCACTATTATATATTTATCATGTGTCTTTCTCTATTTTAGCTATATAGGTAGTTTTTCCTCACTGACCTGCTGTTGTCTTAGTTTAGACTGCACCAGTCATGTGACTTCTGTGTAATCACATGATTTGGTTACAGCCATCTTGTGTTTAGTTTTATTGTTTAGAGCATGTGGTTTCAAGTTCTCATGTCTTGTTTGTTCACCCACTCTCTCATTATCCTTTTTGCTGCCAGCTAACACTTTATTAATTATCTCCAGAATATTTCCCTTTACATGTACTTTCAGTGCATTGCAGGTTCAAGGATTTTCGGCCTAATCACATATGTCTACTAATGATTGAGACTCTAAGTCCAGTTCCCATTAAACAGTCTTTTTTCCTCCTCTGTCTTTTTCCTCCTGTCTTTATCTTCTTCCTTTATTTCCTTCCTGCTATGGTTTATTGATCAGTTAATGCAATTTCTATTTCGAGCAAGCTGAGATAGACTTTGACGGTGTAACAGATTGCATATTGTCTCTCCCCTAATGTAGATCGCTTTGGACAAAAGCGTCTGCCAAATGAATAAATGTAAATGTAAGTTGTTGTTCATCAGTAGTTGAAGAAGGAGGAAATGTGGCAGAAATGGGGATAGGAAGGAAAAATAGAAAAGTAATCTCAATGGGTCTAATGCAACTGAGAGAAGTCAAGTTATATTTTGTTTCAATCTGTTTTCGTGTTTTTTAGAAGTACATATTTAAAATACTTAGATATTTAGACAAGCTGTACATTTATTGTAAAAGGTGACCCTGATCCCCAGGAATAGGATTTTCATATTACATGGAAAACATTTGTGGAAAGATAAAGAATGGACTTAATTACAGAGCGTCCAGAAAAATTTAAGAACTCCTTTAAAATTAAGAGTACACTGAAGTTAGTTTTATGAGTTTGGATTGACTCTTTGATTTATTTCATGATTGTCGTGTTTTTGTTAACTACATTTTTTATAATAAAACATTTATGTTGATCTGTTGTAAATACTTCAGTGATGTTGAGAAGAAATATTGATGTAAAGTAATTTAACTGTTAATAATGTCCCTGCATTTGTTTAGTTCACATGGTAACAAATATTGAATATAAATAGATGCCAGTAAACTATCAGTAAGGTTTGGTATTTAAACCGAAGAGAGCTACAGCTACATTACAATAAAAAATTATTGATGACTGAAAGAATTGGCTCTTTTTGGCCAACTTTTGGGTTTGGACACACAGTCAGAAACGTTAATGTGATGTCAGCATGCCTGATTACTTTAAAAACCATAACATAACTATTAACTTTGGTTAGTGTGGTTTGAAGTTTGATGGACATCTGCTGGGGCTAGCTGTGTGCCAACACTTGCAGCCTTTTAAACATCCCCTTATTAAATCAGCTCAAACTGGCAACCAAGAGATAAAACCCCAGTCCAGCAGGGTGAATCAAGCTAAAAATTTGAACTCAATTAAATAAATAAAACATCTAATCACACATTGCAAGATTTTTTCATGCCTAATTAATCTCCTGATATATTTGAATGATTCCAGTGAATAGAAAATAAGCAAATATATATATATATTTTTAAATATATTTTAAACTTTATTTAAAATGTTACATTTTCTCCCATTTGTCACTACATCATGCCCTAGTATTCTAAGCAAACCCGTCCAGACTTCAGAAAGACCTTGGTCTTAATCTAACACACTACAGAGATCTGGTCTCTGGTCGGTCTCGACCAGAGCATCGGTACTGATGCCATGAGACTTGAGGATGTCCAACAGCTCTGAGACTTTCTCCTTTGGAAGCGTGCGGTTCCTGCTCATGATCCAGATGAACTCAGCGTGAAAGATTTCAACATCAGTGCAGGAGTAAACCAGGGTGTAGTTATCATGATCAGTAGACAGCACCCAGTAGGGGGCAGGACGAGCATCTGGAAGAACACATGACAAAAGGAAATACAACCAGAAACTCTTACTTTAGAAAATAAAACATGCAAAGTTAAAACAGGGTTTCTTTAGGTTTAATTAGGTAAAAAAAAATTCATTTGTTAATAATAACCATCACTTTTATATTTTTGAGCATTTACAAAGGTTTTCTCTGGCAACCCTAGTCATATATATTTTTTAAGAATTAGGAGTATTTTCTCAATATCTGGCAACCCTAACAATCACTTTTATAATTTTGAAAATGTATAATTTGTTTTGAACATAATATAAGTGTTTTCTTAAAATATCGCGCTGCTAAACATCACTTTTATGATTTTGAGGATTTGCAAAAGTTTTCTCAATGTCTGGAAATCCTAATAAACACTTAAGTTTTTGAGCATATGCATATTTTATCAGACTATGGCAACCTTAACTATAATTTTTACACTATTTATTTGTATTTCAGAGCATTTTCTCAATCTCTGACAACCTCAAGCAAAGGCAAAAACATATATTCAATGAGCTTTACATGGACGTCAGAAAAATAAGACCTGTGAAAATTTATTTAAAATCTAGAACAGTGCATTGAAGACCTTTTAAGGCCTACTATGTGGGCTTTTGACTTTATAAGATCCAGCAGAAACCCAGTAAAGACATGTTTTGTTTATTCAGACTCACCTTCAAAGAAGCTGACTTCAAGGATGGCAGGCTCGGATGCATCCACAATCTTAGCAGTTCCCTCAATGGAGTTAAGAGTGCCATCAGCACTGAGGTATAAAGAGGACATGGATTAGGTGGGTTCCTGATTAAATAAACAAATGCATTTAAATACTGAGACATTTTTGTGATTTGCTTAGAACTTACAGAAGCTCTTCATTGCGGACCAGGACAATCCCATCAATCAGAGTGTATGTGGCCTGGGAACACTCACCCTTCTGGAAGGATGCTGGGATCTTCATGATCTCGTGCCATCTCCCCATGTACTAAACAACAAAATTATGAGAAATCTAGACTGAATGAGTATTTTGTACAGTAAATAAAGTATGTTTTTGTGTCCTACCCTGACAGGATCAAAGTTTTTCTCCACAGGGGGCTGAGGACATTTTCCAGAGCCGATGGACTGAGCGCTGACTGCCAGCACAGACAGCAGAGTCAGAGACACAACCTGAAGAGCCTGCATTCTTTCTGTTTCAACCTGAAACACAATCATGGTCAAAGAACACACCGAGAGAGCTAGCTGAACAGTGCAAGTGAAAACCGAAGCTTCTTCTTACCTGTTTGCTCTGAAGAGTGAAGTTTAAAAAAACGGTGAAAAAGTTCTGTTTTTATAGAGAAACGAGAGCTTCGTTATATCACAAACTCCACCTCCTTAGCTTAGGTAACCTTTAGGTAACCTC
The DNA here is from genome assembly GCA_900490495.1 of Danionella dracula. Classification (NCBI taxonomy): domain Eukaryota; kingdom Metazoa; phylum Chordata; class Actinopteri; order Cypriniformes; family Danionidae; genus Danionella; species Danionella dracula. The sequence goes on from UELW01000633.1 coordinate 2,290,640, forward strand.
AGTATTACAGGTTTGGGGAACCTCGGCACCTGCTCAACTTGATGCTGAAGGTTAACTAAACACACCTTGAATCTTACTGAAACTTTACACGAGAAGCTGTTTTTTAGCTTCACACATCCTTAAACTGTGTACTATACAAATTAATACAAAGTAACTTTTTGAGGATTAATGTCATTGGTATAACTGAAGAAAAGTTTAGATAATCCACATCTAAATAGTACATTTAATAATGGATTAATTGATTAAAAATTGCTTGACAAATATACGTAATATACCTAAAGGCTTTTAGAGAAGCATTTTAACTCAACCCAGAACCATGTGTGTGTTATGAGACCACCACGAAGCTGAGGAAAATACAAAATGTAATTTCTTCAGCAGCAAAACTGAAGTTCCACATGATCAAGGTAGCTATAGCTTTATATTGAGTTTTTAATAAAAGCACACTTCCTCTCTTCTCTGGTTGCTCCAGATGATGCATTTTTACAGGTCAAAGGTCAATTTAGCTGAATCTCAAATAAGCAGAGAAATAAATATAACAGTGAAGTAAAAGCCATTTTCATTCAAATGTAACAAACATACAGAGCAGAGTAGTTTGGGTAAATCAGCCTCTCACTTCTTGACAAAGCAAGAATACAAAAGAGTCAAAACAGGCTAAAAGAGCTTATTTGGTGGATCAGAAATTATTAGAATGAACTTGGAAAGTGGCTCTCTTTTGATGCAAAAAAATTAACAACCTAAAGAAAATAATAATAAAAAAAATCACCACCCTTATAGTGGAATTAAAACTAAATAGGATTTTTAAAAAATATGAGAATCCAGGCTTTAAACATGTTTTTCAGCCATATAGTAGGCCATTTTAACCTTAGAGTTAGAGAATAATTGCTCACTTCCGGCCCGAGCCTCCAGTGGTCAGTTAAGATATTACAAGCCCAGTCAATTCCTCGAGAGGAAAAGAGGGAGGTTGCAGACCTTTTTCTATATTAACAAAGCTTCAGATGTTTTCCATAAGAAATAAAGAAATAATATACAGACTCTGAAACATATTGAAGACAGTTAGTTTACATTGCATGTAGCTGATTCCTCTGGTGCATCCTCTCATGACTCCAATTTGCTTAATTGCTTGCTTCATGTTCAGAATAAACTCATAGAGACACTCGGGACATGTGCTTTGCTGCTCTCTCACATGGTTCAAATAAACGTTGGAGCTCTACACATAGTCTAGAATTCTGCAGAGCTTTAGGAGGTAAGAGCTGGTTTGATTTACACCTTTTAAATAAGTAATTTATTTAATAAATAAGTGTTAAAATATTTGCGGATTATGTGGATATTTTATAGTCTTTAAAGTGTTATTTATCAGATCAAAATCTAAACCTGTTACTTAAAAAAATTATAAAATGTGTTTAAACAAAAACAAAGAATAGACAATATAGGTTGTGATGAGTAAAATACCTTTGTTAAAGAAGAATTGTAACTGGTTTTCTGATAATAATGTCATGGTCAACAACTGACTATTTTTTGCAAATGACTATTTACGCTTTTTAAATGCATGAAGTGATGCTCTGACTCCAGCCGTTTGAAAAGAATATTTGCAAAGAATTGTGTATCAATTAACCTAAAATATATTTACATTTTATTTCATTTATATTAAAATAATTTTATATTTTTTCTGTTTTCATTTTTTCTTGCAGAGGTGAAAATCAAGTAAAATGAAGACATTTCTTGCTGTGCTGGCCCTTATCTGGCCCATCACAAGAGCCCAGGTTCCTCACTGGGGTCCTTGTCCAGAACCTTCAACCCAACCTGCCTTCAACCTCAAAAAAGTAGCCAACGAATCCATCCACGTTCAGTCATGATTTCCTCTTGCGTTTACTCAGGGTTTGCATTTCTGTATCATAGTTTATGGGACGGTGGTTTGAGATTGCTAAACTTCCAGCACAATTTGAGCGAGGGAGCTGCATAGAGAGCAACTTCACTCTCAAGGTGGATGGGACAGCTCGAATTGTCAGTTCTGAAATTTTGTAAGTAGCATTTTTTTATATTTTAAGGAACCCTTTAAATATAAAAATATGAATACATAGTTATTTTTATATTTGTTAATAGAAAAGGAGAGTTGAGAACCATTGATGGGACAGTGGTGGTGGAGGATAAAAAAAATCCTGCAAAGCTTGGAATCAGTTTTTCTTATGGTTTGTATTTGCCTGTGTTTAACATCAGCATCCTGACGTTTCAGTTCTAATGCACTTTCAAATGGTCTGTATTTTATGTTGACAGTTTTACCTTACACTCCATACTGGATTTTGTCCACGGACTACGAGACTTCAGCACTGGTTTACTCCTGCACAGATGTCTTGAGACTCTTCCATGTGGACTTTGCTTGGATTTTGGGACGGACCCGGTCATTGCCAGTAGCCACTGTTGAATATGGAAAAGAAGTTTTCACCAATAATAACATCGATGTTAGTCGAATGATTTTAAGCAAACAGCAAGGATGTGACAAAAATCCTTGAACAGTTATTGTTTACCTGTTTACAGAATCTAATTGATTTCTATTACCCACATCTGGAAGCACAAGGCTGTTAACGTTATAATATGTATAAACAGTTTGAAATATCTCATTTACTATCTATGAAAGTTTGCAAGCCTTTGTTTATTTTTGTCTGTTTTAAATTAGAGCATAAATTGGTGCACTTATGTTAACCAAAATCATGTGAACAAACTGCCTTAAATCCTGTGACTAGTTGTTTAACGTATTTAAAAGCATTTTAGCGCCTCCTGTTGGCCAACGTAAGAGAAACACTTAACCCGACATTAAGAGCGTAAAGTAAACGTGGTTTATGAAGTATTTTTGTCTTCTCTATGGTTAACCTGTCTCTCTTGAAAGAAATTATACATTAAATAGACAACAATGGATGCAAGTTAACGTGAGTCAGCTTTCAATTTAACACGACAACAATTTGTCTTAAACAATAGATCATACGGGCTATTTATATTGTAGTTTTACATGTAACAATAAAAAAGCATCATACCTCTCAGCAAAACAAACAAAAACAGTTTGCCTTAAGATTCTTCTATCTGAAGGGTTTTATATTTCTCAACGGCTGGGCGAAAAGAAAAAGGCGTTTTTTTTTTCAAAGCGTCCTTCATGTGTCTGCGCATGCGCAGAGACAAACCTCAAGAAAAAAAAAGTTTTTTTCTCACTTCTTTGTTCACGGGCAAAATAGAACTTAAAGTTTTTTTCTTTAAAGGAGGAAAATAGATTTTTACATGCATTTAAGAAATGAGTTTGTAGAATTTAAACTCGTTATTGAAACCTAGCGTAAACTCAAGCGAGAGAACAAAATATTATTACCCATATCTAATTTCTTAATTTTAAATCAGCTATTAAGATTTGAAATAATGATAAGTCTGTTAAATCCACAGCATTTTTTCATATCTTAAAAAATAAAATCAAGAAATGGAGACAAAACTGTTTTGTTTATGATTATGTTTGCCATTAAATGCTAACTTTGTGTTTCATTGTAAGCTTTTCTTTTATTCGCACTTTGCATATTTCACCATTTTATCAACAATATTACATTTGAAAATATATTGAACTATATTATGCACAAAAGTTTAACATTCCTTATTATAAATATACATCTTGATGAATCAGATACAAAGTATAATCAAACCTCCAGCTACTATCGCACTATATTCCATAAAATATACTGGAAAAAATTGCTGTAATAAATTATTTTGAAAGATCTTAATGTGTAAAAAAAAAATTTAAAAAAAAAAAACTATAAAAGTGGACAAACGATAGTTTAACAGTTTTATTTTCTCATTTAAAGAATTTCCAATGGTGATGAAACATGTTTTTTGCATATACACTGAGGCGTACACTTAATTTATCAGGATCATGGAATACTAGAACAAAAATGAAAGAAAATTCACATACAACACCAGCCAAGAATGTTTCAGAGCAATTAGATGGACAGACATATTGATTAATTAGTTTTCCCATTCATTAATTTCTTAGAGAAAAATCAATATTAAGAAAAAGCATTTCTTGTTTCCTCCATGCCAGCGTTGAATATTCAGCGGAACTGCAGTGGGCTGACACGCAGCCCAATCACATCCTTACCAATCTCTGTTGCCTAGAAAACAGAAATGATGAAAAACAATTAAATATGCTCCCTGTAACATCATGCCACCAACTACACGATACGGTTCCAGCCTACCTGAGTGACCCTGCAGACCTCTCCTTTGTATTTAGGGCAGTAGCAAGCTCCAGACAAGGGACATTTCTCCACAGGGCGCCCACGGTACAGAGGGATGTACGAGGCTGCGCAGATGTCGAAGGGGTTGTGAGGATCATAGTTGAGTTGGTGGGCATCGGTCAGGCTCTTCTCACACGCTGCGAGAATTTTCCTTGTCTGATGAAAGAAAGGCAGAGAGAAAAGAAAAACTATAAATACATATTCATACATTTTCTGCAGGTTTCATAAGGTCAAATTTAAGACTTAAAGACCTTTTTAAGATCATCAAGAATCTAAATTAAGGCCTATACTTAGAAAAGACCCATTTAAAGCAGTCTGATGTTTCTTTTTGAATGAGACGCCAGACCTTGTACACCTAGCCTTCCAAGTTTAAAAGCCTTTTTGCAAACACACCGTTAGGAACCGGCCTCCACCAAGCCTTATTCAGTTTTCTCGAGCCAAGTGTCGCCAAACATACACTTCCTCAGAGTGAACATGTTTCTGTGGTGAAAAAAAAGAGACTGGCTGTTGCAATGTGGCCTAATCTGTGTTCGTATTACAGCAAATTATATTTGGACTAGAGAAAAAAAAAAACTGAATCAGCCAAGTAACAGCAAAAACAGAATTCAAATTAGTTTTACATGGACATTGAGACCTGTGAAAAATTATTTAAGACGGAGAAAAGTGAATTCAATACATTTTAATACCAAACAATCAGATTTTTTTAGAATTAAGGATTTTTAAGACTTGGTCTCAGCAGAAACCCTGATCCCCACTTTCACTTACCTGCTGTGCTACTTCTGGTTTTGGGCCAAGCTCAAGCAGCCGGCGTGCAAAGCCAGCAGCTGTCTTGAAGTTTCGCAGTTTGAAGAAAAGATTGAGAGCTGTTCTCAACACCAGCACCATGTGGACCGGCTGCAAACTGCAGTGTGTGAAATACGCCGCCATCTGAAACGGAGGAGAATTTAACATTTAATCTAAAAAACTAGTCCATGCAAAATACAACAAAACTGAATTCTTTACATACTTCAGCTAATCTATAAGTCAATGTTCAAATAATAGTGAAAAATGTGTTTACCTCACAAATTCTTTTTTGCTCATCTAGAGAGTCTTTAGGAAGTTTCTTCCTCTCTGACTCCATGGTGAGCCCTACAATATACTCTCTACAAATAGTGATCAGCTGTTGTGCCTAAAAGAGACAGCAAACAGAACATTCAGCGCTTAGAACAAAAAATGGTGCTTTCAGCCCTAGAGAATCAAATAGAAGCACACCTCTGTGATCTCTTGTTTGTTATCGACTACAAGCAGAGGCACAGAGAGGAGGATGGCTCTAAAGCGGTCGACAGCGTCTTCAAATCGTCCGGACGTGGTCAGCTGATAGCACTGCTGCAGCCGGGAAATAAGATCAGCGAGCCGCAGACCTACAGCAGGGAGGCCTCCCTTAGGCCCGCTGTCCTTCCAGTTCCTCAGGGGGAAGCTGTGCAGGCAAGGCAGGGATGGTAGGCCCATGTAACAAGTCCGGCCTCGACTAAAAGTCTGCATGAAGAGCTGCTTATAGGGTCCAAACTGCACCACACCAACTTGGTCGTGCAGCAACTGCAGAAGAAACACAGAACGTAAGCTTGTATTCATAAGGCATCCTGCCTCAAAATCTCAAGAAAATTTAGATTACTGTGCAATAATTGAAGTTCACTTTCAAATGAATCAGTTGTCATTAAGTCAAACCAAAATACAAATTAAAAGCTATATTCACACTATTTATTCGCTCCAATCCAGTTTTGTCCCTGATAATTACTTTATTATTATACTAGAAGTTTGCAATCAACTGAACCAACATTTAAAATAAACTTTTAACAGGAGTACACAGCTCCTCAATTTGTGCAAGGCACTGTCTGATTCAATTTAAATTTGTATATAGTATATTGTCTATAATAATGCATCTCCTGAGAGGGATCTATGTCAAATTGCACCCATACTCTGCTTTATTTGGAATATTTTCTTCTGGGACATTCTCTATTAGCAAAAATGACGCCTTGACATTCGCTTCCCTTCTGATGAGCTGGCTAATGCTAACTAAATGAACGTTACCAACACCCCCATTCTATTCCCGGTGGAGTAAGCCGTGGTGTCAAACTCATTTTCACAGAGGGCCACATAGGCATAATGGCTGTATTATGTAACAATGTAATCGATACATAACTCAGATTTTCTTTTCTCATTCAAGTGACTAACATTACAGTGGCATAGCAAAAACATGTTTGAAAGTTGCTCTGTTATAAAATCAATCGTTTTAATTTGTTAGCTTACATAAGAGTCCTCTAAAATAGACGTTGAAGCATGGACGATTTCTTCAGCCACAATAAAATTGGCTTTCACTGCTGCAGTGTTTTTTGCAAAAGCTCACTCTACCTGCAATTTGCCTTTAATTTAATTTGCTGCTTTTCTTCAAGGCTTGTTTTGTCGTACTTGCATCTGTGGTTGATGTAGAAATGCTGATGCAGATTGTAGACTTTGAGAACCGACACCGCTTAATAACACAAAAGAAACACCAGCCTTTCTCCTTGAAGCATTCACCTTCCATCAGTCTTCAAGCAATCTTCCCTCTGCATCAATTTCTCTTCCTGAGCATTTTGGGACCATTGTTTAATATTTAGTACTTAGTATTTAGTACTCAAATATTTAATAATTTTTCTAATATTAATCTTACTTTGAGCTGGTTGTGTGTGTTTGATTTGCCTTAGTTCTGTTTTACTTTGATAATGCAGTTTACAAGTATGAAAATTAGTTTATTATGTGTCTTCCTGTCTGTTTTCAATAATGGATCATAATTCTCCCATTGTCAATGTAACAAAATGCTGTTGATTATATCCTTGTAAAAAAAAAAAAAAGTACAGCTGCCAGAAAATTAATTTGTACTTTGGTATATAAAGTCATATCAAACCCGTTTATATATAGTTATATATTATAATTCACAACTGATTTATTTTTTGTTCCTGTGATATTTCTGAAGCAATCCCTATGAATAGAACCCACTTATAAAATGTAACAAGTCACATGAACAATCACGCCACATTAAACTATAATGTTTGAACATTGCATTACCCTCATGGCAGTCTCAAAGGAGCCGGCTAGTATGTGATCCACAGCCAGCTGAGAGTTGTTACACCACATCTGGGTGGGGCTTGTGCCTTTGGTCGATGGCACAAAGAAACCTTCACCCTCTGAACCCCCTCCGCTAATAGAGGGTACATCCTTAGTTTTTGAGGAAAAAAAAAGTTAGATGTTTTTCCTTTTGTAAAAATACAGCAACAGGTGTATATGCAATTCTAAACATGTCATACCAGCTCTGGAGGGAGATCCAGATCTTCCTCAACATCCCAGCCTCCTCCATCTTCTTTCCCCGCAGCTCCTTCATCACCTAGGGCCTCCTGAGCATCCATGAATCCATCTAAAGAGATCATGCCCATTTTACAGGTTCCATGGGAATACAACAATCATCCTCTACAAATATGATCTGCTTTAAGCACAGCAGATAAAGAAATTATAGTTTTTCTGTAAAAGACTAAAGAAAAAAAACCTTCATCCAGATGAAGTTCTGCATCTTCACCCCATCCTTCTCCTCCTGAAGTGTCCATGTCCAGATCAGCAACCATCTGCCCAGCTCGTCCTACTCCAGCAGAAAAAAAAAAAACGGATTAACTTTTAAATAAAATCCATCAAGGTACAAGCGCTTGGATCACTTGCACCCTGACCTTTAGCAGCAATGGCCCCCTCAAAGAAGCCCTTGGAGACTGTAAGCAGGGGCCAGTTGGTGTCCAGGGGGTTAATGGGAGGGGGTGGCTGCAGCAGCTGAGCATTGGGATCCACCTCTGGCACCTGTTCAATGAGAAAACTCAGTTTATGGGTCATAACTACTCAGTTCATCAAGAATCAAGTGTCAAGAACAAAAATCAAACCATTTCTTTTTCCAGGTCAAAGGTCTCTTTCAGGGCTTCTGCCTCCTCATCCATCCCATGAGTGGCAGCCGTAAGGTAAGCAAGAGATTCTGCGAAGGCATGCAAATAGATTATAATATTATATTAAATTAACTAAAATTAAAAAGTGCAAAAAACTCACTCTGTCCACAGTTCTTCAGGATCCGCACACGCTCACTAACATCCCCCAGATAGAGGGCACCCTGATAGTGTCCACTCATGTCCTTTCTGATCTCAGCTAGAAAAAAAAGAAAGAAAAAAAAAATATTACCCTGATCAAATTTTAGTGCACTAATTCTTTTGAATTTACTATTCACCATAAACTTCATTAATGGTGCAGTAGGTAATAAAAAAAGTTGATCGGCTTAGTCCTGTCAGATCTCTGACTTTCACAACACTGAAAACAAAACTCTTTTTCCTAAAGATGTATAGGGTCTATGTTATTGCACTGTAAAACCAAAGAGTATACTTTACTAGAAACAAAAAACTAAATAAATGCATAATCATAAAATAACAAGTCAGACATGTTCCCTTAACAAAAAAAACAGCTCCGTGCAGCATTTCTAAAGGAGGGATTTTGTTCCTCTCACCGATCTTCATCATCTTCCTGAGCTTTGTCAGGTTGCCGGTGATGAGGTAAAGGAAAGTGAGCTTGTCGAAGTTCTTCGTCCTCTGATAGCACATCTCCACCACCTGGTGATGGCCCTGCAGAAGAGCAGCCTCGCCGAGACGCTCCCAGCAGCTTCTATCATCTAGAGCTTTAGCAGCCTCCAGCGCCACCTGCAGGACAATGAAACTCAAAATGAAGACAGGCAAAGACAAAAGGCTTCAATCCTCATACTCACCACTCCTGCTTACCTCAATGTTTCCACACTCCAGAGCCAGACTGAAACGAGTCTTCTCATCTTTAACAAAGTGTAGTGCCACCTCAGGGTAGCCCTTCTTCTGCAGATAAGCAATGATGGACTGGCCAACCAGTTTGGCATTGCGCACCATATGAAGAACCTGTAGGAGAAAAACAAGCCTTCAACTGTGGTGATGATTTATTTAACAAATTCTCAAACTAAAATACAATGGTATTTACATTATAAACGCTGAATTGTTGAACTAAAAGTGGATAAGTAAAAATGAGAAAGCTAGGAGCAGAACTTAAACAGTTAAACATTTTAGAGAAAATATTTTTATAAACAGAAAAGTAATCAACATATTCCTCCAAAACAAAACAAAAAATCACAAAATTACAGAAAAAACAAGTAGAGTGCTGACTGACCTCTTCATATTTGCGATTGACCAATGCCAGTTTAAACCGGTACTCGGTGGGGTCAATGGTGAGGACCCGTGGTCTGCACTCTCGATCAAGGCAATAAACACTGTTGCCCCTCACTCTCGTCACATAGATGGGTAGATCCAAAGTACGAATGATGCCATGGTCACTGTCATTTTTTTATTAAAGAGGTCATTAACTGCTTTACTTTTTCCAGTAAAAACTGCACAAGAGGCTTCTGTTGCATTACCCAGAGGTGAGGGCGTATTTGATGTGGTTGGAGGTGGTGTAAATGAAGACCTCATTCTCAGCCCAAGCACCGCTCTTGACCCGGATGTTCTCGTGGATGTTGCAGAGACTCTCTAGCTTCTTGTTGCAAATCATGATGGCTAAAGAGACAGCATGATGAAATCACTTTCATAATTCAAATGACTACTTATGCAATAAATTGGAACAATAATCAACTATATTTCAGTACCGTGTTTGGCCAGCAAAGCCACATGGTTGGCATCAGAGCTCCACACCACGTACTTGACTTTAGCAATTTTGACTGTGGCAAGAGAGCGCTTCTGCTGGACATCAAAGAGAGTGACTCCTTCAGCATCTCGCAGCAGCAGAGAGCCAGTCCCAGCATAGAAGATCTCCTCACAGCTCGGGACCTGGACCTTCTTAACTATCTCGTTCTTCAGGTTCTTAATCAGGAGCTGCAGTAGAATGAGGGAAGATTAGAGTTCTTTGTCCAAAGTGGCCATGTGATGTGCTTAGAGACACGAAAATGAATGCTGATGAGGTAAAACAGATACTTTATTTGACTTTTAAGTGGCCTATGCATTTTGCCTTTGTTAGTCATTAATACATTGAGTTACAATATGCAGAAAATGGTTCATTTGAATAATTTTGGGCACAGGTTTAGTTCAGGTTCATAAGACAGGTTTGGATTAGGCTAAATCTTTTATGTCTCTCTTAAACACATGCAGGGATTGGCCAAACTTTATAGGTTTCAACTCCAGAGAGGATGACACTTGAGGTTTGAGTAGAAGTTTCTGAATTGGTTATGCAGAGATTATGATCATGGCATTTAAAAAGATTTCCTTTTTTAGTTTTAGTAGCCACTGATAATGACAAAAATACATTTAAGATTAGTATAGTTCTTCCTTAAAATTAAAATATTTTCCTGTAAAAGCAGTGTGTCATCAGACACAGAATATGTTTAGCCCACAAAAAAATGCTGCTGCGATATTTTCCATCCAGAACAACATAAAGCGTAGTAACCCTTTACTCACCGAATGCATGCGGTCGAGTACTGCAAATCGGTTCCTGGCCACCCAAACTGCAGTCAGACCAGAAGAGCGCTTTCCCTCAGGAGCTGAAAACATGAATGCGAATAGTTATTCATACTCACAGAATTGAACTAAAAAAAGAGAAGAAAGAAGAAAATGTTTTAATTACCATCAGGATTCTGGGAATCACTCTCTCTTGGAATAGAGTACAGGTCGTATGTGCTGTTTTCAAGGTTTGTAGCTCTCTGAATGTTGAAAAAACATAGAGGAAAACATTTTAGAGTTGATTTGCAGATTTAACCAAGGACTGCTGCAGCTTTTCAATAATCAAGAACAATATCACTTTAATTTCAAAGGAATGTATTTGCACAAGTAAGGCATATTCACCAAAACAGGAGGCAAAATTCTAAAAATCAACAGCTGTATCACCTGAATTAATTTTCTCCTCCATTATTTACAAGCAGGAAAATTTTGAACTCAGGTTCGCACTTTAATTGGAGCTTTTTATGTGGTTAATAAAACCATATCTGTTAACTGAAAATCACTGTGATGTCACCGACATACACTAGGAACCAAAGAACAGCTACATGCTACGCCCGCTTCCTCTTCCATGATCAACCAAGACATTTTTTCTAAAAGTCAACACAAAATAAAAAAATGTGTAGAAGTCAGCTAGGCATGAAAAAAAATGTTTAAGTATTAGCACTTAAAACTAGCTTAAAATAAATTACTATATAAGTGTCCACTTTTTTTGTTTAGTGATTAATATATGCTAATTTTCAATGTATTATAAAGAACCAAAATCTCTGGTCGATTCCCTAAAAACCTGTTTTGGTTTTAGTACTTTCAAACACTTTATCCCAAAACCAAGAACTCAAAAACCTTGAACACATTTGAAGGACATCAAGCACCACCAGCATTCCTGTTAGTAATGTAGCAGACTTAAAAATACTCACAGTGCATAACAGCACAGAATTTTCAGCAGGGTTGTAGGACATGCTGAACACTGGGAATTTAGATCCACTGCAAAGATATAAAGGAAACAGTAGTCAATTTCCAAAGCATTTGTTCTGGCTGCATAAATCTTCAAACTCAATTAATCAAAAATACCTGCGAAGCTGCATGACAGCTGTATCCTTGCTGCTGTTGAAGTCAAGCTGACGCAAGAAGCGATCTTTCACATAGTATAGCATGTTACCATAGACCGAATATGCTGGACGCTCCCTTTCCAGTTTAAACACCAGCATCCCACTGTCATGTCCTAGAATACACAAAAATCTTTTAACTATTCTCATGTGATTCCCACACCTGCCATCAACCTAGAGTCGTGACATACCAGCAGCAAAGAGGTTGAGGTTGGGATGAGCACCCAGCACCCAGAAGCGGTCGTGATCTCGCCGAAAGGTCTGAACGCCTGTCCTCTTAGACATGTCCCACACACGGATGCTCTTGTCCTCTGAGTTAGACAGGATGAGCTCCTGACGGGGGTGAAAAACTGCACAGGACACATTGTTGTAGTGTCCTCGGCAGGTGTCCAACTCCCATGCTTTAGACTCTGGAGGATGGATGCAACAGAAAATTAAGATAATGCTTCAAGTGGCATTGTTATTTCATTTAGTCATATCAACAATATACTGTAAAAAGCTTTTTAGTCCACAAATATTGTTACTTTTTGATTTCAGTAACAATTTGATGGAGATTTCTAGGGTTATTTAAGATTTCCACAAGCTTGCCCTTCAGTCTGGCCCAGGCTATGGGTTATCCTATATATGTTCAAGATGTCTCAAACTAAAAACAACTCAGAAGATATTTATGTAGAGACTATCTATACCTCAAAGCAATACATTAAAAGCATTCAACTTATTCCAAATCTTTCAATACATGACTTTGGTGTGATTTTTATTAAATGACGCATGCCAACTCTAGCAACCTGCTGCTAGGTCATGTAGGTCTTTTCTTAAACCCTTTATAGGACACTCATTAAAAATATAATATTGAAAATAACTATATAAAAAATAATTTCTATTACTGAAAATGTTTAAACTACAATAAAGTTTCCATTTATGGTCATTTAAAGGTTTGTTTCTTACATTAGGAACAATGAAAACCTATTACCCATACCGTTCATCCTCCAGATCTTAACTTGACGGTCATCTGCTCCTGACACAATGAGAGGCATGCTGGGATGAAAAGCTGCCCAGTTAACACCTCGATCATGGCCCTTGATTTAGAGAAAGAGAGGACGCTTAAATTCAAACAATATTTCAAAAGCCTCAATTTATTTAAAAAAATAATAATTTCATATCACTAAAGTTTAACATCACCCGGAACAATCGTTGACTGTGTATAATATGGAGGTAGTGAGAATGACATCACCTGTATATTTTAGCAGAACACAAATCAGGCTAAGTAAATGCGTTTGGTAGTGATGCTCTCAAGAAGGAGGAGATTGATTTAACCGGCAGTTTTATCTGTGGATTGAAAACTACAAGAGTAGAACCTCTGTGTTTGGTAAGCGGCTCTCACTAAAGCAGTCCTACCCTTAATAATGGAATACTTTAAATATTAATGCAACTCAAATTAAACAGCAATAATAAAAAAATTGTAACTCCACCCTGTCAGATGTCATTTAAGTCAGGTCAAACAATACGAATGAAAAAACCTAATGGAGTCAGTTGTGTAAGCAGTTTTTTAAGCTGCAAAGTTGGGTATTTTTAACATTGCTGTCAAAGAGAACCTGCACCTTTCTGTATTTCTCTAGTGGTGAAAGGACGAACTGCAGCTCGCTCACTTCATATTATGCCTTATTATATACATCCTGTCTTCAGTGCAATAAACATCAAAACAGAACAAAGTTTCACAAATGTAAGGTGAAGGATCTGGCTGATATATTATCCCTACACAAACTTTTATTCAACTGTGCTTTAGTTTTCTTTGGTGTACTTTAAGCCTAGGGGTTAATGTTACCTTATATGCTGCTTGTTTTGCTGTATTCTCTATTATTAGAGGAAAACAAAACCTTTATTTTTTGGCTCACTCACGAGGAGGGTGCAATCAATAGTTCAAGAATCTCTATGTGTAATGTTAGCAGCTAATTGTATTGTACATAAGCATGTCACATTTCTATTGTATTGTTAACAGTCAATAAAATACTCAATTCTCACCTCCAAGACATGTTTCACCACCGCATCAGAGGCTCCAAACAGGTCAACTCCAGAGATGCCACGCACCTCTGTGTCCACGGCACCCGGAGACAAGTTCTTTTTTCTCAGACCTGCAATCAACATTTAGAGCCCAACACACAAGGATTCTTTCACAATTTACACAGGAACGCCACATAGCACGGAGGGAACACAGATATCAGATAGCTTCTGCCATCAAAGACAACTGACAAAAAAAAAGACAAATTTGTTGGACTTCTAAACATTCACTGGTGCCTGAGAACACAAACACAACAAACGCTCTACTTTAGGTTCAAAGCAGAGGTGAGGAAGGATTAAGAAACACCCAGTTAAAAAAAAAAGCAGCAAATCAAAGAGCAATTGATTGGGGTGTTTGATAATTAATCAATGATAGAGATGATTGGCTTAACTCAAGAGAAGACACAGAAAAGAGAAAAGTGGAGCGAAATGTGTGTCTGAAATCTCTGCACTCTAAACGTCAGCTCAACGAATACAAGTCCAACAAAATCTACATTTAAGTGGATGCACAGATGCGGATGTTTCCTTAAAGGAGCCGTACAGGAAGTGAGCAGGGATGGAACTGACTTGTGGATGATGGGATTGGAGTGTGATGTGGTGTTCTCTGGAGGGGCACTTGGTGTTAGAGGAGTGTGAAAGACTTAAATCATGCATTTGTTATGCTTAATTGAATCCATATATGGATCTGAACATGCATTTGGGTAGTTAAGAGATCTATAGTTATTAAATAACAAATCAAGATTAAAGTAACAAGTCTTAAACATGCACTCTGAGTATTTAAGTACAAAATATATATCAATAGATGATTGGATAGTGCTAAACCTTATATACATGGGAAAAATCTTTAATTTATAAGAGAATTTTTAGGTAATGTATATAGGATCTCATTTTATTTTCCAAGTATTAACTTGTTGGGAAACCAAGAAAGGGAAAAATAGCAATTAACATTTGTGAGTTAAAAGTGGAAGAGAATTTACTGTAGTGTTCAAGATCAGTGTTAGACTGGAATTATTCATGCATCGATGCAACAATTAATTTTGGATATGAAGGAAAAAATCCAGAGAGCAGGAACTTGGGTTACTTAGACAGAAATAAGAATTTGAGCTGAGTCAGGGCAGAGAAAGCAGGTTAAAGGGTTAACAGGGAACAAGTGCTTCAGCGATGAAGAAAATACTATCTCAAACACATTAAAACATGCATTCGGTCAAAAATACCTCTCACATTCACCTTCTCTTATACAGGGTTTCTGCAGGTTTCATAAGGTCAAATGTAAGACTTTTTAGGACCTTCACAGCTAAGAATTTTTAAGAATAAAACTTCTCAAACTCTGGCAACCCTGACCACGCCTTTAACAAAGCTGAGAATGTATGCACATTTTCTCAATCTCTGGCAACACTTACAATCACATTTTATTTGTTTTTACATGCATGTGTCTTATGTGATTATCTGGCAACCCTAACAATCCCTTTTAAGATTTTGAGCATTTATGAGCACTTTCTCAAACCGTGGGAACCCTACCAATCACTTTTGAGTGTATATGAGCCTTTCCTCAAACTATGACACCACTAAACGTCACATTTTTGTTTTTGAGGATTTAAGAATGTTTTCTCAAACTCTGTCACTAACAATCTACAATCAATTCTCTGTCAACTTATTTGGGTTTTGTTTGGCAAATTCCACAATATTCTTTCCACAATTATCCGTCTGTGCACTCATATTGAAATGTATGTAAATGAGGGCAGGGACTCGAAAAGAACAATTCGAAAAGCAAATATGTCTGCAACCGGTGTATGTGTATGCAGAGTTTAGCTGCAAACATAAAAGAAAACAATCTGATGCAAGTTTCATTATTATGCCTATTGTGTTCACCAGAGGGGAGAAAAAAAAAACCCCCACAAAATTTTTTTTTTTCTCAACTTCTCACTCAACTAACATATGTTTGACTGTAGGAATTGTGAGAGGTATTCTTGCTTCCAGCCCACAGAGTTTTCTCCTGTTCACACTGCTGAGAGAGGATGCAGAAAGACAAATCAACTAAATAAGCAGTTGTCTTCCCTCATTCCCTCTCTTAATTCCCACCTCCCTCAGCCTTCCCAAAACCCACAATCCTGTCCCGAGCTTCCTCACCGGAAATATCCCACACTCGCACGGTCTGATCCAGACTGGCCGACACCACCAGGTCCTCAGAGGGGTGGAACTGAGCACACATCACATAGTGGTTATGTCCAGTCAGCACACTGCAGGGAAGAGACAAGATAAAATCAATTTAAAGAAATACTCACCAATACTTTTTTGCTTGGCTTCTCTGCTCAGTGTGAAATCCTTTTAATTAATTTATGCAGGCACAACTAAAAACATAGCTCTAAGTAAACTCACCAGACACAGGTCCTGGACTGCCAGTTCCAAATCCGAATAGTCTGATCATCTGAGGCACTCAGGATCCAAGGATACTCCTGTAAACAGTAACCATGTCTCTTTAGTTAGTCAAACATTTAGACTTTAGAATTGAAGTACAAGACTGATTTACATGGTGGAAAAATGTGGTCCGAATGTAGTCGAGATGTCCAAGGAGAGTAAAAAGACAGCGGCGTAGCTTGTAGTTCCACACCTAAAGAGGAATGTAAAAATATTTAATGAAAAATTCTTAGTAGAATTAATGTCTACGCAGAGATGAGACATTATATTTTGACTCCTGTGTCTAAATAACACTGATTTAAAGTAAAAGTCAAAGTTGAAAAAAAAAAAAAAAAAAAAAAAAGACATTCATATTTAAAAACTCTGCATCATAGCATATTGTAAATAGATATGTGTCAACGCAAAAAATCAGGTAATTTTATCACTCAAATCACATTTTAAACTCAAATTAACAGCCAAACGAAAACTCGATTACCACTTCGCACATCAAACCATCAGCATAATAAAAAAATATACATCCAGATGACACTTAATCAGAAGGCAAACCTTGATCTTGTAGTCATCTCCTCCTGACACAAACAGAGGCTGCTGCTTATGGAAATCGATTCCTCGAACAGGACCTATTTAACACGTCACATTATGAGAATGAAGAATGAAAGCAGAAAATAATCTTACAACTGATTTCACATACCATCATGCTCGTCAAACTTATCAATCAGGGTGCACATGCGATAGTCCCACAGCTGGATGACTCCGTTGTGCAGACTAGCCAGAATCCAGGGCCGTTTAGGGTGGAAACTCAGCCCTGCAGAAAAATAATTGAAAAAAAAAAGTCCTTGTTTACAAACAGGTTATTACGTTAATGCAAGTGTACAATAATGCAAGCATTGTGTAAACTTAATTCAATCATTTATGAATAAAGGTTCATGGTAAAAACTAAGTATGGGAAAACAAAGAAACATATTTCGCCAATATGGCACAAATAAACTTAAAATGCAATAATAAACCAACAGACATTTTATGAAAGATTAACAACTGTCAGTTATTGAAGGACTGACAATAACAACAATAATCAAAACCGTAAATCGTATTTAAGTTTTGAGCTAAAGAGACACAGAAACATTAGCAATAAAAAATTAGCCCGGGTTAGCACAACTGTCACGTTAAGTTACATTTGGTGCTAGCAAAACTAGCTGAAAGCTAACACAGCAAAAGAATACTGCGTTCAAAAGTAAAGCGTCTTTTACGCTGTCCTCTGAAACTGAGAGATAGTGTATCATGCACAAAAAAAACGCGTTTAATTAAAACGAATGTACATCAAATGTAGAAAACACTGCATCCAAATCAAATTAACCGGAATTCGTTTTACCTTTAACACGGGCCGACTTCGTCTCAAATTTGGTTAACATTTTCAGTGACGATAAGAAGGTACGAGGAATGCGTTGTGTGTTTTAATTTAGATGAGTTTACATGAATTTCAATCCTAAACTCATTCCCCGTTTGCTATCGACTGGTGAGAAAGCCTCCGCTCGGTTCACTTCCGTAGCTGACACGTCTCCTGTTTGTCACAGCGAACAAATAAAGTTCGACGATTCAAATGCCAACAGCGCAAAGACCACGTCAGAGCGCTAGCGTCATTTTCATTTCACAGACTTTATTTCAAAAGATTAAATCTAATTCTATAAAATTTTATACTATAAAATATAATTTCAATATTTAATGACGTGAATTTATCTCGTTTATTTCCAATTTCGACAAATTTAACTGCAAAGTATCCCTATACTTGATTCATATTTGTAGATTTGCCTTTGGTAGCACATCTTCTATTAATAAAAGGTCCTAAACTTCATTAGATCATTAATTATATTCTTATGTTTAAAAATTTCACTGTAATAAATCAATTTAACACCCATTTTCAAAAACAAAACTATTAGAGAGGCAACTAGGACATACCATTTTAAACTTTTAATGTAGTTTTATTTTAATAATTGTATATATTTTGTAATTATGACTATATTAGTCACTTTAGCTATGCTATTTTAATTTCTAAACAATTATAAATATACTACTAATTTGAAAAGACCTACAGAATGCTGCCATCAGAAGCTGTTTTCTGTTTTAATCACATTTAATTCTTAATTATATATTAAATCAGTCAACATTCCAACTATTGTGTCAATTCTGTAGTATTAATTTGTACTTTTACGTGTTAGTTGGCTCACATTATGGAACCCTACATTTTAATTATCGCTATTACATCATTAAACCAAGCATTTAATCCAATATAACAATGCTGTTTTTCTGTGAATGAGAAAACATTGTTTAGAATACGATGAAGTAGAACATGGAAGTAGAATTTAGCATCTTTAGGGCTTAAAGTGATGTACAGAAAAATTATAAATAAATACAGATAAATAAATAGAGAGTTGATCTTTTTACTTTGGTATCTATAATCAAATAAAATCGAGAGAGTAAATAATACAAAATAAAATGCATAGTCTCACATTTTTAATGATTTCAGAAAATCACAGTCCTCTCATTTAGAGAGTTCTGACACCAAGACAACAGTAACTACAGTAATTGCATGAGCGGATTTAAGTGCTTGGGAGCTTCAGGAACCATTGGGCGGTGTAACAGTTGTAGGTTGTTGGATTATTCATCCCTCTTCTATTATTCGTTTAAGAAAACCAATTTACATATACTTTTCCAGGTGTAGGTTCAGAACCAATGACTAAACACTCGACATAATTAACATTAACATTATTAAAAGTATATCACGGTCCAACGTACTTCTCTACTTGAATACGTTGAGCTTTGATTTCTTTTGAGAATTTAAGTAGGAGTAATAAAAGAATAGCACATCACTCAGAGGCACGCGGGAATGATTAACAACTACTCTGAAATTCACTTCTCTAAATACAGTAACCATCACAAGGGTAGATTCTTATTCTATACACAGTGTAGTGTATGGGTCAAAGAATTAGCATTATGAATGCATATAACATATCCTAACTGTTGAATGTTTTTTGGTGAATGATCAATAATAAGACATTGTAATATTCAGAGTTGATTATTAAATCATAGATATACAGTAATCTATAAAAACAAAACACTGATGAGCATTGTGGCGTAACCTAAAATCATGTAATCTTTGTGAATGGATTCCTGCAAATCTTAACGTTTATAAAATTAATCTAGGCTCTCTAATCTCAGATCCAAAACCGCATTTAACTGCACAACCCCATAAATGTACTTAAAGTTAGGAATTTGGAGGTTCCCAAAATTCCGAATGCTTTCCTTCCTGCAATCAAATCTCTGAGCCATCCGCTGATTAGAGATGAACATCAAAACAGACTCCATAGTCAACAACTACCAGCTTAAATGAAAGAAGTGACCGGTCACGGCGTGATGTTCAGCATTGTCCAAACCAGGTTCCATAATTAGCTCTAATTTGTTTTCCAAATAATTATTTGACCTCATTGAGATCACATGACTGAGCACTGCTCTGCTCCCGGAACTCCAGGCGCTCCAGGAAGGTGCATGGCTTCTGGGTCAAAGTTAAAGCCTGGGGGCTAAAAACAGGGAAAGAACGTTGAAAACTCAAATTTAGGATAGCGATTAATATTCAGAATAGAACTGCATAAATACTTACAGCGTCTCCAGCAAGCTCTTTTGGGGGTTGGCCCAAGTCTTGCAGCTGAAAATAAAAATACTTCAGAGAAAAATAACAGTAGCTGCTCTTCCTTCATTATTTAATGTATTTAGAAAAGAAAATGCACATAGATTCCCAGTTTAATAAAAATGGTATTAACGAAAAGTTAAGTTAAAATTCATTGAGGCATAATTATATATATATATATATATATATATATATATATATATATATATATATATATATATATATATATAAACTATATAAAAAAAGCATTACTTTTTTTATGGAAACATTTTTGGAGGAACAATGTCTGCACTCTTACAGATTCATGGTAAATCATTGCCTTTTCGTAAAGTCCCCCATTAAATGTTAAAGGTTCATATTTTGTTTAATGACTTTTTAGCAACAGATTAGCATACACGCAAGATGACAAAAAACTAAAATTTTCTTGTAATATACATTTATTTCTAACTTCAAATGGTCTGCAGTGACTACTTCCATTCTGTTTTTTCAGAATTTTTGTCTGTTTTTGTTTATAAATGAATATTACACCTAAGATCATATTTTGATATCATTATTTTCAGTACAATCTCTGCTGAGTAACTGAATACTAACCTTTTTTTGAAGACAAATTACCAATAATTAAATTTGTTTTTTAATTTATATAATTTTTGCCTATGTTTTTTTTTTACTGTAAACAATCCAAAAATGGTCGAGAATTTATTTGAAACTTGAAAAATAGCAAGGAAAATTTGTAAAATAAAGAATAACTTGAAATTACAATAAAGTTAAAGGTAGTTAGATTCTAGTGTGGTGTGATTGGATAATCTGAACAGTATGTACAGGAAGAAGCCATTAAAATCAATCCACAGAAAAAAACTTGCCCAAATACGAAAGACAAAAACGGGTTAATGTTTTATTGCGGTAATCTTAGTGACAAGATGCAAAAAAAATTAATGAAAAATGGATGAAAAAGAGTGCAGGAAATATTGTAGGGGTTCTACTTAAACATCTTTATGCCTTTTGTTTTATCTACAAATATTTCATTCACTAGCGTGAGTGTGTCTGTGTGAGACAAAAATCAGCTGCGAGCCAAACCTGGATGATTTATAACGTTTGCAGTACTCTAAATAAATTGCTTTTTAACGTTTTACATATACAGAACAACACTGCCCTCTAGCGGGGAAACAGTGCAAAATAGCGTCAATATTACTTCACATTAAAAAGTCAGGACTACAGCAGACTTCTGAGCAACTACAAAAGCAACCCATCAATGATCATGTATGGACTGGTTAGGATCACAGAACATTTTTTAAAAATCAGCAGTCTCCAATAAATGTGTTTTAATCTTGAATGTGTTACAATATGGTAAAACTATATTTCTCTAGCTTTTAGTTTTTAATGACCAATTTAACATCAATCTACGTTCATTGTTACCTTCTGCATGAGATCCAGAATGCCTTCAAAAGTGCTGTTCTTATCTCCGTCCCTCTCAAACTGGTTACAGATCTCCCCCATAATCTTGTACTGCTGCTCATATCGCTGGATCTCGTCTGGAGGGAGGGACTGTCTGTTGTTCTCCAACCACTCGGGGTACTAACACACATAGCATTACATTTTTAAATGCAACAAATAACCAAACAAGGCAATCTGGCTGAGCTGTACATGTTTAATAACACAACTCACCTTGTCTGTTATTTCTTTAAGTGAAGGATATAACACTTCTTTAGACAAGAGGTTCTGCATGATGGACTGCATGATTGGGAGAATATTGCCATCGTCTCCTCCTCCCTCTCCATTCTCATTCAGCCCCAGGTTCTCCAAAGTCTTCACTAGATCATCTCCTGCCAGTCCCGAGCTCTGCGTAAAGACATTTCATTGGTTTATAACTGATCTTTTCTTTACTTTCAAAATGACTTCATGTAACAAATAATCTGTATTTGTCATGAATGGAAATTGAAAGAATTAAAGACAACTTTGCTTTTGAAAAGATCTCTCTCCAAAGCAAACACTCTTCCCAAATAATCCGTATTCAATAATAAGCAGAGCACACTTGTGAGATATTGGAGTTATTAACGGTTTAATTTGTTGTGTGCATTCGATTTTTTAATTACAAGAAAGCATTTATCATCCCATACTTGGGCAGAAAGATGGCACAGTGGTGGAGTTGGTCATTCTGTAACTGGAAGGTTGGTGGTTCGATCCTGCTTGGGCCATTCTGCCGTTGTGGCTCTGGGCAAGCCATTTCACCCACATTGCTCTGTGTGGATGTGTGTGATGGGTGGGGTGTGTTTGGTGGTGGGCAGGAGGCCGTAGGTGCAGAATGGTAGCCACGTAGGGCAGCTGAGGGCTACCAAGGTAGCTTATCACCACCAGAGTGTGAATGTGGAGTGAACGAATAATGCTCTGATAATTGTAAAGCGTCTTTGAGTGTCTAGAAAAGCACTCTATTATTATTATTACTTCAAATTATAAGAAAAATCATTTGTGTTTGTTTACCTGCAGGTTGTCAGCATTTTTTGCTAAGCCACTTAGGGTATCTTTAAGACACGAAGTGAACTCTTGCTGTGAAGCTACATCTGTACCTACAATTCAGAGACTGTAATGAACATTTGCAACGGAAATCTACAACAAAACATACTTGAATTGATAGCAGCTTACTAACCTACTTTCCCCGCTGCCTCGGAAAGCTTATGAAAATGCTGGAGAAGTTCAGGTTCTTCTTGTGCAAGCTCTGTCATGGCCTTCTCCCACTCCTCTCGTGCCTGATTGGCCATCTCACCATCAAAAAGCGACTCAAAGAACTTGCTGTCCTCCAGGAGGGGAGCCTGAGGATGCACACGAACACAGCAGCATGAAATAACAAGTGAGTTACTAGGGTATTCATCAGACTGCTTTACTAGCATGAAATACCTTCTCACTAGTATTTGTTGCTGCATCAGTAGCACTGCGAGCCTCGGGAGGAACGTTTGGAACGCTGGTCTTATCAAAGTCATCAAGAGCACCTACAGATACGCACATTAGTATATTTACAATATATATTTCATCTGCAAATCACTGGATCAATGTGTTCACATGACGTGAATAATCACTTTCGTGTTACAAAGAAACAGTGTAGCCATAAGCATAACAAATATAAACAATTGGTGACAAATTCACAGTTCACGCGGAAAAACTGACTTGTTTCAAAGAAAACACTGACAACGCGTAAGAGAGACTGTACTCAAGATGAGAGTGACAATTTATTTAGCAACACTAGATTACTAGAATAAGGGGATTATCGCGCAACAATAACGTCGCACTACTATTCGTGTCAAACTGGTCTGAATTCAATTCTTACTGTCTAATAATTCATCCAACTCTGTGTCTGGAGCTGCCTGAGAATCAGCTGAGGACGCCATCTTGCCCCACAATGACAAGCAAACGTGTCGCTGTATTATGACGTAATACACCTAACACTCATTTTGGGATGTTTGTTATGATTCATTTTTTAGGCTCACAGAAACATTATTTAAATAGGTCACCAATGTGGTACGCGACATAGTAAAAACACGAATTATTTAACGCTAAATGTATTTTACGTACCTAAACAGGTTTATTGGTGGCAAGCCTTTCAATTAAACATTTGTTTACACGGAGCTATTTTTTAACACGCTCTTAATTTCAATGGACTATGACTCCCTTTACAACCTCCTACCCACTTCTTGTTTCGCTCACTTCCGCAGTTTTCATCCTGGTTTCGGTTTTTAATGTAGAGGATGGCTTTCACATAACAAGCAGCATACAGTCGAAACAAGAACAGGAGACGTTTTAAGCCTTTGAAGATAACACAAATTGATTAAGGCAGAGCATGGGTGCCACGAGAAGAAATTTCGGAATTCTAGTCAGGATCACCTCTCTGCTTTTGCTGGTGAGAGTCAAGGACAAGAACTTCGTTTTGTTATGAGGATGATTATAAAATATCACGTGTTCTTCCATCGGCGTGTTTTTGTTCGTTTGTAAACTTATGAAATCATTAAACTCTTTTTGATTAATTTATATTGTATAATAATCAATGTTATGATTGTTGAAAAAAGAATCAGCAAAATCAGCCTTATATTCAGACACCTCTTCTACACCTCTGATAAACTGAATCATGAAAAAAAAAGTGAAAAATGAATAGAAATTTCTGAATATGGGGATTCAAAATTATTGCTTTGAATATCTGCAAAAACAACTAACTAGTCTTTTAAAATATGTTTCCCCTTGTACAGCTTACCGGCATTACAGGTTTGGGTGGTTCCTTTCTGCTGCATAAATACCAAGTTTACTATCCGTTCTTTATAAACTTTTACGTTATACTTCCTGCGCTTCTGGCTGTGGTCAGTGGAGCCGTCCTTGTTATCAGTGGGTGTTTTGGCTCCCAGATGTCTACGAAACAACCTGGATATGTCCATGGGGTGGTGAGAAAAAAAATTGATTTTTTTTTTCTCATCAAACATGTTATCAAACAATAATGTTGTTTGGTCAATATTTGAAAAGGATTTGGAATTCCTAATGATGTGTTTCTTGTCTTGCAGTTTGCTTATCTTCTCATTATTGTGTTTTGCGTTGTGGCCACTACAGCTACTTTGGCGTACAATCATCAACAGAAGGTGATTCTACAGAACGGAATTCTACGTTATCAGAGTATACAAAAGTCTATTACATTTCACTGAGAAGATATTTAAATTGAATGAAACCTTTTTATCAGCTTGATGTTGACTTGGGTCCACTAAAAGACGTGTTTGAGAAATACAGTGATGACATTCAGGATGCAGAGACCAAAGCAGTGGATGCTCTTCAGAGTGAGGTGTTTGCACATATTTTCTCTTTTTGGACTTATTGGTTTGGTTGTAATTTTAACTGTAGTGTTCTGTTATAGTTGCAGTGTTGTGGTGTTCAGAGTTACACAGATTGGTTGAAAATCCCGTGGTATAATCACACCAGAAAGAATGAAGTTCCTCTGACTTGCTGCAATACAGCCTTTCAGTCCTGCAATGGAACAACAGAGGCACCCACACTCCTATACACCGATGTAAAATATTTTTTGTTCTTCACTGATTTGTTCTAATTTCTTAATGGCTTGCAGTAAAAAAGCAATATGAAATAATGTTAGAAAATCACCTTATTTAAAGTAATGTCAATGTCAATTATTCATCAAGCATCAGTATAAACTTATATTTTCGAGAATCCAGATAGTCTTTTTTTGACAGTCAAATAGGCTTTGTGCCGGGAAGGTGATTAGCACTGGATCCAGTCAGAGGGTTCAGTCCGAGATCCTGTGACCTTGTGGAGGGTTTCTTCACTGGGGGAGCAGTTTCTCTGCATGTGTGTTTGCGTGTGTGCGTGTGTGTGTGTTTTTTTTACTATGAGTTCTCCATTTTTTTCCCACATCTATAAAAATAAATGAATTGGTAACTTTACTTCATCACAAAATTGGTTTAAACCAGGCTGATACTCACTGGTCAGTTTAAACACACTCTCTCCATACTATTAAACATGGCCTTATTGACTGAACTGGAGTTTACGATCTCTAAGGTGGCAGTATATAGTAGTTCTATTTTAAATATATAATAATACTTTTTATAATAATTTTTTATAATTATCCAATTAAACTTATCCTTTAAACTCTAAATCCAAAGTCTTGTAACACCGCTTTTGATTCATTGAGTCTGATAATTCACATATTCTAACACAATTTTCTAAATAAATACATTATTTGAAATACTTGTGAAGGGATTTCCTGCTTAGGATTACATAAATAACAGCTCTATGCTTCCTGTTCTCTAGGGCTGTCAAAATAAACTTAAGGAGAAATTACAGCTCGCTGTGGATATCACCATGCTAATGTCATTAGTGGTTGCTTTTTTATTGGTGAGCTCTCTGGTTTTATTTATCATTGAATTAGGACATTTTTCGGAATGTTTATAACATCTTGATCTTGTGATGCACTTTAGGTAACATCTTGGTTTGCTACAGCTCAGCTAATGAAACAACCACCACCTCTCGAGTATCAAGCCCTGGACCAGGATTTTGTAAAAGCTAGTTGAGACTGGAATCAGATAATGTGATTTCTCTTTTTTTTAACTGCATGTTTTTACGTCACTGTAATGAATTGTTTGTGCCTTTTCACCTTTTCTTTTATGAAGTTACACTTTCACATTTTTCAAGTTGCACATTAAAGCTGCCAGAAGCTAATTAAATATCAAGAATTGAATTAAGTGTCGATTTTGCTGATCGTGTTTTTTTTATGTCAGGCAGAAATGTCTATGCAATTTGCGCAGTTTTAGTATTTGATTATACTATTTGAATATTAGATGCTGGCCGATTAATAAACAAATATTTAATATTTATAACACTTTTAAGGAAATATTTACATAGAGTTAAAGTATGAATGGTTAACACGTCATTTACAGATTAAACTTGCTTTACATGATTAATATATCCTTATATTATTCTGCTAGGATTGTTGTTAAATGATGCTTTGCAGGCTTTTGCTTGAAAACAATAGCTATCCCTTTTCAATCTTATTTGTCAATAACAATAGCATTTCAGATACATTATTTTAAAAACATACACTGGATTAATGGGACCTACTGATTAGAAGTACACATTTGAATTTGATCTAATTATATCGGAAGTTCTCAACAGGGGAAAAATAAATGAACAATAAACGAAGGAAAAAAATATGAAGCAAATGAAATAATAAAACTTGACTGGCGGTCAGTAGGAAGGGAGACGGTGGTGGGCGGGGTTAAGACTTCCGCTTCCTCGGTGGGCTGTGCGTCGCCGCCGTAACCGTTTGTGTGTGGGTCACGAGAGCGCTGCGATAAAGCCACGTTCCGCTAAAGCACCGCGTGCGTTCAACTGCTAAATCAGAAAGACGTTGTTATCGGTAAGTTAAAGGCCAAATAGGCTCAGATACTTGCTTTGAATTAAAGTTTGAACGTGTACGCGTAGTTAGGGGTATTTATTGCGTTGTTAAAAACGTTCTGTGTTTGTGGCCTGTCTTGACGCCGAGTAGGCCTCTTCGCAGCCTCGTCGAGTTCGAACACGAGAGCTGAATAGGATTCATGAAGCGGGTCAACGCGAAAATAAGGCGTCGGTGTTTGTGTGTGTGGACCGAGGCCCTTTGTTGAGTGGGTTACTGCAACTATAGTTTTCGTATTGCCGTTTTATTTAAAGCTAGCTGCGGAGACTTGTTGTTCCGTTAGCTTGGAGACGAAACCAGAACAATGGCGAGGTGATCCGAGACTCGTGTAACCGGAAGAGTCGTGTTCCGTCGATCTTTAGTCTTTAACTCTCTCATTATAACATAGTTTTTAATATATCAAGCAACTATTGATAAGGTTTGACTAATCATATTTCAACTTCGTCTGCTAGGTGATGTGTAAATGCCAACGTTTTGTCGCGAGGGCGTGATGAGCAACAGACCATCTCAAATTACACAAAAATGGAGGGAACATAAAAAAAATTATTAATTATTTCATAAATGTAATATAAAAATGTAAGCGTATCCGTATGTAAGTCAGACAGTATTCTCGATGTGATATGGCATACGATTATGTTTTATATTCGCAATTCAACGTTTACGTGGAATACGATTGTGCAAAAAAAATCTCAAATAAAAAAAAATGCAAAATTATATCTATGTTGTGAAGACTGAGCGGCAAACGTGTTAAAACAGTTATAAACAATTGTAAGTTAAATCTATATGGTTAGCGTTTTGGTTCTTTAAACTTTGGCTGACGACAGAGTTTCTTTCTAGGTACCTTTCCACTGATGATATGCACAGTGGCTTTTATCATTTTGTTTTTAATACGAAATTAATGTTTTTTAAATATGAATAGTTTTTCTTCATATAGTTATATTATGCTTATTATTTTCTGTCAATCCAGTGGTCATTGGTGGTCGACCATTAGTCAGATAGCAGTATTTGCGGTGAATGGGAAAAAAAGATGTAATTCAATGATGCCAGCAGCTAAACTAGTTTTTTCTATTCCTACCAAATAGTTAATTATGATTACCAGGACCGAGTGAACATAAGGGTTGAAGTGAAAAATGCAAGTGTTGTTGGGAAGGATACACCATGAAATGTGTAAAAGTTAGAGGTATTTCATAGAGCAGACTCAAAGTGAGGTACTGAAAATACACGCTGAAACCATCACTTAGAATGACGAAGGTTTCCCCACTGGTTTAAACTAAATATGACTCTTAGTTTCGCCTGTTTATTTTCTGTGAACCCAAACTTTTTCTGTCCCCCCACTCCCTTGTTCAGCGTGTATTTTTATTACCTTATTTTGTTTGGTACCTTCAGAGTGGGGATCTGTGACAGCTCCACATGGCAGTCAGACGGGGACTCAATAGAAACACAAAAGTGAGTAGAATTTGCTCAGCAGGAGCCAGCTGTGGATGTTCTTTATTTCTAGTATTAAATAGAGCTTGTGATTAATATTAGTATATAGTGTTAGTGGCAGACGTTTCACTAGATACCATAGATGTGTTGCTTATGAAATGCTTATAAAGTGATGTAGGGGCTTGCTTGTGTTGGGATTGGAGGTAGTCGGATACAGAAGAGTAATGGATACTTCCTCGTTTGCTCAAAGGTTGATTGACTTCCACGGAGGATGCACAAAGGAAGCTCTCTTCTTTCCTAAACAGGGTCCCTGTTCAATGCTCCTGGAATAAGGGCAATCGCAATGACACATTTCTTTTGCTTTGAGACACTTTTAAGATGACTAATCATGCATTTTGTTGAGCTTTGGGGACACCACGGCTTCTCTTAGATGTGTTAATGTTGGTTATGTACTGGGTTATGTTTTATGGTTATGTTTTACCCATAAAATAGTCACTTCTCTATGATCGTTTAAGGTGTCTATTTTTGGTCATAATTGTATTTTAAAACCCGACTTTTAAATACTACTCTGCAGCTGGATTCACTTTTCTTCTCCAGATTAGAGATTTCAAACTGTTGGATTAATACATTTGGTTAAGACTGAACAAGGACTTGTTTGGTCAAGAGCCATATTACATTCATTTTTTTCATTGGAACTCACAGCTGGACATGTTGTTTTCAGCATTTTTTTTTGCAGGTTTATTCAATGAAAGCAGGCAAATGGTACTTGGCTACTTAATAGGTCATGTTCTCACATGTGGTTACTTGGTAGACAAAAATCCTTGGCACATCTACCATAACTTGGTAGGCTTTTTCCCTAGCTGTAAAAAAAAAAGTACATTAAGGAAAATTCTCATCTCCAGAAACCCCAAAGACCTCTTGTGTTTTTGAGCATTTGTGCACGTTGCCTTCACTTTTTTTTTTTTTTACATTTTAATGTCGATATCTAGCAATCTTAAAAAGTTCACAAGCGTTTTATTTGAGGATTTATTTACAAAAGTTCTCAATTTCAGACTGACAACCATAACTTTTTATCATTTAGGAGCACCTAATTCACATACAATCTTCCAAACCTGTCTTATTTTTACAGGAAGTCTTTGACATGTCGAACGGTTACGAAGACCACATGGCTGATGAGATGGGTGATGCTAAAACCAACCTTATCGTCAACTACCTCCCTCAAAACATGAGCCAAGAGGAGCTGCGGAGTCTCTTCAGCAGCATAGGGGAAGTGGAGTCTTCCAAGCTCATCCGAGACAAAGTGGCAGGCAAGTTCCCAATACATGGTCAAGCTTTAAAAGGGATTTGTGGAAGCAGTGTGCTTTGTGGGGTGAGCAAGTAGCTTTGTGTTTAAATACAAATGTTAGATTCACACCTAGTTCTTCTTTGATTGTGTAACATACATTTTTGAGACTTGTTGGAAGTATTTATTTTTAGTTTTATTTCTCAGGCCCCTCCTCTTTATGAAAATCAATGTAGATTTGTTTGTTTGGTGGCTACAGCCCCCCCCCCTCCATATATGTAACAATTGATTCTAAGATGTTTTTTTCCTTTGTATTTGGAACGTTTCATCTTTTTTGTTTTGTTTGTTTGTTTTATTGTTTTCCTTTTTTTTCTCTAGGCCACAGTTTAGGGTACGGATTTGTTAACTATCTTAACCCTAATGATGCAGAAAGAGCAATCAATACTCTCAATGGACTGAGACTACAGTCTAAAACTATCAAGGTAATGTGACATGAGGTGCTCCTATGTAAAGTACAATTGTCATTGCTTCAGTTGCTGCGGTTTTGAGAACAAGGCAGCTCAAATGATAAAAAAACGTCAGGCGCTTTGGCATCTTGGTTCGCCTTTTTCAGGCTTTTCTAAATTAACAATTTTTTTGTAAGTGTTTAAATGAAACATTAGAGTAATTAATTTACTGTTTATTTAATGAATCATGCAAGGATTTTATAAATGTGTATGTTTATATACATTTGAGAGAATGTGCACTTTTTTGTTAGACTAGCAACTATTTATTTGGTAATTGTTGTGGTGTTTTTATTTAATATATAAAGCCAGTAAAAGCAATGAGATGTACATCCGTTAATACACAATTTTTTTTAAAATCCCCTTCATTTTCAATATTCTCATGTCTTTGTTTCATTTGTCCACATTAACAGGTGTCATACGCCAGACCAAGCTCTGACTCCATTAAAGATGCCAACCTGTACATCAGTGGGCTACCCAAAAACATGCTGCAGAAGGACGTGGAGGAAATGTTTGGCCGTTACGGGCGAATCATCAACTCTCGTGTCCTCGTCGATCAGGGATCAGGTTGGTAGATGAAAGTCATTGTATGCTGCACTTGGATTGTGAGTGTTGTTTAACACACACTTTTTAAAACTCCAAATTCACAGGGCTGTCTCGCGGAGTGGCTTTCATTCGATTTGACAAGAAATCCGAGGCAGAGGAGGCAATTAAAGACCTGAACGGGAAGAAACCAACCGGTGCTACCGAGCCCATGAGCGTGAAGTTTGCTGCCAGCCCCAACCAAGTGAAAAACGTACCCCCAGTTATCCCCCAGGTTTATCATCATCATCATCAGCAGCCGCCTCCTCCTCCTCCTCGCCGCTTCGGGGGACCAGTCCACCATCAGGCCCAGAGATTCAGGTGATTTTTAGCCTTGCTCATGGCATGTCAGGGTAGCTGCTGAGTCTTTCAATTTTAAAAATACAAATGATAGGTCTTAAAGGTCTTACATTCACTGTTCTAGGTCTTAAATAATTTTTCATCGTTGTTGTTTTTCTGATGCCCATAAAGAGATTATTGTATGTGCTATTTGCTGTTGTTTAGAGTTGCCAGAGTTTGAGAAAATGCACATAAAAGCTCAATAGCTTAAAAGTAACCCCCATGGACACCTGTAAATGCTCTAAAAATAATTGTTAGGTTTGCCAAAGACTGAGAAAATGCTCCAAAATTTTACAATATTGTAAATATGACTGTTGGGGTTCCCAGAGAGAACGTCCCTCAAACAATGTATTTGAAGCATATTGTGCAAAAAAGTTTTAAATGTTCTTGGTA
This sequence comes from Danionella dracula, assembly GCA_900490495.1. NCBI lineage: Eukaryota > Metazoa > Chordata > Actinopteri > Cypriniformes > Danionidae > Danionella > Danionella dracula. The sequence goes on from UELW01000633.1 coordinate 2,322,142, forward strand.
TTATGATCTAGATATTACATTTCAGTCTTAAATTGTACCTTTTCACCACTGTATGTAGAAATGTTGGAGTTAAAACTCAAGCAGCCTTTGGTTTGATTGGTTCGTGTACTCAAAAGCAGTGGTGGGCATATATTCTGAGCCTATCATCTTATTTCTAGGTTCTCCCCGATGGGCGTGGACCACATGAGCGGCATGTCGGGCATGAACGTCCCTGGAAACTCCTCCTCAGGCTGGTGTATCTTTATCTACAACCTGGGGCAGGATGCAGATGAGGGCATTCTGTGGCAGATGTTTGGGCCCTTCGGTGCGGTCACAAACGTCAAAGTCATCCGTGACTTTAACACCAACAAGTGCAAAGGATTTGGGTTTGTTACCATGACACACTATGATGAGGCAGCCATGGCTATCACCAGTCTCAATGGCTACCGTGTCGGGGACAAGATATTGCAGGTGTCGTTCAAAACCAGCAAGCCACACAAGTAAAGCCAGGTTGGCCTGGAGAAAATGAAGACAAGATGGTGAGGCTTTCATCAAAGCCAGACACTGTTTTGAAAACTGTTATTTTAGTGTATAGTCAAGTCTTTGCAAAGTGGATGTTTCTAAGTTTCATTTAAACATTGTTGGCAGTCTTTTTTCTTCTTTTAAGATTTAGGCTATTTGATGGCTCAAATGCAAGGGTTTTAGATGTTCTGGTTTATCCCAATATTTGACCAATGTTGAATTTGCTCAGAATATGTCTCAGATGTTGGTTTGGAAGTGTCCATGTGCCATATATTTGTTACGAAATCTCACTCTCCGGATGTTGGATTTAAAAAGTAGACGTTTTAAGGTCAGCTTCTCAATTATTCATACTTTTTAGTAAATATATTGCCTTAAGTACTGGGTTCTTCTTTTGTGTTGGTAATGTAGCACTTTGTTTGGCAGGATGCACCATATTACTCTCAAAGCAATTCATTTGTACAATTAAAACTGTATTATTTAAATCCAGCATGTCGAGAGGTCTTTAGAAAAGCAAAGTTGATGGCAAATAGAGTCTATGAAATACCTGTGTACAGTGAGGGTGCTTTTTTTTTTTTAACTTGATCTGTAAATCGTTCGTGAGTGACCCTCGGAACTGAATGAAGGACCAAAGAGATGAAGGGACATTGTGGTTCCCTCTCAGCTGTGTAGGTTAAAATGCCTGAATTTGTCCCTATGGATTTGCTAAATATTTTGACATCTGAATACTAGGTAATGAGTATTTCTGTAAAAAAAAAATTTTTGAGCATCGATATCTTATGTTGATTATTTGCTTTCTCTTTAGTTTTTTTTGGGGGGGGGCTCTTTGTGAAATAGAAATTCAGTAAAAAATACTTATACGACTGCCTTGTGATTTGAGATTTGTTTGGGTTTCTTTTATTTGCTATTTGTTTCTGCTTTTGAATTATTTTTTTGTTTGTTTAAAAATCATTAAATTTTCTTTTGTTTTGCTCAACTTTTGTTCTGTTTCTTTATTTTCTTTATATACGTTCTTTCAGTTATGGATGGTTCAAACTAAAGTAAATAACATTTTCTAGTAGCATTTAGTGTGCACTTGTAGAAGGAAAGATTTAGCTAGCATGGTAAGTAGTCAGTTCAACTTGACTGTCACGCATCGGACCAAGTCATAACCGTGTAACTTTGGGGTTTAGTTTGCCCAGCAGAGGGCTGTTTCTTTAATCACATGTAATGAGACACAGCTAATTTAAGAAATATCATTCATCATTTAACACGTGTACAGCCACACCCCTTAGCTGGAATTCCACATCAGGTTTTCCACATCGTTTTAGTTTAGCAATGATCATTTTGGTCATTTGCAGCAAACCGTTCATGTGAGCTTTGCTTCAAGACTCAAGGTTTGTATAGTTTGTGTGTACATACATTTATATTATGAGACATTTATTGTTATTCATTTTTCTACATTGACAGCTCAAAGTTGTTAAAAGTAGTAGCTTGCTTTGTCACCATCTGTTATTGTAACAGTTCTTGTAAACCTTTAGTTATCTCCATTGCCATAAAGCTTGGCATTCTCCAATTGTGCACATTTTGGCTTACATGTGCAATTCGCAAATAATTTGCAATAATTGTTTGTTATAATTGTAGGCTTTTCCCTCAATGGAATTTATTTCATTCGAAAATTACAAAGAATGAATTGACCATAGCTGAGGAGATGCCAGTGGTGTAAATTATCCTGACGTTTACTGGATTGTTTCTCGTTTTAAGCCTTAATTTATGTAGAACATATCAGAGGATTATTGGATGGTGAAGTTATTTATTCAGCTGTGGTGGTTGAAGGTCGTTTTAAACTGATTCCTTTTTGATTCTTCAGTGAACACCTGTCATGTAATATGTGAAATAAAAGAAAATGACTCACTGCTGAAGGATTTGTTATGGTATTGGTCTACATCATTTGAACGATTTGTTGAATTATGCAGTCGCCACAATTTTGGGCAGCAGACAAATTGAAATGGTCCGTATTAACTTTTGGAAGTGAAACTGTAGTTAAGAACTTACTGAAGATGGTCTATTTAAAGATTTTTTGGGAAACAATACTATATTGAATAGTTTCTCATAAAAAAGCAAACTATTTTTGAGTTGACAATTGTCAAATTTTGATGTATCAAAACAACAGCCATCTGTAATAATGTCTTTAAAAAAGCTATATATAGAAGTTGCCATTCGGCTGTTTGTGTTTATGTATAACTTGGTAAACGTTGGTTGAAAAACACAGCCATTATATGAGCAAAGGTGTTAAATTAATATACCAAACATTCAGACCTAGGCTTCCAGCGATCTTGACTCAGCACTTCAAGTAGGCGACACACCTGTACTGCTGTATTCTCTCACGTGAACTCGCTTGACTGTCGCTGGGAGCGCCCACGGAGATGTGTAGAACAGGCTTATACATTTCACATTGACCATTTAACAGGCATTTCATATTAGGATTGTTTTTTTTTCTGTAAATATGTTGTTCTAGTCAAAGACTGTTAACGGCATTAATTAATGTTGTCTTCTGGGATAAAGTCAATTGGAAACACAAATTTTACTGGGGCACTGATGAGTTGTGCTGAGTATGTCTAGCGACGTCCATGGGTTCAGCCCACAAATTTAACGCTGCCGCCAGAGGGAGCTTTCTTCTATATTTCTTTAGCATAATTGTAACTTGTAAGGTTTTACTAGCAAATTTGTGGGTGTGACTATGCATTGCTGAGTTTTGAGATTATAAAAGAAAATCAACAATTGTATTTGTTTATTAAGAAAATAAACAATTCAAGATTATAATGCATTTTCTATGGAGGACAAAAGATGATGAGTATATATATATATATATATATATATATATATATATAAAAAGTTGAAGTATATGCATTATTAAATGATATATAAATGAAAAACAAAGGTGAAATTGTAGATGTTTAAACACAGATTAAATATATTTATTGATTATTATACTTATAAATGTATACTTTTCTTTGATAAAGTATTTATTTAAGCATATATTTAAACTTTTATTTATATGTGTATTTATTTGTACTATTCATTTTTTGTCATCCATAAATGTCTTGGTTGCCTGACTAATAAACAGGCCTTGCTTACAATGAACAGGATGATATGAAAGATGTCTACCTCTGCTTTTACATCCATTTTACAACATTAACTTTGTAATACAAGGCAACTGATAATCCAGTTGGGCCCCTAAAATAACTATTTGTGCAATGTTTGAAATAAGTCTTTTTGTGTGGTGTTGTCATTAACTATTGCATTTCAAGGCAATAGAAGTACTTAAAAAAATTATGTTACAAAAATTTCAAGTTGAGGTGTCCAAAGCACCATGTCCTCCATTGTCAAGTTCACCACCGGTGAATTGAGGTATCGAAAATATGCGTGATATACAAAGAGAATGGCACGTGCGTGGAATGAGTGTGGAAAAAAGGTTTTTGTGAAGTCAAGGCAACTTCTGTTCCTGTTTTGTGCTCCATTCTAAAAGACTCATCGTTGTGCTTCATCCCTTCAATGGATTAATCTGGAAGTCTCACAAACTCCCCAAAAAAGTTTTTCTGATTGCACGTTTCCTCAAACATCCAAAACGTAGGAAAAATTAATCACATCCATCGAGGTTGTTGATTTCCAAGAGCCTTTAAAGATGGTGATCTACAAGCACCTTCAGAGGTTGATTTCTCTCATTGAAGAGCTCATTGGTTCTTGATAATTCAGTCTTGCATCCACCAAAGTTCATACTTGGCAGAGATTATAACAAGCTGTGGGCTTCTCCGTCACCTGGTCTCCAGTAACATCTATAATGTAGTCCCTGGTGACCAGCAACGGAGCCTCGGATGCAGGGAAGCTTTGAAAACTTTGGTTTCCTAAAGAAATCATTGTATCTCTCTGCAAAAGAAAAAAAAAAGCAGTCAGTTTAGCTGCTAAAATTCCATTTTCACAGTTTGTCTGAGCTGAAATTGGAGTCAGACGTGAGGAATTCTTATTTTATACTTAATCATAAATCACTTTAATATAGATGAAAAATTACAAATAATAAATCACAATAAAAGCAATGAAAACATTAATATCAATATATAACAAAGCAACAAAAAAATAAGCTTAAAAAAGTGGAAAACGATGACTTATGCATTGTTTTGAACACCAGAGAATACAAATAACTTGTTATCATAAAAGTGTGTTTTAAATGGTGATGCTGTCTGATGTGCGATGTTAAGGAAATACATAAGGAAATGTTTTGAGCTTTGAAATGTCAAACTTGGAGCTGTTTAAAAGTTTGAATCAGTGTAAAAAATAGTTTAATAATTTAGCAGTTAGATGCTTGAATAAGACACAAACCATCATGTTATTTGCATGAATTAGTATTTTTTGAAGATGATTGCTAGGGTAAAGTGTCTGGTTGCTATGGCGGCATCAGTGAAATAATATAATTTTCCTCTTCTCAATATGAGTTATATAAACCAACCATGTATCTTATCAAATTTACTACGCTAAAATATAAATCTGCAAAAATGGTTGCCAGGGTAAACTGTTTGGTTGCTACGAAGGGGAAGGGGTCAAATCAAAATTCTACCTTAACACTATGAGGAACTTAACCCATTCCCTGTGTCTCCAGCTTGTTTTGTCTTCAAACTGCTGTGTGATCTATTCATTTTCAAGGAAAATGTTTGACTCTAGAGCCTAAAATTTTTTTGCCCTTCTCTGAGCATGTTATTGCTCAGATTGATAAGGTCTCTAAGTGTCGTGAGTTTGAAGTTTCTACAAGATAGTTAGTTTAGCCACAGCCTCCATATTAAATCCTCAAAAATTAGAGGATTGCCAGTGATTTCCCAGAATGCTTTGTGGTTGAGTCAGACAAGTTGGAAGTTAGTTGCTATAAGAGTCTAGGAGGAGAGCATTAGAGATTTTGATAAGAAGAATAAAAATATGTTTAAAAGCTAGAAAAGTTTGTTATTTTTCGAGCCAACATAATTATGATTCTTTTATTCATCCACGTGGGTATTTTGTCTCATTAAAAATGTACAGTTTACCACAATCAGATGCCCCTGCAAGAACACAAAGAAGTATAGGATCTTACCCTCTCAGAGTTGGCTCTAGATGGAATGTCTTTTTCAAAGTCCTTTTTGCACAAGTGAGCCATGATCCCAGCAGCTAAAGCATCTCCAAGCACATTGATCATAGTTCGGAATCGGTCCCTGAGGGAGACAATGGAAAATTGTAACAGTTGTAGTGTATAAAAGAACATACAGAAAACTCAAGTAGAGCGCTTACAGGATCCAGTCAATGGCAACAATGAGCGAGATGTCATCTGGAGGCAAGCCCACTGAAGTGAGGACAATAACCATGGTAACCAGCCCAGCCTGAGGGATACCAGCTGCTCCGATGCTTGCTGCTGTCGCTGTGATGCTGAGAAAACAAAAATAAAGTGAGGACAATGCAAACCCCCATTTTTTTACTCTTGATTTGCAGAATAGTTGCTTTTATTAGTACAGAACTGAAATGGATTACCTGATGGTAACAAGCTGGCCAAAATCGAGTTCATACTCATTGACCTGGGCAATAAAGATGGCTGCCACGGCCTCATAGAGGGCTGTGCCATCCATGTTGATAGTAGCGCCCACAGGAAGAACAAATCGAGCGATTTTTCGATCCACATGGCAGTTTTCTAGCAAGCACTTCATTGTGATGGGCAGAGTAGCTGAACTGGAGAAAAAAAGATATACAATATATACTAAATGAAGTATACACTAAATTTAAAATACAGATTACAGTTTTTATAATTATAAATTCATAAACCAGGGGAAACATAAACTTTAAAGATACATTTTTATTTGTCAGTGATTACAATCAAGCTGTAGTTTGTTTTCATTATTTAGATCTATATAAAAACTGATTTTTTGTTGTTGTTGAGAAACATGATCTAATTATTACATAACAATAACCCGCTGATTTCCTTTATTTGCTTTGAAAAATTGGGTGTTAAGTACCTGGATGAAGTAGCCAAGGCTATAACCAAAGCCTGGAGGAGTCCCCGAATGTAGCTGAAAGGGTTTTTCCTGGTGAACAGGAAGAAGAACAGCGGCAGCAGAATCACCCCATGGACGAACAGCCCTGCCAGAACAGTCATGAAGTACATCCCCAGCTTCTCTGCTAGCACCGCAGGATCATGCATGTCCAAGATCTTCCCCGCAACCAGGAACACAATTCCAAAAGGGAAGTACCTGCAGAAAAGAACTAGTGGATTAAAACCAGTTCGGTTTTGCTAGCTGCACACACTCAATCTAAATCAAATCTAATTGTTTAGGGTAAAAATAGAAATACACTATATGTTCCTTTGGAAATCAGGAAATATAATGCTATTTTGTTCAGTCTACAGGGGCCAGGCTAATATAAGGAAGATTTTGAATTATTAACATGTCATATAATCCTAAATTATTATAATTTGGCTTGTGAGTGTCCTATTTCCTTTTGTAGTTTTATGTTTTGGAAGGAAAAAAACCTGAGCGCCAGGAGTAAAAATAAACTTATGTACAGATAAGAAGAACTCCGCCAGCGAGACAACAGACCACAAGCTTTGCTTGCTGATGGGCATGAACCTTTAAAGTATGAATACTTAATACTATTTCATTAAAAACATTACTTCAGGGATCACCAAATTTGTTCCTGCAGTTTCAGAGCCCTGTACATTTTAGTTCATTAAGATCCTTTCTGCTTGAGCTAGAGTAGTATTCATGCTAGAGCAAGGGTGCAAATAAAATGTGCGATGCTCCGGACCTCCAGGACAGTATTTGGTGATCCCTTAGAGGTTCACAGGACAGATTCGTCTACTCTCAAACCAATGAGCTACCTTAAATATTTCTCAAAGCGAAGTCTCACAACTCTTTGGGTCATAGATTCAGACTCACCACATCGCAGCATTGATGATCTTCATGACGCACTCATTGATGCAAAGACACACGTTCACAAGGGGAGTACCTCTAGATCCCATTCTGCCGAGTAGAAGACCTGAACAAAGAAAAAATGCAATCCATTTCATTTATCTTTCACAGAAAAGATATATCAAAATATAGCCCAAGATTAGGATATAACATAAGCAACATGACAGAGCTTTAGAACTCAGTTTTTTTTAACACCAAATCAGAAGAAAGCAATGACGACTAAAACAATACCTTAAAATGCTCTGTTAGATGTAATTTTTAATCAACCCTATTGAAATACTGTTGTAGGATGCAATGTTTATATCCTGTCTTTCAATTCCAGCATAACAAACTCAAATGGTGTTTAAGTTCAACCAAATGAAACTTAGAGCAGCTAACAACCAGCTACCATGTTCTACAACACAGATTGAGCTGGCCATGTTAGAATATCTCTAGGTTTTCAGCGTTGGTTTAAGCAGCAGTAATCATTGGTTTATTTCTCCGGCTCGTAATCAAGCACCACATAGATAGTAGATTTCACTACCAACTGATCTCTACTGAGTACACACCCATAGTGGCAGAGAAAATGACGATTCCAAGGACATTCATGCCATTGCTTTTCCCCGGGACAATCTTGTAGTGGATTTCAGGAGGAGGAGTGAGTTCCAGAAACACCGGGTGGCCCATCTTAGGGTTTTCATAGTCTGGCATGATGTACACAAAGTTGGCTTGAGATGATTTTATGTTGCTTTTGAAATTAGGCACAAGCTCTGTCTTATACTGAAAAAGAAGAGCACAGTTGGTTTAGGAACAAAACGGTAGGCGATAAACTCCTGTCTTCAAGAATTTCTCTCACCTGTTGAAATGTCGCTTCTATCAGATTGGACGGAATCATGTTCCTGTTGGGGAAAAAAGACATTTTAGATCGTATCACAAAAAGGTCTTAGCAATAATGCTAATGATCCAGAGTGTACACTGCCTGCGTGTTTTCTTAAATTAACTTGACTTTTCAGATATTTTCGCATGTTTCAGTATTGTTAGCTCATCAAAACATGCCTCAAGTAATATTAGTATTGCTTCATGCATGTTTGTGTGGTATTGTTTTTTTTCTGAGAGCTCAAATGCACGATGGGCGTGTCTACACCCATTGCATCGCCCACTAACCAATCATATGAATCCATGAAGAACGCGCATGCCGACTGACTCGGAAGTGTAACCATTGTAGAACTGCATTGATAAACAATGAAAAAAAAATCTGTGTTTTAGGACCTTCCGGGGTGATAGAAGTTTATGGTTGAAAAAAAGAAGAAAAAATTAGTTCGATAAGGGTGGATTTTCTGTGTGCCAAAAAGACAAACCCAGCAGCAGCACCTTTGAGTAAGAAGATGCAACCATGCTTTTTTTTCTCCATGTTTTCAGAATAACTGGTGCCATTGAGTTCAGAACTAGGCTGTCCATAAGCCCGTTGGACGTAACTCAGCCTAAAGTCCAGCAAAGGTCAAAGGCTACAGGCTAATGCTTTATTTATAAAAGTCATGGTCTTCCTGGAGTGTTGATGTCTGCAATCCTATTAAATCAGGTCCGTAGCTCAGCAGCATCTTACTCACGCCAGGAAAGCCGTGTCATTCACATCCACTTGTGTGATTCCCTAAATAGCTCCAATCCTTCTGTCCAGTGACAGATAAGTCTAAAAGCCAAGCCTAAGCCTCACAGCTTGAAACGCGGTTATGTAATACTAACGCAGTTTGTTTGTTTCAAACGTTTTCAGGATCAATCAATCTTTTTTCAATCAATTTGTATTAGTAAAGACAAGCTATGTTACCTTTTAGTAAGATTGTATAAACACCTAAAAGTGTTAACACGTTACTGTGAAAATACATGGATTTTTTTTAAAGCTGGGATCATGTATAGAAATACTACTCTCCAATACAAACACTAAGTTTAGATAGCTACAGTTTTTTCCAGATACTAACACTGCTGTTTTTCACCATATTTCCATCCGACGAGGTTAGACCAGAGGATATTTCACATTGTGATGTAATCAAGTTTATGAACTAAAACGGATGATAATAATATTAATGGCGAACATATAGAAAGGGAAATTACTTAATCTTTTTTTTTTTAAATACTAAAGTGTTTTTGTTATGACCTCTGCAAGAGCTATCATAATATCCACAAGGTTCTATTGGTGTCTGTTAGTATGATTTTCAAATCCAACATCGAAGAACACATACATCATCTTTAACAAAAACATCTCAAGGATGACCTACTGGTTCTCATAACGTTCTGAAGTGTCCAACTTTAATCATGTAAGAAGACACAGGGAGGATTTGTGAGGTGGCTAATCACATGGCAATGGCAGTGTCGCCAAGTGTTAACCTTTGCTCTCTCTAGTCTTCCTAAACTGACCACTAGGGGATTGTCCCAAATGGGAGTAGATCCCTTGGACACGCTATATTACAGTGCTAAAATGTACATCTTAAAAAACACGTTTAAAGTTAAGTTAAAGGTTTTTGTATTCAATGGCTAGTTAGTATTAAGACTGGTATTGAACATAAACTCTAATGTTGAGTTCATACCAGATGCTGTTGAGGAATTTTTCACATCCACGTTAATCCAAATAAAAAATCTGCCACATCAACAACATGCTTGCTTGAATGACGTGGTACAAAATGAGCGCTTCAGTCAGATGTGAATCACACAAATTGTGCAAGTCTACAAAACCATTGGCCGATATTCACGCTGCAGCTTGTTCTAGTGATGTGATCTAGCATAAATGTAAAAATAAGAACTAATTACTTGGAAGATTTAGATAATACATCCTTACACTTTTATAAAACCCCCAAATAAAAAACTGTGACCACTTCATTAGATTTAAGTGTATCTCAATTGTCTCCATTTCAAGTCTTTTTTTCACCTTCAATTATCAACTTATAACATTTCTCTCAAGAACAGATCTCTAATCAGAACACCAATTTATCATTTGGCTTTGAGAACAACACTAGCAATGTTGTTTTGTGGTAAAGGTTGTGTCTATCATAAGTGAAGCCAATGTGTCATCTGTTTGTGTTCGCCATTTTTCTCTTTTAAGACAACATGCATTTTTTATTGTGGGCCCAAAATGCTGAAATTATTTGCCACTCCACATCAAACCACTGCCTGAAAACCCGACTTTAATTAATCCTTAACTTTCAACACAGTGTGAGACTTGGTCCTCATTTTATCACCCGCCTGTTTGTGGTTGTGTTTTATTAAGATGCTTTTATTGTTATGCGGATTTTCTCTGATTTTAATGTTTTTTTATGGTAGTGTTGTTCTTAGGATTTTAATGACTGTATTTCACATATTAGATTTGAATTTTGAGAATTCACTCAATCAGTTTATTTTATTGTAATGCACGTCATTTCTGTTTTCTGCTGTTGTAAAAGTCTTATATAAATAAATTAGAACTTGTTTTTAAACCAGTCATGTTTGAAACTGGATGATCTTTTCATTCCTAATGAAGAGAAACATCATCATTCAAATCTGTCTCTGTTATTTACTATGGTTGTTATACTATGGTTGTTATAGCACAGTCACCTGATCAAGTCAAGCAGAGCATCAGCGGAGGTCATGACAGGGCCTCCTCCCGCTTTATGTCCTTCTTTCTCCGTTCCGACTCCAGGATGGATGATCAGTACTAGAATAATTCCTACGATTACAGCAATGAAGGTCGTCCAAAGGTAATATGTGATGGTGAGAAGGCCCAGACGCCCACTGGCCTTGGTGTCCATAGCAGACAGCCCAGACATTAAACTGCAAGGAAGACATTAGAGTTTAAAACAACAAAAATCTCAGCAACCTTTTTGTTCCAGTTAAAAGGTGGACATTGTTTTCATCTTTTTTTTAAAGGTTGCCTAAATTTGGTCAAATGATTATTTAGCTTTTGTCTTTTTTCCTCGTCTGTCTAGATACATAAAATAGAATAACAATGGCTTTAAAAGTCAAACATTTGACTTAAAAAGTTATAATTTGGTGGCGTAATTTTGACATAGAAAGTAATTTTTTTAACAAAAAAAGTCAAATTTTTACTTGTAAAGATGAAATTTTGACTCGCTGACCTGTAGACGCCCAATCTCACGTCCAATCTAACTACATGAACACACTTTTTATGTAACACTTTTGACTTGCTATCTCAAAATTTCGACTTCGTAAGTGAAAATTTTTACTTTTTACAGGTATTATTTTTTTTCTATACCTGGCAGAAATGAGCTCCCATATTTTTGTAACCCTGATGCAGATATTTTTGAGCCAGTTATTAATTCAAAAGAGGATTTAAATGTTGCTATAAAGAAACTAATGATGCTCTACTGGTTTTTAAAAAGTAAAAAACTTAAATATTCATATGATCTGCAATGATTATAAGGCATATAGTTACCTGGATGTGATGAGTGGTAAAATCAACATTTTCAGCATTCTCATGAGAAGTTCTCCAGGAAATGAAAAGTAGATTTTTGCCTGAGGTAAAAGGTGAAAACATGGGTTTTACAAACCATATGAACTAAATAAGTACATGAATTCAATCACTGACATTAAAGTAGTATTAACTATTTCAGTAATGCTCCAGGAGTTACGTCAGATGAGTTTCTAAGCAGGTATTTCTCCTGAGTTAACCTGATGTAAGCTGTCCAGTGTTTACTCCAGGTTAATAAAAGCCAAATCCATGACAAGGAACATCTTAAAGGAACTTAACTACTGTCATTCGTACATAGAAAATAGCTATATGATTTAACGTGAGAATAAGCTAGGCCTGTTTTCACCAGTATGTGAAGAAAAAAACATATTCTAGCTAATAAATATCCAAATATCAAAAACAAAGTTAACTCTTAACTGTAGGTACTATGCTTTTTACAAGTATATATATATAGAAATGCCATGCAAAATTTTGGGACAGAGTCTTCAGTTGTGACCAACCGCAATAAAAAAAAAAATACTTTTTTTATTTTGACTGCCCTCTGATGGATTGCTATAACCTCAACAAATATATTTTAAATTTTAAATATAATATTTTAAAACATCTTACTAGATATAAGAGTCTACGTCGCTTAGATTTCACTAGACATGTGCAGTAACTCCTTTAATGTTCTGAATCACATTACCTGTGTGGACAAGTTCAAGCTTCTCAAGGTGAATCCCACAACACATCCGGACATCACTGCCAGCACTGATAAAGTGAGCAAGCCGTTCCTTTTGCAGTAATCCTTCAACCATACCCGAATCTTTTGAAAAATGGAGTTGTGGGTCAAGTTCTTGAAGTATTCCACCATATTTCTCCATGCGCTTGGAGGTGGAGATTGGCACTGGGATGATGCCGGTCTGGAGCTACTCCGGGTTTCATCCATGTTAAGAGCTGTGTGGACAGGAAGTGTTGAGAGAGCCGTTCGCTGTAAATCTTTTCTAACAACAGATTAGGGAATCAAGTATAGATGCAAACCACTGGCTTCTCCACAGCACACTCATAGAGGATTACTCAGAGGAAGGGTATTAAAAGAAGCTAGTCTGCAGGCCATTGACTGAGGAAAGCTGAAGGTGAGATGCACTAATCCCAGAGGCTGAGGGCAGCATGGGGTCATCTTCAGCAACCCTTCAAATTTGAAATGTGTTTCATGGGATTGTTGGGTTAGTCTGTTAACTAGCCAGCTAGATGCTTGATAGCATTGAACTTCACACAGCGAAACCTGAACAACTAGCGACCGGAACAGGCAATCCATAACTTTAGGATGTAGTATAAATGCTTTTGATGATTTCAGGCTACAAATGGAGGCGTCAACCACTGCTACCACAACCCAGTGTCTCGAGACAGGATGTTTTCCCTCTCCTGTCACATCACCCAGAAGAAGAGAGCAGCATTTCCACCAGAGCTTCTAAGAATGAGAATCAGAATCAGCTTTATTGCCGTGTGTGTGTGCACACAAGGAATTTCCTTTGGCACAATGGAGCATAAGTACAATACAAACCACAATACAAACCACATAAGTACAGTAAAGTACAGTAAAGCAGGGGAGGGTAGCATTTCTAATAAACGTGAGTCAGCAAAACGAGCTTGCACTTCCTGTTTCAGCACAGGTTCAGGTAGCTTGATTGCCCAACTGGATTCAACTGATACCTTCTTAAAAAATAGGCAGTGAAATTGATTTGGGTTTTTTGGTCCTGGGTTGAAGTTCTCCTATGCTCCAGGATCACTGTTGTCCATGCCCTACCTGGAATCGCATTAAGAAACTTATTACTTTCTCTGTCTGCTATTTATAGTTCAATAGATTATTTCTGCAGTCTATTACCCTCGTCTGTGTACTAGAATTTGTGAGTTTGGGACTGAAAACTACAAGCAGTGTTGGGCAAGCTACTTGGAAAATGTAGTAAGCTAAGCTTATAGTTAATAATTCTTTCTCAGTAATAAAAGAAATAGATAGGCAGATATAAGTGTACAATGGACTTATTTGATTAAATTATCTTTTTTTGGGCAAGTTTGGGGTGTTATTCAAATACATGTTAAAAGCAACTCTAAATCCCAGCATTTGCAGATATCGAGCAGCATTTAGCGCTATAAATTTATTTCATAAAATAAAATTCACTGTAGCGTCACGGTGGCGCAGTGGGTAGCACGGTCGTCTCACAGCAAGAAGGTCGCTGGTTCGAGCCTTGGCTGGGTCGGTTGGCATTTCTGTGTGGAGTTTGCATGTTCGTTTGCATGTTCTCCCTGTGATTGCGTGTGGTTTCCCCACAAGTCCAAAGACATATGGTGTAAGTGAATTGAGTAAGAATGATTGTCCATAGTGTTAAAGTGTGAATGAGTGTGTGTGTGAATGTTTCCCAGTGATGGGTTGCGGCTGGAAGGGCATCCGGTTGGTGGTCCGGAGTTGGTGGTTCATTCCTCTGTGGTTCATTCACTGCCTGTATGAATTAAACATCATTTATCAGCATGCTTGTTGAGTACCTTAGTAATAGCTGTTGACAAGTTGCTTGTGTTTGTACTGAATAGCGATTGTGTTGGGAACCACCAGAATGTGTTTTTAATGACTTCAAAGTTGACAGCATGGTTTGGGTTGCAGAGTAAGCATCTGGAGACAAATTTTTTTTCTCCGTCTTCTCAGTTAATAGCATGTTTTTCATCGAGATAAGGCCACAGTGACTCAGCGTTCTCTTCATTTATCATTTGTGACGCTTTTTTAGCAGGTGGTGCTAACACAAAAAAGCTCAGTGCCAACAACAGCAAGAAGAAGTCTGTTGATTTACTGATCTAGGATCAATCAATCACTCAATCAATCAATCAATCAATCAATCAATCAATCAATCAATCAATCAGTCAATCAGTCATTCAGTCAGTCAGTCAGTCATGCTTTTATTTGTCATTTAGGGAGAAAGGCTTAAAAAGTAGCAAAGGAAATAAAGAAATAAAATAAAATAAAAAGAAATACTTTACCAACCAATCAACAGAAAGTCAGCTTTCATACAAGCTTTTGTGACTGAACTGCTGTTCACTAAGCGGCCGCTTGAGGCTGACTCCAAAAGGGAGCAAGTTCTCATTCACTCCATTGTTCACTTTGGAGCTGAAAAAACATGTTTCCACCCCTGGCTCCATTAGGTTTGTTGATCTGAGGGGGTTAATAATTTTTTTATTTATTTGTTTAAGATATATAAAATTTAAACCTTCAGCCAGTCAGACGTCTGAGGACGTGTTTTCAAGTACTGGCCACGCCCACTTTGAGTTTAA
Organism: Danionella dracula; assembly: GCA_900490495.1. NCBI lineage: Eukaryota > Metazoa > Chordata > Actinopteri > Cypriniformes > Danionidae > Danionella > Danionella dracula. Next base: position 2,337,325 of record UELW01000633.1, read on the forward strand.
ATTATTTTGTTTTTTTTCAATAATTTTTTTTGCAACTTTCTTTGTTGCAAAGACTGAGGAAATGCAAGATGACGTTAATGGCCAAACAGATGCTTTATATTCAGCTGTAGTCTTTGGCGTAAAACAAATCCAAATATACTTCAAATTTTTATAAAAGTATGAGAATCTTTCATCTGGAAATACAGAATGGAGATGTTAAATAGTGACATTTTGGTTTGTTTTCATTTGGTTTAAGAACTTCTGAAATTCTTACGAAAAACTACTTCAGTTGTAAACATTTGGGTGTTAAAAAAGACATTTGCGTAGTTTTCTTTTAATATCCTGCAGTGGTATTGGTCTATCGTGACTACTATTTCTTACTCCTGCATCTAACATGTTCTTTGCTGTTAACAGCTTTGCGTGGCTGCAATGCTTTCACGCTGAACACATGGACAGGAGGCTATTCAGAGATCAAGGACGTACACCTTATTAGCCTGAACGTCATGTCTTAATGGGATTTCTGCCCATGTACTCGAAAGGCATTTCCGACAAAGGCGTACATAGTGAGTATTGATTTAATTACTATACAATGTTATCAGAAACTGTTTTCTATAAATGAAAATGGTTTTCTGAAAGGTAGAAAAAATAGATGAATTTATGTAACATTATAATTCATTGGTAATGTAGATAGACAGATAAAGGTTTTAGCTGGAACTGGTTGTTTATTCATATTTGCTCAGAAAGTATTATGATGAATTTATGTTGAAGAGTAAGCCCTTCTGATGCTTTCTTCCATTATGTATAATCTTCTCTCAATATTCCCTGCATCTCCTTGATTAAAAATAGGTTCCAAAATAGTTTTTAAAACTCATTCATTATTCATTAATCTATTCTTCATTAATTTGCAAGGTGTTGTCAGTGTCCTGTCTCCAACAGTGAGTTTTTCCAACAGTAGAGGTGTTTTTATCTAAAGTAAGCAGGAAGGTTCATAGTTGTATTCAGTAGATTAAACAACTGAACAATAACAGAAACTGAAATGTATACATCACATATGTCAAAGTCAAGATCTACACGCTGTATCTGGCATGTAAATGTAGTATCTATGGACCCTGGGATGATATTTAATAACTATTGAACTACACACTAACACAACATTCCCCACAATGCATCAGCTCAGGTGCTGTAAGTTCATAGTAAATGTCTCACAAATACCCCATAAATGTGTTCCCATATCAAGATTACTTTATAATTATATTGGCCTCTAAATTCAACAGGTTGACATTTTTTCCAGTTTATATTGTGAAAGTATCCATCCATCCATCCATCTTCATGTCGGCTTTATTCCCTTTCGGGGTCGCCACAGCGGAATGAACCGCCAACTCACTGGCATATGTTTTACGCAGCGGATGCCCTTCCCTGCCGCAACCCATCGCTGGGAGAACAAATCAAACAAGCTAGGGTCCTTTCAGAATGGCGTCTGCATTCTGTTTCCAGAAACACTTGGCTCAGGTAACGGTTTATTCCTGCGTTTGTGAAAGCAATCCTTTTGTTTCCTGGAACAGTTACCAGAAATGCTTCCAGAGGTAGTCTCAGAAAGGGTTCAAGTAGTCTAGTGGAGAGTTGGGCAGGGCATGTGGCTCAAAAGAGGAAGCTGTCTGCGCTCGACGTGATGTAATAACAGACTTGTTTGTTCATTATACACAGCAACATGACAGGTATCATAGTCTATAACATTTTATAATCCAAACTCTACAGACTCTGGAGTCAGGGCACTGGACATAGCAACAGCGGTAGTTTTTTTTCTAAGACTATAAAACAATCAACCAACGAAACAAGTATTTGATTATTGCAAGCACGAAGATGCGAGTGCGAAAGCTGCACAAAAAGGAATTGCCAAGAAAAATAGAATGTTGTCTCCCAATCCGAACACTACACACTTCACCCTTATAGTATACTCAATTTCAGAAGGAAATGTACATATATTTCAGTATTAAGACGAGAGTGTGCATGATCTGAGATGTACTAAAACATCACTTGACGGAGTAGAACGAGAAAATTCTAATAATTGATTCTCTATTCTCTATCAACCACTCTCTAGGTTGATGTTACTTATTTATGTGCTTTTTCTTTCAAAATGAGTCGCATTACAGAGAGTGCTCGCTTGTTTGGGCCCAATAGAAAACTCCTTTGGCCAAAACACAGTAGATTGTGGGTAATATTAATCGGTTGAGAGTTTATCGATCTGTACTTCAGAATCTAACTGGAAAAAGTACACATTTGAGCACCGCTCACATACTTTTTAAATTTATATTACGGTTTGGGAATATACATACACACATTTTTATTTTTTTATTTATTTTTTTAATCATTTTAATTTCACACCCATAAAAGTTAATTCACAATACCTTCAACTAGTAAATTAACAATAGAAATTTTTACTAAGACTAAATATAACTATTAGAATTTTCTAATACAAGAGGAAAGGCTGTTTTCATCGTCCAAACTGCAACAGTAAATGTGCAAATATGGAGGTTGTGGTAAGAACATTCATAAAACAGCGTTTAGTCTATGTCGTACAGTTTTGTGGCGAGCTGTCTGCATACTAACCATGCAAGAGACATCTTTCCTATGACTCCGGTGGCTTCGTAAGCATCTCTGAAACACATCTGAATCTCCTCTATTAAAATTAAACTGCGATGGATTTGGGAGGGGTAGCGAGCGTTCTCGGAAACAGAACAGATGAGACATTCCCAGTCTGAAAGTCCCCTTAAATGTTTTGCTCAGACCCTGGCGGATCATCTTCCGCTAAGGAGACTCTGCAGACTAAAGGCTGGTCAAAGGTGGCGCCCGCAGAGTCACTAGGGAAGGTGTCACCCCTGATCCATTTACTGGGAGCAGATAGTGACACCACCGTTAACCTATACTACCGTCGCATGCAACCGGCTCGACGTCATTCTGGTTGAATTTGCTCAAAATAAGCTTTTCACCAGATGCTCTCTAATCGTTAAAAGTGTGTAACATCAAACCATGTTTCTTATTGTAGGAGTACAATCAGTTTAGAAGGTGAACTGTTAGCTCAGCTAACACACCAACAGGTTTCTCTAACAATGGATGACGTTGCTAATAAGCAGTCAGTTAGTTCTGCGAAAAGAAGATTAAGTCCTCTGGACAATTAGCAGGACTTCCTCTGAAGACACAACAGTGAAGTGCAAACTGTGGCTCAGTCCAGTGACTTTTTAAGCGTTAGGGTACTCGTGTGTCTCATTAAATGAAATTCGTGGAATGTGCTGAGATGTAGGCACAAAAGTAACAACTGGAATTTTATCGGGGCCAAATACGTAGAACAACAGTCTCATCTAAAAGTTACCAGGTTCAAGGCTAGTTGTGGATTGGTGGATTGTGCATCGACTATATATATATATATATATATATATATATATATATATATATATATATATATATATATATATATATATATATATATATATATATATATATATATATATATATATATATATGTAGTATATTCTTAGAAAAAACCTCTACGTTACAAATGATTTAACCAAATTTTAATTTTATCAAACTATAGACCTTGTTAGTTAGTAAGCTTCTTAAGCAATTACCATCTCTATACTAATTATACACAAAATGAAATGGATGATAATGCTATTTTATTTAACAGTAATTGTATCTGTTGTTTCAGATCTTGAGAGATTGCTTTCTTATACCTTATACATTTACAAGCTTTCGTCTCATGTGAAATATAACATGACTGAGTTGATAATAGACAGTTATGTCACCATTCATTTGCCTACACAGTCCTAAGTTGGGTCCAGAGTCCAAAGCATTCATTATTAAATGGAAACAATGTTTTAAAGAGTTTCTTGTTAAAATATAGAGATAGATCTTAAAGTGTTCTGATGTAGAGTTACAAGTAAATCAACTAAACAATGGCTTCAACAAAACAAAATACGCTTTCTAGAGTGGACCAGTCAGAGTCCTGACCTCAACCAAATTAAAATTCTCTGGGATGACTTAAAGCAGGGTCCCCCAAACCTGAAGGGCCTGGTCCTGGAGGGCCGCAGAGCTGTATGTTTTAGTTGCCACCCTGCTGTAGTATGCATACTACTCTAGCTTCAGACAATCAGAGGACCCTAATTAGTGACACAGGTGTGTTTCATGATGGTTGAACCAAAAATGGGCAGGGCCCTCCAGGACCAGATTTGGAGACCCCTGGCCCAAAGAGAGCAATTCACATAAAACATCCCTAGAATATTGCTACACCGAAACTGCTTTGTGAAGAGGAGTGGCCCAAAATGACAGATGTGCAGTTTGATCTGCAACTACAGGAAATGTTTGGCTGAGATTATTGCTCCTAAAGAAGGCTCAACCAGTTATTAAATGTAAAGGTTTTCACTCGGCACTGTGAATTATTGTGTGGTATCCTCAATAAAATATGAAAACATGTAATTTTTGTATATTATTGTTTCAGATCAGAGCACAGTTTATTACCAATTCATGCAAAACTCCTTGTGATCCTATAAGGTTCACATACTTTTTCTTGCAACTGTAGAAGATCTGCTGCATTACATCCAAACCACATGTCATAGTAAAATTTTACTCCTAACAATTATTTCTACCATCAGAGACTCCAGGAATCAATCGCGCAGGCCTGTCATTTCACCTCGAACTCCATTCACAACTCTTTTAACCCTTGGGAAATGTGTTATTTGGTTTTACAAATTATGATTGAATTATGATTGACCTAGAAAATGAGCATTTTATCTGTAACCTAATCATTCTACTAAACAAGTTTTATAATGTTAAAATTTACACTGTTATTTCTTGTATTTAAAAAAGAAAGTAATTCTATGTGAATTACTAATGTGTTGTCTACTGTGTTGTGTACTATGCACTACTTCTACTGTGTTGTCATATTTAGATTAAAAGTTTGAACATGAGAGAAAACAATGTTTTTTATTGTTTAGAATTTGATTATTTGACAAATCAAATTGGCATTTACATATAGATATAGCCCTCAGCATACAGGATGCAGAGCAAGCAAAATGAACCACACTGTTACAAGTAAGCACATTATAATTAAAATAAATATATACAATGCTAGAATTATATTGGTTTATCGATATTAAATTTCATAATTATGTTTTTATGTGTTTGCTGGAATATAAATGTCTTGTAATAAAAAAAAAAATCCATACAAATCTGATTGGTTTTCAGGGAAAGACCTGGCAAATATCATTCCTGAATATATGAGTAAATATTTTGGTCATCATAGATCACAACAATGTTAGAAAATTCACATAGGACAAACACATGTTCTGTTGATTTGATAACTTCTTCACAAAATGTGAATTTTGTTGTTTATATCATTGTTATTAAATCATTGTTAAACCTTTTATTAAGTAACTCATTTGTAGGATGACACTGGAAAAAGATAATAGGTTCTAATTTTTACAGTGTAGCATGATAGATTATTTGTTAAAATAGTTTCTGTTTGAAAATGATGAGAGGGGATGAATTGAGTTTACGACGCAAGACAATGCTGCCCTCGTCAGGTAGAGTTCTGTCAACGCAGGTGCCATGTTTAACGTTTTCTATTTGAATTTCTAACTGTGATATTAATAATTTATTGCGAACCGCAACAGCAACCATTTCAGCAAAAATGCAAGCTAAATAAACATTGTCTAGTTTTTTTTTAAATTAAACATTGTCTAGTTGTCAGTAGTTTACCACTTACACAGCATTGTTATTGTAAACTAATCACCCCAGAGATCAAGTTTGCTGGTCAACCGGTGAAAATGTTTGATGGACATTTTTAGTTTTAGGCCAACAGTAACTACATTTTTTTACAATAAAGGAAGAATTAAGGAAAATATACGTTGTATCCAAAATAAAGTGATATTCAAATTCCCCCCCTGTCGAAAAATAAATAAATAGGTGACCATTCCTGAGCAATGGTAAACACCTGTGAGGGCGGGGCAGTCAAATATTTGCTCAGAGCTGATTGGTTCTCGTGATGTCGTTGCTCAGCTCTGTGATAAGTCACTGCCTGAGCGCTGGCCTGTCACTCTCCGCAGAGAAGGACAAACTTTCACAGTTTACGAAGCTCTGTGAACGGTTACCTGTAGTTAGTCCTTCTGCTCAGCCGTAAACGAAGAAGAGCAACATGTTAAATACGGTTACCGAACGCTACGAAGCGTTTTTCTCTCAAAAGAATGTTGTAACGGATTTTCTAGCTGTTTTAGAAAAAAGAACTGGGGTTCAGAAACAATTCATCGCGACTGGTAAGTCACGAAACCACTTATTTACTAACCAAATTGACGTGTTTAGTGCTTGTTTGCCCACGTTGTGTGTTTTAAGTTATTCCGTTAACACTAAAGTTACAATTGATTGGTTTGCTTCAGGAAATTGGTTGATTGTCTTATCACGTGACTGAAGTTTCAACGATCCACGAGGAAAGCCTTTGTTTTTATTTGACAAAAAGTAATGCAAATGAAAAAAGTTTGTTTGTTTTTAGATCACACACACGACGTTAATCTGCTGTAGGTAGTTCACATTGTTTATATTAAGTTGAGAAATGCATCAGGTTTTTTGTTTCTCTGACATAAATATGCAATAAACAATTTCCATATGTAATTTCTAAATGTTGAGCATGTGTGTTAGATTTTACTCGCTTCCCTTCATAAAATGTAGTTTATTCACACTTTATTGTACACTTGGTATCCAAGAGGTGGTTTTACCTTTAATGACATACCCTCATTATATATTATGCAACATTTAGGCTACTGTCTCTACATAGGTCTACAAACAAAACCACTTAAAAACAAATCAAATAGAAAAACGTGTGTTGCTGCTGTCAAGCATACAAGGTGTAGTTTAAAGAGCCCCATAGTAAAGATAATGTCTTAAATTATTACAACTCATAGCTTTGAGGAAAATGTATGATTGCTTAACTTTAAACCAGTATTACTCCTATTTCTGCCTCATGGAAGAAGTGGAGACTTGAAAAGTAGCTAGTGAGATTGTACTCTGAATGTGATCTGGATTTGACATTTTCTGTGGTTGAAAAGTGTCTCCATCAACCTTTTGCCTAATAGAGAATACATTGGTGACCCCTTAAGAAATGAGTTTAATTGGTACAGTAACAGAATCAGCTCATAATACTACTTGAAACTTGAGTCCAATATAATGTTTGTCTGCTTTGCATTTTGTCTTGCCTTACGTGTTACATAAATCACCAAGCATGTGTCAGGCCTTTTTTAAACATTGTAAATGCTCAAATGCTTTAGCTCATTTAAACATTTCTTGTGTGTTGTGACTATAGCGCCTATAAAATAGATTTCAGGATCGAATGTCTTCTTTCAGTTTCTGCTCCCATGGCTTATTTTTAAATTTGTCCTCAAGTGTCTTCTGAATAAGGGTGGTGAGAGCACCACCACCTCCTAGACTCGCGAGCTTGTGTTTATAAAAATATAAAGGTTTGGGAGTCTTGTTTTGTTTTAGCATCTCTAAAATTCAATACACAGACACATGTCTCTGCTGAGAAAGACATCTGAATAGCGGTAGTGATCAAGTGTCTGTTTATTCTTTAGGTGCTGTGTCTTTTGTGGCTCTATACCTGATATTTGGATATGGTGCCTCCCTCGTCTGCAACCTGATAGGATTTGCATATCCCGCATATGCTTCGTAAGTGCATACTGGATAAGCATGCTCAAATTTTGACAGTTCTACCCATTCACAGCCCAGACAAAAGGGAGAATTTAGTTACATCCCATAGCTGGTGGATCTGTAAGATATCAATTGCATGAAGATGGAATTCTTACAGTAGTTGCATTGCTCAAGTGCATAAAAAAAAAAAGATTTTGCTCACGTATGCAATCAGATTTCATCACAGAACTGTGCTAGGGATTGTCCTTTGGTAATTAGAGTATAGTATATTGGTATTAATTGACTGAAGGCGTTGTTTCAGGAGCATCCATAATAAAGTAATTGCACCCACATGACGTTTGCAGAAGGTATTTTTTGCAATGATATTTTTTTGTAATTCGTATGAAAGGAAACTGGTTCATAAATATGTAGCCGTTTATTACACAAAGCTAGCTTATTACAATGTAAAAATGTGCACAATGAGTGATTTTATCCATCTAGATTAAGACTAGATTAAGTGTGGGTGGGGAAAAAATAGATGTTGTTCTTGTAGCTGAATTCACATAAGTAAATGACTCTGTTTGGCGTGTTTCACGAAAATCAGTAAACCACTTTCATAAAATTGAAATTTTTAAGAGTCAGTTAAGGTGAACCAAATCGAAAATTGTTATAAAAATTTGATCAATCTAGCTTTAAAATATTTCCCAGCAATGTGTCAATGGAGCTGTTCATAGTGTAACAGAGGAATGAGAATTATGGAAGCGTAAAAGTAGCGAAAAATAATTTTGAAATGTAATATCCAATATGGTGATGTAATATGTAAAATGAAAATACATTTCTGTAATTAAAATACTGTTTTTCCCATTAAATGTGTGCAAATTTTGTTGATTTATAAATTAAAATTGAATTTGAAACTGAATTGAATGACAGTTGTAACACGTACCCGCAGAAATAGTAGCAAAAAAACTATTTAAATGCTGTTTGTCCTGAATGCATTTAGACTCGCGGTTAGGAGTTGAATTTTCGTTGTGGGATATGTCGCAAAATTCAATCTGGAAATGCATTCTTGCTGACCACGCCCATTCTACATCATCCCTTCTTCAAGGCAACAAGTTACAAAAAAATGCCGGCTGCAGAGCTTTGCAATCTTTGAACTCACTTGCATATTATATTACATAGCCATATTGCTTATAACATAGCCATATTTAGGGGTCGAGCACCGAAGGTGCAAGAACCCTATTGTTTTTCCTCGAGACTTTTTTTTTTTTTTTTTTTTTTTTTTTTATTATTATTATTCTGGGAATCATTGCGGGCACTTTTCGGTACCTGAACATATATGAAAAGTCACCGATTTTTGCACACGCATCAGACCCGGTGAAAAATTTCGTAAAATTTTGGTCCCAAAACTGATTTCTAAGAAATGGCTCTATAGCGCCACCTAACGCGTTTTTACAGCTTTTGATCATCCAGTTTGTCGTAGGCGGATGAAATTTGGTACACATGTGTAAAGTACCAAGGTGTAACTTTTACTAATTGAAAGTCTATTTCCAAAATAGACAGGAAGTCAGTTATTTCGCAAAAACCTCTAAAAAAGGGCGTTTTTGCTCGCTCTACTTTTTGACGAACTACTCTCACAGACTTTATCCAAACATCTCCAAACTTCTTGAGTATCATCATAAGGCATACGGCAATTGATATTGAGAAGCTTGTTCGACTATCATAAAGTATGTGGTCGTGGCGGCGGGCCAATGTCCAAATTTCGACTCGAAACAGGAAGTTGTTATAACTCGGGCATAGAATATCCGATCCGGCTCAAACTTGTTTCATTCTCATCGTAGTCCAAGCCTGAGAACAGGCGTATGACGACGAACGACATCCGCCATAGCGCCACCTAGTGGCAAGCATTAAAAGCCTGTTTTTCATAGTTTTACCCTTCTATTTCAGCCAGTGTATTGCATGCACACTTAAAACTTGTCGCATGCGTGTAGGACCTTAAGACCTACAAAAAAGTAAATTGGGTCGAGTTTTGAAACTGGACGGAAAACCGGATATTTTAGGTTTTATGTAAAAAACACAGACTTCATACTTTGACGAACTCCTCCTAGGCGAAATGTCCGATCCAGCTGATAATTGGTGTAGTTAGTCGTAAGGCATTTGGGATGAAAAGTTATCAAAAACGCAGCAGTTCGTCAAACGGCCTTTGCGTGGCGCTCTATAGCGCCACCTGAAGCGGTTTTGTAGCTGTTGCGCAAACAGGTTATCGTAGGCGAATGAAATTTGGTACACATATGTAAACGACCAAGCTGCAACTTTTACTAATAAAAACCCTGTTTCCAAAATCTACTGGAAGACGTATATTTCGCAAAAACCTCAAAAAGTGTGCATTTTCGCTCATTTCAAACTTTGACGAACTCCTCCTAGGCGAAATGTCCGATGAAGCTGAAAATTGGTGTTGTTACTCATAACACATTAGGGAAAAAAAGTTATCAAAAGCTAAGAAGTACGTCAAATGGTCTTTGGGTGGCGCCACAGCAAAGTTCAACCTTCAAAATTGTGCAAAAACAATTTACATATTTTGGACTTTATCTCCGTTCTAGGTTATCCACTATCAACAAAAACAGCCTGCCATGATTAACCTTGTCAGGTTGAACATAAGGATATGCGTCACTGGGACTGCGCTCCAAAAATTGGCTGTACAGCGCCCCCTTATATGTGACCAAAAACATCGCTTTAGCTGTTTTTTAAAGCTGTTGCTCAAGCAGTTTGTCGTAAGCGAATGAAATTTGGTACACATGTGTAAAAAACCAAGCTGCAACTTTTACTAATATAATCCCTGTTTCTAAAATCAACTGGAATTGAGTTATTTCGCAAAAACCTCTAAAAATGGGCTTTTTGCTCGTTCCACACTTTGACAAACTCCTCCCACAGATTTTAACTAAACATCTCCAAACTTCTTGAGTATCATCATAAGGCATACGGAACCTTAAAATTAGAACTTTTTTTCAGCTATCATAAAGTATGTGGTCATGGTCGCAGCCAAGGTCAAAATTTCGATTTGAAACAGAAAGTTGTTATAACTCGGGCACAGAATTTCCGATCCGTCTCAAACTTGTTTCATTCTCATCGTAGTCCAAGCCCGAGAACAGGCGTACAAAAACGAACATAATCCGTCATAGCGCCACCTAGTGGCGAGCATTGAAAGCCTGTTTTTTATAGTTTTACCCTTCTATTTCAGGCAGTGTATTGCATACACACTTAAAACTTGTCGCATACGTGTGGGACCTTAAGACCTACAAAAAAGTAAATTGGGTCGAGTTTTGAAACTGGACGGAAAACCGGATATTTTAGGTTTTATGCAAAAAACACAGACTTCATACTTTGACGAACTCCTCCTAGGTGAAATGTCCGATCCAGCTGATAATTGGTGTGGTTTGTCATAAGGCATTTGGGATGAAAAGTTATCAAAAACGCAGCAGTTCGTCAAACGGCCTTTGGGTGGCGCTTTATAGCGCCACCTGAAGCGGTTTTGTAGCTGTTGCGCAACCAGGTTATCGTAGGCGAATGAAATTTGGTACACATATGTAAATGACCAAGCTGCAACTTTTACTAATAAAAACCCATTTTCCAAAATTGACGGGAAGACAGATATTTTGCAAAAACCTCAAAAAGTGTGCGCTTTCGCTCGTTTTAAACTTTGGCAAACTCCTTCTAGGCGAAATGTCTAATCAGGCTGAAAATTGGTGTGGTTACTCATAACACATTAGGGAAAAAAAGTTATCAAAAGCTAAGAAGTACGTCAAATGGTCTTGGGGTGGTTCCACAGCAAAGTTCACCCTTCAAAATTGTGGGAAAAATTTTACATATTATGGTCTGTATCTCTTTTCAAGATAATCCACTATCAACAAAAACAGCCTGGTATGATTAGCCTTAACAGGCTCAACAAAAGTATATGCATCACTGTGACTGTGCTTTAAAAAATTGGCTCTACAGCGCCTCCTTACTGCCCCCTTAAATGCTACCAAAATCTTCGTTTTAGCTGTTTTGACCCATTGAACATGTTAGAAAGCCCACCAAAATTTGTTCGAAGGTCAAAAAACTCGAAAAAGGCCGGGAGGCGGTGCTTTCGCTCCGGCGGATGCATCGTGCGAGACCCCTTCCATCGCTGCTTGCAGCTTTAATTAGGGGTCGAGCACCGAAGGTGCAAGAACCCTATTGTTTTTCCTCGAGACTTTTTTTTTTTTTTTTTTTTTTTTTATTATTATTATTCCGGGAATCATTGCGGGCACTTTTCGGTACCTGAACATATATGAAAAGTCACCGATTTTTGCACACGCATCAGACCCGGTGAAAAATTTCGTAAAATTTTGGTCCCAAAACTGATTTCTAAGAAATGGCTCTATAGCGCCACCTAACGCGTTTTTACAGCTTTTGATCATCCAGTTTGTCGTAGGCGGATGAAATTTGGTACACATGTGTAAAGTACCAAGGTGTAACTTTTACTAATTGAAAGTCTATTTCCAAAATAGACAGGAAGTCAGTTATTTCGCAAAAACCTCTAAAAAAGGGCGTTTTTGCTCGCTCTACTTTTTGACGAACTACTCTCACAGACTTTATCCAAACATCTCCAAACTTCTTGAGTATCATCATAAGGCATACGGCAATTGATATTGAGAAGCTTGTTCGACTATCATAAAGTATGTGGTCGTGGCGGCGGGCCAATGTCCAAATTTCGACTCGAAACAGGAAGTTGTTATAACTCGGGCATAGAATATCCGATCCGGCTCAAACTTGTTTCATTCTCATCGTAGTCCAAGCCTGAGAACAGGCGTATGACGACGAACGACATCCGCCATAGCGCCACCTAGTGGCAAGCATTAAAAGCCTGTTTTTCATAGTTTTACCCTTCTATTTCAGCCAGTGTATTGCATGCACACTTAAAACTTGTCGCATGCGTGTAGGACCTTAAGACCTACAAAAAAGTAAATTGGGTCGAGTTTTGAAACTGGACGGAAAACCGGATATTTTAGGTTTTATGTAAAAAACACAGACTTCATACTTTGACGAACTCCTCCTAGGCGAAATGTCCGATCCAGCTGATAATTGGTGTAGTTAGTCGTAAGGCATTTGGGATGAAAAGTTATCAAAAACGCAGCAGTTCGTCAAACGGCCTTTGCGTGGCGCTCTATAGCGCCACCTGAAGCGGTTTTGTAGCTGTTGCGCAAACAGGTTATCGTAGGCGAATGAAATTTGGTACACATATGTAAACGACCAAGCTGCAACTTTTACTAATAAAAACCCTGTTTCCAAAATCTACTGGAAGACGTATATTTCGCAAAAACCTCAAAAAGTGTGCATTTTCGCTCATTTCAAACTTTGACGAACTCCTCCTAGGCGAAATGTCCGATGAAGCTGAAAATTGGTGTTGTTACTCATAACACATTAGGGAAAAAAAGTTATCAAAAGCTAAGAAGTACGTCAAATGGTCTTTGGGTGGCGCCACAGCAAAGTTCAACCTTCAAAATTGTGCAAAAACAATTTACATATTTTGGACTTTATCTCCGTTCTAGGTTATCCACTATCAACAAAAACAGCCTGCCATGATTAACCTTGTCAGGTTGAACATAAGGATATGCGTCACTGGGACTGCGCTCCAAAAATTGGCTGTACAGCGCCCCCTTATATGTGACCAAAAACATCGCTTTAGCTGTTTTTTAAAGCTGTTGCTCAAGCAGTTTGTCGTAAGCGAATGAAATTTGGTACACATGTGTAAAAAACCAAGCTGCAACTTTTACTAATATAATCCCTGTTTCTAAAATCAACTGGAATTGAGTTATTTCGCAAAAACCTCTAAAAATGGGCTTTTTGCTCGTTCCACACTTTGACAAACTCCTCCCACAGATTTTAACTAAACATCTCCAAACTTCTTGAGTATCATCATAAGGCATACGGAACCTTAAAATTAGAACTTTTTTTCAGCTATCATAAAGTATGTGGTCATGGTCGCAGCCAAGGTCAAAATTTCGATTTGAAACAGAAAGTTGTTATAACTCGGGCATAGAATTTCCGATCCGTCTCAAACTTGTTTCATTCTCATCGTAGTCCAAGCCCGAGAACAGGCGTACAAAAACGAACATAATCCGTCATAGCGCCACCTAGTGGCGAGCATTGAAAGCCTGTTTTTTATAGTTTTACCCTTCTATTTCAGGCAGTGTATTGCATACACACTTAAAACTTGTCGCATACGTGTGGGACCTTAAGACCTACAAAAAAGTAAATTGGGTCGAGTTTTGAAACTGGACGGAAAACCGGATATTTTAGGTTTTATGCAAAAAACACAGACTTCATACTTTGACGAACTCCTCCTAGGTGAAATGTCCGATCCAGCTGATAATTGGTGTGGTTTGTCATAAGGCATTTGGGATGAAAAGTTATCAAAAACGCAGCAGTTCGTCAAACGGCCTTTGGGTGGCGCTTATAGCGCACCTGAAGCGGTTTTGTAGCTGTTGCGCAACCAGGTTATCGTAGGCGAATGAAATTTGGTACACATATGTAAATGACCAAGCTGCAACTTTTACTAATAAAAACCCATTTTCCAAAATTGACGGGAAGACAGATATTTTGCAAAAACCTCAAAAAGTGTGCGCTTTCGCTCGTTTTAAACTTTGGCAAACTCCTTCTAGGCGAAATGTCTAATCAGGCTGAAAATTGGTGTGGTTACTCATAACACATTAGGGAAAAAAAGTTATCAAAAGCTAAGAAGTACGTCAAATGGTCTTGGGGTGGTTCCACAGCAAAGTTCACCCTTCAAAATTGTGGGAAAAATTTTACATATTATGGTCTGTATCTCTTTTCAAGATAATCCACTATCAACAAAAACAGCCTGGTATGATTAGCCTTAACAGGCTCAACAAAAGTATATGCATCACTGTGACTGTGCTTTAAAAAATTGGCTCTACAGCGCCTCCTTACTGCCCCCTTAAATGCTACCAAAATCTTCTTTTTAGCTGTTTTGACCCATTGAACATGTTAGAAAGCCCACCAAAATTTGTTCGAAGGTCAAAAAACTCGAAAAAGGCCGGGAGGCGGTGCTTTCGCTCCGGCGGATGCATCGTGCGAGACCCCTTCCATCGCTGCTTGCAGCTTTAATGCAAATTACATTTCAAAATTTATTTCGTACAGCTATGAGAATGCAACTTGGTATGCAAACGACTTGCATCTGCAGCTCGGTAGAGGTGGTCTATTGCTATGGCCCAATATGTGCACTATTCACACTTTTATGGGTGTGAAATGAGAATTAGGGTATCCCAAACTGTAGTGTAAGTAAAAAAAAAAGTGTTCGAGCAGTGCTCAAATGTGTACTTTTTATGATTAAATTCTGAAGTGTGGATCCATGAACGCTTAACTGGCTGATATTACCCACAATCCCTTGCGCTCGGACGAGCTTTAGCTCTCGTTCAGTAAACAGAACTACTCTTTGAATGAGTCGTTCTTTTCATTAATTTGTAAATAATTATTTCGTTAATTCCCTAACAAGGTTACTTGCAAACAGTTATGAGAAAACCCCCAAAACCAAGCGAAAAAAAATTCTAAGAGAATGAAACTATCTTACTTGGGTCTATTGATTATCAATACACTAGTAAACACCTTCTGATACTTCCAAAACATCGAGATTTAGGAAAATCCATAATGTTCCCACCGTGTGCTGTGAAAAATGAGCTTTAGTAGTAATTTTGGCAAAACACTAGAAATGTCACCACAACACTGCGTGAAATACCATCACATGTGAATGAAACAATTCAAATTAAGTAAAATTCTCTAACATCCCTGTTCTGCATCTGTTGGACATGATTGAGAACGCGTTAGAGAGCGATTCAAATGAACTGTTCTCTATATCTGGCTCTGGGTCCCTTGGGAAGCAAATGTGGGATTGTAGTTCTTCACGACTCACTGTAAAGATTTTTATTGAATCGTTCAGGAACGACGCATCACTCGTGGAGAGGTCCACTAGCAATTTTTTGTATTAATCTTTATTGGTTTTCAATCGCACCTGTGTTCAATTGAACAACGAGACAATGACCCTTATTTTATCTGTTTTTAATGCAGCATCAAAGCTATTGAAAGTAACAATAAAGAAGACGATACGACATGGCTAACCTATTGGGTGGTGTATGGACTCTTCAGTGTGGCGGAGTTTTTCTCCGATCTTTTCCTCTTCTGGTTTCCCTTCTACTACGCAGGGAAGGTAATCAAAGTTTCTTAATGAATTCTTTTGGGAGTGTTTTAATGTTTGATTATTAGTTTTTATACCTTTTCATAGCCTTCATATGTTGGGCTTCTGTAGGAGGGCTGTAAATGAACTGGTATGTAGGTCAGGCTGGTAGGTTTTGCATAGTGTATATTTAGCATGCCTGACTAACACGGTGCTCAACCAACAGCCTCAAATTTAATTTTACTGAAACTGTATTGCCATTTTATACAAATGAACTAGATGTGGACGAACTTGAGCTTAATACTGGAACAAAATGAATCACAGTTTAACATAATTCCATGTAACTGCACCTAACATGAGGATATCGGTTCTTTAAAAATGTTAAATTAATGTGGAAATTAAATGATCATTTGAGTTGACCTTTCTGAACACGATAACTTCAAAACAAAGGGAAGGTGAACAGCTTTCTGTGTTTTTGTTGTTTCAGTGCTTGTTTTTGCTGTGGTGCATGATTCCGTTCTCGTGGAACGGCTCTCGGATTTTATACACGCGTGTGGTGAGGCCTTTCTTCCTCAAACACGAGGCGACTTTCGACAATGTTGTCAGTGATTTGAGCGGAAAGGCCAAAAGTGCAGCGGAGAGCGTAGCAAAAGAAGGTAAAGAAAGCTTTTTAGGTTAAATTAGTAGTTTTATGTCACCTATAACTTGAGTGTTCTGTCTAATTTGCGTAGATTTTTAATCTGATCAATATTTGAGCATTGTCTGCTAAATCAGATATCCTTTGACTTATTCCTCACAGGGATGACGATGCTGAACAGTGAAAAGAATAAATGAGCAGAATGTGGTGAATTTGATGATTCTACAAGGAGCCCACGTGTTTACATCTCCATTTTATTGTTTCGTTCAACTTGCGTTCTGGAATTTTCACATTTTACTGCGTCTGAGCCTGGTGTTGAAGACACCTCTAAACAGCCATTAAATGGAATTTCGGTTTCAAATGTTTCACATGTTCTTGGGATTCTTAACTTCACCTTAGTTTTTGTGTTTAACTTATGCAATGTTTTTAGCAGCACCTTGATCAATGAAACTAATGTCAATGTTTTAATAAATAATCATGAATGAACTGTGCCTTAAACTAAAATATTTGATCATTTTTATTTATTTTTGGTTTTCCCGGCTTTGCAAATGTTTTTGTTGTCTTATAATGAAGTGAATGTATTTGTGATAGTGAAACTGTCTGGATTATTTGAGGATTTAAATGAAGGTTAAATATCATGCCATTTTAAAATAATTTGTAATAAATATTTGATCCCTCTACAATATCATCGCACCCTTAATAACCTTTAAAAGACAGTATTTATTGTAAACAATGTCTTTGAATCAGCTCAAATGGTTGCGCTCCGCCAAACGAGTCGTGCACAGCCGCGCCCCCTGCGGGTTTGTGCTTGTTGGCACACAGAGAATCCACCCATTTTTGACAAATAGATTCATTTGTGACTTTATAAGTCAACATTTTGGCTTAGAAAGTCAAAATTTATAGGTAAAACAAAATTGGAGAGTAAATTTTTAGAGTTTTTTTTATCACAAAATATTGGCACTTTATCTCAATTTTTGGCTTCCTAAGTTAGACTTTCTAAGTCAAAATGTAATCTTTTAACTAAAAATGTTAATGTTTTATTTTAAAAAATTAACGTTTTCTCAAAGGTTCTTTTGGGAATTGGATTCCTAAATCAAAATATCGAGTTTTTATATAAAAAAATGGGACACTAAGACAAAGTTGTCTGTTTCAAACTTTGACTTTTTGAAGCCATCATATATTTTTTTTACCTATCTGAAATGGAATTCTATAACGAAGCAATATGAATGACTTGAGGCATCCTTTTGATACGGGAACAATACTCAATTGTTCAAAAAAGCATTTACATGATAAAGCACCTTTAAGCTTTGGAATAGAAATGATTCTCCACTTTGATTTTTCAGGGAAACGTTTACATTTAAAATGTGAAAAGAAGCTTCTTGTATTGAACATGTTGAGGCAGAGAGAGAGAGAGAGAGAGAGTATAGCATTGTCAAAGTGAATATAAATCCATTGATTCAGACATTCATTCTTTCTGCCTCATCACTACGTTTTTGATAGATTGTTTCACTTGCAGCCATCACTCGGATCTAACCTACGTGCCAGGAGGAGTGGCTAATGGTTTCAGGTGACTGAAAAGGAAGGAAGTATGAATTCCAATGTGCACACTTGAGTACAGCGGTATTCTTTCCCAATGATGAGGGTCCTCTGATGCAGAGGTGTTCAAGTCATGACAAGCGTGTGACTAAGATGCAATCAGGAGACAGGCAAATAAGCAGAATTTAACGGATGATTTGTCTAAAGTTCAAGAACACCATGTTACAAACCAGCAGTGAAAGGAACAGAATTTATACATGAGGTTTCATGTTGAATATCATGATGTATTTATCATTTGATATTTTGACCATTTTAAACAGTCTTGTTCCTTAGTCAATGCAAGCTACATCAATACATTTGTGCAGTTCTCTGATCTGATTAAGGGAGTAGTTGGGAGGGCAATAATGAAGAAAAAGACTATTTAGGTGTAGCCAAGCTCTAGCATGGGAGATTTGAATTCCTTAGATTAAAAGTCATCATGTCATGTCCTAAAACTGTAAGAAGTCAAAACCAAAAATAATTTTATGACCACTGGTGTTGTTGTTGTTGGACTGGAAATCTAAGCTGAACAAGTGACCTTAAACCAGTTATCCATTTCACTTTTGTGCCCACAGATTAAATAAATTAAACTCTATTGGGACAATAATTTACAAGTATAACATAAGTCACTAATCGGCTAGAATGTGAGGCTGGAAAGTGTTCTTTCAGGGCACTGAATGACACCATCCAATATTTGCTCAAGTAAGGCAGCAGTTGTTGTGCAGGTGACGATTCAAGTGAGCCATATAAATGACTCAAAGCAAGAAGTAAACAAGGGTGTGAATCCATGTCTGTTTAATCAAGTTATATGCCAAAGAGGAGCAGCATTCTCAAGTTACCTGTTGTTGTGGGTATGGATTTTCTGCCCCTGTTAAAAAACTACCTGAAAGGTTGCATCAATTCAGAGACTCTGCTTCAACATTCATCCGTTAAAAAGAGGGAGAGGGAGGCAGAGAGTGCTCCGGTTGAGATTTGACTCGATCACATCTTCATGTAGTCTAAAATGCTTTAGTGTGTTAATAACGCGAGCTGTCGTTCACCTGCGCGCCGTCAGAGATCAGTCACGCGGGACGCGGGAACTTCACCAGGTGAGAGCATTCACGCGCCGAGACGCCGCCACACTGCATGAAGTCGATTCATTATTTACTGCCCCTGTAAACTCCTTTTCTTCTTCTCAAACACCACTCTCCCAGATTGCTATTAGACGTTGAGCAATGATATTATTAATCTTGAATAAAAACGAAACTAAAACATGACGAGGACCGGCTGTGTTTCTGTGAATAAACCGTGTTTTGGGGACACGCGAGTTGCCGCACCGCTACTGTTACATGGAGCCGAATGGTTTATGAATGAAAAAGGCTGCGAATGCTCTGACGCTCTGCAACTATCAGTTTACTACCAACTATCCGTCTTTAAGCACACAAAACACGAACGACGCGTTAAAAGGACTGGAGACGGTGTGCTTTATTAACAAGAGCCTGGTCGCTTTCACATCTGAAACGCTCGGGAACAGCCATTTGCCTTTAAACGGGAACTGCCCGTCCATTCAAATCCCACTTTATGGGGTTTTCTGCTTTTTTTAAGATATGGTGACTTGTCAAAAAACTGCCATGGCACATGGGGGTTGAAGAAACGAGAGAGAGAGAGACAGAGAGAGAGAGAGAGATAGAGAAAGAGAGAGAGAGAGCGATGGCTGCATTAGAATAATAATACATCATCATATGGAGCCAAAGCATTCCCTTTCATGATGAGGGAAATGATGCAGGCTGCGCTTATAATGGAGCTATTTCTATCGCGAATTACTCGCAGGCGTGCATTGCTTTTAGCATTGCAGTGAAGGCAAGAAAATTATCGACTGGTTCTATGCACTTTGATGTTTGGCTTTTATTAGAAACAGAAGAAGTAATTGTAGTTGGCTAGCACATGCCCCCTCTGTTTCTAACAATGTTACGTTTTTAGTGTATAGCATTGGCAGCTGAGAAGCCATTTATTTTTTATGGGATAAAACTGTAAGCTACCATTATAGTCTTCTTAAATATCGTTAAAGTCTCACTGTATTGTAAATTACTTTATACTGATAAACTATTTCAAACTGTAAACCTTTTACAGAAATGACTGTTTGTATGCCTAATGAAGGAAGACTGAGATGCATTAGCAAGTTATTGCATCAGTGGTCATGTCTTCACTGACCATGAAAATGTGCACATTTTTATGCGATAATGCATTCGCCTAATTGAACATGAAAATTAAAAAAATAAAATAAAAATTTATTTATTGTAACAAAGTTGATGTACGCAAAACTGCAATAAAAACACTTTTTTCAGAATTAAACGATTCAAAGGACCAACAACTGGATACCTGCATTTCACAGCAGGAGCCACAAAAGGTCCCACAGCATCACACAGCTCATCAAAAGTTGAGAGTGTCATGCAGAATTGTTGGATCGATATCTCCTCTTTAATATTATCTGTCCCAAAACGCTCCATCCGTAGCTGTTCCTACATATAAAGGGCTCCAAAGATGCTGCTCTCATTTGACACATGATGAGGAGCACTAATGCTGTGGCTGAAATGTGTGTAATTGAGTTTTTTTCTATTTCTAGAAATTAAATACAATTTTGTGCAATTATGTAATTGAAATGCAGCTGCCGAGAGGCGCATTTACAACCGAGATTTTAGCGGATGTATGTAGACAGTGGCTCGTGCATCGTCTGTTGCTGTTACTCAGTGGTCGGTAAGGATGTATTATGCCCATATCACACATCCATTCTGTGTGATCTGTGCTTTTTTTCCTGTACACACGTCCTTCAAGAGTCCAAAACCATCCATCCCATGAGAACAAGAGTTGACTTCCTCTGAGCTGGAGATCCGAGTCATCTGAGCTGTGTAGGTTAAAAGACTAATAAATGAGTGACGCTATTGTTAAGTGATCCATTTGTTCATTTTAAGAGTTTAATACACCAGGTATGTCTAACATATCAATGTCAAATTTCTAAAACTAGAAACAGCTGGAAAAACATTTCCCCAGCTACATGTTCACAAGGTAAATCAGACGTACTTACTCTTATTACACAGTATGATTTCTAATGTAGGAATACTGTTTTATGTAGTTTTTATTTTGTTATAGATGTGCCGATAGAAGATCTGGTCTCAATCTTTACGTTTTTACATGCAAGCAATGGACAAAAACGTGTAGTAACATCATGTAGACTGCGTTCCACACGATTGTTGAATCTTGTAGTGTGTGCATGTTTAGGATTTGAGGGAAGATAAAATACAAGAGCCTTCATGTGTGCTGAAATCAGATTTCCTTAAAGGATTATAAAAGTCATGTAGTGTGCACTCGGTTTGATGTATAAAGAGTTAAAATTAAGTATTTCATTCATGTATTTAAGCCTATCACAAGTAAATAAAAAAACTTACTGTGTGGACCTCCAAATCAATGAACATGAGACAGTTGGAAAACCACCCAGTGTATGAGCCAGCCTTGTCAAAAATCCTTTATCAAACTGTTCTTTGTTGATAAACCAGGTGATCGTGAAGTGCTGCTCACAAACAAAAGTGATCTTTCCAAGTTTTTGCTGATGGGCAGACACAAAATATAGCCATTTCTGACAAATAAACTTGTTCTTTGGTTCCAAACAAAAGGTTAGGCTCTGGACATCCTCAAACGCACTTCTTTTGCATTGTTTATCCAGCGGGGGTCTGCTACTCTCACACTTGGAGCTCAAACTGCATTTCCGGCTCATCATAGAGAGGGGCCGTACTAGCAATTTATATGATTGACAACTGGGTGGGACTTGGGCGGCGATAAGGGAAATGACACGTTTTCAGCTCACAAAAAAGGAATAAAGAATTGCTAAAATATGTGTGCACTAATTGGAATACTACTTGTGGTATGTTTTTGATGAGGGAACAACACTTCAAGATGCCAGGAATGTAAAAAAATTCACTTTACCGTCACATGGCACCTTTATATGAACTGCGTCTGAATCCAAAAATGTTTCAGAGACGTGTTTGTGAATGTCTTTTTATTGTCAGAGGCTTGCTGGTTTGGGATCAGGTGTAATCATTATGATTTAGGGGCAGAGGCAGATAGTAACTAGTTACATTTAATTTAATAAATTTTTTTGAGTAACTAGCATGTTTTGAGTACTTTTAAAAATGTATAATTTTAGTTTTATTCTAGTAAATATTTTGTGAAATATCTGTAATTTTGTACATCTGACTTACATAGTAGTTACATTTTAGCTGCGTTTGCCCATTACTAATATCATGGAAATAAATCCAAACGCAAGCGTTTTTTGACATCAGTAAGTCTCGTTTTGTTTATATACTTTTTTACACTTACTAATCATTTGAGTTAATTTAACTCTTAATTGAGTAAATATTGTCACAAGCACTTTAACTTGTGTACATTTTGTGGATACTCTACCCACCTCAGTTTAGGGGTCATTTACATGTGGCTTTCTAAGAATCCTTGTAGAGTTTGGTCTGTCTTCTTTACCTGAAAGCTCTGAGATAAAGCAGAGGTAGAAGTGAAAAGACATCTGTGTGTCTTAAGAGCACGGCTTAGTCTCAACTGCTTTTCATGTTTTTTACACAAGGCTTTCCTTGACTGTCAAATCCAGTGTATTATTAAAAGGCATGATAGTTATCACAAACCTCTGCAGTTTGATTTAGAGAGCACTGAAAGATCTAGTATATTTTTAAGGGAAGTTTAGGGGAATCTAAAGCATAATTTAGTCAGCTGCTTGTTGCTGACAGCTGGTACACATTTTTCTAAACAGTCAGTGAAAGATTTTCTTCCTATTTCAAGGATTAGCAAGTAGCAAATATGTCTTTCTACAATAGAAAAATCCCAACTGACTATAATTAAAATCAAACACTGAGGCTCAGAGAGTGTAGATAGTCTCAACTGACTCTTTCAAGCACATCAAGGTTTTAATTATCCTTCAAAAAGATCAAATTAATAAGTGTGCTCAGTTGAGATTAAACGATTAAGTATCCAAACCTAAGTGAAGAGCATCCACTTAACTCCAGAAGTTAATCTTATAAAGTTCCTGCCTGAAGAGACGCATGCAGTGTCATTAATGATAATTTGATGCAAAGCCGTTGAAACAAAAAGGAATTAATCAGCTGCACAATCCAAAAATCAAATGGAGTAAATCCCAAACAATACTAAATCAATTCATGGATGCCATCTAGCCTAGCAAACCCAGGCTTGTTTCAGCTGAGCATATGTTTAAATGTACGTCAGTATTAGGAGTTTAAGAAGCCCTCTGTGTGGGCCAGGATTAGTTGAAATGCAAAGCCCCTGAAAAATCTCCTGTCGTTTAAGGACAGGCTTTCTTTATTTCAAAGGTCTCAGATGATGACTGTTAATGTATCAGGCACTCACGCCCTCTGCTCCTCAGCTGGGGCCCCGTGTCGCCAGAGCTCTGCTTTTGTAGCTTGGAGGCATGCTGGGAGATTTAAATCCGTTAAATGAGGTCAGTGGAAGCACATCCAGTAGGACAGACGAGGTAAAGCGCAACGATTAGCCTCTAAGCTCAGTCCACAGAGGAGCAATCTGTCTGACAGACGGATCGACAAGAGCCTTGGAGATGTTCCTTACAGTAGAAAAGGAAAACTAGGTGAAATGATGAGGAGGAATGTCATGAAAATGAAAGTCGTCACGTGGACCAAGCTCATGAGGTCAGTGCAGTTTAGGAGGTGTCATTTTTAGTTTTTAAATTGTTTACAAGCATTGATGGAATGTCATTAAAAGGAGAGGGGGTGCAAGTACTTTGTCGGCTATGCCTTAAAATGATGACCAAATGCTGTAAATAATTTCTCTAACTTCTGTCTTGACCAGTGCATACTTTGCATACTTGGAATTGGTCCCTGTGCCAAAAATTTGGGACAAATCTGGCATATGTTTAGCACATCTGTAATCCATCATGCTTTGCCAAATGAGTACAGGGTCAAGAGTGATCATAGTCTGGCAGATGTGTTTTTATTTTTAAAGTGGCAGAGAAGACCTAACAAGACCTTGAGGCAGTCATCGCCGATGTGTGCCAATCCGCACTGTAAATAATAAAAAGTTGAACAAAAAAAAAACACAAAAAAGTACGACAACACATTACAATAAGAGTTTTACATGGTCTCAACAAATGTTTTGAAGTGTTTTTAAGTAAAACTTCTTTGTATTACTTTGTAACTTAAAGAATTTAATGTTTATCTATTTTGCCAATTGATATATTTAAGTGATAGTAATAAAAAATGCAGAGGTTGAGTCAATTTGTTTTGAAAAAATAATCAGAGACATGGAAGAAAGGTTACTGGGTATGTTGAAAATTAGATCACCTAACATCATATTGATTGACAACTTTTTAGGTTGATTGACGAAATACTTTGGCAGTCGATTTAAGAACATTGCTAAGGTTATTGAAATCTGTACACATCTGTACAATCAATGCTGTAATGTGGCGAACGTGGGCAAACTTGGCATAGGAACCAAGCAAATGACATAACATGCGGTCATTACATGTTAATACAGAAGAAAAGCAGCATATTTCACACAACTTTTTTACTACTGTTTCTGTTATCTATGCTCATCAAAATAAACCTGAAGATACACAGAACTGGCCATTTTTATTTACTACAAAAGGAGGGAATTTACTCTGAAACTAAGCTCAGTTGATTGCTTTAGAGCCACCCCTCACCCCATGGCAAGGCACAGCTGGGTTAGTTAGTCTGAAGTAATCCAGTGGCATTTGGTGCTGATAAAGGCCAGATGGTAGATGTGGTATTTTTAGGGCATAGCCTTATGAACCCTTCAGCTTGAATTTAACTGCTCTACTGTAAACACTGTACAGCATGCCAATTAACATGCCTTTGTGTTAGTCAGTTAGTGTTTTCTTGTCAATAGAATTGGCCATTAAAGGAGGAACATTAGATGAGCGGTGAGAATTAAATGCTGTTCAGCTGTGAGCAATATATTTTTGTGTAAGAAAAATATGTGACAAGCAGTTAAAAATATAAAAAACTGTGATTATCACTGAAATTAAGTCTAAAGCCAATTCATCTTAATGAAGAATGTGTGCCCATAAATGTTAATAATACAATATAAATTCCAGACACAATAACCGTCATAAAATAGTTGAGCTCAATGCATAAAATTTTAAGAATTTATGAAAAAAAAAAACAGGAAAAGCGGACAGTTTTATGTCTTTCTGGTTTCATCTGGGAGCCATTAAAGAAAAATACACAATTGTGATTAATAGTTTATTACATATCATACATAGCTATTCATTTACAGAAACAAAGTATTTTTTAGCCCGTCATGGACAGTGTGGGGAAGTATGGAGCCCAAAACTATTTTCTTCCAAAGGCCAAAAAAGTGATATATTAATTATTAATTTGCAATTAAGTCTCAATAAGAACACAACTGTCAAATGACAGAAATTGCGATTACACCGTCACATTTTCCACAGCCAGAGTTTAATAAGCAGAAAGTTTTTATCTTTAATTTAGCTAAAGTCTGTCTGATAACAATAAATTTATTTTACTTAAAAATGACAATTTATATGTTTGGATGTTTGTTACGACAACTTTTAATTACTAAAGGCAAATACACATCTTTTTTATACTAATTTATTAATACACTAATATAACACATTAGCTTTGTTAGTGACTTTGGTGATAAAATCTAAACCAGGTTTTCTAATCAATCAATCAATTTCTAATCAAGCTACTGATTGTAGCGTTTAAATGCTGCTTTTTTTATATCGATCATTGCATCACAGGATTTCATTGTATTTATATTCATTTAAATATTGCTCTATCAAGACTTCCATTATTTATTACATGTAATTGGTGGAAAAATATATAATAGAAAAAAAGCTTTTTAAAAAAAGATTCACTTTGGAAACCCTGACACAGCCTCCCTGTATATAGTTTTAAGTAGACATTCATCGATGGAACTTAAACAATTGATAAATAAATATTAGATCATAGTACGAGTTATTTTCTTACAAACCAAATAAGAAAATGTTTACATTTTTGGAGCGCACTTGTTTTATTAAACCAGCACTGTAAAATTTGTTTAGCCAAGTCTCCAGCAATCTGAGCCCACGCTTCCATTTACTCTGATTGTTTCAGAGTATGTGGCGCAGTGCCCGTTGCAATTCAGCAAACATTACCTCTGGAAACCTAATGTCTAAGTGATGTATTCCACATTCCCTCCAGCAAAAGCAAGGTCATTCCAGAATTGGCCGGCATCAGCACATCGCCGTCGGAACACATGGGATATCGTAAACGTGGGCCATACATATTAATCTCTGCTTCGGCCAAACTTAGTCTTTAATAGAGTTTGGCTGAGGTCGTGAGATACAGGATCAGCATTAATAATCTAGGTGGATCCCCAAGCCTCTTTGCCAGGGACTTATAAGACAGATAACACAGCTCTCTGAGGGAGACTGACATCAATCACCAAGCAGAAACAAGCATGACACCTTAAGAGAGGCGAGAGGGGGTACTGAGCTGACAGAAGGCTGGAATGGGCAGACAGCAGCGTTTATCAAAGGCTCTGTGTCCTCTGCTCAGGGAGTGGACTGCTGGAGACACCGGGGCTTCTCTCAGATGAGAGCTTGACTGCTGGCAGGGTTGCGGCACCCTGCCAAGCACTGCACAGAAGGAAGATACAGTTGCCTAGTGTCATGATGCTGGAGAAAATCAAAGTGAAAAAGTTTGTGAAGCTTTGAGACTTGAGCATTTGTGTTCATGTTAACAATGTCAGCTACACTAGTAGAGCTTAAATGAGAATTAGTTCATCGTAAGGAAATGAGATCAGATGCAATGTTGTGTAATATAATGTACTTCCAGTTCACAAGCATTTGGTGAAATATCTACCATGTGTACAATTAGAATATTAATATACTAATATTAGCCAATTTTGGCAAACTAACTTTTGTACAGTAAAATATCGGGAATTGAAAGAACTTCTGATTAGTCGTTCGATTACAGTTTAGATTAATCGGTTATCAAAATAACCTATAGCGGCAGCCATAGAGGATTTCACCATTTTGATATATATATATATATATATATATATATATATATATATATATATATATATATATATATATATATTCATTCATTCATTCATCTTCATGTCGGCTTTCTTCCCTGTCGGGGTCGCCACAGGGGAATGAACCACCAACTCTCTGGCATATGTTTTACGCGGCGGATGCCCTTCCAGCCACAACCCAACCCATCGCTGGAAAAAAAAAAAAAAATAATAATATATATATATATATATATATGTGTGTGTGTATTTTTAAGTGTTTAAAATAGATCTATTTCATAACCAAACGCAGTATTGCAAATGTTTACATTATTGGAAATATGATTTTTTTTGGGTCACAACTGTATGTTACGGTTAGTAAGTATTTTTTTGTTGTGGATTAAAAGGTATACTTTATATTGAAGGATTTGTATACATTTTATACATTTAGTACATCATAATACACTGATGCTGTTCATCACAATACACTGTCGATTGTCTAATGTGAAACTACAGTATAGACACGGATTCCTGGGAGGCTGATCTCTTACATAAGATGTCCGCGCTGTTGGAGGCACGTTCCTGGGTAAAACTGTACCTCCTGATGGAAGCGAAGCAGAAACCTTGCTGCCAGGGTTTCATTGCAGGTGTTTCTTGTCAGTGTTCGTCGCCTGTGTATGTGCGAAATTGAGCTATTGATCACTGAGGGGGAAATCGATATAAATCCTGGAAATTGTGTTCTTGCTTAATCTATACACTGTTCGGGGCGTGCTGTGTTGTGCTTTTGTGGTTCTCTGATTGATGGATTTTATGCTTTAGGATATTATAAAAAAAAAAAAACTGAATAATTTCTTCCAGGAGCAGAACTTTCTTATTTTTAGTCTGAGGAAAACAGGTTATAAGTCATTAATTATTTTGATTTCTATGAAAATTAATTAGCATTGTTGAGTAGTTTTTTTTTTATTTACAAGTCTGTGAAATCTAACTTTTCAATTAAGCTGAGTAATGTTTCTGTTTAAAGTTATGCAACATAGCTTTTTTTGTTTTTTTAGAACTAATAATTTAGTAATAGTTAAATATTGGTAAATTATAGATAACTTTAACAAGAATGCAAAGCATTGTGTAATCAGCAAGTTCTTGATAAAAAGCGGTTTATGGGCTGTTTATAGCAAATTATCAATGTAAATAGTTAGTGCAGTGTTATAACATGTGTTTCTGATGTGTAACCATTCATTATGGTGCTTTTTGTTTATGGTGATGGTGATCATAAGAAATGGAACAGCATTTGGTTGCAGGACCAAACGAGCCTACACACTTGGTCAGAGTCACATGTTGGTATATACAATTATCCTATAGGCACTTTACATAATTTTTCTGTTCGGCACCTCACAGACTTAAGCCACATAGATGTTTTTAATCTCTCAGACATCTTTTTGATAACTCAGTGTTACCTTTGTTCTATTTGCTCTATTGACCAAGAACTTATTTTTTCTTGAGAACCAGGAGTAACACACACACACGCGCGCACCCGCGCGGACACACACACGCATGCACACACGCATACACGCGCACACACACACATTTTCTAATTTTTTCTCGTCTCTCTGTTAGGTTAAGAAAGTGAGTGGCCTTGTTAAAAAGTCAAGATGCCCGAGCAGAGCAACGACTATCGTGTGGTGGTGTTCGGAGCTGGGGGTGTGGGAAAAAGTTCTCTTGTCCTCCGTTTTGTGAAGGGTACCTTTCGGGACACCTACATCCCCACCGTGGAGGACACATATCGACAGGTGATCAGCTGTGACAAGAGTGTCTGCACCCTGCAGATCACAGACACAACTGGCAGCCATCAGTTTCCTGCCATGCAGCGTCTATCCATCTCCAAGGGCCATGCCTTCATCCTGGTCTACTCAATCACTAGCAAGCAATCTCTGGAGGAGCTAAAGCCCATATACCAACAGATCCTTGCTATCAAAGGAAATGTGGAAAACATCCCCATAATGCTTGTCGGGAACAAAACCGATGAGACTCAACGTGAGGTGAAAACCGAAGATGGAGAGGAGCAATCAAAGACCTGGAAGTGTGCTTTCATGGAGACGTCGGCTAAGACTAACCACAACGTCACAGAACTCTTTCAAGAGCTTCTGAACCTGGAGAAGAAGAGGAACATGAGTTTGAACATTGATGGCAAGCATTCTGGGAAGCAAAGCAGAGCTGATAAGCTGAAGGGGAAGTGCAGCATCATGTAGACTGCTTGTTAAAGGCAAGGGAGAGCTTAGAGATAAAGTGGAATGATAGAGACTGGCGTTATTTGACATTTCATGCTTGTTTCAGATCTGAGATTTCATCTTTACCATCAGCTCTCAGCCTCATTCAGGGTCTGCATCTTTGTGGTGCCTTGCCTGCATGTCTATCACAGGAGCATCGATGTCCTGATCTTAAGAGGTGCACTAGCCCTGACAAGAGGCTTTTTAGTGTGCTTTTGTGATGTTCCCTGAAGAAATTGTTGGTTTGAACAGGTATGAACAGATTTGAAGGTCTGCAGATGTGCTTTGTACTGGATTAAAGCATGGTTTAGCTGGAGTCATAGATACTTTAAAGAAACCTAACATCTAAAAGATATAAAAGTAGTCATCCAACACCCACTGTTAAGTCACTTGGGGTTTACGATGGAGGGAGAATGTAGGGGTTTGAAGGAAAGTCTTCTGTCCAGTACTATAGAGACAAAGCTCTTCTATGGTTTGGGTCCATCAGGGTTAAGTGTTGACTTCTGCAGGACATTTCCTGCTCAGAATAGTACTTTCCAAACACTGTTTATCTCCCATTCCAAACAATCCCAATAGAAGCTGCTAACTAAAAACTCACAGGTTGGAAAGTTTTAATTTGGTAGAGCATTTTGGAGATAAAATAAGCAGGAGCCTCTATCGAGTTTGAAACCAAAGTAAGAAGCTTCACTTCCCACAGAGGTCTGATTTTGCTCTAAATAGGATCTTTTACAGCGCCTACAATTTGTGAAGTATCAGTTTGTAGAGCACTTATTCTTTGCTGATCATAGTATTTTGATGGTTTAATCAAAAAAGGAAGCTTAGTCTTAATTTATATTCTGTCCGTTTCATTCAAATGCATGATAATTTAATGGAAGCTCATTGCTGCCACACACAAATTTTAATATAGAAATATGTTTTTACAACGAGATCATTACTTACTTTTGTCATTTTTATGATATAGGGATGTTGTCTTTACATAATAATTTTGTACTTTTTCTGAGATAATTATTTAATTTTTTCAAGATCACTATGTCATAAAACAACGCAGTTATGTCATAATAACAAGATCTTTTCACGTTAAAAATGGCAAAAATAACTAATTGAAACGACACAATGATCTTGAAAATCAACATAAGTCGTAAAAACGATCGAAAAAAGATGTTGTTATTACAACAAATATAAGTGTAGCAGAAATGAGCTTCTGTAAAATTTTGCTCACCTTTAGAACTCAAATCAAGCTGTTCTAAATAGATTTTCATTCATGCGTCAAATACTACTTAATTTTTTCTCTTGGAGGGAAATTGCCCTTCAAAAATACACACCAATTTAAAAGACAATCACTTGTATTAATATTAGAAAGAGATTAGAGATATTTATGAAGATCGTTTGGATGGAGACTGTTAATGACATCTAATCTATATTTTAAAAAGATTATAAACACTTCATATTTAAAAGCAAACATGCACTTATTTGACTATGAAAATCAAATTAGCTGTTTTTTTGTACTTTGTAATAAAATTGACTTGTTATTTTAAGTAAAAAGAGCAAATATGAATTTAAATTTGCGGTCATTTTAAAGATAAATCATAAAAGTTTCATTCACCTATTTGGTTGTACTTTAGTTATATATAAGCTAATGATATACTGGGAATGCAATGCAACATAACAGAAAAATAACATCAATCACACACGTTTCCCGGTTTACTTCCCAGATGATTTACGACAGCACATTGCTTCAGAAAGTTGTACAGTATGATTCATGATTTCACGTTGGTTCCCTCGATGCTCCACTCAACACTTTCATCCTTTAACGTGGTGCTGTCAGCAGTGCTCTCGACATGCATGTTTTATCTTCTTATCAGTGCGTACTGAAGGCATTGTAATTAAAAGAATCAAGAGTAATGCCATGTCCACCAACGCTTGGCCTCGAATGAGTGTATTGAGATCTATAGTAACTCCATCTACTGTACATGATCAGTCTCTATAAAGCCCCGTCAGCAGTGCATGAGTCACACTGCTGAAAGCCTCTGAGGCACCCCGAGCTGCACCACAGGAAAACTGCAGCAGAGCATCTAGCATTTTACATGCATGGCAAGTCTGCTCTCACTGAGTGTCGGCTACCTGCCAATCCTATGGGTGGCTCGACAACACGGACTGGCATCCGCAATGACAGTACTGCTCATTTAAAGGGACCGTTTTTCCAAAAATGCTTATTTTGTCATTACTCACACTTGGTCTCATTAACTCACATAATGAGAATGATGCGATTGGACATTAAACTGAGATTTTGCTTCAAATCTGGAAATTATGTAAAGACTCAAATGCTGAAAATGTTTTGTTTCAAATTTTAGAAGCATTTGCTGTGCCTTGAAAACTAGACTTTATTGCAGAAAGACAAATTCAGTTGTGTTTTACAGCATTTGGACAGTGATTCAGGTCGAAATCTCTCATTTATGTGCATTCATCTTTAGTGTACAGAGAATGAGTGATGATGTTGTTTAGGGAGAACAGGAGGATTGGTAAACACTGATTATTTTAGGCAAACTTGCTTTAGTTGTCAATGTTTATAAAAAGCGAAATGACAATGTGATAGGAGACGTATAGGTTTAGCTTACAGATCTCTCTAACAGATAGAAAACCGATTCAGTGAGTGCTCATGTGTTTGGTTAGAATCCCAGTGCACCTTCTGTACATCTGGATTACTGTCGTGCATTATTCTAGCAGGCATCCTAAATCTGTTTTCACAGCGAGCACTTTAAATGCCTAAGGGTAACGGAATGTACTGTGAAACTAGAGGAAATTATTTTTCAGAATTAAGACAATGCATGGTCTTACTCGATGTACGCCAGCATGAGGGCAAGCAACAAAACTGTGAAGTGACTTTTTACATTTGATTGGTTTACTTTTTGTAAAATATTCGGAATTTCTTTTTTTATTTATAAATAGCAGCTAATATATTTGTCCTCTAGCAATAGTCTTCTTATAAGACATGGAATGCTGTTCCCATGCATCTCAAATGAAGGAAATACAGCACTACAATATATGTGTAGATATATAAACATGGAAATAGAAAAAAAATCAGCAAATTGATTTTCATAATAAAAACATCAAAAGAAACTGTGTACACTGTTCGTTTTCCACTGAGCTCATGTGAATATATAACACATGTGTTAAATTAGGTTGCCATGGGAACCTATAGCTGACCCAGGTGTGGATTCTCAAACACACAAACACACACAAATGATGGAATTTACAGCGCACTCATGCTGAACGAAACACTGAGTTTAACCTATAAATTAATTAGCCGCATGAAGACAAGGGTTTCATGGGACAAAACAATCTGAATAGTATTTACAATGCAAATATTTATTTTGGTTTACTGTAAATTATGCCTATTTTTACTGGAAACTTGTTAAAGTCTCCAAGTGTAAGTCTCCAAGAAGAGAGGTTAAACAGAAAAGAACAATTAAATAAGTAATGGCTGGGATGCTGGTTGAATCAACTCAACTTCCAGTCTGAGGCTGAGAATCAACACTAAATGTCTTACTTATAACTATATAACCCACCGTCCTCCTTACCACTGCAGCAGCTCGCTCTTCTCTCTGCGGTACCGCTGTTTCCATGAAGACCGTTAGATGGATGCTGCTATTGACCCTTTTACAGGTCATGTGATCGAATAGTTGATGCTTATTTTGGAAAAGGATTTGGGGTGTTTCCTATTCATTTGGACTTGGCAGCAAGGTTTTAAAACAGTTTCCCTGTATCCCAGTAACCCTAAATGTCTGGCTGTTGTGTTAATGGTTGCACTAATAATTATTTTTACATAATATATATATATATATATATATATATATATATAGTTAGTTATACATTTTATTGTTAGTATTATATTGTCATGGTTTTAAATGGACAATCCACTTGCATAGCTTGAAAAACGGTTGATTTGCTAAATATTTCCTTTGCCAGAATGCATGCGCATATGCTGAAACCTCATTATTTACAAACAGTAAATAGGGGTCTTTATTGGTGTGTGTGTGTGTGTGTGGGAGGGGGTGTAATATTTCTTTCCATCAGTATATAATCACACCTTAATTATAAATTGGGTAATGTTTAAATAAGAGCTCAAGCCATTCTGTTTTGAGAGTCTAAATATTAAATGTATCTCTTTCAGAAGGCTCTTTAAATGTAGAGCACTTAAAAAGGATTGCATTCATTACCCCAACAGACTATTAGCTGCCTCACTACATACTTTCACCTCTATGATATTTTACTGCTAGAAGTTATGCTCTTAAACTGTTCTGACAGCATTTTCAAAAGCATTTCTGCTTTAAGATAGGCTCGCTGAGAAGCAGATATGACAGTACAGTATTCATCACTTCCAGAGTATGGTACGGCCTAAAACTCACTTTAAAGCAAAACTATCCTCTCAATCTTAAAAATAAAAAAAATAAAACAACCCCCAACAAAAACAACTAACAAAAACATTCTATTACAAATGGCAAAAATGCTCACATTTATTGAATGTGTTTATCCACTGATACACAGTAATCACGAAGTGATTTCGGTAGAAACAATTTTAATGTGTATTATCATTAGTATTTAAAAGAAGTTGGCCTCTTTCGCTAGAAATAATAGTCATCCTATTTTGTCAATCCAAAATCCTAAACTGTCAATCCAATTTTTGTGTTGTAATTGTATCTTGAGAAAAATCTCCATGATTATTGATATAGACATGATTAGTTGCAAATATCATATATGTTAATCAGTCAGGGTTCTAAGCTAGTTATTTTCATGTGTTACTAATGAATTAATGACATTTAAATAGCGCTTTTCTAGACAGTAAGCACTCTGTATCTGGATGGGACTTCACTGAATCCACCACCTATCTGCAACATCACCTGGATGATGTGACGGTTTCCGTTCTGCGGCAGAATCCTTCTCATATACGGCTAACAAAAACAGGAGACCAATCAGAGAAATGTAGTAAATTAGAAAACAGGGATTATTAGGAGTGGGCAAATTTGGTCAGCATTTGGTTGGGGTTTCACCGCTATGCTTTTCAACAAAATGTCCCACATTTTTTAATGATGAAGAGTGAGGAAGTCTCATTTTAAAGATAGTGCTCCTTTACAGTACAGTGTCCCTGGGGTGGATTAGGGTTTTACTTTTAAACAAAGTTGCAGCCCAGAGCCCCTGGGACTAATGAAAAAATTTTTACTCTAAAAGTTATTTCTGTTCTGTTGTGAAGTTCCACAAGTCACTTTCCATTGTCTATGTAGAGAGAAAGGAGAGGTTGCTGCTTTAGTGCAAAGAGAAATAAAGAATAAAACACAAGACTATAAATATATATGGATAATTAAAAAAAAGAAACAGGTTATTCAAAGGTGCAGTATGTGATGTTAAAACGAGTTTGGCTCAGCCAAGTCTTTGCCTCAGACCTCACGCACACAGAACGTTGGCTATACGTCGGATGTGTTTCATGCTATATTAAGGTAGCAGATTCCCAAAGTTGTGATCTGATATGTTGAGTTCATTGCTTGGAGAATTGAGGGTACAATTTATTTTCTTGGAAACAATGCTCTGCCATGCGATCAAAACTATTTCTCTATCGTGTGTACTGAGAATGACCGATTATAAATAACAACTAAATATTAGACAAAGAGTAACTTGATGCATGGCTGCCAATTTTTGGAACAACATTTTCTCCCCTGGAAACATAACGCTTATGTGATGTGAATGAAATCGGGGGTCAACCGACTTCCTGGGTAGGTCTTAGCCAAAGACACAAAACCATTGACTTTATGTAGCATGGACGAAGGGCTTGTGATGTCATCCACAGGTTTCTGGCAAAGTTAAAAGAAGCTTAGAGTGGGAGTAGCCAGTAATCGAAACATGACTGTAGTGAAGGCATCTGATTGGCTTACGGTTTCATTTGAATCTTAAACAAACAAATAAAAAACAATAATTCATCCGTCAGAGTGTTCATCGAGGTCAAAACTAAGAATCTGATTAAAAAAAACCTAATGGAGCAAGGGATGGAAACATGTTTTTTTCAGCTCCTAAGTTGGTTAGTTTTAACATTAGAGTGAATGAGAACCTGCTCACTTCTGGAGTCAGCCTCAAGCGGCCGGTCGAGGAACTGCAGGTCAGTCACTTCTTATTACTCATTGAGAGGGAAAGCATTAGATTTCACACACATCGGCTCCATCTTTCATGTCAGCACCGAAGAAAACTTATAGCCAACCAGCAGGATCTATCAAAGTAAGGACTAGGTAATTTCTAATCAATCAACACACGCTCTAAAAAATTACTACCTGCACCATTAATTACTAAACCTAATCTGTTGATCCTCCAAAGCACATTTCTTAAGCACCTGACATAGTTACAGTCTTACTACTTTTTATTTTACTACCTCTGCTAGAATATTACATTTACTTGTAACTTAATAATTGACTTATAGAACATGTGTTACTGTATTTTGCAATGTTTGCTGTGTAACTTGGTGTGTTGCACACTTGGCAATAAACATCTTTCTGTTTCTGATTCTATATCTCCTTCAATCTCCTCTCAGACAAATGGGAAATTTTATTTGCCACTATATAAAAAAAACGTTAAAAAACTGTAGCACTAATTGGATTCTTCAAACCCAATAAATGGAAGTATGTTAGGGTATTTTCTGAAGAAACTAAATCGATTTTTCCCCTTTGGTCCCTCTTCTTCGCAACTCCTGTTTTGGCAGATGTGCAGTGCACTCTTTATACAGACGCTATGCACTAGCGCCCTCTCGAGCCATCTACGGTTACTGCATACTGCGGTGCACGACGAACCCCGTATTCGGTGCGCACAAACGTGTTGCCTCAACGAAAACCGTGTAGAAGAACAGCTGCGTAAAGTGCGCTTCTAGACAGCTTGGCATCTCAAAAGGCGAAAATCTCACTAGGCGTTGAAACTGCCCGCCGACGACTCAACCGAGCGCTTTGGCACCCGACGAGGGTGGAGAGGGCAGAGCTGGCGAAACTGATTGGTTTTCGATTTTAGCGAAGAGCCGCCTTATTTGACTCGGAACCGACTCAGCTTTTTCCCAGGAGAGAAAAGCAAGTTTGTGTGCGTGGACGCTGTCACCAGTGGTGGGGGACTAACTGGGTGGACACTGGTGAACGGAGGGGGTGGTGTTAGTTTGGTAGGGGGTAACGTTCTCCACGAACCTGGCCCTTTAAATGACCACCACCATCGTTGTGGACGAGGTGAGTTTACGAGCTGTTATTTGATTTCTTTCCCCCGCAGGTTGGTGTGGTTGGTCGGCGCTCCACTCCACCGGTGTCACGAATCCAACAGCGTTTGGATTTCCCGAGCTCTGTTCTGAAGGGTGTGGAGGGGGCTTTGTGTCAGTAATGTTCGCTTTATTTGTCGTTTTCTGTCCTGTGGGGTTTACGTGTGTACAATATTGGCGCTGGGTGGGTGTGTGTGTAAATCTCGGTTTCTCCGGCGAGAAGCGGCTTTCATGCGCCTCCTGTCAACACCTTTACTTTTCACCATTATCTTCCACCGCTGCGTTTATTACCAACGTCAGCTGTTTATATCATTTTAGATAGTATATGGTAAGTTAAGCTTTCGATACGTTGGCTGTGTGTCGTACACAGTGTACCGTTTGTCAAAATGCCCGCATTGTCTTGCCATCAGTGCGAGCAAGGCCTACAACAGCAACAGAGTCCTGGAGCTCAGTGCACAGCGCGTCATGGTACAAACCAACTGCTTTTCTGCCTCGTCTTCTAAGATATATTAGTGGGATCGAAATGAGTGTGATAAACTGTGTTTCTGTTTTGAGGAAACACGTCAAACAGTCGAGGAGTGTCCATCTCCTCCTCGCAGCAACAGGCCTCTTTTCTTTATCAGTTATGCTTAAGCTGTGCACTGGGTATATTGTGCATAAATGCATGATTGCAGGTTTTTAAAAGGCCAAATTCAAACAATTGTATTCTAACATTGCCTCAATACACAGACTTTTTAAGTGAGCCTGACTTAAATGAGGTTGCATTTCATTAAAGTTGCAGTTAAACTGCAGAGTGGTGGCCCTAAGTTTGACAGCCGAGATCCTTAAGGTCTCTACACACCTATTTGAATTTTCAATCCAAAGTTTCATGTATGTGAACGTGCCTTAATCAAAAACCATTGGTGCGTACAAAGAAAGGTTGGTTCTACCATATTGGCTTGGTTTTTTGCAAGTTCGTTGGGATGATGTGAGTGTGACAAAGCTGTTGCTCGGTACCGTTACAAAGACCAACTTTATGAAGAGCTGAGGAAGAAACCGGGAAAGAGGAGAATTTGGACATTCAGAAGCTCGTTTGGTTGGTGTCCAACCAAAAAGAGTTAGTTGACAAAGCCCACAAAGATTGTAAAATGTGGCTGTTTAGTGTAGTGATGTTAATTTTGATGCTTCGTTCTTTGGCTTCTGTTCGTTTACAAGATTGATTCATTTGAATGATAGATTTATGTCATTTTTATGCAAAATAATCTGATCTACTTGCAACTTTTGTGTGAAAGACCCAGGTATCGAGCAAAATACACAATCTGAGTAAAAGAACTCACTCACCTTTAAGGTCTCTACACAACTATCCGAATTAAGATTTGTTCGATCGATCGGATTGCTTCTCTGCTGGCTGCATTTCACATTTGAGAGAGTTTATTTACAAGTTGCATTTACCTTTTCTGCTTCACTCAAAAATTTGTTATAGTTAATCAGTGAAAAACTACATTTCTACTAATACATGGGTTGAAGTCTACTAACACTGTGAACAGCTTCAATTACAAAGTACAACCCACACATGAGGAAATTTATTTCAATCAAAAAAAATTCCTCACTTTTACATACAATAAATTCCCTTTTAATTTCTTAGCTAACTAAGAGCTTTTTATTCATTTATAAATTGCCACCAAATATCAATTGTCCTTCCATTCAATTGGGTTCTAGAGAATGCTGAGCAGCTCCCGTTTGATTGGTCACCTGTATTCTAGGTCTGAAAGTTTTAAATGAAATTTGTGACATCACAAATAAGACCATATGAGTGTCTAGTTAATGGATGGTTATTGTGATCAACAAAACCTAAGTTTTGTATTATATATTATACATTTGTGCACAATTTAACTCTAATGCTGTTTAAACAGCAGGAACAGTGAGATTGAACAGTACTTCAACATACTGTTGAACAGTGATCAGTCATCTAATGAAAATGTTTTTGAACGCCATGCTTTTTTTTTATCTGAATAGTGGTTTCAAGGTTAGTGTCTGCAGAACCCAGGGGTACATTAAAATAGAAAAGCAAAGCTAATTTTCTCAATCCATGGTCTGTTCTATGGTCCAAACCTGCCATATGTTTAAAGATGATTGGCTTGGGTTTGCTTTCAGAGGAAGTGAATATACGTCTGAGACAAGAGTTTCTATTCAGAGCCGTTGAATTTAGGTTATGTAGTTGTGCTCTAGGATAAGCCTGCATGCATCCAATCAGAGTTATAGACTAGATGCGTCTAATAACCTGCAATGCTACGACTGAACCTGATTTTCTTTTCAGAGCTGTATATGTTGCACATTTTGCACACATATAATCTCCCTCTCATATATAACAAATCCTAAAAAGGGTTCATGCCAATGTAATCTAATGGTAAGTTAATTTATTGTGTATTGAATTGATTTTCAAGCCAAAATGAAAATGTGTACATGCATTTAATTTATTGCTGATCTTACAAGTTAATTAGCGTGTCTATGTATTTTCCCTTGAAAAGGGAAAGCTTCTGGAGACCTGAATGTAATTACAGCCCTACCTTCTCCTCTGCACTAATTAAATGATGGGCAGACTCCTTTATTCCATAGGAAGTTTAATTAAAATGACATTTCTTTGACAGTTTGTGTAATATCCCTCTTTACTGCAACAGATGGTTTGCGAAACGGAAGGTGTATCAACTGGCTGAGCACTTTGTTTTGCTTTGTTGGGCAAACAGTCCGTTGAATGGAATTGATTAATTATTCATAGGTTTTGAATTTTCAGCCTCACATCACTCTCTCAATTTCAACTCAGTTTCCCCTGGTTTCTGATCTTTATTTTAACTGACATAATTGATAACTGTTTCAATATTCATTATTTTACTTCTTTTTGAAACTACATCCAGAAAAAATAAATGTGATCCAGGGTGTTTTCCAACATTTTATCTTGAAAGGACTTGCCATTTTGTTTTTGAAAATAGATTGATTAAAATAATAGTTGAAGTATAATACGTATTTGGAAAGAAACAAGCGGAGTGCTGATTTATGTCATAACAGTGACCCGTTTCAATTGTGCGCAGTGACGTGGATAAACCCTGACTGAACATATTTCTCTGTGTGATTAGCAAGGGATAAAACAAAACCTCACTGATTGCGCTGGGCCAGCTTATTTCTGCACAGCTACTAAAAGAAGATTACGACTCCAATAATGCTAATTCTGACATAATCTGTATTAGATGAATTAAGAGCAACTTTGCTTTAATATGCTGCCCCCTGGAGAGCCCGAATGACTCTTTTTACCTCCACCAGTCATAGGACAGCCATCCATTGTTTGTGTGTTTGGTCTCAAAAATGTGACAAAAACTACAGCGTGATTTGCAGGTTTTACGATATTTGATCCTTCTTTTGCACAATAATTCTTTAACAGAATAATTTAGATTAGTTGGATAGCTAACTGTATGTTGGTTTGAGGAATTTTTTGAGTTTGAGAAAGCTTTAGCCAGTTGGGAATCTGTTGGGAATTAGTTTGAAACAGTTTGAATCAATGTAAAAAGTATTTTTATAGTTTAAACATTTTGTTGCTTAAACCACAATGGACACAAACCATCATGTTATTAGTCAGACTTTTGCTACGTCTGAATCCGCTCACTATACACACGTTTGTGGGTGTGAAATGGGATTTGGGGTGTCCCAAACCATAGTGTACATAAAAATTGTTCCATTGGTGTGTGTGTACTTTTTCCGGTTAGATTCTGAAGTGCAGATCCATGAATGCTCAACCGGCTGATATTACCCAGAATCCCCTGCGCCCGGGAAGAAGGAGCTTTCACTGGGACACAAACAAAAAAGCTCTGTGTGTAATAAGATTCCTTTTTAAAGAAGACACACAGAAATAAATAACATCAACATAGAGCGTGCTTTATTCATTATTAGAAATTTTTTAATGAAGTAATGAAAAAGCAGAGTTCTCGCACATGTCGCGCGTGATGACATGGCAAAACCACTTCCGGCACGTGATGTTTTAGTGCATCTCAGATCGTGCACACTCTCGTCTCACACATAAAAAAAAGTATGGACATTTTCTTTTGAAAATGAGTAACTATTTTAAGGGTGTAGTGCATAGTGTTCAAATTGGAATGCAGCATTTGGGTTCTGAGAAGATGGTTGTTGGGGTAAACAGCCTTGTGGCTATTGAATTGGTCAGTGAAATATAATTCTCCTCTTGTTAATATGAGTCATAAAGCAATCCCCATGTCTTAACTACTTTTCTAAAGTAAGATATAGAGCTTTGAAAATGGTTGCTAGGGTAAACTGTCTGGTTGCTATGGAGTGGTTGGTGACATAATCAAACATCTACATTGCCAGCCATGACCAACAACTCAACCCATGTGTCTCTAGCTAATGCCTTTGAAAATGAATGACAATAGTCTCAAAACATTTTCATGATAATGTTAAGGTAATGATGCCATTTGACTCCTTCTAGAGCCTAGAGATAAAATGTTTTTGTACCTTACTTTGCATATTATTGCTCAGACTTATAAGTTACTTAAGTATTCAGAGTTTGAAGTTTCTATGAGATTCTCATATTGAGCTACAGCTTGACAAATTTAACCCCATGTTAAGTCGTCCTAGCATTCCCAGTGATTTCCCAGAATCCCTTAGTGGTACTAGTATGAGGAGATATAGCAACCAGAGTCAGACCTGAGCAATTTGCAAAAAGTTTTAAGTCAGAAGCTTCAAGTGTCTAGGAGGATATTGCGTTGGAAATTTTGAAGAGAAAAATAAGATGTGTTAACTTTCTCAAACACAAATACACACATTTATTTAGCCAATGTCATAGTTTATCAACTATTTGTGTGATGTAGTTTAACTCTAGGTATACTTGGTTTGGTGCATGAGGTTATTTATATTTATTGGTGGTTAAATTAATGGTCATTAGGTGGAATTTAAACACTGAAAACCCTAATTTGTATTGAAGTTTAATAGTATTAAATTTTAGTTTAATGTTAACATAATAAAAAAAAATTTCAGTCTTAATGCAAGTAAGACAAACAAAATGATATGTTTGGAATTCAATAACACATTATTCCATAATGGAAAAAACAAACTGTTGCATCAGTTGAAAAGATAAGTTTCACGAATTAGTTATTTCCTAATAAATTATTCTAACATTTACTAAATTCTATTCCAATTTTTTCACTTTTGTTAGAGCTCGTTGTAGAGTACTTGTACTTTTCTTACTCTGATTGGACATCAGCCTCAAAGTAGAGACTGCTGAGGGGATTAGGGAAACAGCACTAAATGTTTTCATGAGTGTCCTTTACATTGAATTCTAATAAAGCAATATGTTGCTGTAGTTGAGATGTAGTTTTTAAATGGAAGTTGTTTGTGAAATTATTGCTGAATTCATGGTAAATTATATATTTTTGGAAATGCTCATTTATTTGTGCTTTTGTGATTTACAGACAACTGATTCCACCAGTCCTTTCCTAACCCAGCTTTAGTCTACAGCATCTCCATCATCCAGGTAAGGCAAAACTCTGTGGTACAGAACACACGTCTAATGTACAGTATGTACTCCCATTTCTGAACTGCTTTAATTCTCACTGTACACTTGTAACCACACGGGGGAGCTAGGGTAATGGCAGGGCTCAGATTCAGATTCTCTGTGAGAAGTAGCCATGGCAACCATCAATTGCTGTCCACTGTTCAGTTTTCTTAATCAAGGAGTGAAGCCTCCTTGTGGATCAGAGCTAAAATGAAGAGAAGTTATGTTATTTTACCTCTTGCTCATAATATCTAGATGAGAGGTTTGGTTTGTTTTCAAGAATATTTGCAACAGCCAACACAAAAAGATGT
Source organism: Danionella dracula (assembly GCA_900490495.1). NCBI lineage: Eukaryota > Metazoa > Chordata > Actinopteri > Cypriniformes > Danionidae > Danionella > Danionella dracula. Next base: position 2,379,816 of record UELW01000633.1, read on the forward strand.
TGCATGAATAAGACCAGAAGTTTTCTTAAGGGTAATTTTCCAAAACGAATCAGAGCACAGCTTTACTTTGTGAATTTTCAAGTAATTTGGTAAAATAGATCTGGTAAAATATAATGTTTTACCATTTCCTTTCATTATATCAGAACTTCTTGATCATTTACTAAAATAACCATCATATATTGCTGCAATATATGCTGCAAAAATGTGAAACAAAAAAGTCAAAGTAATAAATAATGTGCAGAACAAATGTTGACATTAACAAAAAATGCAAATGTACAAAATACAAATACAAAACTACTGAGGCATCACAGCGCACTTTGTTGAAATTGCATTTGTTCAGTCAATCGGTTTAAAACTGAGGAACGACAGAACGGCAAGTGTGGATCACTGTCTCGAAGTGGCGAGAGAATGGAAAAATCGAGGGCAAGTTAAAGCACTCTTACGGTGCTCGTAACATGTTTGCTGCCACGAGACTAACGTTACTTCCATGTGAACACCTCTCCTGCATGGCCCTTGTGTTGCACTGAACGCTCAGGTTTCCATTGATGGCAGGAGTTTTTAAAGTGCGCGTGCTAAATGTTGGGATTAGATGGTTGGGCATTTAAAGCAGAGTGTATCCGTGCGAACGTGTCCACTGTCAAGGTATGCTGCATAAAATAAAAATAAGTTCAGGGGAATGTAAAACAATATTAAAAGGTTGAAGAAGAAATAAATGTTGTTGAACAATATAATGTAAATGAAATAAATGTTCTCCTGCTCAGTGCTATTACCAGTCTTCTACCACTTGCAAAACTATGGAGTGAACAGCAGACGATCAGCCTATAGTTAAATTCAAACATGATTTACCTCAGACTATCTTAAAAGAAGGACAGCACTAATATCACATGGCTGAAGATCACTACTGCAATTGTTTCAAGGTTTTAAGACCTAAAGTTTCTTCCCAAAGATGAAAGGAATGAGGCTTCACTAAACAAGCTGTTAAGAGACCTGGAAAACAAGTTTGAAGAGTTTGAAGAGACCACAAACTTATAACAAAATAATGTTGTTTACATGACAAAATCTGTGTCAGAGAAGTTAATCAAAAACATTCAAAAAACAATCATATTTTGAATTTATATATATATATATATATATATATATATATATATATATATATATATATATATATATATGTATATATATATGTATATATATATATGTGTATATATATATATATATATATATATATATATATATATATAGATGTAAAAAGTTTCAGTCTTGTCATTACGATTAATAAAAAAATTGGTGGGATTTATTCGTAAAAAAATTTGTATCGATGGACAGCACTGTATGTATGTATGTATATATGTATATGTATATATATGTATGTATGTGTATATGTATGTATGTGTATATATATATATGTGTATATAAATTAGATCAAAGTTTTTAATCTTAAAATCAATTATTGAACAGAATACTATTTCTACCCTAGTCTATGTTTTTTCTGTATTTAACCATCAATACAACAGTTAAAGAAGGATCCTGCTTCTTAGTGGGATCACTTACCACATGGTGGCAGTACAGGACTCCGCAACAGAGGCTGTTTAGTTTTGTTTTTCAACGTCATTTTCCTTCTCTGGCCGTGTTGTGCCAGTCTAGACTGGAAGAAAGCCCCTCGCAGATTCCTGCCACCTTACATCAGCTGACTGAGTTACAGAGTGAGGGGACGTATGGGGTCTGGTTCGGAAAAACACACTAGAAGGAAAACACCTTCTGAGACTGCGCGTTCAATCTTGCACAAGCACACTGTCTGGTTGGATCTCAAGACAGACAGGAAATGTACCCCACTTGCTGTGGTCACTTCTGGTTCTTCCATTTCCCTCAGTGTCTGAACGACTGTGGGTTTAATTCATGCATGACTTGCAGACAAGCTCTCTCAGGCCAGATCATACGCCGTCTGATGATTCTGTAATAATTACATAGCATCTCAGTGTCGACCATGTGACATTCATTGCTCCAAAAATACATGCAGAAAATTTCGGTAATTTCTCTGCTAAAAATATCTGCTGAGAATAACTCAAGGGCATGTGACCGTTTTTGCTATTTTTGTTGACTGGCTAAACAAGGTTGTTATTAAACAGATGGATGTGCGGTGAATACCCCACACTTAAGTTCTTTGCTCTGTGTGTGTTGTGAAAGGCTTAGAGGGAGCTTCAAAAAGTGCCAGGTCACAATGACTCGGCAGCTCTCAAAACATGAGTCAGCATACCGTTTCTGAAACCTGTGTAGCAGAACTAGGGTACAACAAATCATTCTGTATTCCTGAGGGTGGTTACATGTGGTTTTATTCGGTGGATAAACAAAGTGTTCTTCCTGGCAGAGGCAACTGATCTCTTGGGATTCTGTGTCTTGTAACATCAGCTTGTATCACTTCCCTGAAACACCTCCTGGCAGGTTAAGTTCAGATTTTATGTTTTGCACTTTTAAACTGGTTTGCAAATGAAGTAGTTTGTGCTACATAATCTTTAATAATCCTCACTCTGTTTTAGGCTATGTTCAAACAGCAGGTCTTAATGCACAATTTTGAAATTTTGAATAAAATCCAGCTTTTTTTTGTATGCTCATGCTCACTACACACAACACAACTTTTCTGTCTTATGTATGAATGCAATCCAGCTCGATGTGAGGCGTGCATGCTCAGAAAACAGCTTTGATAACGAAAGTAAACATGGACAAGAAAGTGATTCGAGGTGATTTTGTCGTTTGTTCAAGTTCATTTCTGATTGGAGCTGCCATTTAAAACAAATCACATCAAGAAGAAGACAAACAATAAATATGTATTACTTCTTTACTTTTCTTCCAATGTCTGCGTCAGCCATGATTGTTGTGAAGCTTCTGGCCATCTCCCAGAAATGTGATGTCTGTCCTCATACAATGATTTAAAAGAGGGGTTAATGTGACCTGGCTGTTCAGAGGTCGCTTTGCAAAGAAAAAAAAAACTCATTTGTTTCACAACATGGATTTTCTGTGGTCTGATGTCCTGAGTATGTAGTGGGTAGGCTGGACCCATTGATTATCAGCCAAGCACCTCCCGAAGTCTCTAATTGGATAATAAATCAAATTTTTAATAATTCTACTGAATTCAAATACCTTTCTAAATGTTATATTTGTTATAAACAAACACAATTACAAATAGTATTGTTTATTATGCTACTACACGATAACTAAATGTTTGCAGTTTTATTACAAGTTTACGTTTAAACTTTCTCCTACAATTAAAGTATTTTGTGCCATCTTTAATTACTGTATATTTACAAATGGAAAACAAAATAAAGTAGTTTGATCATGTTTAAGTAGATAAATGAAGCGAGTAATATTTTAATGCACTCAAACATGTTTATAGTTGCCTGGTCTTTTAGCACTGCTTGGCAGATAAACGCATGCTTTGGATGGTTTGCGAGCTGCTATGAACAGCGAAGCACCCAGGAATGCCATTCTCAAATCTAACGTTCCTGTTGCAGGAATCTGAGAGAGTCTCTTGTGGAATTTGGGAAATCCCAATTATGCACTGAAATGAAAAATGAAAGTACTTAATGTGTATATTGTGTTGTACATTTAGGAGGAAGCTGTGTTCTTCAGTGTGTGTTCTTGCTGATTTAATGGTGCTATCTAAGTTCATAGTCTCTTGTCTCTATGAGGTATACAGTCTGTCCCATTGCTTTAAAAAGCTTTATGTTTTACTGCGGTGCCTTTCAGCTCAAAGTTCAGAGCACTGTAGGTTTGCTGTGATCACATACCTTTCCCAGGAAGCACACAGTAAGTTAGCTGAGATCCATATATAGCTCGTCATTGAGGTTTTTCTCTTGTCATGTGATTTCTGTGATGCTTACATGAAATATCTTTCTCAGGAATTTCACAGTGCAAATAAACTCATTCTGAAGTATCTAGGGTACTTCAACAATGTTCCGAGGGAACTTTGGTTTCCTCAGAATCACACTACTACATTTTTCAGAGAGAAGTTGCAAACAATGCAAAAATATACTTGAACCATTTACAGTGTTCATCAACATTTCAGCTGCAGATATAAATGGCAACAAACCAAAAAAAATTCCAAGATTTTAGTAAACTTGACCTGGAAAAATGTATGGCTATTCATACAATAGAATAGCTTGTGATTGCCAGCAGTGATTGCACTGGCACCCTAGAGTCAACTTTGACCCAAGTCAGACCAGGCTGACCCTTCCCATGATTAGAAGGGGGGAATTGGACTGCTGTCCTGGGAACGAGGTGCTGCAGCTGACACCTGTGTGTTATGCCACCAGCACACTAAAACATTTCTCAGACTTGCAGCAGAACACTTGAAACAACAAACTATGCTCCCCAACCCTAAGTAATGAAATAGTTTTAAGCCCCCCAAAGCAAAACCCTCCAAGTAGATGTCAGATAACACTCTTGGCTTTGACTTGGCTGTTGGGGCGGTTGTCGTTTGTGCTCTGGCAAGTAGGTTAAGCTCCTGGAGCTCTGACCTAATTTTAGTTCCTTTCCACGCTCTGTCCTCAGCAGAGGAAAGATTTGAGGGAAGAGGTGTGGCTTCCCAAAACTTGGAGCGCTGATGCACTGAAGCTTCAGGGGCTTTGTCTCCACCGATTCACGGCAGGTGAAACTAAACATGATCTGATCTGGAAGATGCTGGTATTACTGAAAGAGACTGGTGTGTTCTCAATTTGAGTGGTTTCAGAAATGCTTTTCAGGTTAAAAAAATAGGTTCATATTATTATTTTTTTAATAAATATAAAATTTGTGTTATGTTATGCATTCCTCCATATGACGTTTGTATTTGTGCATGTGACAATGACTCCTGTGAGTAGCCAAATACATGTTAAAACTTGTACACAATTATAGTTTCCTTTTGTGTGCTTTGGGGCAAGTTGTTCCAGCTGTTGAAAGTGTGTTGTTGTTTTTTGCAATTAATATGACTCTCAAAATGCACATTTTTTTTAATACCTTCACTGTCATGAGATTTTCATTTATAGTAAGTTGTGCAGCCATTGTGTAATCCATGGTTTCTTAGAGACAGAGGGGAACAGCTAATGGTCTGAAACAAAAACATCTTTACTTTTAAGGGTGATCAATGCAAATTAGTGTCTCTCAGAATATAATATATATTTAAAATGTATTCAAATGGTGATTGACCATATACTTTTTTTACTTAATTTTTATTTATTGATGGACACTTAACTGGCTAATAATTCCCACAATCCACTGCCTCAATTCCCACAAAGGTAATTTATCCCAGACAGCGCAAACTCATTTTTTAAATACTAAAAATGACTGAAAATGAGTATCTACTTTAAGGATATAATACATGTAGGCAAATTTGAACATGTTGCATGATTTTTGGCACCATACCTGGAATTTACAGGAAGTTCTGCAATAGAGGAAGAGATTCCAACAAAACTTCTCGTTCTGTGCCTGTGTACAGGTCAAGTAAGTGCATTTGTTAAAAACAGCATTCGTTTTGGTCTGTATCTGTTTATGATTTATTTTAGCCTCCATGTCCGTTGATAGAGATACTGCTCACCTAGTCACCTGCCTTGGTAACTCCACTAATTGGATCATCCCAGCTTAGCTCTTTGCATATAAACATTGCTCGCTTTCTTTGCTATCTTATGAAATGTTCCAAAACAGTTGTGTTACAAGATATAGTAATACATTTTTTAGATAAAAAAAAAAATGATTTTTAGGAATTAATACAAGAAAAGTTCATTTAAAATGTAATAAAAGTTTCAAATGATAAATGTTGTGATTAACAGGTCTGAACCTGATACTAAGAGACTGTTCAATCTATATTAATAGAGACAAAGCGGTTTGATGATTTGCATTTTTAGTGAACTGGAATTTTTGTCACACCCAAGACCTTTCTCCTCTTTGTGTCTTGTTGGATGTACACATGAAGCTTTCCTTATCTCCATAGTTAAAATTGCAAATCAAGAAGCTTGTGTGTTTTGCATATGAAGCTTTTAGGAGATGATGTAAGTGATACAAAGAGCAATAGTCCGTTTTCGTTATGTAGAATCCAAACTGGTTCTAGAATCTTTTTAATTTATTAGCATTCAAACCAAGCTTTTCATTTCAGAAACTACTCATTATTTCTCTTTTGACCAAGTTGTGTATAAGTGTGTGAGTGTTATTTGGGTCAGTAAGCACAGAAGACTCAGACTTTAGCTGCTGCTTGAACTAAAGCAAAGCAGTCAAATGTAGTTCAGCAATATTATTAATAGTTAAAAATAGTTCATATGAAAAGTGTATAAGCTCAAAAACTGTTCAAACTACTCTTTGGCATTGCCTACTTTGGACCAGAAAAAGGCCTCCTGCTGTAATAAACCCTTGTCTCAATGCTTGTAAATAAATTACAATTATATAAATACCAAATCATTTTGAGCTCTAAAACGTACTTGTTTGATTGTTGCTTCAGCGCTTTTTTGTGAAAATATAATTTTTGGTTAAGTCTTAATTATGTCACTGCAGAGAGCACATGGCAGTCAATGTGCAGTCTTGATGCTTGACTGATTGATTAATTGCTCCTTTGCATTGAACCTTGTGGTAAGATTATTGGCTGTCCCGAGACACATCCGATGGGGGATGTATCGTCCACAGACTTCTGCAGAACTAGTGGCTGGTTTGGGAAAGCAGCCGTGAGTTTCCCCACCTGTGCAGCTGATATCTGCAGCAGCTCTTCTCAGCAGGAGTCTAAAGGAAAGCAGGTCAGGAATCCTCAGCCAGGGCTGTGAACCGCCTGCCTTGAGCAGTTTCACGGCAGAGGTGTGAAAGCCCTGCCGTATATCTCCCTGACCTCCTGCTGTTTTACCGGAGAGACACCACAGACCGTCTCCCTCACCATTAATTAAAGCTCTGCAGCGTTATTCAATGACCACCATAATAAAGCCGCCACTGATCCTGGCATAGCAATTGCCTAGATTAGATCCAGCATGTGTTGAGTATTACAATGATACCTTGTACTTCTTACTGTTGTTCAGTAATAGCTTGCTAATAAGTTGTTTTTTTAGTATAGTTGGGTGGCTAACAGAGATATCCATCAAATTTTCTGGTTTGGTTGGCTATGTACATATTATTTAAATATGTGACGTAAACTTTAGCAATTGCATAAAAACAATTTAAAGTTCTGTGAAAGTTCAATTTGATTTATTGCTTTTTTTGTGACATAAATAATGGTAGGTAATGTTTTAAAAGACTTCTGAAATTATATTAAGAAATCTTTAATAATTTATAGTGGTTTCATATAGCTAATTTCATTTTCACATTTGTCATTTTATATATTTATTCGCACTATATAACAATAGTATTGTAATGGTGCTTCACTGCAAGAACTGTAAGCCTAATTAAAAAGTTAAGACTAATAAAATACTAATTAAAAACCCTTAAAAGGTGTGCATGAATGCAGTTTTGTTTATTTGTATAAGAATAAAACTGAAGTGGTGTCTCTGCACCCAAAACAAATAAATAGGATTACAATTTTTTGCTGTCTTTTTGACTTCAGTTTTGGTGTTTGGATTGTAAAGAACCGACAACCAAAATTATTGTTCCCGCTCAAATTAAAATATTATTTTTTTGACTTTATTTTGATTATTGTGGTGGGCAAGTCTTTCTTAAATCATCATGTATGCTTAAGTTATGCCTGTATTCGGTTTTTTTTTAGTTGTGTGTACATAGAGCTTAGAGGCGATGTGTGATGTTTGTGTTGGGGGTTGAGCAGGGTCAAGTAAAGCAGTGTAACGGTCAGCTGGAAGCGTCAGCAGAAATCTGGCCCTCTGTAGATGTGAGCGAGGTCATGCGGTGTGCTGCTCAGAGGAGCTCAACAGCACAATGTCACTTCCTGGAGCATCAGGTTACACCGGAAGAAGAGCTTCCTGGTAAACCTGCTGAAGTCTGGGTCAGTGAGAAATGGGGCTGATGTTTTTTTGTGTGGAAATGCAGTTTGCTTACTTAGCAGGAGTTCTATACCGACTATATAGATTTGTTATATTGGAATGACATAATTTAATAAGTTGTGTTTGTTATTTATTTTTTATTTGGGTTAGGGTAAGGTTAAGTTTGCCCTTTGTATGAAATGATTGATTCGCGTCATCATTGGATGAAACCTGGAAAATATTTGTATTTAATCATAAATTAAATAAATGTTCAGTTCACTAATCAAAATGTATGCATCATTTAAATTGCTTTTTTTAGTAACTCACATTTACCGGTGTTCCTATTTGTACGTTAAAAATGCTTGAGTGAATTATTAATAATTTTATTGCCTTTTATTTTTTATTGCATTGCCTTTTAATACATTTTGCATTGTTTCACTATGAAACTCAACCAATTGCGGTACTCCGCTGCCCTCTACCAAAATTACTTACTCTTTACAGCATTTTAGAAGAGTTTTAGCGTCTTTTTGTGGGATTTTTTATACTTGTGCTCGTGAAAACACATTTTTATAGATGGGGCAAGAAAAACGCTTTGTTTCAAAAATATCTGGGTACGTGTGGCCTAAATCAGCGAATAGCCCCCGAGTTAGTTGATCTTCAATGTACTGTAAAAAAAAAAGTGAAACAGCCAGACAGTGATAGGTGAACTGAGATAAAGCAAGAATGCAATTTGAATTTTTTTTTACTTGTTATTTAGATCATTTTTTCAATTGACCTTTTCAAATGTGTTTTATTTAGCATTTTTAATTCGTCAACTTTTGTTCTGAGACCTTACACAGTTTTTTTTACATGAAACTACAAACATTTAAATGTTGAATTGCATGATACTGTTAAAATTGGTCTGTCTTCCCAACTGAGTCATGTAACTCTATCCGAGGGTGAGAAGGGAAGTCATGTAGAGAGCTCCTGCGTCACAGGCTGCCTTGACCATGTCTCGCGTCATCTCAAATATCTCCAAACCTCCTTGCTTGAACATTCCCACTAGGACAAATACATTTTGGAACAGCCGTAAAGCATGCCCTGATAGTTCCAGTACATGTCGCTCTTCTCATAAACTAAGACGTTTTTGATTCTTGTGGATGGTTTGTTCAACTGTGGAAAAAGACTGATAGCTGTGTTGGGTCATGCATGTACTTACAGCTCTTAATATTCCAGATATTTGCCTCTCACTCCTACAAGAAACTTTGGTGTTATATGACTTCAGGGGTTCCGTTTGTTCAGCTTCCTCTGACCATACAAGGAAGCAGCCTGGGGGAGGAAGTGTGCAGTTGTGAAAGAAGCCGGTTACGCACTTTTTCTGTTCTGGCCTGTTTGCTTGTTTAGTGCCTGATTAGGATGGTTAATTACGATTGACCTGCCGCTGGCTGCAATCCCAAAAACAGTGTTTGTACTGCATCACAATGGATCACATTTTGGCATGGCAGACAAATCTGCCCCTCCAGACTCCCTCAAACACAAAGGATCCGAGCAGTTTAGATTCTCCCAAGCATGGGTGATTTCATGAAGAGGCGATTGTGATTGATCTTTTGAACACTCAATTCCCAGAAGAAGATGGTGGATCTAGGGTTTATTGTTGTTTTTTTATGTTTATTGCATTGCAGATGTCCATCAGCACATATGTGTCTCACATGTTTTAAGATCTGGTTTTCCAGCTACCTGTTTATTTGTAACTGTAGAATGTTATTCTTCTGTTTCTTTCCATCCATGCCTTAAAAATGTGTCCTATGTTGTAGATCCGGAGAGGGCACGGCTCTCCCACACATTTATTTTGTACGTGAATGTCTTTACTCAAGGCACTTCCTGACCTCATCCTCCTGTCAACTTCATTCCAGGCTTTGTAGGCGCAAGGTGATTGCTCATTTTACCTCCTGCCCACACTTTTAACCTCACCCTGGCTGTTTTGCACAGTTGGCAAAATGGGTGCCTCCTCCCAAGGCTCTAGAAAAACACGCTTTTTTGCTTTTTTGGCGCTGATGACATGTTTATGCATTGATTGGAGGGGTGTATGAGCATTCTGCCTGGGCTCTATTTTCAGTATCTGTTGCTGGTTGAAGGAATTTACATGGGGATGTCTGACTGGGACTGTTGCTTTGAATAGTGTCAACATTTGCATGCAAACTCCGTTGCTAATTCAAATTGGAAAAATAAACTCAACGGATTGGTTGGCTGGTTAATTTGCACTGTCATCTAATTTAATTTCTTTGCCAAGTAAAAACTATTCTTTATCTATTGGACTTGTATTAATCTAACAATAAATAGTTTTGAAACGAATAAATACAGAAGGTGTCAAATTTTTCATTTTGTGTAACATTAACAATATTGCTTCAACCAGGTAGTATTCAAATATTTATCATATCAAAATAGCTTTAGATTAAGCGTGTAGAAATCTCTTTGGTAATATTGTTCCACTATTTGCTTCTGATTGCATAGAACGTCCTTTTCGCAAGCGTGTCTTTGAGTGACCCTTGAGTCGTATTTTGTGTTGATCGGCCAACATTAACCTGCAGACATTATAAAACTATTCAGATCTTCGATACATATTCCATTTCATGTTTGTGGCCAAGATGATGAAGGAAATAGCTTGTGTTGCCTAGCGTTACAACTTTAGCCCGACCAAAGTTACAAATGATGGTTGTTTGATCAGATTCAGAATTTTTTAAACCAAAAGTATTTCTGCACAATCGATAAGGCTCCTGTTTTCAGAAGAAACTCTTCTTTGTCTAATATTTCTTGAATTAATAGACTGTTTAAACTACCGTATATTGAGGAAAAATGCTATCCCCAATTATTCCCAAGGTTCTAATCAGAATCGTTCCTAACATAAAAAAATGTTCCGGTGTGATATTCTGCTAAAAAAGGCAGCTTAAATTAGTCTAAATAGTAAATAAGAGCCTTTGTGGGATGACAAAATAACTTTCACTAGATGTCAACACTTTTAAAAGAAAATTCTTAATTAAACCTTTTTTTGGAATTTAGATTGATAATACACCACAAAATTATGTATTTATATAAAAATGTATGAAAAACATTCAATTGATTTTATTTAGCATTAAGGGTGGTTGGGATTTACAACAGGCTATTGAATTCCATTCTTGTATACAGCAAGCTTTTCTGAAATTTAACTAGCAGTTTTTTTTAGTAGTGTACTGTTAGATGTTGCAATAGTCTCCCATTAGAGTAATTATAACTCGCATGTATTGGTTAGACTTGTTATGGAACACTCATTGCAGTAGCATTCCTGCAATGCCGTAGACTTTAACATAAATGCTAAATGAATTCCTTTGCAAAATTTACTGTTATTAAAAAGTGGATTAACTGGATCTATCGAGATTATTATAAATCCTTCAATGTCTGACTTTTTTGTTAAACGAGTTTGCACAGGTTCATGAGGGTGTAGTGCAGTGAGGCACACACTGGCTGCACCAGCTCCACCTGTCTGATCAAACATTTCACTCGGGTTGAGTATTACTCGTCAACCACTAGAGTTCATCATCAGACTTAAACTGCTTTTACAAAATTGAGCTTTTTTGCACTTATTTATCCCGATGGAATCATTTGTGATCATGCATGGAAAACATTGCATAAATCTGCCCAAAACAACTCCCACCCAGCTCAGCCGTTGTCTGTTTTCCTGTCATCCTCTGGCTGTGTGCTTCTCTGCACATCTGGCTGCCTATCGTCCCTCGTTGGTTACACCCTGACACACGCACACGAACGCGCTGTGAACTCTGATGTGAACAAACACCATCAGCTCCTCCTGAAGGAGAGAAATCTTATTCATTTCCTCTCCCCCCTCAAGAGCGCTGCTGCTATGCTGGAAAGTCCTGTAAGCTCAGGAAAAACACTGCTGGCATCTCGCTGCACAGCTGATCAAGCGCCGTGTGTTTTCGGTTTCTGATTCTCGTAAGAAGCTTAGGAGCAGCTGAGCGCAGAAGGCTGGGGGAATGCAGCGGTCCCCCACATTGTTTCTATGTAAACTTACCATGAACTCTTAGAGTCCATGTTTTTACACACTGTCGCTGTGCACAAATAACCGTCCTCGACAGGTAAAAGCGTGCATCTCGGATTGATTTGGTGAAACTAAATCAATAAGCCGTATGTGTTGCTCTCCAATGTATTGGATTTTTAGGAGTGTTTGTGCCCTGCTTTTAAACTATTTACTAAAATAAACAGAAAAAACCTACAACTCCAAGGAGTACTTTCATAGATAAAAAGTTGATGGATGGAAGTTTTAGCTGGCTTATGCATAACTACATTGATGCATGTGATCGTTGCTTAATGGTTTTGGGGTGCATTAATATGAATGCAAAAAAAAAAAAAAAAACAATGCTCATATTAGATCTCTTGTATGCATTAAATGCACTTTTTTGTTGTTTCTATGGTTAAAAAGTGCAATTTGGAAATATTTTTTAAGACCAAATTTTTTTTAATATTTAGGTTTGCTGTATTTTTCAGGAATGTTATGTAGCGAATTTAGTGCTTGAATATTTTATAAATGTAAATAAGGTTTTGTGAATTGTAAAAAAAGATTATAATTGCGAACAAAAATGGTTTGAAAACAACACCAGAATTTATTGATCAAGTTATTTAACACGGTCTCTTTTTCAAGTGCAGAAGTATTGTTTGAAGTACGAAATACAGTTTAATACATTTGTGAATTCAATCACGTGCAATTGTCGATGTGGTTCTACAGATGCGCCTCCTTCAGTAAACTCATGCCATTTTTGCACTGTTCTCCTGTTTAAAAATTTTTATAAATAAAACATGCATTGTCAAACACAGTGTCCTTTCATGCACACACAAACTGTGTCCTGCAGACTAATATCCTTTAGTTTGCATTCATCGATCTAACTTTGCAGGCACTAACTGCTGTTTTCGTGTGGATATTTTTTACACCGATTTTTCTGCCAAGCTAGAGCAGAATTTTCACGCGCATATCAGCCAATCATGTTCCTCTATGACGTGATGACTCACAGGAGCCAACAGCCAATAGGGGATAGACAAAGTTGCAACAAAGCTAAATGTGGGCCTATATTGTGTAAAAACTCATACAATTTCTGTCCACATACACAAATAGAGTGATGGGGCAAGCGTGCTTATCTGCACCATGTTGATTAAAAAACACTGGGAGAAACACTTAACCTTTTTATTATTATTTTTTACAATTCACAAAACCTTTTTTATGTTTGTAGAACATTTATGCATTAAATTAGCGATATCTGAATGTGCTCATGAAAAGAGAAAAACAAACAAACAAAATACATATATATTTTCAATTTTATGAATGCATTCCGGCATAAAAAAGACATGTAAATTCAAATTAATCGACAAACTGGAAGAGTGTAGAGGATTCTTGTAATAACAGAAGAAATTAGTATAAAGGAGATGCAATTAATATATAGATAATATATATATATATATATAATTTTTTTTTTATATTTAAACACGGGGTAAGCCCAGGGAACTAAGGAATAAAAGCATGCAACAGGGGAAAAGTACCAACTGTACTAAAACAAAGGCAGGACTACCAAATTTACATTAACTGAAATTTCAGTCAGTCTGCAGATGAATATTTCAGAGTTGATGGTTTGCTGTAATTGATTCTTGAAAATATAAGAATTTGGCAAATAGTTATTTATAGACAAGTTATAATTAATAGCTTAGTTTATAGTTAAGTTATAGTTAATAATCTTAATAAATAAAGGCTCTATGAAGTGCCGAAGGGTTTACTGAAAGCTTACTAAACCAAATATTACAGTTTTGACACTAAATATGTCAGTAATTGGGATTACATAAATAATCTTTGAAGAAGCATATGCAGGGATTATTTTCGCATGTAAATAACAAGGATTCTATTAGCCTAAATAATTATTCAAGCGCGAAGCACACTGGTTGTTGTCAGTTTGTGGTATTTGCTCCATTCGACCACAGTGGACGGTTGCCCAGGTCTCATTGGCGAGTGAGAACATTCTTTATTTTCCCTCATTTTTCCCTCTTTCCCTCCCTTGCGCTCCTTGTTTAGAACAGTCATGTATGGTATTCCCGCCGAGCTCTCAAAGAGCGAGAATGCAGGAAACGTCTGGAGCCTGGTGAAATGACTGTGCTCTGCGGCACGTTGCCATGAGATGTCCGTTACACTTCAGGCTTTTTATGTAGTGTTGGCGCTTGAATTTGAAAGCTGGAGGAAACCGTTCGTTCACTTTCAAAAGAAGACAAAATGCCCTGAAAGGCGAGCGTGTGAGAAAAGACTGAGAAGAAATACAACGGTGCATTCTGCAGGTTTTTCTGCAGCTCTGTTTACTTGCTGCATCCTGAGTTTATCAGTGCTTTTTCGATGCTCCAGGGACATACCAGAGAGGTCAGAAAGCAAGAAGTATGACAAGCATCTAGTTTTTGTATTTTTCATTCATTTACTAGAAGCCTTTTATTGTACAGATTTGTTATTTAATTCATTAGGTGCCATGAACAACAATAAACCTCTCTGTGGATGTCATGAAAATATTTCTTATGCTCAGCTGCATATTTTTGGAAACTGTTGATGGTTACTGAATACACGAAAGCTCTCAGGCTTAAAATAAAGCATTTGGAGTTATGGGTGGGGAGCAATTTTGTAGTGCCCCGTCCTCCTTCTCTTCCTCAGTGTATCAGAATTCCAGAGTGGAGTAAGAGACGGCTGTTTTGAAGATGGTGCAGAAACTGGGTGTGATGGCACGTGAGATTAATGCTAACACTTACGCATCGAGAGTGAGAGAGAATGAGCACCGTAGAAGTCATGCACGAGGCCATGGATTATAATCCTGCTGAGAGAAAAAGTTCACTCATACCTTGTGACTCGTAGTATGGTAAAAATGCAAGCCATATTTTGCAACAGTACTGCGGTTACCGTGTATGCAAAAATAACTAAGTGTTATTACACTTTCATTTGCATTAGAGGTTTCTGCAGAGTGTTAATAAGTCTAAAATGTAAAAGCACATTTTTAAGCCTTAAATTTCCTGTAGGTGTTTTTTTTTAATAGGTCTTATTTTCTGATGTCCAAATATAGAACATGATAAATAGTGAACTATGTACTCTGTGTCATCCGTTCTGGGGAGAAGAGGAGGAAAAGATACCATTTTACACCATGTTTTTTTTTTTTTTTTATACAGACTTACACTGCATCCTTAAACATTTTAAAAACTGTATGTGATGTCGATACATTACCTCTGTCCTCCAGCACTTTAAGTTATTGTATAGTATCAACAGTCTTAAAAAGTTTAAAATGTAAAAGTTCAACTTTTAGGCCTTAAAAAGTCCCTAAACTCACTTTTCTAGGTCTTAAATAATTTTTTACTGGTCTTATTTTTCTGATGTCCATTTAAAGCTCATTTGATATGTTTTTTTTTGTTGCCTTAGGGTTGCCAGAGATTGAGAAAATGTTCCCAAGTGTTATATTTTTTAATGGTGGCTGCCGTACTCTGAGAAAATGTGCATGGAGTCAAAGTTAAGGTTGCCAGAGTTTGAGAAGTTACATAAATCCTCATAAACAGAAAAGTGATGTTTAGCATTGCCAATGTTTGAGAAAGTTCTTATATACACTCAACATCTTCAACGTGATCGTTGGGGTTGCCAGATATTGACATAGGACTCATAAATGTAAAAAAAACAATTATATGAGATTGTAAGGGTTGCCAGTGATGTCAAAAACCCACATAAATGCTCAAAAGCTTAAAAGTGATTGTCCGGGGTTCCCAGAGATTAGGACAATTTTCCTAAATGTTAAAAAATGTGAAAATGACTGTTGGGGTTGTCAGCGTTTGAGAAAACCTTCGTAAATGTTCTACAACATGAAAGTTATGGTTAGGATTTCAAAAAATGTTATATGTTTATTAGGGCCCGAGCACGCCAGCGAAGCTGTGCGGCGAAGCCCTATTGTATCTGTTAGGATTATTATTATTATTCTTACGCTTCCTAAATCGCAAATTTCACCATCTAGACGTGCTCGAAAACTCACCAAAATCGGCAATAATTTAAAGCTTGGTGGAAATTGCGATCTGACACAGTCGGCGTGATCGTAGCATAAAAAATGGCTCTTCAGCGCCCCCTGGAAAAATCGGGGTCCGGTTCGACCTACAGTCACGAAAATCGGCACACATATGTACCACCTCTAGCCAAGTAGAAAAGTCTCTTACAGGTTTTCGCCAAATCGTACAGGAAGTCGGCCATTTTGAAAAAAACCCACAATTTTGAAAAAACATCATCTTGCACTTTGACGAACTCCTCTTAGGAAAATTGCCAGATCGAGCTGAAAATTGGTGTGGTTACTCGGGAGACATTTGGGATGAAAAGTTATCAAAAACGCAGCAGTTTGTAAAACGGTCTTTGGGTGGCGCCCCCACGAATTTCACCATTCAAAAATGTGCCTAAAATTGACATATTTTTGAGTATATCTCCGTTCTAGTTTATCCGTTGTCCACGAAAACGGCCTGACATGATGAGCTTGGAAGGCTGAATAAAATGATAGGCCGCAATGTGACACCACTCTTAGAGTAGCTCTACAGCGTCCCCCTGAATGTTACTAAAATAGATGTTTTAGCTGTTTTGACACCTTAAACATGTTAGAAACCCCACCAAATTTCGGCTAAACCTCAGCCTCAATAAATATAGTAATCTGACACTGTTTCTACAACTTTACTTTGGACGACAGCGCTGCAGTGCCATCTAGTATGCGAAAACAGCTCATCTCGCATTTTAACGAACTCCTCCTAGGAAAATTGCCAGATCGAGCTGAAAATTTGTCTGGTGACTCTTCAGACAGTATGAACCAAAAGTTATCAAAAACGCAGAAGTTCGTCGCACGGTCTTTCTGTGGCACCGCTTCGAATTTGAGCCTTCTCAAATGTATGGGGATATTGGTACTTGTTACTGTAGCTCTCACATACTTAATCCAATCACTGAAAAAAATGTATGGAATGATGAGCTCACCCCTCAGAACAATTAGATATGCTTACTTGATGATACACTCATAGCGCCTCCTGCTGGCTGTATGAATTCCAAGGGATACTAATGTATTTGTTGCTTTATCTCTTACAAATTTAACTCAATGTACATGACAAAAAATTTGCATGATGAGCTGGTAATTCTAAATGGAATAATATGCTCATGGCATAAGACTGTTATAGCGCCACCTGGAGGCTTTCTGAAATGTGTTTAAAATAGCTGTTGTCAATAAGCAGTGAATGTAAAAAATGTATGGAATGATGAGCTTACCCCTCAGAACAAGTAGATATGCTTACTTGATGATACAATCATAGCGCCTCCTGCTGGCTGTATGAATTCCAAGGGAAATTAATGTATTTGTTGCTGTATCTCTTACAAATTTAACTTAATGTACATGACAAAAAAAAATGTAAGACCAGGGGGCGGCATCTTTGGATCCCGCGAATGCATCGTGCGAGGGCCCGCCCATCGCTGCTTGCAGCTTTAATTTATTTTTGTGTTTTTGGTTTTGTGATATAGATCTTAAATTTTATTCGTAACAGTCTTGAAAGTTTTTTCAATTTGACCTTTGAAACCTGCAGAAACCCTGCATTCTGTATATCCAAATTTCTTCAGTTGCTGACAAAACAAGTCTTGATTGTTCATCTGCAGATTAAATCACAGGCTTCAATATGGAACAGGCCTTATACACTATGGCTCACTGTGTCCTCTAAGGGTGTTCATTTTAAAATGGGAGATGTGGTTTGGAAAATACGGTGCCAAGAGAGAGGCGTCGTCCTTTATGGAACCTGTATGTTTGAATGAATACAGTACACCAATGTATTCAAGAGCACTGCAGTTATGTATGCAGGGCCGCTCGGCCTGTTTCCTGGAATGCAACACTCGGAGGAGTGAAAGAGACTGTGTTTGCTGTGAGGAGACAAAGCCCAGGCACTAAGCAACATGTGTTTAGAACTATGGCCCCTTCTAGGAACGTCCTGGAATGTCAGGGGGACAGATCTAGTTTGGGAGCGTGTGCTAGAAGCAAAGGGAGGGGTTGCATAAGGAGGGTGTTTGTTTCCAGAAAGAAGCAAAGCTTTCAGTGCCTCCAGGCTTTCTGCTGGTTCTGCGGTCACTTTGATGCTCACTCTATGTTGGTGTGCTGATATTAGCAGTTGCTAAGTGGTTCATGAAATGACCCCTTGGAGGGTGAAGGTGGATTTGAGGTTTGAGTTGTCCAAAATCAATTTCTTAAAGTTCTGAATGTTGGATGATTTTTTTCAGTGAATATTTTCAGTACTGTTTGAACTCTTTAAGTGCGTGTAAGGTTGTGTTTGTTTTGAGAATGCTTGGTTCAAACCAAGCCGCAGTCTTTCTGTGCTGCGAGTGCACCGACCGACACCTGTTTTCTGTTTGTCTGATTGATGGTCTCGGGCTGAACTGGGTGGTCTCCTCTGAACTCATGTTTTTGGATTAGTTGTGTGGTCGGAATTGTCAGGTCAACGTCTTTGTACAAATCACTTGTAGCTGAAGCAATCTGGAAGCTTGATGTCTTTGGGATGTTTGACATCTTTAAAAATGACTTTGAGGTTTGATATATTGACAATAAAGTCCAAAAACCAAATGTACTGATTGCAGTGATGCCATGAAAAATAAACTGTCCTGCGTCTTTGAAAGGGATTTAAATGAGAACTTTGATCTGCGCTATCTCAAACAGCACTTGACATAATGCTTGATTTAACTTTTGCGCATCTTTGTTTTCTTGTAGAATTTTCTCCTTGTGCTTGGCCTGATAACCGATGGCAGAGAATGTCGACAACTAATAACATTGCGCAGGCCAGGAAGTTGGTGGAGCAGCTGAGGATCGAGGCAGGCATCGAGCGCATTAAGGTGAGAAGATCAATTTCAGCCAGTCATTAGGACGTTTTTTTCTCGAGTTTGTAAAATGTTGATTTTAGTTAAAATGAATTAAAGGTGCAGTGTGTAATTTCTCAAAAATGGTAGTGAGGTTGGGTCCTGTGTGTATTGAAAACAGACTTGCAGCCAATCAGCAGGAGACCTCAACATCGGGAAGAGGTGCTATTGGTCAGTGGGTTTCTTTGTTGGTGGTGATGTCAGATGTCAACACTGATTTCTGGAAATTGCACATTGCACCTTTTATAAATCCACATAGTTGAGGTTTGATGATAATTTAAGAAAAACGTTTTTGGAAACCTATTACATTATAAGTTGGAGCACCACAGGACTCAATGCAGGTGCGGGAGAGTATGGTTTGTTGCAGAAATTTATAGAATAGAATTACAAATAAAATGTATTTATTAAAAACAAACACTTTTATTTTTCTGTTTCACTATTCTATTTGATTGTTTTGAATAGGACATAATTGAAATATTATTGATTCTATCATAGATGTTGTATTTATATAAAAAGATTAAAATTGAAAGAGATTCATAAATACTCAATGGGGAGAAATAAGTGATATTTTGTGAATAAAAAATAAACTGATTGAAAGGATCATGTATTGACTGACTTTTTATTTTATTTATTTAATTTATTATTTTTTTTATTTATTTAGCTAAATATTGGAACTTGTTTTTTTCCGGGAAATAAGTGTTTTATGTTCAAAGTTGTAATGTTGTGACACAGGTCTTAAATTTGATTCTTAAAGGTCTTTAAATAGTCTTACATTTGATCTTATGAAACCTGCAGAAACCCTGCCTAATAGTTCAAACTATTTCTATGTTCTTGTTTGTGGCCCAGTATTAATAATTCAGTTTATTTCAATTAAAACAAAACGCAATATATTTGGGTTTCATTTATTTGAGTTTACGTTTAACCGGGAAGCAAGTGAACCAAATAGCCATGACACAAATGTAACGCTGTGTGTAGTATTGTGAAAAAGTAATAATTGTTTTTGAGGATTCGTACAGAATCGGCCCGACAGAGGTCTCTTGTAAATAGAATGTCTGTAATGTAAAAAGCTGTACAGCTGCTATAAAAATGCTCGTAGATTACTTTAAAATTCAAAACATTTCCATGTTAAGTCCTTAAATAAGAAATCTGAAAACAATTGTTCCTCTCTTTAATTTGTCAGGTGTCGAAAGCTGCTGCGGACCTCATGAGCTACTGTGAGCAGCATGCCCGCAGCGACCCTCTGCTGGTGGGGGTACCCACCTCAGAGAACCCTTTCAAAGACAAGAAGCCTTGCATCATTCTATAACTACTCTCTCTAGCTCGTCTATCTCTCTTTAAGCGATGCCCAGTCCATGGGCGCTACAGACAAACATGTTTTGTTTTTCTGTTTTCTTTCTTGTTTTAACCTGGGATTCAGTGTATTCTCCAGAGATAAATCAATCTTTCTGATAAAAAAAAATCTAATGTGTAAACTAGTGTCGTAGCCTGGAGTTGAGTGAACCTATGTGAATGAATTAGCGTTGCACATTTATCCTCTAGGTGCACTTAACACAAGATGGCTAGTTTATGAATCTAAACTGTAAAAAGATTCAACTGAGGTGGAGAGAAATGATGAAGAGCAGAAGAAAGCGGTGAGGGTTGTGATAACTGACTAGCTTGTTAGCCCTGGTTGATGCTTGTTCAGTTTAGCCCTGAATTCTTACTTCGAATCTGCAAGATAAAGGTTGCGTTTAGATCTGCATCACCAAATTTGAATCCAGGTATGCTTAGTTAAAAAATAACACAGCACACATTTTACAAAGGGATTTAAGACATTAACCAGAGTTGCCAATATTTTCAACTTTTTTTTTCCTAGCTTGTTCGTGAGCGCTAGTTTTTTCTTCATTGTTTTGAAAACTAAAGTGTCTGTTGTTTTTTAGTGTTTATACTATGTTTCAGAATCCTCGATCGCTAAGTTATGAAGAAGTACTTTTGTATAACGGTTAAAGTATATTTACCTAATATATTCCTCCAGCTCTCTCCTAAAGTGCAGTTCGGTATAAAAAATAAGCCTTGACATTTTGATTTTATATGTAATAGAACTGTGATCGAAGCGATTAATATCGGGCTACGTTTGATACCACAAATATCAAACCACATAAAACGTGAGGCTTGTGATGTTCTCGCCCCATGTATTATAGCCACGCCCCTGAGACGGCCAGCTTTTTTTCTCTCTGAAACCAAACTTGATTGTAAAATCCATACGGAAGGAAAACCTGTATAAACTTTCTTTTGGGTATGTTCAGAAGTGTTAACTTTAACAATAGCTGTTTGGCTTTGTTTTTTCTTTCTATGGAAACATGGAATCTAGTCATTAAGTATGATGCTGTACAGTGTTTGATAACTAAAGCACATTCATTTTTCGTGGATGTTTTATCTTTTGGTAATCTCTGTGTGATCTTTCTGTTTCTTGCATAGTTCATATTTAACCACTCGGTTTGTCTTCTTTAAAGTGAGGCATAAGGTGACCGCATCAGTACCTGCTCCCTCTTAGGATATATGGATAGTACTGTTTTCATGGTTCTCAGACAAGGTGCTTAAGGGGTTGCTTGAGGCATATTTCAAGTGTTTGAAGGACAACACATTCGATGTTCTTGCCACATGGGCTTTGGCTCAATCGGTCACATGCAGAGATGAGAAGCAAGGTCAACCCTGTATGTGCACATGATGTCTTTCGAGGTGCCAAGGGTGACCGCTTTGCATGTGATGTACCACAGTGTTAAAAACAGAATTCCCTCATTGTCCTGCTTCATAATCATATGCTGGAAAATAACAGCATAGAGCAGGAAACAAGGGTCTCATGGTGGGACAGAGAGGCGCTGTTCTCATCGCGGCCCCCGGGTTGCTGTAAACAGCTCCCCTACGAATAATGACTAAGACTTTTAGAGGTCACGAGTCGATATGAGTCAAACCGACAAGCCAACAACACAAGAGCACTGGACAGAGCTGCTCCAGTGACATCACTTCCTGTAGAGCCAGAGCAGAGTTGGCTAACATGTATTGCGCAATGAAAGATGGCTGTTCGATCAGTGTTCAGAGTAAAACGTGCAAATAAACTATATAGATTCTTTTTAGAAGTGCAAAGCATTCTGATTGGCTTGACTCGTGCCACAATGACAATTTTGGCCAGCAACTGAATCAACGAAGTATGTTTAATCGTGTTATGCTGGAACAAACACTGTGAAAGTCAGCTAAGCTAGCTTAGCTATGAGCTCTCCATGTTCTTGATTTTTTTATTTTTTTTTTTTTCAAAACTAGCTAAAATTCTAGTAAAATTCATAAAAACAATTAAAACATTTCCCACAAATGTTTCCCCTAGAGATGAATCCCATGCTAATGCTAGTCTGAGAGATAGTGTTGTGTTTGTTTGAAAGAACACATTAGGTGCTGAAAAGGCCATATACCTTAACCTCAGTTTCTCGATCGGAACATTTGTTCCACTTCATACACCATCACATGCTTTTCTGACCATGAGAGGTGAGATTTAGGCTTCGTGTGGGTAAAATCTGTCGCCGAGTCCTTAGCCAGTAGATTTCAATCTCAGCCTGTCCCATTACTTTGTGTTTTTCCTGTGTATGCACATGTATCTTTCTGCCTTGATTATGAAGAAATATATCTATTTTTTGTAATTGTTCTTCTCGGATGTGCCATAAATCATGTTTTCTTGCACACTGTTAATATTTTGTGGATATTGCTGTTTCAAAAAATGATGAAATTGGAAAAAAAAGTAGATGAAATGAAATAAAGATAAAATGTTACTCTGCAATAATGTGGATGTGTTTCTTCCAAAGTCTTAATGATATTTCATTGTGATGTTGCGGGAGAAGTTATGACACTCAAATTGTTCCTCATAAAGCTGAAATGGAGGTGCCTGAAAATGCATTTCATTGACAGACCACTAGAGGCATGGTGTAAAAGACTCGACTGAAAAGCTGAAGTAGATAGAGCACTCTGGTGTTGTTTTAATGTGCTGTCAAAAAAAAAATATATATATATTATATTTATTAATCGTTGCAATGTACAATTATAATATTGTGTTTTTGTTATTGTATAATACGTCAATTATATGAAACATTTCGTATCATGTATATCTGTTGATGTTTAGACTGGATACAGAGTGATTTATTTATTTGGCAGAAAAGCACGAAAATGCACCAAATCTTCAAATCATTTCTCTTCAGAGATATTTATTGATAACGACACTCATTAACTCAAATTTGTTTTTTGACAACTTTGAGATTTAACACAATCAATTTTTTTGTTATTGACAAAGTTGAATAACCATTGCAGTCTATACAGTCATACAGGCTTGAAATGTGATGAAAATTAAAAAAAATTGTTTATTTTTTTCATTTCTTTTCAAACTATTGCTACTTTTTTAATGGTAATGATTTGAACATCTGTAAATTTGGGGTTAAACATCTTTAAGCAAAGACGTGTATAAATATACATCTATAGTTATACATATTTAATATTAGCTTTATTTTGTCATTTTGCTTTTTGGCATATTTATTTTAATAGCTTATTATTTATTAACTTTTATTTTATTTTATTAGAATATTCTCACATCCACCCTCATAAAGTTTTTATATACGTGTAAGTTAGAAATAAATTAAATATTTTAATTAATAAACAATCTTTTTTTTTTACATTTAAATCTGATTGTATTTGACATTCCTAAAAAACAAGGTTTTGAATTAAACCAATGGCAAAAAGACATTTCGGAGCTTATTACCATGTTTATAGACCCTTTTACAGGTCACATGATCAAATAATTGCGCATACATTTTGGAAATGTTCGTGGAGGCGTTTCCCATTCATTTGGACGTGGCAGTAAGGTTTTTAAAACAGTTTCTCTGTATTCCAGCAACCCTAAATGTCTGACTTTAACATGTACGGTTGCAGTTAGAACTTAACAACAACCATACATACTATTGGCATTTTTTAATGTTGACAATCTTAAAACCAGTAAAGCTTGGTGTTTATACAATATTAAACATCTCACAGCAAAGGTAAATAATTTGGCCATTTATGAAGAAAACCCCTGAAGGATGTTAGATGTTTAATGGTTGCAATGCTGCACCTTGAAAACAACAATTCTGTCCCGACAAAGGCAGAAAATCTCTCAGCAGAACCTTCTCTCTCACTGTCCCTGGCTGGTGGAACAATCTCCCTGATCTCCAAAAAGCCACTTCTCTTCAGGAAACACTTACTTCCTTTTTTCCCTCTTTTTTCTTTATTTTCTTCCTGCTGTGGCTGATTGATCAGTTGATACAACTTCTACTATTAGCGAAATGAGTTAGATGTTGAATTTAGCAAATGACATATCTCCCCTACTGTAAGTTGCTTTGGACAAAAGCGTCTACTAAAGGCATAAATGTAAATGCATTAATATTCATTAAAAAGTATGTAACCTTAAGCTTTACAGGCTTCAGCTTTAAGGGCACATGTTTTGCAATGCGTTGTAATTTCATTCAGACTATGCATCTTTGCGAACGGACAATAGCTTACATAATACTGTTGGTTTACCATCTCAACAACAAACTTCTCACTGAATGCAGCAACTGTTGAAGGCCATGTTTACTCTCTTCCACTGCATATTTATCCTTTTAAGCTAAAATGAGCTGAACGAGAACAAATGGTGCAAAAGTGAAATTAGAGCAGAGTGAGTGTTTAAAAACAGGCCGAATGACTCAGCAGCGGGTAGATGGTAAACATCCTGGAGCCCATGTGATGGAGGGCTTCTAGTATTCTGCCCTGACATGTGAGCATGCAGGGAGTGGAGTCCGAGCATGTGTCAAACACACAGTCAAGGAGACTGCTGGGCAGGGCCACAACACCTCCTGTCTGACTGCTCTGTTCAGGAGAGGACAACAGAGCTCAGGGTGGTGCATCGAGTGGGAGATGTTATATAAGTGCTTGTGTCCAGACGTTGACAACCGTAGATTAAGAAAACTGTGCTTGAGGTCAACAACAGGAGGCTCGACCTCCTGCTTTGTTTTAAAGTTCGCTTAAATGGTAAGTCTCCTGCAGAAAATGCACAAGCACAGAGAGAAAACATGCAGCTGGGTGGAGCTGAAAATGCTGACGGGGATTTTGAGGCGCAGACAGTGTTTTTGTGGTGGAAACTGACAGTGACCGATTTCAGCTGTTGTTGTTTTGCATGCTGCAAAGGTGTTGGTTTGGCTAGGATCGAGTATGTATCATCAACACACTTTGCAAATCAATACTTAACGTCTTAAGGGCTTAAGATTGATCCATGAGCATGTGCAAGTGTGTGCATGCTTGCCTTTGTTTACTACGGCTAGTGCGCTGCAGACACTGAGAAAGACCTGACTGTCTGAGTGAGCAGCCAAAACAACGTTTTAGCCAGCCAGAGGATGGTGTGAGGTTTTTGACCTTTTCCAACAGTCTTGTTTCGGCTTGGTTGATTGGTTAGGAAGCTGCCGTTTGGGAATGTTGATATACTTTTATGAAATCAAAATGCACAGCATATTCATTTTTTTTTATTATTACTTTGCAATAGTGCAACATTGAGTAGGCTCAAGAGTTTGGCCCATAGTCGGCTCCAGAAGCCTTACAAACTTATTGGTAGGCCAATGCTGTATTGTGAACGCTACCTTGCTCTTTTCAATATTTATTATTATTATTGTTTTAGTACTCAATGCATAATACTGTAATGCTTACTGCATAGTGGCTGCCACAGCTGTGCATACACATCCTACGGCTCATTGAAAACATTCACTAATATTGCCTAGCAACATCACTGAAATGGTTGCTCACGGACCCGATTAAGGTTCACAATCAAGCAGCAACCTCCTGTTTTACTCTCAACGTCTAATAGGAAGAGACTGAATTGCAGTTCCTTGAGCGGCCACTTGAGGCTGACTAATTCACTCCAATGTAAAAACTGCTCATCTTTGGAGCTGACAATCGTGTTTCCACCTTTAGCTCCATTAGGTTTGTTGATTGAGATCGCTAGTTTTGACTTTCATGTACACTCTGAGGGGGGTTATTTATTTTTGCATTTGATTGTTGAAGTTATATTACAATTTAACCCTTAAGTCAATCAGGGTAATGCGGATGCATTTTCGATTACAGGGATGCAAGTTCAGCTTCAGATTCAACTTTATTGTCATTGGACATAGTGTATATAAATATATCAAATGTACAGTATAAAAGTGACTAGGATGTATTTTGTGCACAGAAAATAAAAAAGTGTTAAGAATAATAAAATAACATGTATAAATGAATAGGCCTATTTATGTGTAAAACATACATGAACTATATTTATTTATTATTTATAAGTTACCAGAGGTGGGTTACCATCCATGTAAAGGGTTAGTAGGTTTGGAGTTCAGCAAGGTAACTGATGTTTTATGCTTTAAGGCATCTGAACCTTTTTTTCCAGAGGGAAGGAGTGGAATTTTTTTTTATGAGCAAGGAGAGGGGAATCCTTCATGATGCTCCTAGTCATGCACAGACATCACTTAAAGACTCCTTCAAAGGCAGGGAGTGGGGTAATTCACAAAGGCAAACGGCCACTTCTACCTTCATGGGAAAGTATGAGTGATGTAGACACTACATACATGTTTCATGTTCACAATCCAAATCTGCAGGGCACAGTCCTGTTCCTGGAGTCCCAGTGTCTTGCAGGATTTAGTTCAAATGCAGTTCCAACCAACAGACCTAAACAAACCCATAGGAACTTAATGAGCTGGATTCATGAAAGCTGAATCTAAATGGAGCAGAGCTATGACACATTACAGACAGAATTGCTGATCCCTAGTGTACAGTATGTGCTAGAACTCTGTTAGAAGTCTGCATGGTCCAATCAACTACAACATGTCTGCTTGATTTTATCAGAGAAGGAATTCTGGTCCTGCTATCAGTTGATCTGAGCGTGTTCCTGAGCCTGTCCCTGTCCTCTGATGACTGTCCTGCCGACAGGATGAGAGCAGAGAAGTAGCTTTCGGTCATGCCACATTCCTCCTCCACCTCCGGTTCCTTCGGAAAGCCAGTTATGAATATTTGACATTTTACAGTTTTGCCACGCCTCGTGAAATCGGTTTGGTCTCGTGTCAATGTCCTACCCGACTCCCGAAGCAGTCATGCATTACTAGTTATTAGTGAAGGATGGGCATGCACGCGGAGATGATGGAAACTAAAGCTCTGGAATTTAGTCTAACTTGCTCCTTCTCCTCAAGTTCAGCTCGTCGGGTCACTTTTCTTTAACAATAGGCTCCATGAAGTTGGCATGCAAGCACATAGTTGCAGAACAACTGTTTTTAACATAAAACAAGGTCATTGTATTTAAAACACTGAGGTCAGTAATCACCATTGTTTTGTAAAATGTGTTAAATAGGTCAGGAATTAGTTCAGATTATTTAGATTTTTTGTTGTATGCAATGGAAATACAAATACAATTTTAATGTTTTTATATAGTGCTTTTTTTTAGCAGTTGCATCAAAGCAGCTTCAGAAAGACCCTAATGTAGATTAAGAGTTATATAGGAATTCTTCAAAAAAGAATTACCAAATACTGCTCCTCAAAGATTGTAAAGTAAAGTTTATTAGTATGCAAAAATTGTTGAGCTAAACTGATCAGTAATCTTGAACTTGTTATACAACCTGGTTTAAGCCATTTTTTGGTGGGATATAGAAATCAAGATGTTATTGATGTTGGGAAAAGAATAGAGAACTTGTAAAAATCAGTCAAATGAACCAAGTAGAACCAAATACACACTGAACAGGGTACAAATAAATCTCAAACTGAGGGAAAGTTTGTCATCATTAAACAACCAAATCTTAACCGACAATACATTCTTTGTAATAAGTTTGCTTTATAGAAGTCACAACTTTTTTTTTTTTGTTTCTAAAAAAAAATCATAAAAACTATTTTTTCTTCATACATCCTTAATATACAAATTGAGAAGCTCACTTTTATTTTAAGAGTGTCCTATTATGTAAACTTGCTTTTCTGACATTTTCATCTGGTTCGATTGTTGTTCTCTCATAAAAATTTGTGCTTGTTTGTGTAATCTTGTATTCATTTTTCAGAGCTCAAAACGGCTCAATGATCATAGCATGTCCCTAATTTATAACACTTCCCTCTGACCAATCAGATGAACGACAAATGCAGCTCATCTTAATGCAGAACTGTCTGACCTGGAAGTGAATAGTAGCAGACCTGCTCCAAACCACTATGACTTATTTAAAATGTTTTTAAATAGAATCGCTCAGCAGGGGGGAGGTGGAGGCAAAGGAGTGGAAAAAGGGTAAACGGTGAATTTGGTGGCGCCTAACAACTTGAGGTGGTTCAAACACATTGTTTATGATAAATTAGGCTTTTGAAGATTATTAAAGGTTCAGTGATTGTATTGTTCTTTTGTATGAT
Source organism: Danionella dracula (assembly GCA_900490495.1). Classification (NCBI taxonomy): domain Eukaryota; kingdom Metazoa; phylum Chordata; class Actinopteri; order Cypriniformes; family Danionidae; genus Danionella; species Danionella dracula. Next base: position 2,408,094 of record UELW01000633.1, read on the forward strand.
TGTGTGTTCTTTTGTGAAAAAAATGGGGGTTTGTGTATTTATGCATTTAAAGCTTTAAGTAAATGGTTAGTAATCCAACAGGAACCATTGTTATTGATTGCATAAACACTGACTATGATATTGTACTTGTAATATCTTGAAGAACTTTCTACTTTTCACAAGACCTTTCTTAGAACTTAATTTCTGACTACTCTAGGTCTTTTAGATGAAGGGTTTATTCTTTTCATTCTAAGTACTGGGAGATAATCATCAGCGTCATCAAACTGTCATGTTTAAGACTGATAAACATCACAACTGCTGAGCATTTATTGATGGTTTTCTTCCTGCTGGAGAGCTGTGGAAGCTGGTAACAGACACAAATACCACGTCATTAGGAAATTTTGTGCACTTGCAAGGTTACATTAAGAATCTATAATCTCCAGGTAATGAAGACAGAGTCATTGGCGATCAATAATCAACATCAGTCCCACATCAGTCCCTCTGTCCTCAAAGTGTACTGCTATGATTTGTGGAGTCACTGAATATGCTTGAATAAGGAAGCATTTCCTGTCTAATACTCCTTAGATGGAGCGGGTTTTGGGATTACGGTGTTTACCTGAACAGCTCAGAGATAAAGAATGTTCATCGTTCTGTCCTCAGTCAATTATTTACAAGTCTTAGAAATACCAGGAAGTTTCAGTTATTAATGACGACCATATATGGGTAACAGTAAGCAGGTAAGCTTTTATGAAGCATGTAACGGCTTGTGTCTGGAAACTGAATGTGCCAACCGGATCAATGGCTTCGGTGAAGAATTAAAAGAATGCACAAGCTGAAATACCTGAACATGTGGATGCTCATTGCTCATGCTTATGCATTTATGTGATCTTTTAATCAGTAAGTAGCAAATAGTTTTTTTAAACAAAATCTTGAAAATAAAACTAAAAACTCAAATTAAGATGTTTGTTTTTATTTAGCTTTTTTAAATTGATTTATTAGAAATGGCAGCTCGAGTTTTTGACACACAAAATGGAGGAGCAGAGACCTCAGGCCAGAATTGACTCATTGTTGTACATGCCATCTGAAGCCAGACAGACAGTGTGCGATTTTTAGCCCAATTTGCCATGATTTTACAGTCGTGTGACTATTTTGTGGCTCGGACAGAATTCTGCTGAGTCGTATGTTGTGGCTCGTGCAGTGTACCCGGGGTAACAAGCAGCGATTCGAAACCTCACAACCAGCTCCCAACCCACGATTGTACGGTCGCAGGAAAATCAAAACGGTTTGAAATCCTGTTTGCTCCTCGTGAGGACATCTCAGTTTTGAAGCAGCTTTATGAGCCAATTTAAGGCAACATCTAACTCTGAGCATTCGCAAACATGGCTTTTCAGCCTTTTCCTTGTCCATACACATTTTTTCTTTTTAATGTTAATAGTGGAAATGTAGGCGTAAATATGGCGCAGTGGTGGAGTTGGTCGTCCTGTAACCAGAAAGTTGACGGTTTGATGCCCGCTAGGGCCATTCTACCATTGTGGCCCTGGGCAAGCCACTTCACCCGCATTGCCCTGTGTGGACGTGTGGGAGCAGTGGGGGGTGTTTGGTGGTGGTCAGGATGCCATAGGTGCAGAATGGCAGCCACGTCCTGTCAGACTGTCCCAGAGCAGCTGAGGGCTACAAAGGTAGCTTATCACCACCAGAGTGTGAATGTGGAGTGAATGAATAATACTCTGATAATTGTAAATCATTTTTGGCTGTAATCGAAGTAATTACTCCCTTAATTATCCATAATTTTACATATTAATACAATATAAACCAATAAGTAAAAACACATTTCCATTCACAGCTCCCTTGAAACCAAACATATTAAACAATGCAAAAGTTTTTTTTTCTTGCAGTAATTATTTTTTTTGACAGCTGCCCTTGTTACCATAAAAGGAACAATCATTCAGCGGTAGAGGCGAGTTTGGTTGATTTAAAAATGTATATGAGTTAATCTTATAGCAGACAACAGTGATTAACTTGTAGAGTCCTTAACAACAAACAGAACACAAGTCTGTTTGAGCCGTGGTGTTGCCAATACAGTATGGAGGCCTCCTGCGCTGACCTTCGGAATGTGGAATGTCTGGAATGTGATTTGTGCCGTCTGTCATTTATAGCTTGCTGCAAAATCCTGACCTCACTTTTACCTATTTCTGAAAAATTAACTGCACTCTATAGTGTGCACCTTTGAACGAGTCTTTGAACTGTGGCTTTGAAGGCGGTTGGAGGTTTTTACATGTAGCTGGATTTATTTTTAGTTGCCAGGTAAGATTTAGTAGATATTTGTACAGCCTGTGCTCTGCAAAAGAAGAGTTATTGTATTATTTACTCATGTTGTTCCATACCCGAGCCTTCTATCTTCCTTAATATTCTAAAAAACAAGCATGACTTATAGCTATCTGCCATCAAAGTTCACCTGAACATTGTGGTCAAAACTTTATTTTGTTAAACAAAGGGGACTGTTTGCAATTAAAAATGACTTTACTTCAGTCTTTAAAATATCTTCTCATAAGGACGACTTTCACTAAAGTGAAACACATTGGTTAGAAAGTTGTATAACGGTAAAAAAAAATTATAAAGTAAAAGACACAATTGTAACCATGAATTTATGATAAAATACAAAATGACATTTAACGGTTGTCGCTGTTGTTGTTTTTTTTTTTTCAAATAACCGTATACACATGAAGCAGAAAAAAAATGTAAGTAGCATTTTCATGGTTGTTTTTCTTTGTACATGGATGCATAACAGTCACATTATATTAGTGTAAGGACAGCGTATGCCTGTCATTTTGACTGAAAAATAGCTAACATCATTAATAAAAACATAAACAATAATTTTACTATGCATAACAGCTCTGTTATGTTTTACTTTAGAACTATAAGGTTGCAGCAAGGATTTTTCAGTATTTTGGCATTATATTTTCAGCAGCGTGAGTTGTGCTCAGAAGAGTTTTTGATATATAATTTAAACCTTTTCTTTTTACTGTAACTGTAACAATTGGCTTGTTCTTTGTCTTTAATCCTCTAGAGCTTCCCTCAAAAATGAGTTTCAGATCAGGATTAACCCCTGCTCACTCTTTCCGTGAGTTGTCACTGTTTATCTATAAGCTTTTCAGCTCAGCGTGCAAAGGGCACTTCCTGTTAGCACTGCGAATGACGTAATGCAGTGAATTGTGAAAAATATTGTATTGGCAAGGTGTATTTAGGTAATCCAGAGGCTCTCCCTTACACATAAATCACTACATAAGTATCAAACATTTTCACCTATACTGACAAAAAGAATTGCTTCAAAATTGTGGATCTGCAGTGTGAGTGCAAAAACTGCCTTTACATACAAAGTCCTAATTTGAAGATACACTAATTACACTGAAGGCTTGTTTATTCTCTAATAACATTCTCAAAACTGCCAAGGTAGCTCAAAAAGAAAGGAACTCTATAATTTTGACGTCTCTTCAGCTATGATTCTGCTTCTTCTTGCTATTTCAGATCTTTTGAAAATAGAACAGTAGTTCATATTGCTCCTGACACCTCAGGTTTTCATCTCCAGGTGCTAAATGGGAACATAGTTGGTTATTGAGTTGTCAGTTCAACTCAAAGAGAGTTACAGAGTCATTTTTGTCTGCTGTATCCCTGTGTGTATTGAATCACGAGACTCTCTCACACAGCAGAAGAACAGACGGTGCACTCTACAGTTATTATTACTAGACTAACTCATCTCTTGGGAACACAGGCCATACAGTACCTGCATAGTCAGACGACTGCTGCATGGAGTCTAGCAGAGTCAGACAGGGGCCGGGGCTGTTATGACTGTGATGAGGGGTTCTGGAGTCGCTGACGCCTGGCCCCGGTTCTGGATCACAGCCATAGAGTCCGTGCAGACTCAGACAGACAGCTTCAAGCTCACAATCTCAGCGTTCAAACACATAAAGCAGGAACAGCGATAGAGTAACAGTATGAGTAAAAGGAACTTTCTCGTTTGGATTCAACATTGACTTCATTTATAAGGACTTATCATACTTGTTTGTTAATTAGTTTGATACATGATGAGGTTAAAGGTCACCAAAAGAGTCCTTTTGACAGGGTGCCTATTATGAAAACTCAATCTTTGGAAGGTGAATGTGTTCATTTTTGGTGTTTAAATGTATCAAGGCGCTTAAGGAATCTTCTTTTCAACTGACTTCACAAGTGCTTAAAATGATAAGCTAGCATTGCAAAACATCAATACGGAACCCCAGACACTTGTAGAGATTAACATTTGCATTAAATAGCATTTTAAGTTTGGAGCGTCCATTCAGAACTGTTTCTGGTCGTGAGTGCTACGTTGTGTTAGGATCAAGTTCTGACTCATTTTTTTTCTGACTCACACGTTTTTACTTTTCCTGAGTACCTTTAAATTAATGGAATTTTTCCTTTTAAAGTACAAAATTTGTCAACTCTTTCCAGCCCCTGCAAGTGGGTTTGTGGAATTGAGATCGAGGCTGGTGGAGGGGTTTTGCTTTCTGCAGCTGCTGATATCCTAGGCTGCGAAAGAGCTTGAGTAGGGTTGCTTATTTTTTCTTTTTGAGCCTAATGGAGGTTTTCCCGATCAGAACGAGTTATTGCAGTTAAATGAGGACAATTTTCGTGAAGCATTCGGTGTTCAATAGAAGTGTAAACTAATATCTGAAAACACAAACCATCATTCGACACTATTCTTTGAATAACACATTATGATATGTTTTTGTTTACACATATACCTGCCTGCATTAGCCATTATTTACTCGATAAACTACTGAGCCTAGCACTTCCAGGTAGTTTAGAGAGGGTTTGTTGCAGGAAACCAGGTTTAAGCCAGCCTCTTGTTTGTCTGGTCTGAGTAAGCAATATTCAAATGACCTGCTCACTCAGACCCTCTGAATAAGATGACCTTTGATGACCTAAAGGCATCAGGTGACCCTTGACCCCGATGCTTTAAGAAGAGGAAGAAGAGGAAAATAACTTTACTAACAGTTAAATGAGCAGCTGTTACAAGTTTACTACTGTTTTTCTGGAGTTTGGTCACATTTACAGTGTAAAGCTTAACATAAAAAAAGGAAGTAGGCAATACTTGTTTTATACAAGAGGAAGCCATTTCAACCACAACGTACATGTAAAGAAAATAAATTACTCTCTGTAACTAATGCACTAACTCTATCTAAATGTAAATATTTTTACAAATGTAAAAAAAGTCATCAAATCTGTTAGTGTGTGACAGTAAACTAAACGGATTGTAATTCATGTTTTTAATGGATGAGGAGGCTTAGAATTTATTCATGCAAACTGGTAAACATTCCTACCTTTAAAGCAAAAATCTGTATGTGATCACATGACTCCAGCGAAAATGACAAGTATATTTTCAACCATGGGTGGACTACAACTACCTTGGGCCCCCAACGTTTTAGGGACCCTCAATAGAATTAATAAAGAAATGTAAAAGAATTTTAAAAAGAGACCTGAATATTTTTTTTATTTATAATAACTTAACCTTATTTTTTTTCAAGTATATAGTGAGATCACACAACAGAATACATGTTTAAACTTTTATTCTGAAATGTAAAGTATATGAAGAGATTTCAATTTAGAATAAAACATTTTAGTCTTCAAATATAGCAAAAGTAAGTGTTTAGTCTGAAATGTGAAGTATTTAATAAGTCTAAGATCTGGAATGCAACATTTTACTCCTGTAAATGTAGCAAATTTACGCTTTTATTCAGAAGTTTCAAGCTGACAAAGAGACCACATTCCAGAATAAAACATTTTTACTCTAAAATTAGACTTTTATTCTAAAATTATAAGTAAATAATGAAACCACTCTCCACTCTCCAAAACATTTTTACTTTCAAAATGTAACAAATGTAAGCTTTTTTAATTTGAGGTCATTGAAGAGACCATGCTCCTAAATACAACATTTGTACTCTGAAAATCCAACAAATTTAAGCATTTAACCTGAAAACTCCCAAAGATGTCCCTGGAAGCTCCACAATGTTTCCGTTAAAATGGAAAATTTTTGAAAGCTTTTAACCTGAAAATTCCAAACATAATTAAAAAAATAAAAAATAGGGGCCCCTGTGCATTTGTTTGCCTTGGACCCCAAAATGACTAAATCTGCCACTGCTTTGCAACATTTAGTAGATGATTCTCTACGCTGCCTCTTTTTAGTGAGGAGCCTTTGTGCACTGTAGATGATGTGTATTTTAATTAACTCCTAAAGCTCCCAGCACCACTGGCTCTAACCTCGAGCGCTCCTCAACTGTTAGCTTTGGCTTTAGCAGCCGCCACCGAAGATTGCCCCAGACTGATTGATTCCTACAGAGGAAACAGAAGCCGAATAATTACTTTCCCGTATGAGCACAATGTGTGTCTTTTCAGATCTGTGCTTGATTGATTCATCTCAGGGAGCTCAAACGTTAGAGCTTGTGACAAAGCAACAGATGAGTTTGATCAAACCTTCCAAACAATGGTAATTAGGAACTCGTGACACTGATTAAGCTGATGATAGTCAGAGTGGAGGTGTTTAGTGTTAAGTGTGAGCATGCCTTGTGTGTGGTATTGTGTTTGTGCAGTGTGTGCTGTCAGATTACAGTCCTAGAGGTGACGACGCGTGCCTGGCTTCCCTCTGGCCTCCTTCTGGCCTCCCTCAGGCTCCGATGTTCTTTGCTTCTGCTAATCAATCAGTCAGAGGGCGCTCAAGTCCTTTTAGCTTCTGTTTAGAGACCCCGGGTGATCCAGGAATGAATATTCCTCACTAATATGACGAATATTTCCTGGTCGTGGAGGAAGTGGATAAACTTCCCAGTGCACTTCTCTAGACAAGGAAGTTATTAAAATGGCAGTTAAATTAAAATTTAGTCATTAAAATTTCTCTTGGTGCAGATTATGATTTATTTTACTGATACCACTGGATATTTAGAATGAAGAAATATCTTGTGATTTACTCTGATACTCTGCTAAACAAAATTTTCCTTAAAATGATCCGAGAGTTTTTGGCTTGAGGTTTTTTTTTCTATTACCAATATTTGAAAATATGTGACCAAACAAAATGAGCCAATACGAAAATGACAGGCGTACGAGAACCTTGACATTTTTTAAACAAATGTGCTGTGCTAAAATTGGTCAAATAAATCAGATTGACATTGTTTAGTTTGTGTCTGGAGCTGATATGAGTAAATGTTTTTAAACAAATACTGCTCTTTGCAAACATATAAAATATTTCCATAATTTCTCTGCGATTTTTTTCTTTCATTATTTTTTCTACATTTAACGTTTTTTTTGTGTTGCTTTGCACTTCCTGGTTTGAAAAGAAAAGTTGATTAATTTACCGTTGTTTTGAAATGGACTGGCATCACTTTGAATGTGTTAAAAACTGCAGAAAAACCCACAAAATGCGAGTCTACCTGTAGTCTGACATAATCGCTCTCCTCCTGTGTGAACAAGAAACAAAAGTATACGAAAGTGTTGGTTTTTTTTGTTCCCATCCAACATGAGCCTCTCGTGGCTGTAGGCACAGGCCGTTTGTTCACTCTCTCTCACTTCAGCTGTGAATGGCACAAGTAAATGAACGAGCAATGTTTGTAAGCTGTAACTCCTCTTTTTATGCCTCTTTTTAAGTCCAGCTCCATGACATCTGACCCCTCTAGACTATCACTGCATCCCTAATAGCATTCAAAAGGCAGCATTAATTGTAAACAATGTAAAAATTGTTAACGGTTGTGCACCGAGTCATGTACCTCCTAATCCTCCCACTGTCCTGCTTCCGCCACGCCCCCTGCTGGGTTTTTCTAGTTGGCACACAGAAAATTTTAGTTTCCGATGAATTTATTCGAGGTTTGGCCCAGGACATCCAAAAACACACATTCCTTTCCTTGTTTATCCGACACAGTTGTGCTACGGTTACACTTCCAGGTCCGTCAGCTCATACACAGCTGCATTAGCGGTTCATCTGATTGGTTAGTGGGCGGTGTTATAGCCAATGGCTATGGCCAACTAGCTATTTTAAGTTCTCAGACAAAGAAAATAGGCTTAAACAAACATACACTAACCAAACTGAAAATTACTTGAGGAATGTTTTTGATGAGGGAACAATAATAAAAATGTTGTTTACATGATACAGCACTTTCAGAAGACTGACAACGCCCATTTCTTAAGCATTTTCTAAGCTGTCAGTTTAAGGTTAATTTTGATCTATATAGAAGTTAAATGTACATTTACGTTTATGCATTTGGCAGACGCTTTTTCGTCCTGTGTTGACTTACAGTAGGGGAGAGACAATATGCAATCTGTATTAGTAGTTTTAGTAACTTTTATTCAAAGATTTATTTGTTTATAAGATTTATTTAAACTTACAGAAGTTGTAACTAAAACTATTTTTCTCCAAAAGGTGCTAGAAAAACACAGTTTCTGCTTTTTGTCTAAGTAACACATTAGCTGATCAAGTAAATACTGGTACAAAAACTAATTTCAAGCTCAGTGATGGAGCGTCTGATGCACGCAGGTGGAAACAGACTTCTGACCGTATCGTTTGCAGTATCTCATGTGTGTATGGTGCACTCAGTGCTCTTATCGCAGGAAAAACTGATTCATGTTGACCCGTTTTATTAGCAAAAGTCCAGGAAGGCTCGGAGTAAAATTCTAATACAACAAAAAAGTTCCCGAAATGAGTTGAGCACTTTTAATAAAATCTAAGTTCTTCCTCCCTTTCCAATTCAGGCACCTGGAATACTGCTTATAACATTTCAACGAGAGTAGCTACCAATAAGAGCTAACTGGCCAAATGCATTTAATATTAACTAAACTCTTGCTTGCTCACTGTGCAGACACATGCATAAACTATTATGATAAGTTATTTTAACTTTTGTTCTTTTGAATGCATGTTAAAAAGCAACTCTGGTGTGCACACGTGATTGCTCTCTCAAAAGATTAAACCCTTTAAGTTAAAATCAAAAGAAAATACTTTTACTTTACTTGTTACGTGAAATTGTTGTTGATTGAATGTAAATTGTAAATGCACAACATATGAAATAAATATATATTAAGTCCTTATCTCCACCTAAAACTCAATCTGTAATGAATAAAGCCCTTTTGATCTAGATCTGATCATCTGAATGTGTTGTGATCATTTTTTTCCACAATTCTTCCATATTAACAGACTATTATTCTCCAGTGTTGTAAAAGTAAACATGCGGTGCTGACAACAGGAAAGCTGGGCGGTGTAGCTCTAACAGCACTGGAGTGGATCAGAGGGTGAAAAACAAAGTTTGCATCACAATGACAGGATTTCTGAGTTTATGCTGGATAAGATCCCCTACAGTATACCTATATTTGTGTGGTGGTCATATGGCTGATATCAGTGCCAGACAATCCCCTGATTATCTGTCTGCAAAATTTAGCTTTAGGCTGTTGTTAAACAGAGCTTGGCATTCAGTCAGAACCATCTGAAGTTACCCACAGACATTAAAAGGCTCTGTTTGCTGTAGTACACAAGTGGACTAGATAAAGAAGCAGTGATGAGAGGATCTTATTTTTCTCGACCCTTGACCCCGTTTCAGCCGAGCTCATGAACTCATTAGTGACTCAGAAGCGAGGGATGACCCAGCAGCACATGACTCTTGCTTTTCTTTCACACTAGCTCAATAACATGGCCATTTGTGACCCCGGTTAAGCACCGTAACCAATTCTGGCCAATACGCACATGTATGTAGACATAATGGACCGCCAGTGATGTGTTTTCTGGAGCAAGTTTTGTGCCAAATTCACACAAAAAAGAGGCTTTCTTCAAACAAGCACAATCTGTTTTTCAAAGGATAACTTGACTCGCAAACAAACTGAAACCTGCTTGAAAATATGAAATTGCAAAAGCAGAACACAAACTGCAAACCTACTAAAAACCAATCAATTGCTGCATAAACTCAATGCTGTAAAAAAGACAACCGTTTTTCAACAAGATTTTTGATTAGAATCAATCATTGTCACATAGAGATTTTTTTTGAATAAAATCTGTCACACAAAGGCAGTCATGCAAACACTTCGTGTGTTGTGATGGACCAATTTTACGCAAATGATTACAGTATTTTTCACATTTAAAAAAAAAGTTTAACAACATTCTTAACTTTCTGTGATGCATGTATTTCTAGAAGGGAAATCAATATTGTAAACACACTTCTAGTTCAGTTAAATTTGAATATTTGGATGCAGACATAATCACTAGTTCAATCACGAATGAATTTTTATTACACACAAACATGGTTAGATGTGGCATGGCGCCAATGTGGCTGGTGATCAATATATTCAAACAAATTTCAGTTTGTTTGCAAGTTATCCTTTACAAACAGATTTTAATTTGAATGTGATTTTTTAAACCCAATTTTTTTCTATTTAAAAAGGAAAACTGCTGTACAGAACTCAGAGATAAATGATAACAATGCAAAGTATTATTTCGGATTTAATGATTAGATTATTAACAACGAGTGACATTCATTTGAGACAAAATTTCAAGTCTGTGTTAATGTATGGAGGGCAAATAATGTTTGTTTAACCTAAATACCAATGAATACACTATTTCAATAAAGGCACTTTAAATAGCATGCATTATATTTTTTGGAAGAATCAGGTAAAAAATTGTTTATAAAATTTACCTATTTTGCAGAAGAAAAAAACAAAACAACTCCAATTCTTTTGAAAGATTTATCATAAGAATACTAGCTTTAAATCTTCTAGTAAACTGTAGTCATGATAATTTAAACAAATTCCTTATATAGACTAAATATAGACAGAGATAATCAACTAATACAAATAATTTTTAGTTTGAGTTTGTAATTTACTGACTCTTAAATCTAAATAATTTGACCAGTGAATTTCTAACTTATAATTTTCATGAATCTGCAGGTCATAGTCCTCACAAGTTAGGTTCTCTGTTTATCAGATGTAAAATCTTGCTCATACTCTCATAGTTTTTTGCTTTTAGTGAACATTTGAGTCAGACATGCTCAAATTTAGCTCTTTCTAGCCTAAGAATAGAATGGGCAGTCAGTCAGACTATTCATAGCAGTGGCTGTTACCTCAGTATAGTGCAGATCGTTGTTAAAGGGCCCTGCTTTTGCTGCCATGGAAATAAGAGCCTTCTGTTCCTGTTTTTTTTTCTATTTTTCTCTCTGGCTTGACGTCAGTGCTGGACTGATGTGCGCTGCTCAGCTCAAGAAACACACCATGCTTTAGTCATGTCTGTCTGCAGAAGAGCCCATCAACGTCGGCTTTGTGCACCAACAACAGCCTTGAGGCAGAATACACTGTTTTCTCTTGGGCTTTTACAATGGAGAGACAAATATATCTCTCAGTGGCTAACAGGTCAGGTCACAACACAATAGCCACTGCTGGTGACTCCATAAAGCCAGTGATTACTGCTACCAACTTTCTTCTAATCACCGCTTTTGAATTGTGCCATTGTTTTTTTTTAGCATGCCCTCTCTGTAAGTGAACATTTGTTTGGCACAGAGAGCCATAAACACTGCCACATGTAAGAACAGGGATCCTGGAAAACACAGACATGCTATTCAAGGCTTCTGTAACAGCACAGAACACTGATAATCAGTAGTTGTTAAAGGTTAAGTTGATTCTGTCAGCATTTACTCACTCTAACGTTTTTCCAAACCAGAGAACTTTGAAAACATTTGAAAAGTTCAGACTCAAAAAGTTCTGAATGCACCTAGCTGCTTTTCTCTGGGAAAAGTGTTTTTGTTATGCTCACATGTGCAACAGCATTTTATTTTTTACAATAAATGATATTATGGTAGTCATACGAGGATGTGGGTAAAAACCCTTTTTATCTTATGTTGTGATCATGACGTAGTTTTCTTGTGATCATGAGAAAAAATTGTTATGTTTGGATGATGACTTAATTATCTTTTGATCATGACAAAAAACTTTTATGTCTTGATCATGATTTAATTATTTTGATATAAAAACGGCTATGTTGTGACTTAATTAGCTCGCTATAATGGAATACACTATTTCGTTGTGATCATGACTTAATTATCTTGTGATCATGAAAAAACTGTTATGTTGTGATCATGACTTAATTATCTTGTGATCATGAAAAAACAATTGTTATGTAATGATCATGACTTATTTATCTTGTGACATGAAAAAAACAACTGTTGTTTTGTGATAATTGAGTAGTTATCTCTTGATCTTGACAAAAAAACTGCCGTTATGTCTTGATCATGCCTTAATTATCTCGTGATCATGACAAAAAACTGTTATGTTGGGATCATAATGTACTGTAATTATCGCATGATTATGGCAAAGCAACTGTTTTGTTGTGATCATGACTTAATTATCTTCTGATCAAGAAAAAACAACTGTTGTCATGATCATTACATGAGAGAAAGCAATATTTACCCTCCTCCCACGTTATGACTTGTATATGATATTTTACATTACCATATTATTTTTTTCACTAATATATTATTTATTGAGGCAGTTCTCTTTTTTGGCTCCAAGAAACTCTAAATAGATGGTCACAATCAATTCGGACCTAAATGGAAATAACAAAACCAGAAGTTTCTATTGAACACAGAAATTAAAAAATAGGGGTAAGTGGGAATCGTAGCGTTTTTTTATTTTTACATTCACCTTCTCCTTTGCTTCACACTTGCTTTATCCTCCTTGTGCACCTAATTGCATCCATATGAGAAAGTAAAAGGAACATTTACCAGACTTGTTGGTAAATTTAAATTAAATAATATAATTTTTTTAATTCTTCTGAGCTGTTTAGCCTCAAGTGTAGTGTTTTTGTTGACCAAAGTAAAGGAAGTCACATTACTCTAACTTCTGATTGCTTCTTTATATATTCTTTATGTTGACAAATATTTCAGACTAGGAAGTATTTGATCGGTGTGCAATAAGTTAGGAGAGCACAGTTATCTCATATTTGACTGAGATGGTGTTTAGCTGCATTTGCATCTGAACGCTGCACACTTAGAAACTCAAATATAATGTTTCCAAACAGTTAGACCTATAGCGACATAAAATCATACATAGAAGACAAATTAATTGAATTCAATCTTAAAGAAACTTGATCCACAAACAGAAAAGCCAAGTAAGGATCTTTCTATTTTTGGCAACAGAATGGCTCTCTTGAGACTGCAGCTTTAAACCCATTGTTTGCATAGTTTTTTTTGCTGGTGTTGATACTGTGTAATCTCTTTGCATGCAAAATACAGCAACAAGGATGCCATATGCTCAGTTTTTTATGACTGTAGGTAATATCTTAGTTTGTTATTCCTAAAATAAAGCCTCTACAAATCACAACTAGAGTTGTACAAAAAGTAAATGTATTCTCAGTGAATTTACCTTTTATTTTGTTTTGATTTACTACTTTTATGTTCTTGTTTTATTTAATCGAATTGCTCATTTGCGAGTCAAAATAAAACTTTTGTTTACAACCTCTACAAAAAGCTTTTTTTAACTATATAAATGTGTCTATTGATGAATAGCCTTTAAAAGGGTTTTATTTTTATATTTAACTACTCTCCCCAGGGAAGGCAGAAGTGGCTCGACTGACGTGGATCTGTCCGTATCTGAGTCATTCACTACACACTGCTAAACTTAAAGTAAAACCCCCACCAGACATCATCTTCATAATTCTAAAGGAACTTGCTGTGAGTCAGTGCATTGATCACATCTGAAGCTCCAGATGTGGGCTCAGACACGTGCAGAGGGACACGCTGCACTGTCTATAGAGCGAGACAATCGCAGGGTGTGTAAACTCAAGGATACTGAGCCCTACAGGCACCCTGACCTTTCACACGCAAAGAAAAGGTCAGGAATAGAGCCATTTTCCACTCGCCTAAAAACAGCATGCATGTAATCTTAGGAACGTTTTTGAAAGTGTGGACTGTTCTTTTGCAAGATAAAATGACAAAGGCTGATGTTTTGGCTTTAGGGTAATATAGACGTGAACTAGAAGCTAAACAGTGTGTAGTGAGTTAAATGCAATTGAACTTCTTTTCAGTGAACTCTTACTAGAAGAAAAAGATTCTGTTTTTCCTGCTATGGCTGATTGAACTGAGACAGACTTTAACGGTTTTAACAAATTGCATATTGTCTCTTCCCTACTATTGGACGCGTTGGACAAAAGCGTCTGCTAAATGCATGTAAAAGTACATTCATCCCCTTGAACAGAAAGCTATTAACATTGTTATTTTACAAGTTTCGCTTGAAACAGATAAGGGTCTTAGATTTGTACACAATGGATGGTTTATGATTGAGAAAAGGAAACATTTATCAATATATGACCAGTCATGGAGGTTATTATAATTAATCACAACCAATAGTCATCCCACAACAATATTTAAACACCCTCTTCCTTATTATGTGCAAAAATAACATGTGAAATGATAACAAGCAATTCTTACAAGGAAGTAAGAGTTATTTGAACCCGTTTTTTTATGACCGGTTTGAACGGAACACATGTGAGAACTATCCACCAATGAAAGTCAATCTGGAGAGAAGAGACAAAACCATTTTGAACACTCAATGCTTAAAATTTATTTCATAAAAATGTAAACATTTGGATCATAAATAGCCAAATATATTACTGAAATTGTACTGTTTAACAGTGTATAAATAAAATCATAAGAAAGAAAATTAAATACACTCTTTAAAAGTAAATCTTTCCTTCTTGAGACCAAATCTGAGCGATGTGTTCATTCTCCTTCGACATGGAGAGCAAAGAAAAGTCACACACACCACTGCAGGGAACATCCTCTTGGTTTCCTTACAGCATCTTTTCCCAGCAACAACACAGTCCTCTGAGCATCCGACGTCTCATCTGGTGCTCCCAATGGCCACAAACACCAATCATGCATTGTGAGGAACCTGGACGGGTGTCTCGTACCCCCACGCACTGGAATCCACCAACATGGAGATGCAGCTCCTAAAGGAACTGGACAGTCTCCTTGAACTGATATGCAAGTCCTTGTAAGGGTTAAGGACTCCATCAAAATTCTCTCCTCAGCGCAGACAAGTCTGAGGGAGTTCAGCGCTCCTGCAGGGCGATGGAGGGTACCCACTGGTTCCTGCAGCGACTCTCCTTGCAGTAACTTCCAACCTCATTCAACTTGAGAATCTCCGCTTGAGGATTCTAACAAAGGAAAGAACAATGATTTAGACAAAGCTCTAAATGATTGGGTACCTATGACTTGACTGGAAGTTATGGCACATAATACTTTAGATTTAGAAAAAAAAAAACTTTCAATATATTTGTTATGCACCTCTATTTTCTAGCTTGTGTCGAGACGTGGATCTTGAAATTGGTCTTGATCACTAATTGAAATTTAATCTTGTTCAGTAAATATGCATGTCAATCTATCTATACTTCTATATTACACCTTGATGTCTCAAATTACTGTCAGGTAATGGTTTTTATTCATTTTACACCATCTGGGTATTTTGTTAGACTTAACCTTTCGAGATGCAATAATTAATTTGTTTTTGATCACAAAAAAAAAAAAAGTGTTAATTTGTGAATCGAAGCTTTGTTCACAAAAAATACTAACTTACAGTTTGTATAATGTACTTCAGTTCACAAGCATTTTGTGAAATAACTACCATGTGTACAATAAGCATAATAATATACAAATATTAGCCAAATCTGGAAACTCAAATTTAGTACAGTAAAATATCAGGAACTGAAATAACTTCTGATTAGTCGTTCAATTACAGTTTAGATTAATCGATTATCAAAACAACCTATAGCTGCAGCCAAAGAGGACTTCACCGTTTAAAAATATATATAAAAATAGGTTTAAAAACCAACAGCTAGTGTCTATACATGCAAGTGAATGACCTGCACCATAACTGTTAAATATTTCCCCTCAATAGCATTTTGTTTTTTAATCATGTGTTCCAATCGTTTACAGTTAATCATGTCAGCAGCTCACAGGATGTGTATATGGATTAAGACACAATTGCATAATAAACTCAAAAGGAGATACAAGCTAAAACGGCCCATAAATGTACAAATAATGCTAATACTAACCCCATACACTAAATATTGTTCCTTTAATAACCCCATGCGCTCTCATGAATGAATCAGACTAGTGTTTCTCTGCGCATGGGCGAACACTTACAGTGACAAGGATGCAGTGCAGGTCTCTCGGCTCGTTGGCGTTGCTGTCGGCGGACAGAGGCTCACCCAGGACCTGTGCCAGGCGCCTCATGCCCGAGACGCGCACTATATTAATGTCTATGTCGCAGCAGAAAGCCTGGATGAGCGTGAAGTGGATCTGCAGAGCGACGTCACACTCGTCCTCCTCATCCGTCGCTAACACACACAGCACCACGCTGTCAGGGTCACTGTCAAGAATAAGAGTTATTAGTCGATGCTACTTTTACAGTGTTTTATTATATTAGCGACTGAATGAAATACTTACACATTCATGAGCTGAGCAGACTCGTAAACACCAACGGTCAAACAGTTCTGCCGTTGAGCAGCCACCAGCAGCTCCTCCAGAGCCTGGCTCACGGTCTCCATTCTTCAAAAACACAAGTGTAAGTTTTAACGGTTTCAAATTGAACCGTAAAGTTGATTTGAGGGAGTTTGCGTTCGTGTAACTTACTTTCTCTCAGTGCTGTTGCATCCAACAACTTCCTCCAGAGTCATGATTGTGGTTGAATTATAATCCAGAAAGCGTAAATCCTGCAGGTAAAAGAATTAATCCACAAACTTGATATTTGATGATGGAATTATTCCGTTGGTTGCTCAACTGGTTTGACTCACGCCTAACACCGTCTCGGTTTGTGTTTGGCCAGCTGAGCGCGGGAGCCGGGTTTTTATACGAGGGGAAGCGTAGTGGGCGTGGCTGAAACTTCCGCCGAAACCTCGCGCTAATTGGCTGAGCGGGTTTCTAAGGAGTCTCCAGCTGTGCTGAGTTGGATCGTCTACTTTATTTTAGATCGATCAAAAAGCTTTTCTCGATGGGGGAACTTTTCAATGGCTAGTTCGAACCGGAAAATCATGGTTTGTATTAACAACAAAATTTTAATCCTACACATCATTTACAACGTAAAAGCATTATTGACAAATAAATTGAATATATATTAATTTTGCTGTTTTTGGTAAACTGATAAAGAACACATCACTCACTAATTTTATGATTGCAAAAGTTGCTTTTTTCGCTAATTTACTGGGGATAGCAACCATTTTGTTAGCTTTACTGATTATTTTTCATTAAACGACATTTTAATATATTATGAATATGTTGTTAATATGTGTGTGCAAATTTCACATTCACAAACAAAAGATTTTAATCCAATCCACTCTATTTCTCTACCACATTTTACAAACAGAAGAGTGCACTAAGTGCTTCACAAAACCGTGTTTAAAAGAGATGGAAATATAAACTTATAAAACAACATTCAAATGGAATAGTAACGACATGCAACAGATAAAACCCGTTAAAACAAACCAGAAATTAAATACACACATTAATAAAACACGCAGAGGATCACAAGTAAAGTAAAAAGGATATTGGAACTTGATCTTCACAATTCTTTTTTTTAACTCATTAGGAAATAAAATAAGTTGAAACATATCCCCTGATATCTGTAATGTAATTTTTTAATTTGCGTATTGGGTGAGTGTTGCACTGATAAAGGAATATAACAGAATTTAACTTATTTAAACTGTTCTCTTCTATTATTGTGGTGTTCTTGTCATATTTGCATTATATCATCTTACTCTTGATGTCGACTTCCTCAAAGTACTTCAGATACAGTATGCACAGTGCTATTTAGAGTTTAAATTTCATTTGCTTTGTTTTTCTAATTTTGTTAAAATTGAATAAAAAACTTAGATTTGAGTTCTTCAGCATTTCGTGCCGAAGTCGTCTATGCTGCAACTGTCTCACATAATGCTGAAACAGAGCGTGTAGCTCCATCTGCTGGGAAGAGAGAGTATTTGTTCTGCTTCAACTTGGAAAATAAAGTAAAGTATTGTAAAACATAAATGAAGAGTCTAAAAAATACCATAAAATTAAAAACGTATGCAATAATTTTTAAAAGAAAAAAAAGACAGACAAAAAAGGTTAGTGACATTAGCTCAACGTAATGCAGTTAACTGCATTGAGTAGCTAAACTAGGTTAACATTATATTTGCCTCCCTTAATGTTAACAGAATGTATTACAGTAGTATTTGCACAGACTTTGAAATTATTAAAAACATACTTGGAATATCTGTTCAGCTGCCACCAATAATCAAAGGTTTAGTATGAACTGCCTCCATCATGAGGACGCTGAACTATCGAAAGAAATCCAGAAAGAAATATATAAACAGTAAAATGAGCAAGTAATGGCAACTTGAACAAATATGACATTGGTTTATTTATTGAATTGTTCATGTTTTAATGGATTTAATTAGAACAATTTAGTTCCAAATTTGTCATCTTTGGTCTATAGAAAAAAGATAACTTTATTTATTATTGATTTGGTTAATTGATTGAATGTTTTTTAAATTTATTTAGTGGTCTATCTAATCAACTATTCGTGCTGTTGTTTATAGATTTTTTTTCCGTAATCTTGTAGTTATTTATTTTTCTCATTAAGTATACATTTAGTGATTATGTAGCTTTGTAATTTGTTGCTTATCAAGTTACTTATGCACTTATTTAATTCACTTACATACAAATGTGTGCCTAGTCAGTTTCGGCCTCCTGAGCCGGGAGCTTGATTTCACCAGACCGCTGCCGAGCTCAAGCCTCGAGCCCCGCGGGGGAGAGGCGTGTGCGGGCATGTCTGCTGTTTACCTGGAATAATGGCCAGGAAGATACTCAGTGTCTGATCTCATTAAATCTAACGCTCGGATTTGAAATGTGGAAATTAAATCCCCGATATATGATGAGTTTCGATGGTTACATGATCCCAGATGTTAAACTGTTTAACTTCCAGTAAAAGGCGCGATAATGCGCTGCTGCAGCTTAATGAATAGTGAACGAGGCTCGCTTGATGGCCGCCATTATTCACGATAATCTGCTCAATTGGGGAAGTTTTGATCGCATCACTTGTACAAGATTAGAGTTCGTAGCCCCTAATAATTCATTATAGGTATGTAATCTTTTCCGATTTATTTAACCAGCGTCAGTATTTTTTTTGCTGGCCTCTGCTGGTAGATGAAGGCACTGCAGCGGTAGAGTGATTAATATACAGGATTAAAAAATAGTACCACAACTTTAAATACTTCCAATACTTAAATGTGTTCCATAATGTTCTTTGATTAAATGCAGATTTTCAGAGTTGTGGTATTGTTTTTCAATCACTTTGTAAAGTAAAAGAGGAGTAACACTGTAGATAGTGTTCTATTCTATTCTATGTAATATTCTATGTAATAATAGTGTTGGTTTCTTAACATCAAATTCAGTTAAAAGTATGTGACTCACTAGAGTCACATTTAAAAATCATGTTCTTGACCTTTTACACATTATTGAAGATGATTCTTGTTCTAGAGATTCTTGATTTTATTTAAGTGTAGAACAACCTGTATGATTGCA
This sequence comes from Danionella dracula, assembly GCA_900490495.1. Lineage (NCBI taxonomy): Eukaryota > Metazoa > Chordata > Actinopteri > Cypriniformes > Danionidae > Danionella > Danionella dracula. The sequence goes on from UELW01000633.1 coordinate 2,427,671, forward strand.
TATGTTTTTAACCGAATCTCTGTCATTTTAAACCTACAAGCATTAACTTGTCAAACTAAATTTTACCTAGAAGCTAGTGTACTCAAAGCTGTCCTTTTAATGTTATTACTCTTCTTTGTCTTCGCTGACCACCTCTCACACAGATTCTTCATCTCAGATTTCTATCCATGCATATAGGGCCTCAACCCAGTATTCTCTGAACTGGTTTACTCTCGATATTCCTTAACATCATTAAACACAAGTGTGATCAGTTTTGAGTCGTGGTGTTCAAAACCTGTGCTTTAATTGTGCTTCACTTGTGTCACCTGTGCTCACCATTATGCAGCAGTTTCGCCAAAAGAGTGATTCAATCAGTGTTTCAGACAATAGGGTTTACTGTTTTAGCAACTGAGAAAAACTGTAAACTAGTCAGCCAGTGCAAGTCAGCTGTGACCTTCAAACCCAGCTCAAACCACCATGACTCAGTGTGCTGGTTCTGCTGGTTTCTAAAGAAATTTCCATATATCCAGTCTTTACTTCTATTACCATTCCCCATTAAACCAACGCAAATAGATGTTCAATATTCCTAGAGCCATTGAGGCTTGTGGAGATGTTTTCAAATAAAAACTGTTCGTCAGAGCTTGTCAATTGTGTAATAATAATAATTAGAGCTAAAACGAAGAAAGTTGAGATTGCAGGGTGGTCTGAAACACTAGATCGTCATTGGGCCGCTTCAGGTTCATTCAAGCGATCCTCCTGTTCCTTCGATGATGCTCGAGCGTCTGTGTGTTACATCATAAGAATGAGGATCCAACATGGCGGCGACTCTCACGGCTGCGATGGAGTCCGAGCCGCTGACGGCGCATCCCGGGTTCAGCAGCGACAGATACTCGATGCTGGTCGTCATCGGTGCTCTCCACAGACCGCGTCTCCTGGACCATGTTGTGCTGGACATCGAAAGAGGTGTGTTTTTTTCAGCCGTTTCTCTTTAGACTGAAACATACCACGCGCCGTTATGTTGCATTATAATAAACATCATTATAATTCTCGCTTGCGCGTTGTATAAGAAGATTAAGAGCAGTTTTATAGATATGTAGTTTATTTTTCAGACACACAATGAGATCGAGGGAGATCATTCGCACAAAAGCATGTTTTCCAATCTCAGCGTCATTTTGACATATGTTATACACACGTGTTGTTAAAGCAGGGTATAGTTTAAAGCATTACGACGCGGTTAGAATGATGCTGCTGCTGATGCTGATGCTGCTGCCTTCTGCACTGCAGTGATGCCCTCAAATGGACACCAGAGGATGAGCTGCGCATCTGCCTAATTATGCTGAAGTCACGTAGTAGAATTTTTATCTTCACATTTTTTAATGTGTTACTTTTTTATGTACACAGACAAATGCATACCCATGTTTTCTATAGGTTTATCTGTGAGTCACGCCCACTATACGCTGATTTTCCCCTAAATCAAACTTAGCTATGGAACATGTCCCATGATGGTCGTATGCTTCACAGCACATCCACCCCTTAGGAGTAGTTTTTCTACTACATGCCACTACTTTTGACATTTTATTGGGACAATAATGTCTTTTATAAATAATTATTCAGTCATTTTAAGTTAAAGATGACATAATTTCGTGTTAATTTGTGAGTTCATGAAACCGAGAATTTTTGGGACATTGAGGCGTAACCAGAAAACTGTTCAGGGTTTTTGCAGGGTCTTAAAAAGTCTAAAATGTAAAAGTCCACATTTTAGGCCTTAAAAAGTCTGAAATTCTCTGTTGTAGGTCTTAAATCATTTGGACAGGTCTTGTTCTTCTAATGTCAATGTAAAGCTTATCTGAAATGTGTTTTTTGTTATTGATTTCAAAAACAGCTAATCTCAATATCAGCTACTTTATAAATCTAACTGAAGTTTTTTTTTACAATAACAGGATGTTTAGCATGCATTTATAAGTAAGACAAGATTATGTAAACAGAATGTGTTATTTTCTACTTAATGTAAACCAAAATTTGTCTACTTTTATAGTATATTTCAAATAAAGTTCAGTCAGTAATGAGAATAATCATTTAATGATGCTTCAATGATCAGTAATTTATGGATTTATCATTTCAGGATAAAGTGGTCAAACAATTCTACTCTAATTGTTTGTTACTCTAAACCTAATTTTTATTACTTGTTAAATGATATATGATTTTTTTTTTGCAATTGAATGAACTTGTGATTAACACATTTTTGTATTTTATTTTACCCATAAAATAGTCAAATTTAAGTATTTAACCTGAAATGTCCTGAACCAACCTAAAAACTCTCCAACTGTTTGTGTAACTTCCATGCCTGCCTCTACGATGCTATTTTCAATCATTTTGACATGAATGGATTAAATTAATTTACACAATCTGGGCTTAGCAGTTCCATGATAATATGTAATTGAGTGAAAAAATTTTTTTTTGAAAAATTTGTTTATGAGCTTTGGTCCATCTAGAACTAGGACCTGATTCAAAATTCTTGATAAATAAAAGTTGAGAATTTTGTAAAAAAAAAAACCTTTGTAACGTGGAAACCGAGGGACATTGGTCAAAGTCTTCTCATGGACACAATGAAGTTAGACTCCCAGTTACAGGAACTGATTATAGAACAGTTTAATGGAAGGTAACTGAAATAGTTCAACCTGTTAAAATAAACACACAATATCCTGTGCTAAGTTTTTCTTAAAATTGTTTTTTTTTTCAGAAATTTTAAAACTAACTGACATGACCTTCTTTGGTTTAGTTATTATGTCAATAATAGATTTAAAGAATGTCATCTTAACATTACATTTGTTTTTACAGTTTACAGTTTTTTATTTCCTCTATGTGTAACTTCCATTCGACATTTAGTAAAATCATGCTCTCAAAATAATCCATGTTATTTCCAAATGTCCATATTGATCTGGTTTGGGCTTGGCAAGAAACAAACAATTAAAAATGTTTATTTTATGTTAAATGTTTAAATTCTAAATTGAAAATATGACAACCATAAAAATTAATTACTGTTTTTTTGGGGGGAGCAAGTCTTTTTACGAGGCCCATTTAAATGAACTGAGATTTCTTGAAAATACTGTAGATTAAATTTGATATTATTTGAAGATTTATTTGTAGTAGATAAGAGATATCGTCTAAGACTCAATAAAAACAGTTAACTCAAACTATGTTCTTTGAGCTCTGACAGCATTGTTTTGACTGGATAGCTAGATACTAAGTGTGAAACGTACAGATGATATGAATTCTATACTTATTTCTTTCTCAATATTATAGAGTAAAGAGGATTCGACCATAAACAATATACAAACTTAAGATCCATCGACAAAAAGTTCGCCGGACAGCACCTGAAAAACAAAAACAAAACAAAAAACAAATAAAGACAAAGGAGAAACTAACAAATGAAAAAGGTTTATATAGGCTAGGTTAGATAGGCACATTGAACCGCATTGTTTTTTCAACAGCATGTATATGTTTCAGACACCAAATCGAACGCTAGATTAAACTGATATGTTTTTAATTTAGTTTTTTAACTCTGTGAGCATAGCTGATTTCCGGACAGCATCCGGGAGTTTGTTCCAGAGCTTGTTTTTCAATGCATTTTTAGTGAACGGAAATGGTTTGGATCACTTTCATGAGATGAAACAGTGACCCTGAATTAGCAGCCATATAAAAATGGAAAGTTAACATTCTTCAGTGAAGACAATCTAAGGATTTTCTTCAGCCTAAAAAAGACTGAAAAAAATAAATAAAAGAAATGGTCACTAGACTTAACACAAATTTAATTTTCTCATAACAGATTTCAAATTTACTTTGGTTATTTTAGAAAAGCAAGAATGAACCCTTTTCTGTGCATGTAAAAAGGAGAACTTGGTTTTCAGAGGCTTTTATCTTTCATGAGAACAGCGCCATAAATAGAGACTTTGAGGGGATGTCATCAAACTGTCTCTTTTGTCTCTGAAAGCCACATTGGTGTCCTGCATGATGTTTCAGTTAGATGCTGACTGCAGCACTTTGGCTCTAGGGGTTCAGCCTGCTTGCTAACAAATCAACGCTAACCTTTTGAAAGGCAGTAAGTGACATTAAGCAGTTAAGCCAGTGCTTTATCTAAAGTGAGTTTCAATGATGAGTTGTCTTCAGTGAGATATTTGCATGTCTTTACTCAGGCATTCGTTCATGGGATGTAGACCTGACTGTGTGCAACCTTGACGAGCAGCTGAAGCTCTTCGTTTCTCAGCATTCTTCTCATCAACCCAAAGAAACGAGAGGTAAGCTTCTGTTCCATTATGACATCGACCTTTAAAAAAATGATCTTTTTCTGATCTTTTAGGGCTCATCTGGAGCGCATGATATGTGTGTGGGATGCCATCTTATGAATTAACAAAGAGCCAACTGTTCCGTTGTGTCACAGCTGAGTGCTATATAGAGTAACATCTGTGGACGGAGGACAGATAAAGAAGTTTTGGTCGTTGCTATTTTAAATTTAACAATAATAACCATTTCTTCTCATTGTTTTATGTCAATTTAGTGTGGTAACTCTGTACTGTGGTAGCTTCATTTATTCAGTAAATGTCGTGTTTGTCCATGCTGGTTTATTATTTCTTGACACAAAGCAGAAAGACAGGAAGGAAGTGCTTTCTAACTATTGTTCAGATTTTACTTGCCGGAGGAAAAACAGCCCTGGAATTCTCATTACAGATGTTCTGAAAGTTTTGTCACTAACACCATGCAGAAGGGTTTTTACAGCATCACAACTTAGAAGGTTAAATCATTGTCATGTGCTTATCATGTGTCAATGTGTTTGGTTCATGACCCTAATTCTTTCCCTGTGCACATCTTTCCCTTCATCTCAACTCATATGCTTCAACTAATTATGTATTTGATGTGCTTGTTCTTTATTTCACCTTATGATAGGTCAGAAGACACTTAATTTCAGCTCAAATGTACTGGACATTAACATCGTTGTAAATCCATCTGAAGCATCTCTTTACAATGAGGTGAGAAGCTGGTAAATGTACATACATAAAACAATTAAAAGTAACTATAATAACTCTTTACAATGAGGTGAGAAGCTGGTAAATGTACATACATCAAATGATTAAAAGTAACTATAATAACTCTTTACAATGAGGTGAGAAGCTGGTAAATGTACATACATAAAAAAATTAAAAGTAACTATAATAACTTTAATATATAATTATCTATTTTGTAGCTGCACGGCTTGATATCCTCCATAGCGCAACACAAATTACTGGTGCTGACGGGACCGTCTCTTGAGGACTCTGGAGACCTGGTTTTGCACACAGGGCAGTTCACTCCAGCAGATTTCATCCAGATCTTTTCAGATGAAGAGGTTTGCAGTGTGTTTTTATCCCATTAACATATATTTATTCTAACTTTAACAAACTCTGTCTTGAAAACATTTATAATTATTTTTCCTATATTTTTACAGATTCTATCTTTGTTAAACTCTGTCATCAGCCATGGCAAACCAAATCTCACTTTAAGCTGCCCTAAAATCGGAAAATGGAAAAACTCAGTGCTTGGAAAACACAACATAAACAACATTGCTGAAATAAAGGTTAATCCCCTAATGGTCCTTCCTAAAATGGAAGGCCTTCAAGAATTCACAGACCATCTTTTTGAGGTCTCAGAGATACAGTCTCCATTTGACCTCCTGGAGCCTCCTGGAACAGTTGGATTTCTTAAGCTCTGTCGTCCGTGCTGTTACGTGTTCCCAGGAGGTAGAGGTGACTGTGCCTTTTTCGCTGTTAATGGCTTCAATGTTTTGGTCAATGGTGGAGCAGATCCGCGCTCTTGTTTTTGGAAACTAGTCAGACATTTGGACCGGGTTGATTCTGTGCTGCTTACACATGTTGGAACGGACAATCTACCAGGAGTTAACAGCCTGCTGGAAAGGAAGGTTGCAGAGCTTGAGGAGCATGACATCGAATTACAGGAAAAGGAACAAATGTTGAAGAATCTAATCTCTCCGGAGCTTGGTGTCGTTTTCTTCAATGCCCCAAACAGACTTAAAAAACTTCAGGTGGACCCTAATATACTCCGAAGCTGCGATCAGGCAGCTCTTACATTACAGTATTTGGAAAAACTAAAGATTTCTCCAGAACCTCTTCTGCGTAATGCAAGTGGCCCAATTGAACCTGTTATTCTGTTCCAAAAAATGGGAGTAGGATGTCTGGAACTTTATATTCTAAATCCTGTCAAACGGAGCAAAGAGATTGAGTCGTTCATGAGTAGCTGGCCAGACAGTAGTTCCAAATCAAAGAATTTAGATAGCCAGCTAACCTCTTTGGTCTCAGTTTGTGCTTTACTCGTTTGGCATCCTGCTAATCCGGTGGAGAAAATCGTCAGAGTTCTCTTCCCTGGCTCTACACCACAGGGAAAGATAATGGAAGGTCTGGAGAGGCTGAAGCATTTAGAGTTTCTCAAGCAGCCCGTTGTTTACTCCAAAGATGTCGAAACATCAAAATCAGTTCAGAATGTGAATCATGACAATCCCAAATCAGACAAAAGTGAAATCAGACCAACTAGCAGTGCTATTAAAGACAGAGTTGGTCGTGGAGATCTGGAAGGGAAGGACAAAACCAAAGCCATAAATCGGATTGATCCAAAAAGTGAAGATAAGATTCGAAGTGTGGAAAACAATGTGAAGCAAAAGACCTCCAGACTAGTTACTAGAAAGGAGTCTTTGAAGGAGAAAAGTATTGAAAAACATGAAAAGCTAACTAATGGGCCGAGGAAAACACCAGGGAACAAGGATTTTCCCCTGAGAACACCTAAGGTAGAAGAGAGAAAAGCTACAAAGAGTCTTGGGAAAGATGTCAAGAAATCATTGACAGGATCACTGAGCTCAAACAGAGCTGAAAATGTAAAAAATGATAAACTAGTAAAGCTACCCAAACATAAAGAGGGGAAAGACTTCAAATCTAACAAAGAACAACTAAATAAAAAGTTGTCTGTAGACAAAGAAGATGTCAACTCCTCTGAAATCTCTCCACATATGCCAGAAGAGATCACGATGGATCACGAACAACCTCAAACAAATGATTCTGGAAGAAATCCATCAACTGGACAATCAAAGTGTCCCATCATAGCCAACCATTCTGAATGTGCAAGAAACTGTGTCAAAGTGAAAAAGGAACAATGTGTGAATCTAGACCTTACACCCACTGAATACACTTTACTTGATGGGGCTTTAAAAGACAATACCCCAAAAGCTGAGCTAGAGGACGTTTGTGTCAGTCCGGATGAAAAGACTTTAGAATTAACGTCACCCAGATCAGGCCCTAACAGCGCAGGCCATACTCCTTATCACCTGTCCCCCGAAGAGACCTGGGCCTCCAAGGATCATAGTAGTTTTGGAGTTAAGATGTGTCTCGGTTCAGAGAGCCAGCAGACAGGATTGATAAAGCTTTCAGAGACCGGATGTCCTAAAAGTACCCAAGAGAGTATCTCAACTTCCTCCAAAGAGAAACATTCTAGTTTCCTGTCCCTCAGCTCTTTTAAGGACATAATTGCTGATGTTTCTCCTTCTGTTACCACTACTCACTCAATGCCAGCTGAAGTAAGTTCACCACAGTCCACGGAGGTGGACGAGTCATTGTCCATGTCATTCGAACAAGTGCTGCCAACAGTGAGCGAGTCCAACCATGAAGATGAAAACTCATGTTCTAATGGACACTGTGTCAATTCAGATTTCAAAGTGGGAATGTCTTTATCTATAAAGAAGCCTCATACCAAGAAGATTGGTCATGATGGCTCTGAAGGATGCCCATCTGGACCAAATGCTCTAGTGGTTGATTCTGGTCATGATGTCGACCTTTGTCTGGTCTCTCCATGTGAGTTCAAACATTTCAAACCGGTTGCCGATCAAGGGGATCCTATCTCACCAGGTTTTAGTCACACCAGTCCGTTGAATCTTTCTGATGATAGTGACAACTCTCAAGATGCTGCAAAGCCCTTTCCACCTTCAAATTCATGTAACAAATCCACTCACCTGGCACAGGAGACAACTCTCACTTCTACCAGTGACTGTTTTCCAATGCCAACAGACTCTGATATGCATGCTGGTATTGAGGATTGTCCATCAATTACAGCTGATGGTCTTTTGGATTCTGATGAAGAATGTGGTGTCCACCTGCAATCGCAGAACCTTAATGATAGTGCAAACTCGAATCAATCATTACCGAAAGATCCTCCCCCTGTACCTGTGAAAGATTTACCTCCTCTTCCACCGCAGCCTGGTGCTTGTATGCCAGATCCTGTAAGTGGTGTCAAATCAGGTCCAACAAAAGCAAGAAAATCCGTCACACAAAAGTTAACAGCAACCTCTTCAAATCAAAGAGGTAAATCCAAGAGTGGAAGTCAAGGGACTTCGGTAAGTGGTTCGAGAAGCAGCTCAATTGATGTCATGGGCAATCGTGGCTCTGGGTCCACCTCGAAAAGATCCACAACAGGTTTGGACTGATTTCATTCTCTATTTCTATATAAAACTATATCATTTGTCTGGCTCTGATTGGAAGACTTGTGAATCAACAGGTAGCAAGGTTGGTGCTTCGGTTTACTTGGACTTGGCTTACCTTCCGTCTGGACCTGCAGCTTCCAGCGTTGATGTTGAGTTCTTCTGCCGCTTGCGCTCATCCTGTTACATAATCAGCGGAGATGACAGTCTCAAGGATGCCTTGATGAGGTCTATTCTGGATGCTTTACTGGAAGGAAAATCTGCTTGGCTCGATGATGTGTCGGTATGTCCAAATAAATAAGGCAAAGACTAACTGTTGTGCTAAAACTGCTTTATTGTGTTATTTTGTCAAAATCATAGAATTGTAAATATTGCATTATTACATGCCACGCAGAATCCATGCAAGCCAAATATATGCAAACAAAACAATATTTTTCAACAAACCTCTTCAAAATATCTTGCTTTGAGTACATAATTTTAAGAGCAGAAAATTCCAACCATGTCCCACTCTTGTGACCAAAACTGTTGTGATCCAACAAACATTCACTCTCTGAATGACAGCATATACAATTGAGGAATACTGACTTTGTGAAATTGAAAATTAAGGCTTTGTACATGTTTTTGTTTATAACACGGTTCCATATTTGTTCATTTCTAGTGATTCTCAGGACACCTTCCAGAGAATCCACAAAAAGTCTCAAAAACAGACATTTCATAAATATTTATTATTTGTTATATATGTATTTAAATGATAAATATGGACTTCTGACTGGTCGTGTGTAGGCAATACTATGATGTTTTTGAATTTTCAGTTGAAGTAATAAACTGATGTACTTTGTCTTCTTTGCTTTGTGAAACTTTCAGGTGACCTTGATTCCAACATTCGAGTCAGCGATGATGCATGAGTGGTACAGAGAAACTCAAGAAAAACAAAATCAACTGGGAATAACAGTCCTAGGAAGTAACAGCACTGTGGCGATGCAGGAAGAGACATTTCCTGCATGTAAAGTGGAGTTCTGCTAGATGGAGAGAGACACACGCACATACCACTACCACTTATGTAACACTCTCTTACTTGTATACCAAGCTTCACTCAAATTGTGTTTTATGGAGATAGAAATAACAGAAAATAGATCACAGAACGTATATCAACACAAATATTCTATGTATATTTATTCAAGCACAATGTCAAAGCTTGCTTGTATATGTCAAGAGTGTATGCTAGATTTACTATAACTAAGATTTGAAATGTACAGGTGGAAGAGGATGAAGCTATTGACAAGTGAACCATGATTGTTTAGAGATAAGAAAAAAAGTAAGATTTTTTTCTTTTAGATAAGGAGAAGGATGTAGAAAATACACTAACCACCCTAATTGAGCTTTCTTCTTGTGCATGAACAAACACTATTGCCAATTAAACGAGAATTATTTAGTTGTACCAATTGGGGATGAATTTAGATGTTTTCCAATCAGGTAAAAGGACACAATTTAGAATACTTTGTATTTTTTTACCTAAAAATATTGGTTTGGATTGCTCTAAGATACACCTTTTGAAAGCACCACTTCACCAAAACCACAGATGTATTGTACCAATTATTTGAAATAGAAATAGAAAAGGCTGTTATATCCTGGTATAAGATTGTGTGTAAATTGACATTTTGATTCACTGTTGATTTAAGGTATTGATGTTATTAATGTATAACACCAAGAAGACCTTGCTTCTGCAGTGAAGAGCCTATGATGTCTGCCCATCATGCTTATGTGCTGGTAATGTGCATAAAGGTGCTTTTCAACACAAAGAATGTACTGTATGCAAATTCATGCACTGCAAAGACATCCCCAAAGAGGAAACATTAATGTAAATGTCACTGTAAAATAAATGCGCTGCTCTGCTGACTGTTTGTCAATGTTTTAAGATCATACAAAGCACAACTTTAGGTTCCATATCATGTCCTTCCCTTTAAATCATTTATAACAAACATTTTTCATAAACAATGTGTCTGGATTGCCTCAAATGTTTGCGCTCCATCAAACAAGCAGTGCAGTGTACCTCCTATTTTTCCCACTGCCATGCTTTCGCCACGCCCCCTGCTGGCTTTTTGTTGGTGGCACACAGAAAATCCACTCATTTTCAACAAAAACATTCATCTTTTGCTGAGTCAAAAACACTTTTGGTTCTTGAAATCCCAAAACACACTTTTTCATTGTTTATTCGACACGGTTCTATTCTGGTTACACTTTAGGGTAAGTCAGCGCATAAGTTATTGATTGAGATGCATTAGTGGTTAATCTGGTTGGTTAGTGGATGCTGCTATGGCTAATTGGCATGGCAACGATCATTGATCATTAAGCTGATTTTGAGCTCACATTAAAAGAAAATAGGATTACACAAACACGCATGAACCAATCTTAATATGACTTGAGCCATGTTTTGATGCAGGAACAACTCTTTTAATAAAAGTTAACATTATATGGTAATTATATTTCTATCCAATGGTATTATCCAATAGCAATTTTTATTGAACAATGTTAATCCGCATTAGGGCTTTGTAAAGCTGCTTTAAATCAACAGTAAAAAAGTTGTATATTAATACTTTTGGATTGATTGATTGATCATTTGATTGATTTAATATTTTTAATAAAATTATGCAAAATATTTTAAGTCTTTTGTTATTTCAGTAATGTCGACATAGCAAGTTTAAATTAATTACTATTTTGTTTACAGTATTCTTATAACCATTCCATAATATAAAATAATACATAATGTATTTTACATATGCATATATGTCGCTTATTCCACTTATAAACACAATAGCTATGATTACTATTTGTATTTGCAACTGTGCTGAGCATTTTGTATTTGTTCTGAAAGTTATAATCGATTTAAAATAAAGTAAAAGTTATATTTTCGTGCCGTGACGTATTAAAAAGCATAACCGAAATGGTTGAAAATAAACTTTGCTAGTTCAGCACAAACTGAAGCGAAATTTGTGGGGATTTGAGGGTGAAGGCGCATGCGCTTGAGATGTGTCTTCTGGGAATTAGCCTGTCATATACAGTCTAAGGCATCAGCACATGCGAGGAAAAAAAGGTAATGGCCGATATCCAAACATTATTTAATTTGTAACCCACGCAATATCAAATGTAAACGCAACAACATATCTGTTTAATGTTGCATTTTACGGCAGTGTACATGTAAGTGTTTAAAAATGCCAGACTAAATAGGCGTGTCTGCATGGGGGGGGGGTTCTTTTAGGTCCGTTTCATTGGCCAAACCGCCCATTTCTAGGCGGAGCTAAAGCGTAAGTTTGGCGTCCCGGCACGCCCATTCGGTTCTGGACTCTGGAATTGCCCTGATTGACAAATTCGAGCGTGATTTCAAGGAAATCGAAAGTGAAGCCTGACAGCTATACAGCACTGACGAGGAACAAAACCAAAAGTAACACTCTAGAGAAGATATTGGTGAAGACGACTTCAAAGGTAAGTTCATTCTTATTTTTAAAAGTTGGAATGAGTAATTGTTTATCTGCTGAAAGTGTCATTGTTTTTTTTCAGATGAGCACCGTCACATCCAAATTGACTAAATGGCACGAGAGGAAACTCTGCACCGTATTAAACCACACTAAACTCAGCCTGCTGTTCAAAGCCAGCGTGCATGGCTACACCGCTACTGCCTTTCACCAAAAATGTAATTTACAGGGACCAACAGTAGTTGTGGCGTACAACAAGTCCGGATACGTGTTTGGCGCTTTTACCAGTAAAAACTACAATGGCACAAATACAAACGTAGTCGACGACAAAGCTTTTCTCTTTAGCTTTAACGATAAAGACACGAAGCAGGATCCTCTGCGTGTGGTCAGTGGGAATCCACAGTTTGCTTTCACTGACAACGGACCAAACTTTGGGTCTTTGGTGTTTATGCACAATAATACAGTGAACGTCTACAGTAACCCGGGAACATACAACTTTGACCCTCAGCAGATGCATGGAAATGACTTACAGCTGACTGAATGTGAGGTGTACAGGGTGGAAGGTCTGTATGGTTTATGGACTGTCCTCCTCAGATCATTTCTGATGTTTGCTTGAACCTGGTTCCATGAGTTACTGAATGAGTTTAGTTCTGCTTTGAATCCACAGACACTGGAGGACTCCTGGAGAAACCATGGAGAGTCTTGCTGTGGGACTTAGAGTGAGTAAAGCCAACAGAAGTTTGTTATGTTGTAGAAATAATTATTAACAAAAGCAGCATACTTAAATACCTACAGTATAAAAGTAGAGATAAAATACGGTTAGTAGGAATGTTTTGTAAGTGACTACAAAGTGGACAGGTGGAAGTGTGAAAAGCCACATATGGTTTTTGTAGTCTAAAATATGAGTTTTGTAATCTGGACAAGGAAACAATTTGACATTTATTTTTCCATTGTATTCATACAAGATTCTTTTGGAATGAGTTGGTGGTTTATATAAAAAAAATTAAGTGTATATTTTTGTCTTTGAAGTAATTTCTTTCTACAGAAAATTCATGTTTGGGAAAATAACAACATGTTATATATTTAATAATTTGTTGGGAAAGTACTACACACGCACACAAACACGCATGCACACACAAACAAAGTGTTGTCCCAAAGTAAAACAAATGTTATACTTTTTTAAAAAATTTTTTACAATTTATAAACTCTCCAAAAATCTCAAACAAGAAAGGTATGAAGACATGCACTGCATTAAAATCTTCAACTGCATATACAAAATTCTACTGATGCAATAAATATACAATGCTTTTAGCATTGTAACTTTCATTAGAACAGTCTGGCAATTGATTTTAGCTGATTATTTTTTTATTACAAATTTTAAGTTAACAGCAAGTTAACAGATATTTTTTCCTGTTAATTTATGTGAATGTAACAGTGACTCTGGCTATATGTGTATTTAAAGTACACTCTGAACTTTAGTCACTCTGAGCCACATATGGAAATTAGAAGGTCCAACCAATACACGGAGAGCTGTATTAATAACTGTTTGTTAACAGATAACCGTTATTGCATATATTTAAGTAAAAAACATATTGAGTGTCTTTCTAGCATGTTTAAATATGTTATATTCAAATTCAATTTACTTTAAATCAATTGAACCCTTTTTTTCGGCACATTAGTGATTTGTAAAAATAAATTACAATCTAAATTTGGTAACTGTATTCATACATACATGACAAAAAAATAAACTCAACTGCAAGTCAATATCTTTGTACTATTTTGCTATAGAGGTTTCAATGCATTTCCGAAACAAACTGGAACTGCGGATAATGTGAACACCAGATTCAAGAATTATTGGTGTGTATATGTTCAATGGTGGGGTGTAGCTCAGTGGTAGAGCACATGGTTTGCATGTATGAGGTTCTGGGATCAATCCCAGGGGCATTGGCGATTTCCCCTTCCGTAAGTCGCTTTGGATAAAAGCGTCTGCCAAATGCATAAATGTAAATGTAATGTAAATGTTCAGTCAGTGACTGGCTCTCAATCAGAGACGTTACACGATTAATAAATAAATGACCACATGACAAGCAGAGATTTAGTTCTTTTAAACTAAAACTCGTCTAAAAACTTGTCTACAACCTCTTGACTTCTATCACACAGTTTTAGTGGGTTTTGATACTTGAAATACCAGTAGTTTTAAAAGAGATGTGAATCTGGATTTGTTGTGAGTTTAGGATTTGGACACTGTTTGCAGGAGAAGAAAAGCAATGTTGAACACCATCTCTGGCTGGAAACCTTCTGTGAGCTCAGTCAAGCAGGCTCGGATTCTACTCGTGGGACCTGTTGGTGCTGGAAAATCAAGTTTCTTCAACTCCATCAACTCTGTGTTCAAGGGTTACGTGAGCAGCCAGGCTAACACTGGCACTGCTGGGACCAGCCTGACCACTATGGTATCATTTAAAGACTTTATGTTAGTTTTACAAAGCTTTTATACACACTTGCCTATTATAAATCAATTCTAATTATGTTTTGGGTGTAGTTTCGTACCTACTGCTTAAAGCCAGGCAGCAATGTCAGCAATGTTCCCTTCAGTCTGTGTGACACCATGGGTCTGGAAGATGGTGCAAACAGTGGTTTGGACGTAGAGGACTTTGCCAGCATTGTGAAGGGTCATGTTAAAGATAGGTATCAGGTGAGATTTTTGGTTTATAATAGGTTAATTGGTTTCAGGAATAAAATGTGCACGGTATCTCTGGAATATTTCACTTCCATTTAATGGTTGGTATCTTGTGTAAATTTTTTTTTAGTTCAACCCATTAGTGCCTATCCAGCCCGAGTCTCCATATTTCCTCGCATCTCCTGAATTGAAGGATAAAATCCACTGTGTAGTGTATGTAATAGACACCAGCAAAGTCAAGCTACTCTCGGACAAGATGATGGAAAAGTTTGTGGCTTTTCGGAAGAAGTCCAACCAGCTAGGTGAGCTCACTTAATCAAATTAAAGGGCGTTTAACTGGATGTGTTCAGAATTTATTGTCATGACACATTGACTTAATTTTGTCACCTAAAAACCGCTGAAGTTGTTCAGTGTTTATCCCTCATTAAAAAATACTTTGTTCGATGAAGTACAGCACATAAGCCCCGCCCACCACCACTGATGTGTGTCTCTTGACAGACGGAATATGATGCTATGACTAGAGGAATTTTTGCTC
Source organism: Danionella dracula (assembly GCA_900490495.1). Taxonomy (NCBI): domain Eukaryota; kingdom Metazoa; phylum Chordata; class Actinopteri; order Cypriniformes; family Danionidae; genus Danionella; species Danionella dracula. The sequence continues at coordinate 2,442,841 of UELW01000633.1, forward strand.
AGTTTCAACCGTATATGTGCGAATCAAGTCTTTGAGTAGCAAGAGCTGTTCCTTGTTGCACTTGTTTATTTGTGACGTGACACATTTTCAGACAACACATTCAACAAGTCGTCTTGTTTGGACATAGATTGTATTAAAAAACCTCTGCTAGTAAGAAGTGTGTGTCTGACATCTACCACTAATACATAGAATAGATACTTAAACTTAATGTAATAAAAACATAATTTTGAGTTAGGGCTGGACAAGAAATCGATTTTATCAATTTAACTCGAGTGTGTAGTTTACAACACGAGGGGAACCCACGTGGAGACAAGCAGCTCTCGAGAGAAAGAGCGCAGCATGGCCGTGTTTAAACATTTTTAGTGCAAAAAGAAATTAGATTATTATTAATGAAGTGCTAAATGCATGTAATGAAATAAGGTAAATGCATCTTAATGTAATCCTGACCCTTAATGGATATAAATGTTCCTACAGTATGTGCTTGTTTGCCTTGGGTCCCAAACTGCTAATCTATGGTCTACACCTTTTTGTGCTTTCGTGTATTTTTCCTTCCGAAGTACAAAAAATATGGGTTTATTGACTGCAGTAGAGGCGTCACGGTGGCGCAGTGGGTAGCACGGTTGTCTCACAGCAAGAAGGTCGCTGGTTCTAGGCTCGGCTGGGTCGGTTGGCATTTCTGTGTGGAGTTTGCATGTTCTCCCCGTGATCGCGTGGGTTTTCTCCGGGTGCTCTGGTTTCCAAGTCCAAAGACATGCGGAATAAGTGAATTGAATAAGAACGATTGCCCATAGTGTTAGTGTTAAAGTGTGAATGTGTGTGTGAATGTTTCCCAGCGATGGGTTGCGGCAGGGAAGGGCATCCGCTGCGTAAAACACATGCCAGAGAGTTGGTGGTTCATTCCGCTGTGGCGACCCCGAGGGTTGAGGATTAAGCGTAGTTGTTTTGGGACAAATCCCAGTTTGAGATATCAGACAGTTTGACATAAGACAGTATCAATAGCAGGTCACTTACTAAATAGCTGAATGGTGGTTAATTGAGCATAAACCTTAAGAGCATTCTACCTTGTAAGAACAGGTAGATTTTCCAGATGCAGAGGGAGCCACAGACCGCTCAGATCACAGATGGCTGTGTTTACACCAGAAGTTTAAGTATTCCAACTGGACTTGTGATGGAAGATCGGTTTATGTTTCAGTTCTCACATTTTTGCTAGATAAGGAATCTCTTTGAATCATTAGTCAAAACAGTGATTCTAAAAAAAAAATGAGAGTGATGTATTGATTAGAAATTGAGAAATGGATATCTTTATATTGCAAATATGCACACACAGTTTTTGTTCACCCGCCTCCATCTCCTGGAACTAGGGTTAGTAGTTCTAGAAATGAACCAGTTGTCCTGTCTTTTGTTGTTAGATGATTATTTTCTTACAGTTTAAGGTCATGTTTTCCCCTTTAGGAATCCCTCAACTGGTTCTACTGACCAAGGTGGATGAAGCTTGTCCATTAGTGGCTGAAAACTTGAAAAATGTCTACCAGAGCCTCTACATCAACAATGTGGTACTGTATAAACTGTAAAAATAGTTTTACAATGTCTGTTCTGCAGTTCCACATGTTTATTTACAATGTCTGACAGATGCAGGACATCAGCGCTCGCCTTGGGGTCTCTCTGTCTGCTGTCATTCCTGTGAAAAACTACCATCAAGAACTGGAATTAGACCCTCAGACGGATGTTTTGGTTTTGAACGCTGTTGTTCAGATGATCAGAGCTGCCGAGGGATTTTTTGATGATTTATACAACCCAGAAGAGAAGTCTTAGAATAAAAGTAACTTTGTTTTTTGGTGAGCACACACAGTTTTTATTAATACTTCATTTTAAACTTGCTCATTCCCGTATTGTGGGTATATAACAGTGGAAAGTGGGAGATTATGGGTGTTTTTATTATGATCACTTATGGTTTTATCTTCTGTTAAGAACAGTAAACACTTTATTTACCAATTCATACACATTGAATTGACAGTTCTGAAGACATTATTTGTTTTTGTTTAATTTACTAATACTGGGAGAGTACACTAGACTGACATTTATTTAGAATGTTTCGTTTGACGGCGTCACGGTGACGCAGTGGGTAGCACGGTCGTCTCACAGCAAGAAGCTCGCTGGTTCTAGGCTCGGCTGGGGCAGGTGGCATTTCTATGTGGAGTTTGCATGTTCTCCCTGTGATCGCGTGGGTTTTCTCCGGGTGCTCCGGTTTCCCCACAAGTCCAAAGACATGCGGAATAAGTGAATTGAATAAGAACGATTGCCCATAGTGTTAAAGTGTGAATGTGTGTGTGAATGTTTCCCAGCGATGGGTTGCGGCAGGGAAGGGCATCCGCTGCGTAAAACATATGCCAGTGAGTTGGCGGTTCATTCCGCTGTGGCGACCCCGAAAGGGAAGAAAGCCGACATGAAGATGAATGAATGAATGAATGAATGTTTCGTTTGAAAGCCCAGTGTTCTCTGTGGGGAGATTTTTTTTTCAGTGTATGTTGAATTACATCAGTCTTGGTTTTATTCACCCCAAACATGAAAAAACACCTGATAATAAATCCGTTTCTCCAAAGTGCAAATAAGTGTTTCTCAATATTTTCTGACTTCCAATCGAGTATTTCAAATAAACATGTGGCGTAAATAAGAGGACACACGGTAAAAGAGCTTTACAAATTATTTACATATTATTTACGGATTACAGTTTTTCACAATTGCTAAGACAGTTTTTTTCAATACATTTAACAACTTTCCTAAACTCTTAATGTGATTAGCACAACATCCGTCTAGGTAGGCTCTACAATTAACAAATTTTTTGTTGCTTTGATACAAAATGCATTCAGTAACACACATTTCAAATGCTTGAACTTCTTTTACACTCGAGCTCCACCAACACCAAAACTGTCATTTTAAAGCCAAACATTTTCTCGATGTGTTATGATTGACTAAATGTTGCTGTTGGAAGAAAACGTGTTGGTGTTTTGAAAAATGTATTATTGTATTTCGAAAATGCCATTTCTGTGTTTTAACTGAGTCTTTGTGTTAAGAGTTAAGCAAACTTGTTAAATGAATGGAGCTTAAATGTATTTTTTAATGAAGCTGACAATTAATGGCAGCCAATTACAGGGTGTTTTTGTAACAAATATTTGCATGATGTGCTACGTTTCTGCTGATGTTTATGGAACATGGCCTTACGTTACAGACTTTGTTACTTACACAGCACATTTTTAATGATTGAATGACCAGACTACGCTTAACAATTATGAAGTGGAAACCCTACAAACGTACACCCATTGAAATGATCTATATGGTAAAATATTTTCAACAAAAAATCAGCTAAGTAAAGAATTAACTAAATCTTTATGTAATCATTAACCTTTAAAGCCCTAAACATTAGCCGTCAGAATTTTATTGCTCCTACTAAATAGTTCAGTTTTTTCCCACCTGAGATGACATGAGGCCTGTCTTCTAGTGGCTGAAGACCTACAATTTTACAGGTTGATTACTTTATTGTAATAACAAACACACTTATTCTGCTGGTGCACAGGTGCAGCAAATGGAACGTTCCATGATTATTAAGCCTTTTATAGTTGCATAAAAGTATAAGCACAGAGTGAAATGTAAAAGACTTTTATTCCATTTTCGAGAGCCAGAACAACAAGCATGCTCCTCAGGAGAACATAAATGGACCCAATGCTGACCTCTGCTTTATTGGACGCTACTACGTTTGTGAGAAGATATGCAAGCATTTGTAAATAAAATCACCTGAAAAAATCCTCAGAAAGGATGTTAACAACATGAGAGACTGTTCCTTGTGTTCCAGAGACCTTGTCACAGCAGATGTGTGTAGCCTGGCTCCAACTTATATTCCAAAACTTTTTTCATCATTATCATTATAGTTTTATTTATTCAGTGATCTATATTTCTTGTCGCAGAATCTTATGTTTATTAAAAGAAACGAACATAAGACTAAACTCACAGTATGAGGCCCACAGTAAATCAGCCACTTCCTCATTGACCAAGCATTACAACAGAAGTAGTGTTAAAATATAGTTTATTTGGTGAATTAGAAAAGAGGAGAATGAAACCTCAGTACTTGGTAAGTTGCTCTTAATCGGTTAAACCAGCAATTTATTTAGCAAAATTGTAAAGTTTGATATAACATAAAGAAAGGAATTTTAAAAATCACAGGTCAAAACTAGCGATAGGAATAAATAAAAAAAAAACCCTTAAGGCTTTAAACATGTTTTTATCAGCTGTAAAGTTTTTAACATTTATGTTAATGAAAATCTGCTCACTTCTGGCACCAGCCACAAGTGGTGAGACGAGGAATTACAAGTCCAGTCACTTCTTATTGCGCATCTGGATGGAAAGAGGGGGTAACTTCTTGGTTGTTCTTTGCAAAGGAGATTCTTTTTTTTGTTTGAAAAACACAAAGCTGCCCTATACATCACACGGTGACGTGTGCTCTGTACCTCAAAACAGTACTTGAGCCATTTACATTTAAACGGATTATTATTACAGGTCTAGATATAGTTTTCTACTTTTCACCTAATGATTAAATGATTAGTTTTGTGTTGTTTAAGTCCTAATTCTATTCTATGTAAACACACCGTTCTAACTTACCTTGAATTAACTGACCTTAACAAAATTCCATCAGAAATACATTCAGTATGCTAATACTGATTTAACTTCTGTACGAAGCAATGGAAGCCAAAGATGAACAAGACTTTTCAATACATCTCCACGCTTTACAGTTCTTCTGGCTTTCCACTCACTTCCAGAAGAATATTCCATCTTCTGTCATCATCATTTTGAGATGAGAATCCTTTCATCCCTTAAGTTTAGAAGCCTGCGCAAGTGCAGCATACTCCGGGTTGGGAAGCGCTCTCTTTAACCCCTTCTCTTCTCCACATCTGGATGCCCCATGCTTCTTTGTGTTCAGACTTTGGCCGCTCTTCCTTCTCGATGAGCCCACGACAGGCGTCTGGAGACCCAGTTGGAATGGTTGTTGTTTGGAGAGTTCCAGGCGGCTTCAGACTGAGAGGTGTTTTGATGCCCTCCTGTAGGTGTCCTGAACGAGTCCAGGGTTTTTCTGAGCCAGGTGTTCTTAGCAGTCTGAACATCAGTCATCAGAACGGCTTTCTGGTGTTCCAGCTCCTGGAGACATCATTATGGTACACATATAAGAGATGCTCGATTTTGGCAAAAATGATAATCACCATTAATTGAAATCACACAAACAATTATTATTTTCTTTGTAAATATACTGCATTACTATTAATACATATGTAGTTTTCCAAAGATATTTTAAAAATAAATGTGTTTCTAAATGTGTTCATTTACAGTTTTTTTTTTACAATCGCTAAGCTAGTTTTTCAACAAATTTAACACGTTCACTTAACTCTCAACGCACTGAATCAGTTATAACACGCAATTGGCAAAACAGTTAATTCCATTCTCAAAACCTCCCGTTGTAAACAAAACTTTGTTTCAAAATACAATAATACATTGTTCAAAACACTAACACATGTTTTCTTCCAACAGCAACATTTAGTCAACCATAAAACATAGAGAAAAAATGTGACTTTAAAATGACATAGTTTTGGTGTTGGTGGAGCTTGAGTCTAAAAGAAGTTCAAGCGTTTGAAATGTGTGTTAACTGAATGAGTTTTGTATCAAAGCATCAAAAAACTGTGTTAATTGTAGAGCCAACCTAGACAAATATTGTGCTAATCGTGTTAAGAGTTTAGGAAACTTGTTAAATGTATTGAAAAAACTGTTATAGCAATTGTGAAAAACTGTACTACAAGATAAGTAAATAAAATGACACAAATAAATGCATTTGAACATCTGTATTATATAAGAAATACGTTTTTACAAACAAGCATTGTTTTATTATAAAACACAGAGATTTGATTTCTTCTATAGGTTAGACTTTTATCTTTACAGTACAGTTCACCACGTTAGAACCAAAACATGCTAATATTAGCATACTAGCACAGAGGTGCAGCTGTGAGTTTTGTACATCAGTGTTACTTTCACTATTTTTGAGCAGCACAAACTTATCTTATGAGTTTTTTGAGAGCGTGGATACATCCTGAAGGAAAAACTAAGCTTATGTAGGTAGAAATCCAAAAATTAATGCTGTCAATATATAAACACGCTTAAGAATGAGAGCGCTGCGCCTCAATGAGCTTTGACAGTTAATTTATGCATAAAAAAATTTGAAAAACGCAGGAATTTATTCCTCATTCATATACATTAGATGCCAAAAATCGATATCATGGTAAAGATTTTTGGGTTAATTGCACAGCTCTACATGTATGAACAAGGTAATAAAATAAATAAATATAATGCAAAGTTTTCAAGTAATTTTTTGCTGCTTCGTTTTTTTCTCAAATCTCTAATTTAGTCATCTAACTAGTTTACTCAACTGTAACTGTGTTTTACACCAAGATTTTGAATGAAGTTCAACTTTTTAATCTATAAAAAGATAAAAGTAAAGATGTAAACATGTCGATTTAGTTACTATATGCTATGGTAGAATATGAGCAATTTTTTATTTCAGGAAAGTATTTTTTATTTTCATGCTGTTTTAAAAATGCTAAATTATTTATAAATGATACAAAACATAGCCTTTTTGTGTTTTTATGAACTCCTAACATAAAACACCAAACTTTTTACAGTTTCCATATTTAAAAAAATACTTTCTTAGTGCAACCTTTTCTATTGTGTTTTCTACAGTACATGTAAATGCAAAATAAATAATGTTACCCAAAATATAGTAGAAAAACCCAATCATCTGGTGCTGTACCTGAATCTTGCACTTAGCCTCAACCATCTGCAGCTTGGTCTGAGCCAGCTCCTTCTCTAAAGCTTGAACCTGTTCTCTGAGAGAAGCTTTCTGCTCATCCTGAGCACATCTTTCCTCAGCGTCAGAGCTCTGATGTGTCCATCCATCCGTCCTGAAGAGAGCACTGCAGCGCTCACACTCCTGCATCTTACTCTGACAACAGCACAGAACATCAGATAAAGCACACCTCAGCTCCTCCAGTGAGAACAACCATCAGTTCATCTCTCACCTTGATGTCTCCCAAGTCTCTGTCCGCTTGAGCTTTCTGGTTTTCAAGTTGAGCGTTAAGTTGAGAGCAGATCTGAAGTGGAATAAAACCCAAAACAGGTGAAAATTGAAGTCAAATTTATTCTACAACAAGTGGAACCAAATGTTTACCTGTTTATAGTCGTTGATGATGTTGTTGGATCTCTTAATGTCCGATTCGGCTTTTTCCAGCTCTTTTCTAAACATCTCTTTAAGCTGTTAAACACAAGAGATGTTGAGATGGGAGCTGAAGGGTGTTGTTCAAAGTCTTCCCTGTTCAGCCTCACCTGCGAAGCCTCCTCCTGCTTCCCTCTCTTCTCCTCCTCTGTAACAACCAGAAGCTGTTTGGTTTTTACCAGCTCCTTGGTTAATTCATCCACCTGGTCCTCGGACTGAAAAGAAAAATTATTTAACACAAAAAAGTAATTATAAAAAAATCACTAAATGAGGGATCTAATATTATAGCGAAATTGAATATCTCGGATCAGTGGCTTTTTGTAAAAAAATGCAATTTTGTTAACAAGTTACATCTAAATGTTCAACAACTAGGTTTGTGCAAAATACATAAATCTAGAAACCAATTTAAAAAAAAGTTCACAAATTATACAGAGTGACTCAAAAAGAATATACCACAACTTAATGTATTTTTTAAAGAAACATGAAGGAACCTTGGATAATTAATCAATGTGAAGAGTATTTAACAAAGTTTTATTTCAACCAAACGCAGCGTTAGAGCTTTGTTAAATCAAGGACAGAAAGATCTGAGCTCTCCTTTACAAAGTTCTCAAAGTTATGGTATTCTTTTTGAATCACGCTGTGTATTAAACAGACAGTGCTGTGATGCATTCATAAAAAAATGCAGTTAGAACAATTTTTTTAAGAGTAAATTGATCTACAGAAACACTTTATGTTGTATATCAGATGTTGACCATGCTAAACTCATGATTGTTACTGCACAGGGATGGTGACAGTAGTTCTCGCACCAAATACAGTGCATTATCAGCCTATAAATAGACTGTTATTGTGGACTTTGAGATCTGTAAAAGAGTTTCTAATCTGCGCTGTTCCACAGCCATGTCTGCAAGCTTTGGGTTCTTTAGGAACAGACAAATTGTCAACATTTTAACTAAACTTGGGCTTTTAAAAATGTTAAATTTTGATATTTTATTCTGCTGGGTTCCAGGGCTTTCGGGGATTATGGGAAACGAGCGTTCTGATGTTGCAGCCAAGTATCCCCTTAACAAAAAAATTGGCCATTTTTTTGTTTTTCTGTATCCTTTATTCTTATGTTTGTAAAATGTGTTTTAATGTATCAATGGAAAACACTTTGGGCAGGTATTGGGATGTGTGTGTGTGTAAATAGCAAGCTGCGTGAGCTCAAGCCTTTAGATAAGTGTAGAACTATTTTTTAATTTTAAATCCAGACATGAACGAGTTGTTTTTACTAGATGCAGAATTGGTCAGTCAAGACTTAATGCTTTTTTCTAATCACAGGGAGATAGTCCTCCCTCACTCCAATATTGTGGACACCGGGTATCCATGAAACATATATATTTGTTTTAATTGTAATGCACTTCCCTACAGCAGAACTGACTTTTATACTCAAATTAATTTTATCATTTATATTAACTTTTTAAGTTATAACTGTCTAGCCTTTAGATGTGGTCATGGGTTAAATAACAAACAAGAAGAACTTTGTGAGAGGTTGTTATAGCTTTGCAGACCTGATCTAAAGCGTTCCTCAGGGAGATCTTGCTCATCACCAGTTTTTGTGCCAGGTGATCATTCTCCTGCTCCAGACGCAGACTGGTCTCCTGAAGCTTTCTGTTCTCTCTCTGGATAGAAACACAAGTGTATACTCTTCACAAATACTCTTGCGCTCTTGTACATGAGGCCAGAGCTGTGAGTGGGAGTGTTTTTCTGCAGAAGCTGGGTGTTTCTCTGCATTGTGTGTGTGCGTGTGTGTGCGTGTGTGTGTTTTCGCACCTCGTATCTATCAAGTGGATCTTCAGGCTGGTCTTGGCTTTCTCTCAGCTTTGCCTTTTTAGATGGCACCTGTTTCAAAGAGCATTATGGGATATTATGTGATAATTGAGGCACAATATAAATACATAGAGATTCTCCACATGGAAATAACCCATAAAAATATATATGTTGTATTATAGGTTTGGATTTTAATATATGTGACACATATATAATTAGCTGTTCACCTATTTTATATGTACTGTACATATATGCACATGAACCTATATGTTAGTAAAATTATTCAAATCCATAGCTGCTCGACAACATACATAAAAGCCCAAAATGTCAAAATGTAAAACAAGTACAAAAATTATAGTACCCAAACAAAAGTAAGACAAAAAAAACTCAAAAAGCTAGTTTGAAAACAAAAAAACAAAAAACATTTTGTAATTTTTTTCCTTATATTCAACTATCTTCATACAAGAAAGAATTGAGCTTGTAAATGTTTCATGAAAACATGTATAGACGTAACCTTCCATCTCCTTTCACGTGTTTGCCAAATTAAATTTCATAACATGCCAATTACACGTGATACCAATTGGAAGTGTTTGTATTAGTTAGTTCTTAGTGATTTCCTTGATAATAGAAAATATGAGCTAGGCATCCATTATGGCAGTTGTTTAAGTGAGATATGAGCAATACAGGAGATATATCTTGTATGTACATCTAGGGCCTGTTTGTGGATATAAAGATATATTTACCTCAATTTTGCCTTTAAGTGGTGTATATATATATATATATATAAGCAGCATATATATTATCATATATGTGCTTATATACTGCATATAGGTTTACTATTATGCACATATATACTCATATAGGTTCTTTCCATGTAGAACTTTGTATTATTCCTCAAAACTGAGGTGTAATTGACTCTTATCTACAGTATATGATACTGTGTTTCTGTATCTTTGTTTAGAAATGTAGATATCTCTACAGACATCTCTATACGGATAGTTGTATATCTATAAAAACATATCTGGATGTCGCTATCTCTGTCAATACAGAGATCAAATAATCTATATATAGTGAGTGTGAAGCATCCAGGCCATATCAGATATATTAAATATAATAATATTAAAATATAGCTTTATACAAAGCAATACAATACTCATGTTACAAAGTAATAAAAACAATTATTTAAAAAGCATATTAAACTTATTCACAGTAAGCAATTACAGGTTTGCATGATTAGTAAAAGCTCTTTTTTTAATTGCAACATAAATGGGACAGTTAATTATAATAGGTTTAATTTGTCAACTTAACTGCATAAAAATATGTCAATTTCTGTATAGATGCGTGTAAATCTGCATGCACAACGTTTGTATTTTAATTGCTTGTATTAGTTTTAATTTTGTTGTGAAAGTTATTGATTTCTAATCAAATAATGCACCGTCTTTTAGCATTCATTCTCTAGTAGTATGTTAAACAACACAGATGTTATATCATTAAATCTGTATTTTGGATTCACACATCATTTCTTTTCAGAACTCAAACCATCATTGCGACTACTATATGTGATTTGTCAGAAATGCACTCCTTTTTTATTTTATCATTATTATTTCAGTCATTTTCATACTAAAAAACGTAAAAGGAAAGAAAATCAAAAGTATAAGAAATTATTCCGCTATAGAGCCATAAACAGTTATTTTGAACAGTTTAAGCTTGTCTTGGTGAAAAAAAAATTAAATAAGGCTCTTTTAATCCAAACATTGTGTATAATTGAATGATTACATTTAAAATCCCATCATCACCATCTACTACCATCATCATTTTTATAGATGTTTAATCAAGTTCAAAATGAATCAATTCTATATAGTTGACTGGTATATGAATGAAATCCGGCTGCCACGCTACACCTGAAAACTCTAATGCCAGGTCTCAATCAAACACGAGGGCAAAGGTTGCTGAACTCACCACTTGATTTGGAAGAGACTCCACCACCAGGCTGGCCAGGATCTCCTCTTCAGACATTTGCTCAATGATATAGGAGTCAAAGGCAACAGCGATAGACACTTCTTCCATCATTTTGGCAAAACACAAAGTGATCTCGAAGCACAGATTATGCAACTTAACTCACCAGGAGGAAAATGACAACAGGTTTGACAAGCAGCCGTCTATAAGAGTCTGTCCTAAGGTAGCCCTGCCCTCCCACAAGACAAGAGGAGGAGTCAAGTTTGGATTCAATCACCTTTGTCCAATCTTCTCAGATATTAGTGTCTTCTAATCACCCTCTGTTGAGCTTGGTTAAAGAATTGTAACAAAACCGAACCATGTCGTTTACCAGATTTACTTCTGAATCCACCAAAGGTACCAGGTGCCTCTGCAGCTGTATTCTTCAGAAGTGCATCCACCACTGGTTTTTGGCGTCTGCTAGCTTGCCTGTGAGTTCAAGCTCAGGGATAAAGTCTGTGAAATTGAAATTCTTGCAGTAATCCTGTAGGTCACCTCAAACAGAAAACACTTAGCTCTGGCTGGGAAAAGTAGGTGCTGGAACATTCCTCCACTTCTTAAGCTGCTTATTTCTGACTATTCTATATGTTCTGGGGGGCGAGGGAGGCCTAAACGGCTTTTATCAACATACTCCAGCTACAGCGAAGCAAGGTGCAGGTTTAATTAAGTTATATTTCACTCAAAAATGTAGATTTTGTAGCTGTATTTACCCTAATGTTTCCTTAAAACCTGTTTCAGTCATTTTGTTTGCACACAGGAGGAAAGTAAGGTTGTGTTGTGCTTTTGGTAGAAAAGCTAAGTCTTCACTTGTTTAAATCACATTTTGGAGTATCAGTTTTTGCATTTTTGACAGGAATGTCAAAAATTAGGATTTGAAATGATGTTATCCAATGCTCAGCTGCACTCTATTTATCAGCGCTGTTATATTAAAGTTCTATTAATGAAGTAACAATGTATTTAAAAATACCTGTAAAATGATTTCATTAACAGAGGTTTAAACCCATTAGCATGCTCACTGACCCCTCGGCTTGCAAGGCTGACACATTAAGCATTCAAAAATATGCTTCGATATTAATTACTTTAATCCTTCCAGACCCTGTATGGACACCACATTTCATCTGTTTTCATAACTTTGAATATTCTCCACGGAAATTAAAGTCATTATTCCTGATTTTGGATGATTTTTAATGAACAAATGTTTACTTTTACTTAAACAGCAACATTCCAGTTCTTTACTACACTGAAAATACACTATTACAAATTCCCTTCCTGCATTATAATCTCTGTGAAAGGCTGCTTCCTCGATGTTTGGGGCTGAGTTTATTTATTTCAGTTCAGTTTCCTCTCATGAATGAATGATGTGGAGGTTGTACGGCGTGATTTTTTTTTACGGCAATATTTTTTAGACATAAAGCACATTCAGTTTTAAAACTCCAACAGGATGTTACTCAACCTAAAACTATGTTTCACACTACAAGTCATTTTTAGAAACCCATAATAGCTCTAGAGTTGAACTCCCTCAGAGACATGGATTCATTGTGTCTATAATGATGGAGACTTCCTAATTCCTCATATGTGTTCTTTATTGATCTTTTAACCCATTTGGTTCTCCCAGAAGGGTCCTGCTTGGGAATATTTTCATCTAGTATTCTTAAATAATTTTCAAGATCAATCACAAATAAATCTCATATTGTTAAAAAATATATCTTTAAAAAACGAACGGGAAATTATGTACATTTTATTATTATTTTTTTTTATTTTACAAACACAAATCTGAACTTCTGAAAAGGCATAAAAACCCTGCAAACATCTGTACTGTATGTTTGTAAAGGGTTTTGATGTTAAAAATTTAAAATAATGTAAATGTAAAAAAAAAAATATTTATTTAATAAGAAAAATTAACAGTCTACCTCATCATGCATCTCACAGGAATATTTTGGTTAAAATAATATTTCGGATTTTACCGCATAATCATGACAAATGTCTGACGATGTTATGTCAGACATTGTAATACGTTTAAGGTTTTTTCACTCAATGCATATTTGAAATAACACTTCAGTTGTGATCTAAGGCCAAATAAAGGGCAAGAAATTGCTTTATGTGCCAGTAATACAGAGGCATTTTATTCAGCAGCCGTTAAAATAAACAAAGCTAAGCTGTAAAGAGGAGGGGACAGATAGAAATGTGAGCACAGGTGGATGTTAGTAATTAAAAGAAGGGAGGAGAAAAACAAGAATAAAGACGAAGAGCAAAGCTTGTCAAAGGTGCCACCTTGGTCTGCAGGTTTCTTCACAATCCTGTGAAAGAAACACACAAGAGTGGAGTCCATGGGTGTGACTCTCACCGGAGTTATGAAAGTGTGCTGCTTGTTACGGCTGGAGAGCTTTATCACGCTGAGAGTGAATTTCTTTTATGTTTGTGTAATTGCGATGCAAATGAGGGGCATGAAATAGCTGCTTTTGTTGAACAAGATCTTAAACTGGTCCTTCGAGTCAGTGATGACAAAGCAGAGGGAGAGAATGTAAAACGTGGTCCCTACCCTGCTGACACTCCCAGAGCGGTCTCTCTGCTTTTCAGTTAAAGTCAAAGGAAATGGAGCAAAGATAACATTGTTAATCAGAAACAGAGAACTCGTTCGGAATGTGGTTTAGAAATAATAATGCCTGAATTTAATCAAAAGTTACAGAGAACAGTTAAAAATACACACTTCTAATAAAACCTGATTACATCACTGTGTACTAATGCATTTACTTGAGTTATTTTTTTAGTACAACTCTGTCAATAAATCACGCATGTACTTCGAAAATATTGGGTAGGAAACCAGGTAGAAAACCAGCTTCTTTTGTGAAAAATCTTGAAATTGGAGATAATGCTCAAAATTCGGTATTTTAAATAAGACATGTTATAAAATATAATGAGAAAAAAAAGTAGTTGTGTTGTGAAGAGGAGGTAGAGAGTAAAATAAGTTGACCACTATCAAACAGGTTTATCAGACATGAATGGCTTTTATTACTTTGAGAACAATTGGCCGATTTTATAAAAGTCTACAGGCATTAATAATTGCATCATTTTATTCCAAAGCATTCTGTGAAATTAGTGAACAATATATTACAGTTTTTTTAAATTCTAAATTCTTAATTCTTAAACCAGATCAACATCTCTCTGAATTCTTTTTTTTATAGATAACAAAAGTCGTTGAGTAAAATAGAAGTGAAATTGTGTGAAGGATAAAGTGAACAAACACAGGCACTCGAATACACAGTCCAAAAACCAACATTTTTGGTTGAGAAAGTCTTTTTACCTTAAATATATTTTCAAAGACAAGGAAACATTTATTTCTTTCAACTGCCATACTGTCATAATATATAGAAATACTGATTTCAACCACATTTTGTTAAATATGTCAATAATTTTCTTCAAAGCCCTCAAAATGGGCAAATATGCTGTGAATAAATCTGAAAACAACCTCTACCTCAACTTTTCCCTTATTACCTCTGAAGGGAAATGTATAATTAGTACTTCATATGAAAATAAATATGTGATAATTAATAAAGGATGTAACACTAACATTAAACATTCCATATATTTCAATAACCATCTCTGTGAGTCATCATTTTACCTTTGGTGACAAGTATTCAAATTTAAACTGCTCAATAATATTAGTTTTCTAGAAACATTTTCTCAGACCAACACACAGGAAGACAATCATACATTGGTAACAAGGAATCTAAAATGTGTTAAAAAAAAAAGTTTAGCAGATCAAAGATGTTTAGGTTGAGTTGAAATTGAATGGTATGCTCTTTCCAGGCTTTAAAAACACATCAGCAGGCCAGATTTATCCTGACATGTCGCCACCTATTGACTGAAATCTGCTATTGCAGCAATTGTCACAAGATCTGATGATAACCTGAACTGCTGCTAGCTCCTAAAAATGTAAATCTCTAAATTTTCAATATGATTTGAGTACGTGGAGAATGTTTGAGATGCATAACCGATCAGAACTACATCAATGGCTTTACTGATATTGTGGTATGAAAACTAAAATGGTTATTAAAAGATTTTAACCTCTGAAAATAAGACTTTTCTTCAGAATTCACACGCTTCAAAATAAGAGGAAATGGCATCTATTGGCTGCTCAATTAAATTAAAATGAAAAATTTATTTCTGCCTATTTACCTGAACCATTCAAGGAAACTGTAATAATAACAAAATTATTATTTTTAGGAATTTTCAATCAATTC
Source organism: Danionella dracula (assembly GCA_900490495.1). Taxonomy (NCBI): domain Eukaryota; kingdom Metazoa; phylum Chordata; class Actinopteri; order Cypriniformes; family Danionidae; genus Danionella; species Danionella dracula. Next base: position 2,458,186 of record UELW01000633.1, read on the forward strand.
ACAAATATTAATTCACTGACAATTTAATAACCTTTAAGACTTGCATCAAAAATCAAAAAACGTTTTATGTGATGCTGTACAAAACACATTCCCAACAACAGAGGGCTGCAGGCCTGTGCAAAAGAATACACTAAATTAAGGTAAACCTAAAAACAATGGAAGACTGAATATGCTTAAAAACCCATCTGTGTCTAGTAACATCACAGCTCCTGCGGAAAAATGCCATGTCCTCTGCTCTGGTCCAGACTAAAAAGCTCTGTCCCTCGTCCAGCTCCAGCTTGGTGTGAGTCAGACGTCAGTGCTGAATGCTCGTGTATTGGTGTAAAATTCAGGCGTACTGCGATGGCTCAGCACGGGGCCGTACATGGCGGCCAAACCAAGGGCAGTGGCCCCATGGTTCTCATAGTGAGTGGGCATGTAGGAGAGGCGTTCTCCACCGTTCCGCATCTCATCTGCCCCACGAGGGTAGTGGGGCGAGCAAGTCGGGCAGTAGCTATGTGGCGGAGCTGGGTCGTACGGTAGAGAGAGGGGCGTAACAGCCGCCCCGTCCAATCCTGGAGCACTGCATGCGTTGCAGGCAAACTGTGGTTGAGGGTCTCCAACCGAGCCCGCCTCCACGTCAGAACCATTCCTCTTACAGCAGTAATACTATGATGCAGAGATGGTTACAGACACAGAGGAAACAGTCAAAATGTGTCGTTTTCAACAACATTTAATGCCTAAAAAAAGGTTCAAGAGTATGCGAACACACAAGTGTTTTTTAAACATACAGCATAAAAATGAACACTTCAGAAAAAATTGGTGAGCAATGCTTTCCAAAAAAACAGCCAAACCGAGCCTAGACGAAAGAGCAAATTTGCATCTGAACACATTGGGTAGTATGATGAGTGTGACTCACAAAGATTTTAACAAGGGCATAAACACTGTATATCGTCTTCTTCTGTGTAAACTCCAGCAAAAGGTTCAGGACTGCCACCTTTTGCATCGTGGTGTATTTTTTCTAGAAGTACAAACTGTGCTATTGGTGTTCAAAAACTTGTTAAATAAAGGCCATCACACACCTAATTGAAATTGGCTTGCTAAGTTAGCAGGAGGCATTCGGCTAGCTTCACACCTTTGCTTGTTGAAGCAGTGATGTTCCCTTTTAAACACAGTGAAAGAGTGGTTTTTGCATTGCTTGTGGTTTGTCTCTCTACTTGCGCATTTTCTTCTTCTTTAACTCTTCTTCTCGTTGATTACCCAGTTCAATGCAAGAATTTGTTAACATGCTACCTAGCTACATAATTTAATTTTTTTTTGCTACTTACTATAATTTTGTGATAACCAAATTTCAGAATTCACCTAAACAGCTTGCAAGAATATAGATGAACTTGGTCATTTAGTACTGTATACTGTAGTAAAAACAAAATTAACTGGTTTAATGTTTATCTGTCTCTTGTTGTTACCCCTCTTGGTCCCCAAACTCTGATTTAAATCCCTTGGATAAATAAGTTTCAAATTAAGAATATTCCTGTTTCTCTAGCTTTTTTGTCTTCATAGTATTGTGGTACCATACCGATTAATTTTTAATGACAATGTTAAGTTAAGGGTGACCTTTGACCCCCTCTAGATCCCAAGGGTCAAATGATTTTGCACCTTGCTCAGCATGGTATTGCTCACACTAATAAGTTACGTAAGTGTCAAAAGTTTAAAGTTTCTACAAGATTCTTAGTTCGAGGTACACCCCAACAAATTTGACCCCATGTTAAGTCATGAGGAAGAAATCCTAGTGCGCCCAGTGATTGCCCAGAATCCTTTAGTGGTACCTGTATGAGGAGATATAGCAACCCCAGTCAGACCAGTTTGAAAATTGTTTGAAGAGAGTAATAATGTGTTTAAACGCTAAAACATTATTTTGGCGCTCTCAAGCCAACATAATAATTCATTATCAATCAAAAAGTTCCCTTTTATCTCTATGGGTAATTATGTCTTCCTAAATAAGTCTGCTTTCCAAGCTGCTTGTATGTATACTAAACAGCTCTTCTTGCATAGCGATCTTTGTTTTCATTGCTTAAAAACACAACCATTGCTTCATTTGATTATTTTAAACCTCAGGAGTAACATACATTTATTTAATGGCTTACCTATTGTCTTTCTTATGCTTTGTAACAGCATACTTTACTGATCTGTGGAGAGGCCTTTCTGATTTAAATGCAAATACCTTCATTTAGATTTTGAGTAACAACAAAACACTTAAGCTTATTGAATAGTATCAAGGTGAGCAATTCATAAGTCACTCAACTTTTGAGAGAATGATTCTTCAACAAAAGCTCAGTCAGCGAGTCAGTGGCCATTTTCTGTTAAGGTTTTCAAAATAAGGGTTTGATATTTATGATAAAATTCGAAATATTCACATAGATCATTCAACCAATAAGAAGAATTTTGACAAATTTATGGGATAAGTCAACTTTATATTTACGTACAATTTTTCATTTAATAAGAAATTAATTAAGATAACATACTCAATATAATTTTCTTCATTTACTACATTTGATTATTGCTATACAATATACCGTTATATACCTTTGCAGGGATTTTTGAGCAATATATAATTTGCAGTGATTTATTTTAAAGTCTAATGTTTGTTTAAATGCAGCCTACATTTACTCACAGCACACATACAGTATCATCCATTAAATGTTTATCGACGTTTGCTTGGAAATATTAATAAAAGAGCATCCCTAAATTAAATCAGATGAGTGGTTATAACTACTGCAAGATTCTTAACACGTGTATCTCTAGCTAATGCTTTTCTAAATCACATGTTATTAATACTGCAAAGAGTGTAGAGCCACATTCCTGTTCATTTTCATCATCAGCCCATTGTAGTTTTGTACTAGTCGATGCGCTTCAAAACATTTCAAAACCTGTCATATGCACTCATCACAAAAAAACTAAACAAAACATCATGTTCCATGGTGCTTAAGTGGAGATCCTCCCATAAACCATTGAAATGTCAATCTCACCTGCAGTCGACAGTAACAAAGCACTGCAATGATACAGAGGAGTATCACTGTTGCAAGAATTCCTCCAGTTATGACAACAGTTCCAGCGGTCATCCGACCAGATCTCCATCAAACCCTGAGAGAGTTGAAAAGCAATTAGCCGAGCAATGACAGTCCCCAACAAATATTCCTTTTGAGTTTACTAGAAAATGGTAGACTTACATTAGAAGAGAGCAGAGAGGACGACCGTACACATAGACTCTGGGCTGATGTTTCTCCTAATGCATGGCCCATGGGTTTTAGACATTCCTTGGCACAACTTGTATATCGAAAAACACAAAAGAGGGAAAAACTAAGTCAAAATCAATTTCATAGGTCTTTAGGCAGATGCTGAACCAATCACAATCCAGAAGGAGGCAGTATAATGTAAGACATTAATGGCTGTATCACAACAGCCCAAAGTTATTATTTTTTCCAGCTGGTTAATACATAAATACACTGCTTTATGCACTATTTTACTTGAAATATAAGCACTAAATAGTAATTGAGTTGCACTGAGCTTGTAATTTAGTAAAGTACAGCAAACCATTTAGTATCACAGATTCTGTACATAACTCTATGTTATGTACTATTTAATAGACAGTCTACAGTTTTTGAAATTTTGCCACTGCATTTTGCTATTGAAACTTGAACATAAAATAGTATTCAGAAACGAGTCAAGTGCAACTAGCTGCAACCAAGAATAACCAGAAGCAGCTGAAAAGAAAATGTGAAAAACTAAATTAATAAATATATCTGCAGGCAGCGATGAACTGGGATCAAGCAAAAAAGCAGATTGTTCCAGTTCAAAGGTCAAATGTTGTCTCATTTCAGAAAACAAACAAATGCACAAACTTTACATTTATAAGACATCAATTTCAGTACTTTGACCCCATCATTTACGCTCGATTTAGCACCAAGAAGTGGCCAAGAGGTGTTTTATTGGGTGTATTTATTGCATACTATTTCTGATTGAAAGCTTATTTCCTAAGCTTGGTATTATTGTTTTATTCCATAGTTACAGCTGATTTCTGTCGGATCTCTGCCTAATTTTATCATTATTTTTATCCTTTTTTTATTATAGGTTTCACATTTTCTTATTGCGAATAGGGCAAAAATAACGATTCCAGATTTATAGAATCAGATTTAGTTTCATTTTCTATAGTTATTTTTTAAGGATTTTTTCATTTTGAATAGCACCACCAAGTGGCTAAATGCACTATTTTTTGGCTATTACTATGTAACTGTTGACTTGCTTCTTATTACAGAGTAAATTCTCAATAAATAATCTATGTGTCCCTGCACACAACCAAAACTCATTGAAAGGAATCTTGAAATTCAGAGATGTTTTCTCAATGCACAACCTCATCTGTCCATTTTTCAGGGTAAGAGCACTAAATTATAAACAGGAACGGTGGATGTTAATGCTGTTAAAAGCAATGTGCCATCTATTCTCCCTGAAACGTGTTCAGGCAGTTTGTTCCTGTCCCCTGTGATTTTTGCCAGCGGTTTAGCTCCAAGAAAGCTCTGATCTGAGATCTGGTGCTGAACGGCAGGAGGTCAAGTCCCTCCATCACGGCAACAGTGACAGCAATGGCCCACTGATTTGACGTGTTTGGACAAATATGTACACTTGATGGACTACCCGAGGTCAACGTGAGTTCACAGAGGATGCTTTAAATAGCAAGAATGATCGGAGCTAGAACAGATTTTGTGTCTTTTCTTGTTCCTGTAAAATGCAGAAACAAATGCTGCATCCCAATCCGCACACTATTTACACTTTTATGGGTGCCAAATGAGAATTAGGGTGTCCCAAACCATAGTGTACATAAAATGTGTCCGGATGTGTATTTTTTCTAGTTAGATTCTGAAGTGCAGATCCATCAACCGGCTGATATTACCCACAATCAACTGCGTTGGGGCGGAGGGAGTTGCCTCTGAGACCCCAAAAAACGAGCTCTCTCTGTAATACGACTCATTTTTAAAGAAGACACTTATAAATAAACAATATAAATATAGAGACTGTTATATTTGTTATTAGAATATGTTTTAATGAAGGAATGTAAAAGAAGGAGTTATTTTCTTGCACACGTCGTGCATGATGACGTGGCACAACTACTTCCGTCACTTGACATCTTAGTGCGTCATATATCACACACATTCTCATCTTACACCAAATAAAAGTAATTATCAAAATTGGGAGGAAAATACTAAATGTGTTCACAGTAGGGGAAACAGAAAAATACCTGTATAGATTAAAGCACAAATAAAAAAAATAATATGTAAAAAGATGCTGTCCTCCTGATGAATAGCTTGCATGCCAGGGGGACAATTTGAGTCAAAATACTCGAATGTGTTGACTTTTGCATCATCAAAATGCCACATCAGCTAGAACCCATGGAAGCTTTTCAGCTTCTCATAACTCAAATCAGGGCCGTGAGCTCCCCCAAGCAGAAGCAGATTTTCTTTTCAGCAAAGGTTGATTTGCCAGTTTTGACATGTAGTTTGTGTGTACATCTGGAAATAACACTGCATATTAAACAGGTTACTTCAACCATTAAATAAATATGTGAAATGCCTCGTACAATGTACAGTGGATATTACACAACATGTGCTGTCATATTCCAAGCAAATGGCCTATTGGCATCAATTGGATCATTTTATTGCTTGTAACAATCCATCTTCTGTGTCTTTTTTAGCTAAATCATTCTCTTTAACTCAGGATGTGGTTAACCTCATGATTAACTCCCCTGCTTCTTTCACTTTTAAAAATGTGTTATTCAATCCAGGTGAGCAAAATTTTGAAGTCAATATATTTAAAGTAAGGCTACAATGCAAATTTTTACCACATAGGGGGCAACGTTTGGTTTCGTCTATTGAAGTCAATTGGGACGAGTTTCGGGGTGGAGCTCTAATACAGCTGCCTCGCCAGTTCCTCTTGCCATCACTTCTAAGCATGAGCAATCTCGTTCTGCCTTTCATGACAGTGTCCTTATTGCTTTTGCTCACTTAAAATATCTAAAATGAAAATTTCACAGTGGTATTTACTTTAAAGCACACTCTAAAACATGCAAGTTAGGTTTTGAACTTCACAGGGTGACCTCAGCTGTGTCAAGGGAAGAGATGTTCGATTGTTGATTTCTTCATGGCTATAGATCAATAACTGTAAAAAAATATGAACAATGCGATGCTGTCTCCTGTCTTTGGGCTGTTTGAAGCAGGATTTGGCCGCCGCCATGACAGTCAGACAGAGACTACATGTGAGCAGAAAATCAAAAAAAGACAGTGACATATTTTTCTCAGCTGCGTCCAGAATCTCACGCTCATTATTCCCATTTATAAAAGTAAAAAAAAAACTGAATTAAAATTAAACCTTATTAAAACACAACTTAACAGAATTAAAGACTGTAAGCTAACAAGTTTTTATAGCATGACTAGGTCTAAACTCAACGTATTTGAACATACCAAAAAGATGCCTCAATGTTCCTGGCCCTTTCTCAGGTCCCTGAGGTAGTTTAGTACAGTTAAAAGCAGAATTTTCAAATCATAAACAGAAACCAGAAACCTTCAAGTGCAAGTAAATCTGTGATAAAGTGATGTGAATCATATAGGTGTTGATTTTGCAGGTAAACAGCAAAAGTTATGATAAAAAGATTGTGCTTTATGGCTTTATCTTCCAAAATATTAACACATTTAAAAAAACAACAATCAAGTGTACACATTTTCTCTCAATTTAGTCACGGCACTTTCGGCATATATCTCATTTAAAAATCCATCCATCCATTATCTTTTCGGCTTTTGGGGTCACCACAGCGGAATGAACCGCCAACTGTACTGCCCTTCCAGCCGCAACTCATTGCTGGGAAACATTCACACACACTCATTCACACTCAAACACCGCAGCAATCGAAGTAAACCCACGTGATTACAATGAAAACATGCAAACTCCACACCGACCCAGTCGAGGCTCGAACCAGCAACCTTCTTACTGTGAGACCACTGTGCTACCCATTTCAAAATAAAAACTTTAATGAAAGAGTTTCAAACATGCATTTTTCATATCTTATTGGTCACGTGTTGTAGACTTCATAAATCATACACGAAATAAACCATCACATCACAATTAAAATTTCTTAAAATGTACAAATCATTAGGAGATATTGTTAGTTATGTGTAAACCCTCAAAACTTAAAAAGTATTAAATCAATTACAATTTTTTTTTTACATAGGATCATTTATACTAAAAATACACATTTATACTGTTTTTCAAGCAGAGATGTTCTTGGCACTAATATCAACCTTCAGGGCAATGAAATTATGTTTGTACCTCACCCTGCCTACTTATTCTTACGGTCGATATGCCTCTGTTCATTACTTTTCCATTTCACAGATAAAACATTATTGCTTTGTATCCTCTATCAAAAACAAGATAATGTTGCTGTAACAAAATACTCCCCAGTAACATTTGAAAGACTGTTAAACAAATGATAAGTTGCCTATTCATATCTATGTTCGTCATAAGGATCAACTAATGAATAATGGCTGAAAAATACCTTTACATTTCTTCTATAAGTGTAATTAATTGAAATTTGGAACAGCATGAGCACATCTTGTGTTCTTCAGGGCGGTGACCCAAGAGGAAGTGAGTCCTAGGCCCACCAATGAGTCTACGGATCAATAGACTCTCATAAATCTTCGTTGCCATGGTACCTGCGGTTTTTGACCCAATTCTCCCCAAATATTCAAGCACCTCTCTGTTGATCCATTCTGTTCTTTTATTCTCTTTTCACTTTGCATTGTCAGGATTGCCAGCATTGGGATTGGGGGCACGCACATCACAAGAAAACACAAATACGCATGTTCTGAATTTATTTGGCTGTTGATTTAAACATTAAAACACTCTCTTAAGAGATATTAATAATGAAATAAATAATCTGAATCTCATGCCAGCAAAGGGTTTTGTAGTGAGAGTTTTACAGGACATTTTCTGCAGTAATGTTTTTGGGGTGGGCACTTTGCAGACGCCCCTTGCCACATTGAGACCAATGCATCTCAGCAAAGAAAGGAGGAAAACGAATTTAGATTAAAACGGCATTATATCTAAACTACAATGCATAGATTTAAAAGAGCTCTCTGATTCATTTTTTTTTTATTTGATGAAGGTGATGGTAGCACACCCTCACTGTTATCCTCAAAGTCTCGAACAATTTACGCAGACAGCAAAAACCCTGTGTTTTAACGTTCATCCGACCTGGTCAGATATCAAAATGTCGAGCAAAACCATTGGTATAACTCATACAGGAGAGGGTTACAGGGGTGAAGCCTATCGTGAAACGTACCATCTTAATTCACACTAAACAAAACGGATTTATGGACTGCAGAACTGAATGATATACGCTGCTCGGTTGGATAAACTGGCATGTGCTCATCTCTGTGTCTGAAATAAAAGAGGGAGCGAGAGAAAGAGAAAAATTGCAAAGCAAGGGGTGTGGTGCTTCTTAGTGAACACGTCTGAGCAGCATGTGCCAAAAGAAGCAGATTTAATAAGGAGATAAAAATAGCAGTAATATTTAAATTTAACTTGTTTTTGAGGTGGGGTGGTCTTAAATTTGTAAGGCTTTCCCACCTATTAATGAATCCCTATACATACAATTCAATAAACTGATTTGTCTGGTATAATATTACTGGCATAAAAAGTTTTTGAGAAAGCCGGTCTAAGGAGATCGTTTTTTGCCCAGGTTCTCTTGCATGCAATAACTCGCGTTCTATTGTTCTTTTCATCTACACATGCCTGTCTGAGGTCTGGTTTGCGCATGTCCAGAATGGCCATGAAATACCGGTCGCAATCAGAAATAAGGCTCCAAATGCATTGTTGAGCTAAAAACTCACAAAATCATGCCCTCCATTCGAAGAGTTGATGCACAATCATCAAAAAAAGAAATATTGCTGAATTCGCAGGTATTGTAGGCAAAGGACTCGGTAAAACAATACATTTGTGCACATTGTCTGCACATATTTTTTGGATATGACAATGTTTTGTTTTTCTCATTACATCACTTCCTTCGAGAAATCGAGGAAAGGTTGAGTTCTGTGAAATCGGAATATCAGTTGTTGTAAGCGCACAAAAACATTTTTGAGTAATCGGCTTATCGAGCATACCCCATTTATTGAAGTGCATGTAAATGCACTCAGTGATAGAGGAAACATTGCAGTGGAGACCAACTTTTCCCAATGCTTCTCCAAGTTTCCTCTGAGAACTCTGGCGCCATGTCCAAAAACGATTTGTTTAGTTGATTGAGCCACAGTATGCCACCCGCATCCCTTTAATCTTCTCATTTCTCTCTTTCTCTCCTCAACCACCAAACACACCTTTTCACAACTTGTCTTTCTTCATTTTCAAAAGTATGGGAGCACTGCTTCTTAGGGTAATCATTTGGCAGCTTCTGTATACCTCAGAATATTTCAGGACTAGATCTGGCAGCTCTAGCTGACCTCTTCTCTGTCTGACTGTGCCAGGTTCAGTGTTGCTGAGGGGCTCCCTCATGTTTACCACTCAATGTCTCTATGTCAAATCACATCAAGCAAGATGTTAATTTAACACAAAACTGTAAAGACGTCACTGGAATGTCTCCAAAAGCCAAACAGCATCTGTGACGTGACAACATTTGGCCAATGGAATCACTATCAATTTAAGGCTAGTTAAGTTGGTTAACAACCTTGTCATTCAAATATTTTTTTCATGCTAACTTAAGAACCATCACTCAAAACATACACAATTTACTAAATGTCAAAACTATAATGTCATGGTTAGAAAAATACAATTTGACAGATAGTTTCAACAAGCTAAACACTGTGACTATCAAACAGCTAATCTGCTTCAGCCTTCTCGTTTCTCTTCCATATGATCATTCCAACAAGACAACCGAAAGCTGAGATTGCACTGCGTATGGACAGACCCCAGGGCTGCAGCTGGAACAGTCTAAGCTTTCTTTCACTTTAATTGCAGGTCTAGCCTTTAAACCATAGGATCTAATGAGGGAAGAAAAGAGACTACAATCAAATCCCATACAGTGTTTTATATCTCATAATCCTTTTTGGTGGCAAGGATTTTTTTGCTAGAGGGTTTGTCTCAAAGTATTTAGAGGGATTGTGTTTGTCCCTTTGGTATTCAAAGGCTTTATAACAAATATTTAGAGCTTATGGATTTTTTTCTAGTGTGAACTGAACCAGAATAGAAATAAATCACAAAAATGGACAGGTTGGCTTTGATCAATTATCTCTTTAATTTCATTGTGGATTAAGAATTAATTTTTCAAAACTGAACCAATATGAAACTGTTAATTTTTATGGATTCCTTCTAAGTTCCAGTAAAAAGATGTTTTTCCTCACTTTTACATCACTTTAAATAGAATAATATACTATAATGTTATTACAAAAAATTGGTATCAGAAATTGACAAGTTGCTCACTAAAAGATTCTTTGTATGTTATGTTCCTAAATACAAGACAAAAGTCTTGTTTAAAAGTGACATGAAGTTAATTGTTTAGGGCATGTACAGAGTAAGACAAGTTTTCAATAACTTACAAGGTGCTTCTGGGGTCGCTTGTCCGCCTGGAGCTAGCTGAATTCTTAAAAAGATTTAGGTGTTTGGGGGAACTTTTTGGTGAATATTGTCCTATTCGGTGTGCTTAATAGCAAGTACTTGATGCAGAATGACGGTGAGCCAATGTGGGAGAAAAGTGAATGTAAAGAATGATGAACGTGAATCAGAATGAAGTTGCAGTGTTGCTTCATCAAACCTGAATATTTAAATACAAGGATCAGCAAAAAATAAAGTGCTCAACTAAGACAAACGTGAAAACAATTTATAACGACACAAAATGCCATTACTACAGTGTGAATGCATATATAGAAAGTTTGTTTATCTATTTCATTTTTGGTCAAGAAGATTAGTTCGGTTATTCATGGAAATCCGCGTCATGGTGATCTGATGTTCTTCTAAAACACTGTCCTGTAAATGTTACATGTGATGTCCTCATTCATGATGAATTACTTCCTAAGATGCCAGCCGTTTAGCTGACAGTTAGAGCTGAAAAGTGCCGGACACAAAATGAACCAAACTGAGACCTCTAGTCTAATTTTCATAATATGCAAAAGAGATTCCACAGTTTAGTGTCCATAATGCATATTTCTAGACTCTTACAGTCTGATCTAGCTTTAGTATTATCCTCTCTTTCTCTTGTGGTACGGCCCTGTATCTGCCGGAGGCCTCTGCTGTCTGATTTATGGATGTCCAGCAAGCACAACCCCGCCCAAGGACAAATCAAGAGACGGCTTCAGATGTCAGGCTATAAAGTAGCGGCTGACTGAGTTCTTATTCAGCAATCACTTCTGTGCTACTTAATTCTTAGGCTTTTATTTCAAGCACAAAATTCAATTGTGTGCTGTGTTGTTATATAGTCTTAATAAAATCATTGGCTTTTAATAAATGCTTGAAATATATGAACATTAAGAAGAACGTAATGGCAGAACGTTTAGGGCTTCTTTAGTTCAGAGATATTGTTAACAAAAGATGAACCACGTTTACACGAAGAAGGGATTGGTCTAAGAAGAACGTGACTGCATATGTTGAGAACTATTGGCTAACATCACCTTCTCCATGTCTAAGAATTTAAAAGGCCAGGTTTACATTTATAAAAACATCTAAAACAGTAAAGAGGTATTGTACGTAAACAACTGCAAAAGAATTAACAAACCATGCATGAGAATTTCAGATCCATTAATTAAAAAATGAATTCATATTGCTCATAATTACATTGCATTCAACAATTTTAATCCTTTCGATCTGTCAATCCCTGTATAAAAATACTGATGCACATCTGTGTAGATACATCTGCACATCGGTATAAAGAGACATCTTTACATGTCATCTGTACAAAGATGCATCTTTACTTATGTATAACGACACATCTCTGCATCTGTTTTAAGAAACATTTCATAATCTGTATAAAGATGCTTCTTCACATCTGTATAATGATACATGTCCACATCTGTATGTAGATGCATCTCCCACATTTGTATAGACATCTCCACATCTGTATAAAAATGCATCTGTATAGACATGAAGATAAAGATACCTCAACATCTCTATAAAGATACACCTTCACATCTGTATAAAAATACATCTCCACATCTGTATAAAAATGCATCTGTATAGACATATGAAGATAAAGATACCTCAACATCTCTATAAAGATACACCTTTGCATCTGTATCAGATACCATATAAAGATACCTCTCCCCATCTGTATAAAGATACCTCTCCCCATCTGTATAAAGATACCTCTCCAAAACCGTATAAAGATACATCTCCACATCTGTATAAAATACCTCTCCCCATCTGTTTAAAGATACATCTCCACATCTGCATAAGATACCTCTCCCCATCTGTATAAAGATACATCTCCACATCTGCATAAGATACCTCTCCCCATTTGTATAAAGATACATCTCCACATCTGAATAAGATACCTCTCCACATCTGCATTAGATACCTCTCCCCATCTGTATAAAGATACATCTCCACATCTGAATAAGATACATCTCCACATCACCCTAAGATACATCTCCACATCTGAATAAAAATACCTCACAGCATCTGCATAAAGATACCTCTACATTTGTATGAAGATACCTCTCTACATTTGTATAAAGATACCTCTCAACATCTAAATAAAGTTACCGCCCCACATCTGTATAAAGACACATTTGCACATCTGTATAAAGATACCTCTCCACATCTGTATAAAGATACCTCTCCACATCTGTATAAAGATACCTCTCCACATCTGTATAAAGATACATCTGTGTAAAGATAAATTGGCACATCTGTATAAAGATACCTCTCCACATCTGTATAAAGATACCTCTGCACAGCTGTATAAAGATACATCTCCACATCTGTATAAAGATACCTCTCCACATCTGTATAAAGATACATCTCCACATCTGTATAAAGATACCTCTCCACATCTGCATAAAGATACATCTGCACAGCTGTATAAAGATACATCTCTACAGCTGTATAAAGATACCTCTCCACATCAGTAAAAAGATAGCTCTACACATCTGTAGAAAGACACCTCTACACACTTACTTTCACTCTGGTCATACATCAGCCAACCAGTGTTGTTGTGAATACTTGGGTACTGTGTTCAAATGAATCCTTTAAAATCCCTGTTTACATAGAACAAGTCAAAGAAAGAGCAAATGCCATTACAATTAGCGGTGTGCATGTCCATCTCAGCTGGAGGTAACAAACATCTCTATTTGGCTCATTTCTGAGCTCATGACTCAGATGTGTTGTGGTCTGTTTGCTAAACATGTTGTGATTTGTTTTTGACGTGTGCCACATAAGTGAGCATCAAATTGAAAGTGCCAGAATCACAATGCTTAGAGGCTTCTCTTGGCATAGCCTTGTTGGCCTGATCTCTATGATGTCACTTCTTACAAGGCTGTTGGGAAAGAGAAAGGTGAACAGTCTTCTTCATTATTAAAACAAATCTCTCTTCCTGCTCTGTGATACAGAGAGGTAGGAGCTCTGATCATTTTTGAATGAATCCCTTCTCCTGATGTACCCACTCTTAAATAATGGCATGAATATTTTGGAGGAAGCCTCTAAATGTGCACTTGAAATCATGAAAAGCCTGCAATTTTAAAGTCACCCTTATCAATTATTCAGGTCTCATTCCTGTGACAATATTTTTCCATCACCAGGCCATTTAGTCAGGTAGTGGAGTAGGGATTTTTCACCCCATTGTCTTCCAAAAGCACTCATCTTGATGGTCTATAAGAGAATTTATTTATATCGAGATCTGGCACAGTTGTATGGATCTTGAAGAGGAAACATCAGGACCAAAATTTCAATCTATAAAAGACTAAATTAATTTCTGTCCATTTCAGCAATAGAAAAAGTACACCAATTAAGCACTTACAAAATTTCAGAACTGTAGATGACTACATTTGTGATTCCTGCCTTGGTAATCTTTTTACAGCCCTAATATAAAAAGGTACTGCTCTTTATCGAAGTTTTAAACAGAAACCATATTACTGATTTGATTTCAATTCGATAATATTCACAATCACTCTACTCAAAGAACTATTGTGATCTGGTTATTTTATATTGAACAAGATAACTAATTGTTTTTTTTATTTTTGGATAGGTTTGTACAACAAGTAAATGATTTACTGTAGACAGATCATATGATAAGAAGTGGGTTATATATAAAAATCATTATGGAAAAATAAGGATTCTGTAAAAGCTCCAATCCAATGCATGATAATAGTAAAGGTGCTGTAGCATATAAACTTGACTCTTCAGACATTTTTTGCACGTTTTAGTATTGTTCCCTCATCAAAAACATGCCTCAAGTCATAATCCGGTTGGTTCATGCATGTTTGTGTAATCATTTTTTTTTCTCAAAATGGCTCAATGACCATAGCCACAGCAATGGGCCATAGCCAATTAACCAATCGGACAAAGCGCTAATAATCAATAATGATGAATGCACTGACTGACCCGGAAGAGGAAAAGTAGTAGAATCGTGTCAGATAAACAATGAAAAAAAAAATGTGTTTTTGGATGTCCTGTGGCAAAAGTGTTTTTGGCTTACCAAAAGATGTATGTATTTGTCAGAAATGGGAGGATTTTCTTTTTGCTAATAAGCAAGGGGGCGTGGAGGAAGCATGACTCGTTTGGCAGAGAACCAATATTTGAGGTGATACAAAGAGATTGTTTATGAAAATACTGCCTTTCGAAGGTGCAGTGATAGTCTAAGGGGGTCAAACATTTATTATAAATTATTTAAACGAGGCACAACATGGCATCTATAAGTAAGCAAAACAGCTTAATTAAAAATGTCTGCATTTTAACAGTGAAGCAAAACCTTTGACCTTTATTCATTTGTTGCTCTCTACATCAAATAGTTTTTCACTTGCGTTTATGGCTGAATTATAGTTCATAACTTCTAGCACTGAAAATACAAATCCCAGTGTGACTCAACCAAACATACTCCCTGAAGCAGGACATCTGCCAAGAGCCCAGAGCTAGAGTGCTTGCCTTGTAAATCCAGTGAAACAAACAGTTGAATGCAGCTCAAGCACACCAGGGCCCTTGGCAGCAAGAGTGGTGCTGTCCTAGAAATCATGTCTCCGCTAACACAGCATCTGTGTAGTCTCTGCTAGAAACAGACAACATATGCTTTTACCCTGAGGAAAACATGACTTCTGTGCCACAAGGTAAAGCTCTGAATGAGACATCCGACTACCACCATTCCCATGACACCAAAACATGTAAAATACACCAGCCGTAACCGTATAAGGATACCGGTGGTCTTTCCAGTAGTAAAAAAAAAGTCTTTGAAATAAACAAAGGTGTGTGAAATTGAAAACAAATCAATAAAAGGTTGAAATTAAAATTAAAAAATACTTTCAGTTGAAACACTTGGATCACTGCAAACTTTTCCTTTGTGTGTATATATATATTTATATATATATATATATGTATGTATATATATATATATATATATATATATATATATATATATATATATATATATATATATATATATATATATATATATATATATATATATATATATATATATATATACGCACACATGTAGATTTGTCACTTATTAACCAATCACAGATTGTAGTTGAGATAATCACAGCAACCAAAAATGCAACATGTTTCTTTTCCAGGCTCGTTTACAAATTGAGGACTGCATTGTTCAAACCATTTCAAAATGATGAAGGACATTTTATTTACCTGAAGATAATATTCTCTTCCCAGGCTGTTCATTGAGCAGGGTGTAACCAAAATCCTGTGGCTGTAGGAAGAGGGTTTTTTTTGTAAAAGGCTTGTCTTCGCTTGGAGAACTGCACTGCACCGCGAGAAGCTTTTATTATCTAACGGAAGCCTGTCACATTTGTTGCGGCAGCATTTCTGTTACTTCCCAAAGAACATCCGCATGTGCTCGGCGGGAAACAGCATTTCAGCGCGCTTGAGAGGGGGGCACTACCCAAATGAGTTCATTAGCGGAGGGAGGGCTGAAGTGTCGAGGCTGGGAAGAGTCCTGATGCTACAGCTGAGAGAAACGGCCTTTGAAATGAAGTCCCGCACGTTCTGTAGCCCAACCCGTCCCACACCTTGAGACACACAGACGTGAACTGAAAAGAACGTGGCGCCTCGGCCAATAGGTGATCGCGGTTTTTGTCACGTGACCACCCGCAGCACCAGCTGGATGTGGACACTGGACAGCTGCGCCTCTCTGAAAGATGCTCTAAAGACAATTGTGTAATCAGTTAATCGGTTTGTTTTCTGAAAATGTGAAGGACTTATTCCACTGAAATGCACATTTGAATATGTTTTAGATTAAAAAAAAAAACAACTTATATCCTGTGTCTGAAATTTAAAACTCAATTTTTATGAACGTTTTGAGTTTATTTATGATAGTTAAGTATTGGTAAAATGTTTGAAAAACCTGAAGACAATCAGAGCGACAACCTAGTTATATTTAAAAGATCATTCGTCAACGTTAAAATGTAATATTGTTCATTTTAGTTTCACTGCATTATTCTTAAATCTGTTTATCATTTTATAATAAACTCTAAAGATTCCTCTTGAGTGTCTTTTGTCTTTTCAGTCAGCAGTACTTAAAACATGTTCAGTTTAATTTGAAACACTTAAGAAACCAATTGCACTTAAAATTGAATATTAAGTTAAAATAACTTTAAAAAGGAAACCTACCATGCACATCAGTATTTGCTATTAAAGTATATTCACTTTCAATTACATATTAGACTTACTTAATGGTATTAGTAAGTTTACTCAAACAAATTAAATCAATTGACCTGTATCTAAATATTAAACATACAAAAATTTTCCTCCAAGCTTTATTTAAAAAAATAAGGCAATCGGTTTCGTAATTTTTTTAAAAGTACACTGAATTCATTCAACATTACAGTGTGCTGTTTTATCCATCGCGTCTTCTCCTTTCTTCGCTCTTATAATCGACTCTTTACATTTGAAGCACACTATGCAAGGATTTTATTCTTGTGGTCCTGCTGGCTCTGATTCTAGTGTTTGAAAGAATTTGGACTAACAGATCTCTCACCAAGTCAATCCCAATTCATATCTAGCTCTTTAAAATAAATAACGTTTCTCTGGAGATTATTTTCCTTCTAACAAAACCAATTTAAAAGATGTATAATAATAGTATTATGTTTTGGATGCAGCTGCTTATTTATTGTAAAGGTAATAATTGCATATAAAATGAGAATATTTTTAATATTAAGACTCAACCTATGACTTTCCAAATGCAGGTATTGATTTTTTTTTACTAAAGAACAAAATTTCATCAAAAACTTTGCATAACATGAGTTAACCGCTAAAAACAGCTCAATTTTCATAAAAATAAAACTCTGACAAGATTCTGACGACTTCTCTGCTGCTAATTGAATCTTCTTCTAATCTTCTGTTCATCGTCAAACTGTATGGAACTAATTGTCAATCAGATGACAATTCATCACATTAAAATTGGCAAATTCTTTAAAAGATGTCATTTATTTTGTTGCTTGACGCTTTTAATGCTACTGTTCAGGGTAAAAATCTATATTTTCAGATAAATTAATACAAGTTATTACACGGACGAAACGAGGTCATTGGAATCTTGCTCTCAATGCCATTATCGAGCCACAGAAAAGCCAGACCCAATTAACCTCCCTTTCAGGAGCCCTGGCTTCATTCCGTGCACCAGCTGCCTCAGAGGCACAGAATTCATGAACTTCTTCTTATATTTAACATGATCCGGGAGAGCAGTAGGGCACACAGCTCCAAGAGTAAAGCAGAGGGCACTCCCTACAGAGCAGGTGATGACTTCTTCCATATAGCTGCCTTATTTATTCATCCTCTCCACCAGTTTCCTTTCTTAGTTGCTGCTGCTCCCGTCGCTAAGCCTCAGCGTGGCCATTAGGAGACACCTCAGGAGAGAGATGATGGGACAGCATTGGAGCAAAACCTCCAACCGTGTATTCCAAGAACATATGAATTTTACAAATATGCTCTCTTAATGGAAAATCTAAGTTGAAATGAATGGTTTTACTTAATTACTCATGTAATTTCAATTAAAGGGGCACTACACCACAAAAAATAAGACTCATATTTCACAGATTTCAATAATTTATTAAAAATGAATATCACAAGCCATTAAACATGATTTGATTTTTGTAACTTGTTTATAATTTTAACATATTTAGAAACTTTAGATTTTTTCTTCTGAATTCTGAGACTGCAGACATTAAGTTTGTAAAAATACAGTCTCAAGATGAAGAAAAGGGAAACATCAAATTAAATATTATAAAATTAAAACCACAAAATTCAGATTGTGAAACTCCGGTTTTGCAGAAAGTGGGGAAGGAGTCATAAACATGGAAGAATAGATAACCCCCGAGCAGGAAACCCGAAGTACAAGCTTTCTGAGGAATAAGTCCTAATGTTTTTTTGTTGTGTGATCAGAAAGGTTGTCCATCATTCCATTAATAAGCACATATCTAACTCCCAATTGCAGATGGAGCTATTTGGCAATGTTTTAAACGCCTTTTAGAGCTTGAAAATCATGAAATGAGTCAACAAGGAAGTCAAAGGGCTCCTGGAATATATACAAATATAACTTAGCCTTCATGGGATAGAATGACATGGGGGTAAGTGTTTGACTAAATTTACATTTTTACTCTTAAGCTTTCGTAGAGTACTAAATATATTTAAACTAAAAACAAAAAGTGACTTGGACTGCCAGACAATAAATCTCCAAAAAATTATACATTTGATCAATACGATGTCTAAAAAGTATTTAAATATCTTTTCCCCCTGAACCCATTTCTCTTGATAGCAAATCTTTTGAACTTTTTATTGAACCAATAAAGGAGTCTCTCAAACATTTAAGAATAACCTACACAATATTGTTTTCTTAAAAGTATTTCAAATTTTTTAAAGTTAATATAGATCGGTGGTGTCCAAAGTTGGTCTTAGAGGGGCACAGCCCTGCTGATTAGCTTCAACCAGCATATAGCACACCTGTTCACACTAATAAATCTTTGCTTGTCTGAAGCCAAATTAGTATGCATACTAGCAAGGGTTGCAACGAAAAGGAATGTGGCTCTCCAGGACACCGCTGGTATAGATCTTGAAGTTTCACCAGACGTCTAGAAAAAGCCATGTGATACATGGAAACAAAGGAACAAAACCAGATGCATTTAAATGAATTGTAATACTCTGAATGTTTTTTTTGTTTTTAAACAAACATAAAAATATGTTTTTGGAAACTAGTCTTGTAGTGAAAGTTACAGAAAACGGATAACACCCATCCCAGAATCAGCCCAGCATGTCAGGACCATGGATTGGACTGCAAAGAAAAGCTACTCTGAAATAGATCTCCCTGACTAAGCTGTGATAGAAACCACTGGCCAAGAGACACAGTGCCAACTCCATCTAATACCTGCTGAGTTGGCACTTGTAGAGATATCAGCTCAACGTTAGAGCAATTTGGAAAGATTTTGTTTTTGGAATATTTTGGGGTTAACAAAAAAGATCTCGTTATCTTGCCAAATCCACCATCTCTGTGGAGAATTAAGCTTGCAATCCTAAAGAAAAGGCATATGGAAAAAGCAACAATTCTGCGAACCTAGATTCTTTCAAACTGAAACCTTAACGACACACCTGACTTCTTTTAATCCTAAAAATCTATCGGAGCAGGGTTTGAGCAAAACTGTGCAGGTTCTCAGCCCTCCAGAGATTCAGTTCTACAAACTGGAATCAACAAGGTTATCCGTAAAAATTATGCAAAGCCAATAGTAGTTTAATGTTGCTTTTAATAAATATATTTGTGCACTTCAAAAGCAAGCAGTGATGTTAGCCATCGGTTTAAAGTTGAGCAGCATGCAAAGCGACGCTCCAGCCGTCTGCCTTCACATGCTCAAATGCCAACAAAGGAAGAATCTTCAACATCTGCACCCACGCACAATAAAAGCAAGCTTTCTTATCGTCAGCAAAGTATCATCTGATTAGAAATGTTTTAATAAAAACAAAACACTGCAGATCTATTGACAAAATACACACAATTCAGAAATGTTGAAATCATTGATGATATCGTAAGGTCCAGCGAAGCCAAGAAAGAATCTAATGAAACCTTGTGCGCAGCATCTGTTCCCACGATGAGCGCAATCCACACTCACACCCATTCACAGCTTCAGAAGAGCTTAACACGGTTTAACAGCACACTGAGCTCAAAGCTTGTTTCACGAGAAGAGCATGCCCCTGCTCATCCTTGCTCAGAGAAGACTGGTGAGGAAGGATGATGAAGGCAGGGGTATATGTGCTCATCAGCCAGCTGGCTAACAGACTCCAAGCTTGTGTTTATTTCAGAATCTTGTGGTAAGGGTAGAGGCTGAGGCTGGAAGTGAAAGCCCGGATGTCTGTGATGGTGGTGGCAGATTCCAGTAAAGAAGATGCAGGAAGGAAGGTGAGCTTGGAAACCTCTCCATACAGGGATATTTTGCAGCCTTCGTCCTCTCCAGAAGCAGGCTCGTCCTCATTGGGAGGATCGTTCTCCTCCACTCCAAAACCAACGACCTGAAAAGAAGGAATCTTTTGAAAATGTCTTGTCTTCAAAAGAAAACTGTCCACTTCTGCCTTTAGGTGCGCATGTGTAACACCTAGGATTTAATACATTTTGAGGTTTTTTATATAATAATATTTTGACAGGGCTGGGTAGGGATGTGCAATTAATTACATTTTGATTACGGTACCAATTTCGTCCATTTACATAAATTAAAAACCATATAACCGAGAAATAATGATTATTGCTGCATTAGAGCTGCACCGAGGCCCATTCCAATGGACGGCATCTCGCGAAGGTGTTAATTCAGGGATTTCCTAGATCGATGCCTTTAGAACACACGTTGTTCAGCTATATGTTGCCAAACACTGCTAACCCCAAACTTTTTCGATTTGGAGTATACGTGAGCCTTTTCTCAAACACTGGCTTCTTTGTGTTTTTCACTTTTGTGTTTTTGAGGATTTACGAAAGTTTTTTCAAACCCTGGAAAATCTACTCATGATTTTTACATTGGGGTGGGCGACATGGCCAAAAAATATGTCACAATAATATTTTCCCATATCAGTCGATATCAATAATTATCACAAAACTGTCAAATCTTTATTTCTGATACAAATAAAAGCCTGGAGTGAAACCTGATCATTAACTGCGGTTTTCCATTATTTTTTATTGTCAAAACAAGGCAAATTTTTTCTAAACATAAACAGTTTAAGGTAATATTAATGTAAAAATAAAATAACTACAATGACTAAAGAGCTAATATAAACATGGCAAAACAATTTTGCTCATGGAACGCAGATTTGCGGTTAAAAACACGCTGGACAGAAAGTTGTCGAGGGCTTTATCGACCTCTATGTCCTATCGAGAAAGTGTATATTGACTATAATTATCGATATCAAATTATCCCACAGCCCTATTTTTACACTTTCAAGTATTTAGGCACAATTTCTGAAAAATCTCATATTCAGATATTTTTGTCCTAAAAAAAAGCAAAAGTTAAGATTTTTTTTAAGCACTAAAAAGACTTTTTAGAACCCCATGGAAACCATGGTGTAGGATTTTGCTGCATAACTGCTTCATGAAGGTGTTTAAGATAACAAGGATCGCGTATGAATCAGTCCGGAATGATTGAGAGCAAAACGTACATGCACACTCAGCTTCCTGTTGCCATCACTCCGGTGTTCAACGAACCAGTTCACAAGCTCAGCCTTGGTCATGAGCTTCAGTGCATCAATCTGTTGGAAAAGTTATAACAAGATGACAATGTCCAAACATTCCCTCAATCCATCATTAACACACTGCTGAAGTGTAAGACCGGTGTCCTGACCTCTCTGCTCAGTCTGTCGAACACATACTGCTGCGTGACCACCTCTGTCCAGTTCCTGTCCACCTCCTCACCCAGATGCGTGTCCTCACAGCCCTTCAGCTTCACCAGAGCAGTCACCTGAGTTTTAAAAGCATCATCGCTCAAGCTGTTCATCTTCTCTCCAAAACTCGCCAGGAACTCCTCAATCTTTGTCTCCACCAACTCAGTGCTGCAGAGAAGAACGAGGGATAAAGACTAGAGCAAGAAAGATAGATAGATAGATAGATACTTTTACTTGAGTAATTATTCTAAGTACTCTCAAATACCTCTGCTAATTCAGTGATTGAAGACCAGAAATGAGCAGATTTCCATTGATACCCTATTGGGTAATACATTTAACGTATCACATTTAATGTATAAAAAATGCATCAATTCTAAAGGTTGTCAAGATGTAGGTTTCTACGATAAAACAAAGTTAACTGCAAACGTTCATGACTAACGCAAATAAAGTCAAAGGTAGTTATTACTATAATTTTATAGTTATAGCATTTAATGGACTATTTGCTCAGTGTCTCGTAATGTGCTTCCATTCTAAAATAGTATGGTTTGCTTTTCAGTTGAAATAGCAGATTTTAATCCATCTTTAGAGTTTTTAAACTTCAAACAATAAAATATGGGGATTTGAACATCATATCCCAGAGATTGAGTACAGCTTCTTTAAAAAATGCAAAAATGTCAATGCAAAAACTCATTTACTAAACTAAATAATTAATCATAAAATCATATAGCTACAGTAATTAAAAACTACAACATTATTTTAGAAATGGAAATCAATATGTATATTATATTATTTATTTTTGGTAGTCTATAAAAACCCTAACCATTTCCTGACTTGATACAGCACAATCATATTCAAAAACACTTTCCTAAAAACAATAAGCATATAACTATGTGGATATATTAACACTCAGTGTGCAAAGAAAGCTAATCAAAGTACACCAACACTGTAATTTAGATAAGATGAAGTCAGGATAAAGGTTAATTATGAGCTGGAAGTGAAGAGGCAGCTGCTGCAGTACACAAATCAGATCATTGTAATGCAGCAACCATCTGCAACAGAAAGCACAGCAAGAGCTCACTTGAACTTCGTGGCCTGAGTTTCCACCGTCACTGAGAATCCAAGAACACCTGATGTGTTTCTACAAGTTGGGTAGACATGATATCTGTGAAAACAGATGGAAAACAGCTAAATACGGCAACAGAAGCAAGATAATGTTTAAATGTCGTCCACAAACTCACCCCAATGTCTCTTTGGTCCGGAGGAAGTCAAAACATGGCTCCTCCATGTGCATCTACAAGATAGCCAAACAATGACAGGAGATTCATTTAAAGACAGTTAATTAGTCTGGACACAGAACTGTAAAATAGCAGAAGTGGTCCACTATTGGATTTTCCTACAGACTAGAGGTTTGTGATGAACTGTGGCTGTGCTATAGATTGAAAATTCAGTGAAATCTATTAAACCTTTAAAAACTACTTTTTACGGCTGAACATAAAAAATGTTTATGCTGCCAGTCAGCATTATTAAGATGATAATGAAGATTATAGAATTAGCATTGTGCTAAACGACACCAACATGTGTGTTTTATTCTCAGAAAAATCAGGTCTTTATCCTCTGAACAAAGTTTAATATACTCGTGATAGAATTGAGCTTGTATGAAGTTATTCATCCCATGGAGTATTACAATTATGTGATGTTGAAGCTCAAATAGTCGCTAAACAGTATAAGTATTTTATTAAGTATAATAAATAGCTCTGTGTTCGTGTGTTAGAGGGATTAATTATGGACAAATTCACTAACCCTAACCCTAATATCTCTAGAATCTACGTTGCCCATCAGACAGTAACTTTGCATACAGGTCATTAATATGCAAATGACTAACCAATAGGTGATTAACTGGGGGGTAGTTACAGTTAAAGTTTACAGAATGAAAATCTCAACTTATTTCCAGAATAAGCCCGCCTAGAAAACGAGGAGATTGAATGTCCTTTTAACTTAAAAATAGCGACTTTATAAGTAAAAGAATCACATTAATTAGACCAATGTGAACAAAATATTATTGAAAATGACACAACGTCAAAGAACCTTGAACAATCATGCTGTCGGAACTTGGCATTAGACGGGTCCATTGCAAGTCTTCTGAGAAAATTTTTCCTTTTATAAAATTCTGCTTTATGAAGGGTCAAATAAAGCCACTTTGGGTTGTTCTGAACAAATGCACTGATGTGATAACAGTTAAATAAAGGCTCTGACTAACTTCTACACATGCTATGAATCCCTTTAACATTCAGCATAGTCATAACTGAATCTCAAAATCTCCTGCCACTCCTCATCAGTGAAGTGATGCAAGACGATGCTGTCCCACCAGTTCTTACTTCACTTTGAGGGCTTGCCATGAGGCGCTTTGATGACTTAATATTTTATGTCATGCTGCATGAACTTAATAAGTTGTCTTCTAACTGGCAGCTATATTATGAAACTGCATTTGAAAGACATGTTTATTCTGACGGAGTTCTTGCACTGTCATAAGTTCAAATGAAAGGCTCTTGTCTATAATAATATATGTAATATTTATAAAATTACAAATATGAAACTAAAATACATAAAGAAGACAGAAAAAACCTAGATAACATTAGTTATGTTTGCTTGCTGAGAAAAGTAAGAGTTTCATAATGAGGAAACTAAGCAGAAGGATTGTTAACATCAAATTTGTCCTGGAGATTTCGTTTTGGAGCGGAGATTTCATACAGATATGAAAGCAAAGGTGCCGTATTATGTGTGAAATAAGTAACCATTTGAGGGATTTAAGAACGGGTGTGATGTGTTCATTTTTTCAGCACTCATTAGGTGATCACACACAGAACACAGCTGCCACAAGTGTCTTGTTTTCATTTAAAAGTGAAAGACATGAGAGACATTTTAGATTAAACCAATGGATGTCAGACAATAGAAAGAATAAAATGAAGCAGCTCTAAAATTTTATATCAGAGAGTTAATTTATCTTCATCTGGTTGAATTAGTTTACACATGAAACCAAACGTTGAAGGTGTTTAGTTAAAACATGAGATTAACTGTTGATAAAAATGGCTAAAACTTTACTTTGTTTATTTAGCAAATCATTACATAACATGGTTCATTGTTACTATGGTAACCACAGGTTTATTTTTGAAACAAGGCTCCTCGTTGTGCAAAGTTGTTCTCTTTATTTTCACCTTTAGAACCCTTGCAGCACTGTTTTGAATGTGCTGAAACTTTCAAAGACTTTCGTTTTGAAATCCCAAAGAGAAGCAAATTGTGTCAATAAAGATAGAAATAAAGAAGAACTAATCAATAAGATGATGATGATATCAATCAATAAGATAAATAGTTGCTTTTGATATATACATCAATATTTACAGTAACTTGACTTATAGTTTCTTCAAGGTGAACCATTTCTATATTTTTTCCACACTTGTTAAAGCCAATACTGAATAGATCCAAAAGCTGTTATTCGGAGTGATTCATTTACAAAACTAAATGATTCAGAGACTTTTTAGAGCTGCCCATTACACTTTATATCGAGAGCCAGCTCAACCCTTTTAGACACTTTGAAAGGAGAAGAGAAAGACTGGTCTGGACACAACCCAAAGTCGGTTTTCTTTACAAAGTGGATGAGTAGAGCTCATGGCCTTGCGGATGTGTGTGCTCAGCACCTTAAAAACCAATAATAGAGATCTCATTCTAATCTGGCAGGAAGGACTGAATTTTTTGCTTTTAAAAAGCATGGTGGTGCATCTTCTAATACTTGACTTGCATATATAACGTTACAAAAACTGTATTGCAAATAGTGACCTTGATTATGAAATCAGCCACATAAATGATCATACTCACCACTAGAAGCTCCATCAACGTGTGTTCACGCAGGTTCTTAGGACCAGACTGCCAAAGTAAAGAAAAAAAATAGCAGAATCAGACAGCTATTACAGATACACACAACATAATATGTGGTAAAGACCTTATAAGAAACAGTGTTTACCTGATAATACACTGTGACCTCAGAGTTTGCATCTCCTTTATTGAGAGATTTCACTTTGCAGAGGTGATGCTTTGGAGGGAGTTCCACCACTCTGAAGAGAACAGGGACCTCTACTGGCAGCTTCTTGAATTGCAGTTTCCTAAATGCACAAAAATATGAGTTTGCAATGTAAATTACCGTGATTAGTGGTAGAAGCCCCAGATGATGTACAGAGTTCAACTACGTGGACATATATAAAAACATATATGTTAAATCTAGCATTCAAATAATTAGCTCTTGATATTGTATTAGTGCTATACATGTTTCAAAATTGATGAAAAAAAAACTATGTGATTTGTTGTACTTATTTAACTCATTCACATAATTTATCACACATACGCCAACCTTCATCAGAAAAAGATGTTTTGGTTGTTTTATGTCACCACAAAAATGGGATTAAACTAGGAATTTAAAATAATTTTGAGATTATTGGTTGGTTTAATTCAACACTTTCCTCATACTTATACATTTTAAAATCTATAATGTTGCAGTATGTGGTAGTTTCTACTCAAAAGAACGATCAAACAGAAATTACTATCTCACTTTTAATCCATGATAGGCCTTTGTGAAGCAGATTTCAACCAACTGCTAAAAAAAGCATTATATGAATATTTTAAAATACAGATTGAGAAGTATGTACTTACTCTTTGACGTACTGCAGAAAGCTCATGGATTCCTACAGGGTGTGAAAAATTTGATTGTAGAACAACTGGAACATCATGGATACTTAAACTTTTTTATTACACTTTCACTTCCAATCCAATTATAACAAATGTAACCATGACAAAACAAAATCCGTCACATTAACAAGTAATTAATTTGTATTAGTTAACATTATTAATATAACAAAATAAAAATTATTATCTTGCACATTGTAAATAAATGTGAAAACTTACAGTGCTGGTGAAGTTTCCTTGGATGAGACCTTCTGCGTAAAGCTCAGACTTGAAGCTGCTCACAAACTCCAGGAGCTCCTCCACACTGAGCCCATCCAGCACTGCCTGGTACTTCTGAATGGTTGACCAGCGTGAGTGTTCCAGAATCAGAAGCCTCACATCTCTGGGGAGACAAGGGCAGGCAGAGAGAGCTAGTAGATGGCTTATTTTCTTCATGGCTTAATAGCATGCAGAGTGCAGTTTATGCAATAACATAGCCCAAAGGCTATTTGTATATCAATAACGACCAAAAGGATTAGGTCACCTGTCCCAAAAACATAATGTAAGCCTAATGTAAATGTTAAAAGAGTAGGAGCTTTTAAATGGCTTGAGTTAGGGATGGAGATCACTGGATACCGATTCAATTGGATTATTAGGGGTATATTTGATAAATGATGCATTTATCTTACAAAAAAATCTAAAAAGTAAAATTGGATTCATGGCATGCATGAGCTTAATTTTTTTTGTAGAAATCAACCAAACAATAGAGTATGCTTTTAGCAAATGAATTGATTTACTTATTTTCAGACAGATACTTTTAGTGCATTTAAAAAGCAGCTCCTGAAGTAACCATCACAAGGGAATGTTTTTTCGTGAATCATTAATATTTCTAAAACTAGCTGGATATAATAAATGACATCATTGTATTAAATAGGAGTGTACTTAAATCAGGGTTCCGAGTGAAAATATTGTTCAACCTCCTTACTCCGCAAAGCAATGCAAAATGGAGAGCCGTTACGTTGATGTCTGAGGGTGTTCAATTTCTCGGTATGAATGAAAGACACAAATGGGAGGGGCCTAATATGAACCTATGTCAGAGTGTACCGGCTAAAAGATTCGTTTTCAAAAAGGACTAATTTCAGCAACTCTGAACCAACTCTTTCTTAATAAAGACAATAACTCAATACACTAAAGACTTTCTGTTATAAAACTATACCTAGGTGCTCCTCAAACTTAAAGCTATATGTTGCACACTGCATGAGTAGTAATAATAAAAAAAAAACACAAAGTTGTCACAAAGTATATCAGTGGTAAAAGAAAAACAAACAAAACAAAAAAACAAAAAAAACACCCACTTTCCAAGCTTCTCCGGCTTGATGAGGATGTTAAAGTAGGTTTTCTTCAGCTGCTCAGCAAACATGCTGAAAACATCCGGAGCAGCGGAAAAATCAGCCAGATAATCCACAATCAGGTTGAACAGCAACTGCAACACATTATTATTATTTTCTTTTTAAACCCTCGATGCAAAGTTATTTATGATACTGGTACTTACAGATAGTTTGTGGTTGAACCCCTTAACCTTGATAACTAACCCATGTTCCCCAGCCACCATTTTATATTCAAGCTGAGCCACATCAGCCTCATAGGCCGGTTCTGCCAAGTTATGAACCAGGATATTCACAAACAGGTCAAAAAGCACCAGGCTTGAGAGAAGGGAACAAAAAGAGAGGGTCAGATTGAAAGGAAAATGGATGAACAAGAATAGAAACCAGAGCTGAAGTGAAGATTTGAGCAGATGCACTAGTTTCCATGGTTACAAAGTTTTGTAACTCTGTGTAATTTCATATGATAATGAATTCATTTGGCTCACTTTTTTGGGGACTTCTGAACCACCGGTGATATGAGATGGAACCGGACATATGCTGGAAGACAGAGAGCACATACAAGAGGGAGGTTATTAAACACATGTTTGCAACACTATTAAATTTGCTACAATACACAATCATACCTTTGGGGATCTTGAACTTGTCATCCTTTTTGTACCACAGACAGCCTCTGTCATTGTTCATAATTCTGACAGGGTACTCTGTGTCCGGACAGTCAGAGGTTGTGAGGGTGAAATCAGTGGCTGGAGGTGAAACAAAAAAGGTAAAAGGACTATTTAGAAATCCATGTCAAACAAGGAAGAATTCTAGATCAAAAACACCCACCAATGAACTTATTCTCAGCTGGCAGGTGAAGGCTTGGGTTTAATTCGAAATCTCCAGCCCACAGGTCTCTCCAGTGCTGGTCTATATCTTTACAGAATAAAAAGCAGGGGACAGAGTTTGAGTGTCACCAGCTTCACATTAGGAGAAAGTGTTGCATGCAATTAAGTTGGAATGTTCTTGAACTCTCTACTAAATTTTTGAACAGAAATGTAGAGTGTATTCATCACACAACAATTCTATCCAGGGCAGAACTGTTTTTTTTTAGTCTATAAAAATAGCAATATTTAATTTGGCTGTATGTGTATCGATTCAGATCAGGCTGAAGCGATTCTTTTACACTTAAAACTCCAACCACTATTTGGCTTTCAGCAGCTCTTCACCAAACAAAAGAAACAACTAAATCATATATTGCATGGGTGAAAAAAAGAAACACTTAATTTTCATTTTCGGACTATTACGAAAATGTCTTTTATACATTTTGTTCATAAGAATTGTGTATTGGTTCAGAAAGGGTTTCATAGTCATACTCTCTCAAAATATAGTGTTATGTACAGTATGTGTATTGAAAGAAATGAAATATAATTTGCACGCTACCTGTGAAAAATCTTACATTCTCACCTCCCTTCACACAGAAATGTTTTACTACGCAGACAGTCTGTGCTCATTAATCAATCGTTTAAATCAACTTGAGATTTAACTACAGGCAAGATCACAAAGCTTTTCTGTGCAATTTATCATTATTTAGTCATAATTGAAACACGTAAATTTAACCATTTGTAATTTCTGGAGCTGTTCTTCAAAAAGATTTTAAATGAAAGAAGATTTTAGGAATTGAAAATGGGGTTGCTAGAACTTTTTGAACTTAAAAACCAAACATCTTATTCAAGTTAAGTAAAAAAAAAGAAGAGTACTGTTTATAATGACAACCTTTTAACTTTATTAAGTTTGATCATGTGTTAAGTCTAAAAGTGAGAACTTTAAACATCTACAAACCATCCACATTGTACTGGGTCCCAAACCACTTCTCCCTGAGTGGGCACTGGCCCTCATGCTCTGGAGACAAAAGGAGCAAGTTGGCCTTCTCTGGTGTGAGGAGCTTCAGTGCAGAAGAGATGACCTAAAAGACAAAAAAGATCAAAGTCAGTAGAGCAAAAACCAGCTTCACTGTGATCAAAGGCTACAGAAGAATTCAC
The DNA here is from genome assembly GCA_900490495.1 of Danionella dracula. Classification (NCBI taxonomy): domain Eukaryota; kingdom Metazoa; phylum Chordata; class Actinopteri; order Cypriniformes; family Danionidae; genus Danionella; species Danionella dracula. Next base: position 2,488,364 of record UELW01000633.1, read on the forward strand.
TGATGCCTACGATAGCAAATTACCTCCGGATTGAACTCAAACATTAGCTGATCTCCAGTTAAGAAGTCTTCTTTTGAAAACAGCTGCATGTTTTCACAAATGTCCTCCACATACTCAATAGGATCAGTCTAAACAAAACATTATTATTAGTTAAATGAATAGATGACAAAGACAAATCCATCACGTCACTTTGAAAAAGAATAATTCTTTATTTGCTGAAATAATTGTAAAACATTTAACTCTACCTGCTCCTGATAGTGGAATTCGTTACCTTCAATCTTCTGAATTTCTTCATATATTCTGTAAAACAAAACAAAATTAATTGTTATAGTGATATTGTAAGAGCTACATTTTACTCTGTTACCTTTGGTTTGGTCCAAGTGTCTGGAGCATTTTCAAGTACTGGAAGACAAGATGAGCAACCTGTTGGAAGAAAACCATCTCTTTTTATTCTGTGTAGGATGAAGAAAATGTGGATGTTATAATTAAGGGCCAGGATTCTGCCTCAAAGCCCATGTAATCCTATTTCCTACACATGTAGAAACGTGCTTAGCTTCTAGGCTTTACCCAAGCATAAAAAACCTGAGCATAGAAATCCTGATATAATATAGATTTAAGATATATGTTACAAATGCTGCATTGTTCCTGATGTCACTACAGAAACAAAAAGCAAAATGTTTCTTCTCCACATTTTCTGCACCTCATAGAAATTTTGGAAGCCTTCATCAGTTAGAGTGATGGAGATGCTAAAAATCGAATAAGTGGTGTTCTGATCAAAACCGGTCTCACTGTTTCCACCAAACAAAGCCAAAGCCCAACACCTAAACAGAGAGAAACAGATGAATTTAGAACCTACTGCAAAATAGTTTGTAGTTTTCTATTTGCTGTAAGAATGTAAATTGGACTATGTTATTATTAAACGAGCAACAAAGAACTCACTTCCTCCGAAGCATGGACAGGATACTTCCAGTTCCCTCGTGGCCAATCAACCAGGCAATGTAATGCAGCGGCTTAACCCTGAAGACGAGCATTACAAACATTTAGACACTAACCAAAAAAAGAATTAAAAATTTACTTTTTTATTAAATGGGATTTTTATGTCTATTGCTACAATTTACAAAGACGTTTAGACATATGGATGTCCCATTACAGCGGCAACAACAGACTTTGGAAACATTTTATGAAGATAATTCCTACTCGCTCACCCGCCACCAGCATCTCTACCCCAGTTTTCTCTACTGTTTTTCTCATTAAAACAGGTGCCTTAAAGTCAATTCCTTTAGGGATTCGAGACCTCTCCATTAAAGGAATACTCCACTCCAAATGTTTTAATTTGTTAATGAATCATTATAGATGTGAACTCAATCTATGAGCACAAGCTTTCAAATACTTTTCTAATAAGACTATAATGTGGATTTAAGTCTTTATTTAGTTGCTTTTACAATCAAAAACTGTTTCAGTCACGGGAATAAATTAAAATCTAACCTCCAATGGCAAATGAAGACATTTGGTGAAAATTCAAATGCGTTAAAATTAGTGTGTTTCAATTGGGAAGCCACAGGTTTCCTGGATAATTTCCCAAAATTTCAGAAGAGGAACAAAGCCATAACCGGTCTGGAATGATATAGAGTTAGTTAAATTGCTAAATTGTAATTTTTGGTGTGGTGTATTGAAAAATAACCCCCAAAAACTTTTTTAAAGTATTTATCATCTAAATTATAAAAAGATTAAGCAGAAAAAAAAAACATTCAAGAGTTACATTTAACCTCATTGTGTATTTCTTTTATTTCCTAATGTCACTATGGTGGATCACCTGTAGTACTTCTCTTGAGGCGGTAGAGCCCATGTGATGGTGAGGGCATGCACCTTTCTAACAGGCACCACTGCAACAAACAACATATCAACTTTTAATGAGAGTGACAACTATTTTTTAACAATTCAAAAAGCATTACTGAGAAAGTACACCATGAGCAAACAATCATCTTGTCTCAGCAGTAATATCAGCAGTGCTTATGGGTCTTGACAGAAATTCAATCTTGGCAAAATAAATCACTAAGCTTCTAATGATAAAGTAATTTTAAAGGTTTCCTTCGGTGCCACATTCTTAAGTGAGACGTGTACTCTAAAAGGATCATTCAAAGCTGTTTATAAATTGAGTTAAAAGTTTCTTCTCCTTCCTGTTTAAAGGAAAATGTAAGATTTTGTTTAGGAATATGTGATTCATCACTTTTTTCATCATTTATTTTGTCCAGTTTATCTCTAGAGCCTCGCCCCACATTACAAGGTAAATTTCAGACTAAAATCAAGAGATAGAATTATCTTTTAAATTCTAAAACACACCTCGGTACAATTTGTTGAAGGAAGGGGTTTCAAATGGGTCCAGCTGGTCTGAAAAATCAGGTTTCGACTGCCCACTGAAATAAATAGCAAAATTACTATTTCTCATTTTCTAGATGTGTAAACATTCATTTGCTTTTCCTTACTTGTTGGGCACAAGACTGAAGATTTCTCGAACCCATTCTTCAAGCGTGTCAAGACTCTCTGTGGAACACATCAGTGTGTTAGGATCATTTTCCTTCAGATATTACAGGTCTCGTTCCCCTCACTGTACCAACCTTTAGACTGCACAGCTAAGGTCATATAGTGGGCAGAGTAGTGCCTCTTCCAGAACTCACGGAGCCGCTTATACACATTGATATTCTGTTCCTTGGGCTCCGTTTTCAGAGTCTGTGCATTTCCTTAAAATATCAACTCAAATTAGAACACAGAAACTCGATGTAAATCTGCAATGGGATGTAAGTTTGCCGTACCCCAACAGAACTTGCTCATGGGATGGTCAGGCTTTGCCAGGCTGCCAAAGAGCATTTCCTTTCGGTGAGAATCTGAAGGCTTAGCGAGCTGATATTCTGTAGAAACATGTGCCAATTGAACTTCACATTTGAGCAGCCAAGGTGATTTTCTGAAGAAAAAATTGATTGCTTTACTCACCACTGTCTACGGCCTCAACCTCTCTGTCAATGGCGTCTTCAATCATTAGAGGACAAATGAAAAACTGAGCCCATCTGAGACAAATACAAAACACAAAAGGGTGTTTAGAAGTTCATCTTTCGCTAAAGTTTCCCAAATGACTATTAAATACACATTTTATCACACAAAAATGCTTTCAGTTAGGATATATTCATACTCTCACAACTACACTTGTTGCAAAAAAAAGCCTTGAGGCCATCAAGATAATTGGTGTTGCGATCACATCTGCAGTGCTACTTTACCTGTCAAGGGCTTCTTTAAAGCGCTTCCTCTGAACGTCGAATTGGAAAATGGTTCTTTCACAATCAGTGGAAGCGTTATCACTGCCACCATGTTTTTTTAAGAACGCATCAAAGCCATTTTCTGAAGGGTACTTTTCGCTGCCCATGAATACCACTGAGAAATGAGAGGAGATGGGGTCAAGTGATGGACCAGAGATTTGAGAATATTAGCATCCTGACGATGAGACTTACTGTGCTCCAGGAAGTGTGCGAGGCCTGGCAAATCACTGGGATCACTGAAACTCCCAACACCAATACAAAGGGCAGCTGCAGACTAAAGAGACAAAAAATGAAGGCTGGACTTTACCGAATTTAACCGAATGTCTCTAAAACCAGTAAGTCAAATATTTGGTCACAAACTGAAAGCAATTGATATCCAAAATCTCAGCTGTAATCTGTAAAAAGTTCAAACAATGCAAGGACAAGTATCACATTTACACAATATGTTGAGTCTATCTATTTAAAGAGGATACAATTTATTAGGGACCATTCTAAGGCATAGAATATGAATATGGCTGTTATGGTGTGCCAAATCTACCCTTATTTATTTAGCATGTTTATTTGACGTTTGATTATTGTGTAAAAAAGAGCATTATTGTACTTCAATCAGTTAAGGAAGTTAAGTTATAGAGTGTATGCATATAAAGTCATGCCAAAGTACCCAGAAGTAACCATGTAAGTGTCAAAAGGATATTTAAGCCAATCCAGAGATAGCAGAGAATATGTGTTTGGCTACTTTAAACAGTCACAAACACTAAATAAAAAAAGAGCTGCTCAAATACCAGAGAAATCAGAATTTCCTGTATTTTTTATGTGAATATAGGATAATATACATCCTGTAAATGGATAAGGAAAACAATTTTTAGCCCTTTACGAATTATATATAGTGCTCCATGTAATCTGAGTGAAACAGAAGTAATGCATTGTAAGATGCTGGAATGCTATGTTAACCAATACTGGTTTGCATTTTAGTATTTATCTTAAATAAATAAATATTAGGGTTAGATTATTAATATCCTCATGATTTAGGAGAGTGGTTATGTTAATGTTATGTTCATGTTAATTTTTTTTAATTGCCAATTGATACGTTTGTAATAAACACACTTTTATAAACAAATTTTTGTTAACAGCTTTACCACGCCCTAATTAAATGCAAGGTATAAATTACTGACTTTACTGACATTATTAAATATGGAAATCTCTGAAAATCATGTAGTACTTCTGTAGAACACACAGAAAAGTGGGTTTTGTGCATAAAGCTACGATTTTAAGTTATTTTTGCAACAAACTTATTTTTTGTTCAGCTAAACTTGATGGTACTCGATGGCTGTCAGAATCACGCACTTTCTCCAAATAAAAAAGTTATTATGCTCCTTATTTTGCCACTATTTTAACAGATGAAGACATTGCCCGGCGTGACAGTAACATCATAGTAAACTCTAAAAATCAGAGTATTATCATTGCAACTGCATTGGAATATATCAAAAATAAAGCAGTACAGACAGCTTCTTTAAATGTTCATAATGAACTGAAAAAGACTGGTAATGCACAAAACATTGTATAAAACCCCCCAAAGCATTTCAAACCGAAAAAAAAAAGAGTATTAAAACTGTTGCTTTTCATTTTTACATTTGTTTACTTGCTACTAGAAACTAACCGTGCCTTAAAATGTTATCATACAATTTAAATACACTTACAAATACAACAAGGACATGGTAAAACACAATAACATATTTAAAAAAAATATAGCTCAAAAATAATGTTTTTCTACTCTTCAAAAGATTAATTTAAAAACACCATTTTTAATAATAATAATAATAATAATAATAAATAACTAAAACAACATAACATTTAATCCACCCAAACCTGTTTTTCAGACCCCTTCTTCTTCTTCTCATCACTCTCCTCATCCAACTCCTCAAAGTCACTATCCTGGCTGTCCCCTTCCTCTTCAGACTCTTCATCTGTTCCTTCTCCCGAGTCTCCCTCCTCTTCCTCTCCTTCAGCTTCCTCCTCCACCTCTTCTTCCTCTGAATCGTCATAATCCTCATCTTCAGCTTTCCCATCCAAGCCACTCAGATCAGAGATGAGAAGAGCCCTCAGTCCATTACTCAACTCTATGAATCTAAATGAAATGAAAATATATATTGTTTGAAATGTTAACCAGTCTGAAGTGTTGCGTTACACATGCAATGCTGCAACCAGAGCTGGTGTTTTACTTTTGGGGGTTCTCATTACTGTAAAAACCCTCTTTTATAAAATCCACATACTGTAAGACTCTGAATGAAAGAGGAAATATCTCATGGAAATATAATAGTGTATCATAAGATATAACATATAAAACTATATAATTCTGTTCAATCCATCTCATTCCCTTGGTACAATAATGAAATGTTTTCATTCGTATTTTAATACTTTTCAAACATGAATAAGAATCACACTTAAAGCAGACTTTATCAAGGCTTTTTAGTATTGTGGATAATTTCCCTAACTTTAGAAAGACATACAATTGAGGCACAATATAAAAACACTTGTTGAATTGCAGGGGTAACTTATTTGTATCCCCTTTACAGTATGAAATGTACAAGTGTCACCTGTACTGTTTGGGGTCACTAGGTGACTTGATGATTAGGGGGTCTCCCTGGTTTTCTTGTCCCCCACTGTCCCCAGGAGGTGCGTCAGCCTCTCTGAAAGCTTCTCCCCGGTCTGGACCAGCAGACTGAGCTGGACTCGCGGCTGCTGCACACTTAAACTTGTTAGTCTGGGGCATCCTGAGTACTGGAGCTGATTTAGCACTGGTGCTGAGCTGAACTGGGCGCTGAATGACTCTACCACAGATCCGATGAAACGCACGCGCTGCCTTTAACAGACCAATGCTGATTTTCTTCTATTTAAAAGAGACAGAAAAACGTTGAATTAGGTTAGCCGGTAAAATAAAACCATCATTTCGAAATATTGTGGAAAACTGGTTTTGGTAATGGAGTACTTCAACCGTAAATAAATAGTTGATAGAACAGTTTTGAGTCATCCTCACTGTGCTAAAAATGAAGCTAATCCGCTACTTATTGATACAATTGAACAAGTGCGGTGCTAGTCAACCATCGCTTGGTGCTGTTAATGAAATAAACTATTTATTTTATGTTATATATTATAAAATATCTTTGTACCTATCTGAGAACAGTATTGATACATTAAGCAAAAGTTGCTTAAGTTTCATCCTCATACCTGCTTTCCTCCTGATGATGGGTCAGCCGAACTTAACGTCACTAAGCTTGTCACTGGTTGGTTGCGGCTTAGCAAGATGGAGTGTTCTGATTGGTGACTTCCTGAATTGACTCAAACACGATGGTCGGATTGGTTTAAGCATTGCCTATGTAAGTGTAACATTGGGTGTTTCTGCGCGATGTTCAGACATGGTTTGTCAAAATATTTCTTCAATTTTTGTGATGCATACGCATATAAATGATTGTTGTCCGTAACCTATGTTATAGCTGTTTTAGGTTACATTTGATGGTTGTCGCGTGAATAAATTAAATAACGTTCTACAAAGCATGCATTCTGCCAGCAATGTCTTATCCAAACTTGTGGTACTTTTGGTACTTTAAGCGAGTAAAATGTGACTTTTGTAAAAACAAAGTGCAAATATTCTCCTAATAATTTTGTTTTATTACTTATTTAGTTCAGTTTTCTTTTATATCGAAATGGTTATTGTCATATAACTGAATAATCAATAAAATGTCATAGAATTTTATTGTAAAATGTGATGCTACCTTTAGTTGTAGAGGTTTATGAGCGAAAAATAATACATGCTGTGTATTATGGCTGTGGAAATGTCTATTTTTAATTATATTTTATATGAACGTACTAAATTGGGCCAGCTGGTGGCAACCCTGTTCTTGGTCAGCTATTTGTGATGTGTATTATTTCAGTGGGTACATTTACACAGTATACATTAATTATAGTAGGGTAACATTTCGTTTTAGTCCAATTGGATTAGATTAAATGTAGATTTTGTATTATTCATCTCATAGCAGAAAAATAATTACATATTTTCAGAGCAAATAATCTTTTCAAGGGACACAAAATATTTAAGAAGCACAGAATATTAGTATTGTGGTCACTTTCCTCTTTTTCATTTATGTGATGATCCCCAAATGACAATTTCAGTCACCTCACCAATCTCACACGGAGAGAGAAGATATTTATTTTCATCAGCTTTCATTTATTTTGCTGACCAGCCTATATTGAACATTCATTAAACTAATACAACTGACCAGACATAGATTAAGTGTTCCAATGAACTTTCATCCTTGCTATTTAATTACCTACAGGCACCCTGCAAAAGAGACTGATAAATGCTGCATCCATGACAACCATGAGGAAGACTATACTCTATACTGAAATGTCAGCACGCTCACACTGTGATTTCCAGCAGATCATTGCTTGTGCTGTGTGTTGGACATGTACATTGTGAAATGTGAATCATTAAATTAATTTAGATTTCTGTGGTGAAAGAAATGGTCTTTTCTTCTTATATGCTGATGTTTGAGTTTAGAAGAGCTAATCTATGTTTTGTGCCTGAATTCTGCTTAATTATTTCTGTAATTGCCAATTCAAAAGCTCATTGGTTGGAGACAATCTTAATCCTCTGTAGGTATTTCATGTCTAACACAAAAATAGAAGGAGGAGACACACGAGAGACCGTCCTACCTCCCCCTTACCCCTTTACCTCCGTTCCCTACTCCTGTTTTTCCACTACACAAAAGCTCCACACACAGACAACTCCCACCTTTCCTGTGCTAATAAATTAACACAGTCCGTCCCCTCATTCTCCCCCCCCCGCACCCCTCCAGATCCAACACTGAATAAGATCGTCAGCGAACTCCATTCACCCGCCGGCCCCAAGCACGGCTCAAGATCTCGAACCTTCCACTTACCGGAGCATAATGAACATCTTTATTAGCTATTACAGCATGTCAACTTCCTCACCGCTCGTGGAGCCACGCTCGAACGACGGAGAAAGAAGTTAAGAAGAGATGGCAGACACTACGAAGACGAAAGCACCCGGCTCGATTCAGGAGGAACCCAAGGCAGAGAATGCTGGAAGTGGTCTGGATGAAAGCGGAGAGGAGAGCAAAAAAAGAGAGAGAGAGAGGCAGGAGAGAGCAAAAAAAAAAGCCACAAAAAAAAAAAAAAGAGAGAGAGAGAGAGTATAAAGAAGGAGAAGAGAGAGAGAGAGAGAGAGAGAGAGAGGGAGAAGAGAGGAGAGAGAAAGAGAGAAGAGAGAGACACGAGAGAGAATAAGAGAGCAAAGAAGTAGAAGGGAGAGAGAGACATGCCGGTAAATATCTCATAAAGAGCGTAAGACCTAGTACGAATCTCTATACGCCCCATATCATATCTCTCTCCTTCTCTTCTCTCTCTCTCTCTCTCTCTCTCTCTCTCTCTCTCTCTCTCTCTCTCTCTCAATCTCAGTAGGGGGAGCTCTGGTAAAGGCTTATTTTCTGGTTCATTCCATCTTCTGTTTTGCTCTGGGAGTTCCGCTGCTTCAGATCAAAAGTGGTGATCTTTCTTGGAGTGTCTCTTTTGCTTTGTGAAATGCTATGCTGTAACATTTTTATTTTAGTATCTAATGCATTTCACATTTATCAAGATGCTTTTTGAGAGGGAAGTAGCAAAGTGGAAAACCAGCCTGACATGCAATGTACAAACAACTCTTAATACTAAAGATAATATTGCAATAAGATAATAATAAAAAAAATAAAAAAGTACTTATAAAAAAATCTTTAGAAACTTTCCAAAATTGATGTCAAGATTTTGTCAACAGTTAAGGCCAACGTTTAAGACCAATAACCAAATATTAATTCAATAGCAACCAAATAATAATTGTATGCATTTTAATGAAACCAAATCGTAATTTTATATAAATACATGTCGAGATTTACATCAGCAATGGTTATAAAATATTTTAATAAGAGACAGTAAGTTTGTGAAAGTACTGCTTCTACACAGAGACTTATTTTTATTTTGAATGTATTTTTACATAAAATGTTAATTACTGAATTAGTTAGAAATTCTGTATAATAGTAACCCAATGTGTATTATCCCTAAAAGAAATACATTTAAAGCAGACAGCAATCACTGCCATGAATGTAACTTATTTGAGAAGAATATCCATTTTTATCATATATGATTTTTTTATTGTTTAAGAGTGTAATTGAGCAATAATATAGAAAAAAACTAATTGACCACCTACTGTGTGTATGCAATATGTTAACATGTAATTGCATGAAAACAATACTTACCTTCAAGAGAGTTTGACATTGGCAAGTGTAAATATATGTTTATAAATGAGTAGGAATCAATTTTTTGTAACCGCTCAACTTAAAGTTTCACACTGTGCACACCACTGTGCATGTGTCATCAGGCAATTCATTTTAATCAGCCACAATCATTTTACACAGCCAGTTAAATAAATATCACATAAATTGAACTATGTTATGCTAGGAACTTAGATGTACAAACAGCTACTCTAAACAATGATTTTGTTGTCATAAATCATGGCAAAAATGTGTAAAACAGAAATCTGCTCAGCCCAAATCCTAGCCTAGATGACAGAAATGTGCTAGACTGTCTAAAAATGAAATTGCTCGTTTTAGCATGTAAGTGTCAGTCTGCACAGACACAGATGTTCCCTTGCATGTATTGAAAAGGCTTTTAAAATAGCTCTCTTCAACCACTGCACTTAATCCATCAGGAGTTTACATGGGGACTCCAAATGATGTGTTCCCATGGCAACAGATTTATATCCTAATTAAAATGGGAGGGTAGTTTAATTAGCTTAACACTGGTTATTGCTCAAGGCCGCCATCCTTGCTGGAGGTCCATGGGAAGGAGGAGAGGGTTTGTAGCTCTGTAGCTGCCAAACAGAATGGTAACGGCACCTGTGGATCCATGCCGAGATCCACCTCGCACTCCATCACCTCAGTGCCAGCTACGTCCTTCATCAACTGTTTTCTAAAGCTGGATAATTAATGACTAGCTTTTAGATAAATGAGCTTGGAATGGCCTGAGCAGCAGATTTCATCCCCTGATTTATTTCTCCTCTGGAAGCATTACACCTTTAATCGTATCTCCTCAGTTGCGGCAAACTGAGACAGTTGGTTATGTCAGTCTTTGTTGGTTTCATGTGCCAGGGATTTATTTAATTGAACGAGAATGCTTGGAGTGATTTGTTAATTAGTGCAAGGTGGTGAATATCATGCAAACGCTTAATATAATCACACTTCAAACAAAAGCTAATCTTTTGTAATGATATTAATTACACACAATTACTTTCTTAAATTGATCAGCATGTGAAGGCATGGCTATTATACTATTATAGAAGAGAGATTGAATTGAATTTTATTTTATTAATGGCTGAAATGCTTCAGGTCGGAATGTGACAGTAGTTCTGAGAGACGGTTGGACTCCATTACTGTTCTGTCAATCACGGCACCCTCTTCCACTTCAGCATGATGGCTGACGTAGAATAGGTCTCCCACTCATTTCTTTATTGGAGCATTATAACAATGAACAGTACCATAGAAATCAGGATTATTAAATATTACAATTGAGGAATTAATCAAATTTGAATTTTGAATGATGTCTACACTCTTAAAAAAAAATTAAAAAGTAGAACATTTTCTGTTTATTTCTCAATTAAAAAAAATGGCATTGCTGTGAATTGAAAACCATAAACGTTTTACTATTTTTATGCTATAAAATAAAAAAATCAGAACCAAAACTGGGTATCACGATATATTCCAGCTCGCTCTCTTTGATCATGAAGCATGATTATTGAATATTCCGCAGATCAGTAAATCCACCAGAGGGGGAAGAGCATTCTCATATAGAGCCCCGAAGCTCTGGAACAAACTCTCAGATGCTGTCCGGAGCTCAGCTACGCTCACAGAGTTCAAAACTAAATTAAAAACATCTGTTTAATCTAGCATTCGAATAATTATCTCTTGGTATTTGCCTAAACGGATTTGATGTCTGAGCACTATATACATACAAACTGTTGAAATAACAATGTGGTTCAATGTTCCTCTCTAAGCTCTCCTCATCATTTATCTCTCATCCTGCAGCTGATGCTGATCACCTGTTTGTTGTCTGTGTTACAGTTTTCTAACCATTGTTTTTTCATTTGTTAGTTTCTGTTTGGTCTTCGTTTGTTTTGTTTTTTTCAGGTGCTGTCCGGCGAACCGTGGATCTTAAGTTTGTATATTCTTTATGCTGGGGAGGTGACTAGCACCTGCCTCAGTTAGCGAGGCTCCCAGGGGCCTCACAGAAGATAGTCAGCAGGCGTTCAAGATGTAATGGCACCTGTTCAATCTGCAGACTATCCCAGAATGCGACTCAGGTTTAAAAATATGAATAATCCCCTAAATCAAGAAAATGGCTGATTCTGTTAAATTACTAAGACATTTTTACAGTGTGGTGAAGCTAAATTACCATTACATTTACATGATGTTCTGAATATTGATTTTCTATCAAGCACACTTTGCAAATGCACTTTATTCAGAGCTCACTTCAAGAATATTTTGCTCATGTTAAAACTTATACAGTTGTAGTAACTCTCCCACAAAATAATGGGTACTAAAAGTTTAATAATTGTGTATTTATAATAATGAAAATAGTTCCATATGGTAAAAAGGGCACATCTATAGAAATATCAAATTGAAATGATTAATATGTAATATATCATACATTTTGTGATTACCGTGGACTTGTTTCCTATTGATTGTTTTGTTATTACACTAAAAAAATGAAACAAAACCACAAGTGTTAATATCTTGGTACCATGTTTTCATGTCATGTTTCATGGGGTAGTGTAATGGCTTTACTGTAAATTAATCATTGTGAAATCCAACTTTATTGGGATGAGTAATTGAATCATGAGTGACTTGGGTAAACTAATCTAGTATAATGACTCCAGGCTGAATACAATCACGGGCTTTCAGTGTACATGTCATGGCCCCACGATTGGCTGTCAGTCCTGATGTGAGTTATCCACGGCACATTAATCAGTTGCATATCAAGTATACGGCTAAGACAGCAATCTTTTCTTTAAAATAGCCCCATGTCCTCTTTTGCTAAATTATTATTGTTATTATTTTTTGTAAAAGCTAAGCGGGTTTCACTTGCATTCCACACATGACTTGAACGAATAGAAAAGTTCAAACAGGATGTGACTTTACAATGTTGCATTGTTTGTCAACTGAATCAAGAAAAAATATTTATTTTTTGGCCTCATGACACAGTTTGTCGTAGTTTTGGTACTAAACTAAACAGTTTTCATTCATTTGCATGGTGTTGGCTAAACCCCTTTAGCGTTAATAGCGGACTTTCAACTGAGATGTTTTTTGTGAGTATAAACATTATATAGGTAAACATGCCTGTAATTGAAAACATTTTAATTGAAAACCCCAATTAGGAAAAGCATGAACTTCATTTCCCTCCTCCTGACCTAATCAAAGAGCTCTAATAAATACTTTAGCATCAATTTGAAAGAGTAGCACAGCTTTAATCACCTTTAACTGGCTTTAGAAGCTGCTGTCACAAGCTTAATCACAGGAACATGTTCAGATCTGAAGCCCTGATCTGTGTGATGGCATTAAAGATTTTTAAAGGATATTCAGGAAAATGCCTCAGTGTTCAAAAGCACACAAGCTGCTGTGTGCGTGTGTGTGTGTGTGTGTGTGTGAGAGAGAGAGAGAGAGACTCCCTCACCTGTGTGCAATTCTCAATAAAGAGGAAACCAACGTCGATATGTTTCTGTGTTCAGATTTAGAAAGAGAAATGTGACGATTTGGAAGCGATATCAGCTGCTTTTTTTATTCCTGAAGCACCCAGCAACCCAAATAAATCACAGGGGTTTATCAGCAGCCTATCACTGTCAAGTGATAAACTCATTTGAGAGTAATTAGCTGGCGATTTATACCATAATTAATCAACCATATGAGAAATCAGCAAAAGTGGGCATCAAGTCAGCAATGTTCCTTCCCAGTTCCAAAAAAAGCACCATGCCCATGAATGCCGCACCACATTGTTGAGCAATAACAGATGGCACTATGTTTCCATGGTAACCAAAATAAGGTTTTATTAAAATGTTAGGCCCCTAATTTAATACATGATGAAGAAGTCACATGAAAGCGCAGGATGATGACTGTGAAAAAGTTAAATATTTTTTCTTACTTAAAGAACATTTTGAAACCCAACAAGGTCTATCCTCTCCAACTTCTCTCACAAACCCAATTTTCTTAAACGCCTCGGTTTCACAAGGAAGTCAAACGTGGGAAAGAAAGAATCCCGCTGAAAACACGGAAAGTCTTTCTCATCCTTCCCATCATCAGATCTCGCGTAAACTACTGTAGAATCTGGAGCGTTTCTTTGCAGGGCTGCGGGCGGGCGGGCGGGCGCGCGCTCGGTGCAACATATTTGACTTGGAAACCGAAGTCCCAGGCAGCGCCAATCTGCCGTTTTATTTCAATGTCAACTTCCGCTGTCGAACCGGTTGAGTTTCTGAACCGTTACCGAGCGAGATTTGGCTTCGACCGCGCGCATCGTCTTCACTGTTGAGCGCTCGTCAGGGGAGCGGACCTGCATCCTAAAGCAAAACCTTTCGGAGACATTGCAGTCCTGTCACGTCTCCTGCTCTCCTATTTCGCCTTCGCAACGAGAGCGGAGAGAAGAGGAGGAAGAAGCGGCTCAACGGTGGTGACATGGCAAGGAGGAGAACCATTTGAAGTGTTCCTGTTCTACGCTTTTAATTCCACTGCAGCAACCTGAGTGAGTAGCGCACATTTCTGCTCAGTTAATGCATCTGATATGAAGTCGAAGACGGGCGGCGGTGAAGCCAGACAAAGCAGAATGCCATTAGAATGATTTTTGTGCACTTGATGACCGCTCTGTATTAGTCATATGATGAATCTAACAAAAAACAGAACTGAGACTGCTTGGCTCTGATCTCATGCATGTTAGTGGCATTAATGTTGCTTCTGTAAGTTCAGCTTTTTTCCACGCAGTGCCTGAATGGTTTCCTTATATCCATGTTGCATACCCAGTTCAAAGGAAAGTCTGTTGAGAGGTAAATAAACAAGCTGGTTACAGATCAACTTTGTTCAGCATACGCTTAGCTGTTTTTGAAATCTAGTTTTACATCAAATACTTCTCGTGGTACTGGGACTGCAAAGCAACAATTAAGGCTAACTAGAAGATTTGCTTGCAGTAATTGCATTGCATGCAGTAAAGGTGATCTGTATGGGGAAGCTGCATCTGAACGAACACTATGTGCACATAGCCCTTCAACAATCAATAGAGCCTAGGTCTTATTAACATCACATTCCAAAGTGCCCTGCTGTGCACATTAGCTAATAGGTGCTCCTAGAGGAGGGGAGAAAGGAATATTTTCCATGGAGGTCAAATTGATATTTCAGAGTCATTAGTTGATTTGGAAACTAAAGAAAAACCTTTACAGAAGCTTGATGCCTGTAAAGTACATTATGCTTCAACTGAAGATCACTATTAAAGTCCATATCAATCTCTTGGGCTTTTGTTACTTGCATTGTCTGAATATGTTAATAAACTGTAACTGAAAATGAGCAGCATTCTGCTTTGTCATGGTGTATAGTTGATCGTCTCAACTGTTGTAGAGTCACATTATGACTAATTTGTCAAAAGTCAGCGTCATTTCACTTCAACTCACATCATTATGTTTTCCTTTCAGTGCAGTGAAGGAGCTCTTGAGGCTATGCACTTGCCTGTTTATGGTGAAAGCATGTTGTGGGTTACACTGCTAAGCACAATTGCACTCGGATGGACAACTCCTATCCCTCTCCTTGATGATTCGGAGGAAATAGACGAGCCTTGCTTTGAACCGTGCTACTGCGAAATGAAGGAAGGGCTGTTTCATGTTCATTGCGACGGCAAAGGATTTACAAATGTTAGTCAAGTCTCACAAACATGGCTTAGACCTTTTAAGCTCTACCTGCAAAAAAACTCTTTAAGGAAGCTCTATTTTAACAGTTTTCTGCACTTGAACAATGCACTGGCTATTAATCTGGGAAATAATGCCTTGCAGGACATCCATGTTGGGGCTTTCAATGGTTTGGGCTCACTGAGGAGATTATACCTTCATGAAAACAAGCTGGAAGTGTTCCGGAATGACACATTTCTGGGACTGGAAAGTTTAGAATATCTTCAGGCTGATTATAATGTGATCAAAAGGATAGACAACGGAGCTTTCCGAAACCTCCACAAACTCCGAGTTCTTATCCTTAATGACAATTTAATTCCCATGCTGCCGGCATTTCTTTTCAGATCTGTCTCTCTGACGCACCTTGATTTGAGAGGCAACCGGTTAAAGACGTTGGCTTATAAAGGGATTTTGGAATATATTGGTCGCACTCTTATGGAGATCCAGTTAGAGGAGAACCCGTGGAACTGTGTCTGCGATATCATCCAGCTCCAGGCCTGGTTGGAGCGGATTCCGTACACAGCAGTTGTTGGTGAGATCACATGTGAGTATCCTTTCCACCTTCATGGGAAGGACCTTCGAGAAATCAAACGGAGCGAGCTTTGTCCCTTATTGAATGAAGCTGAGATTGAGTCCATTCTCAGCGTCCTCCACTTGTCTGTGCACACAGGGAGAGTTAGGCCTACAAAGCCATCATCTATTGTGTCATCCAATCAAAACACAGCCTCCTCTGTAGAGCAAAGAGAAAGGCTTCCGAAACCAACTAAAAGGCCAAGACCTTCAAAAATACCTCCAACGTCACGAAGTGTGTTCCCCAATCAGCCACCTGTAGCTGGGTACCAGACAAGGCCACCCATCCCAATCATTTGCCCTATTGGATGTAGCTGCAATTTGCACATAAATGATCTTGGTTTGACCGTTAACTGCAAGGAAAGTGGATTTCGAAACATTTCCGATCTGATGCCTCGACCGTTGAACGCCAAGAAGCTTTACTTAAGTGGAAATCTCATTCAGAGAATTTACAAGTCCGATTTTTGGAATTTTTCCAGTCTAGATTTATTGCACTTGGGAAATAATCAGATATTTTATGTCCAAGAGGGGGCTTTTGTTAACCTCCCAAATTTGAGAAGCCTTTACCTCAATGGGAATAACTTAGTGAAGTTAACACTTGATATGTTCCATGGCTTACACAGTCTTGAATACCTGTATTTCGAATACAATGAAATCCAAGAAATCCAGCCAGCTGCTTTCAGTTTGATGCCCTCCTTGCAGCTAGTCTTTCTCAATAACAACCTCCTGCGAACTTTGCCCAAGGGAGCCTTCGAAGGTACCTCACTGTCACGGCTCAACCTGCGTAACAACTACTTTCATTGGCTTCCAGTCAGTGGTGTTCTAGAGCACCTGCAAGCTGTCGTCCAGATCGATCTAAATCAGAACCCCTGGGACTGTTCCTGTGACATCATCCCTCTCAAAGAGTGGCTGGACACACTCAGCTTAGTGGTGATAGTCGGTGAAGTGGTGTGCAAGACCCCCGAGCAGGTCTCAGGAAAGGATTTGCGCTCTATGAATTCAGAGAAGATTTGCCCTGAGCTCCGTCAAGCTTCTCTTTCTCCAGCAGAATCAGATAGTGAACTTATCACTACGTTCCCTGAAGTGGGGCCACACCCGCCAAAAGGTGCTATACCTCTTTCAGTCCTGATTCTAAGCTTGCTGGTTCTGTTTGTGTCTGCTTTCTTTGCCGCAGCAGCTCTCTGTGCATATGCCCTTAAAAAGCGTGAAAAGCTTCCCTTTAGGAAACAAGGGGAAGTCGGCCTGGCAGGCATACAGATGGAATGTGGAATATTTACCGAACAGCCACCTACCATACCTGAGACTCCTCCTTCCACTCATGTGTACGACAGCATTGGCGCTCCCTCTTCTCACATGTGTGGCAACCCTGTTTACAAAAGAGGACATGAGGAGGTCGGTGAGAAGCATTCATTCTCAGACACAAAAGATTGTGGTTCGCATTACAGGACACTTGTGGAGAAGGAAAAGGAGTGGACCATGGCAATTTCCAACTCCCCCATTAACACCATTGTCAGTGTTAATGCACCGTGTGGTGACATCACTGGCTTCCATGAAAATGGAATACTTTGTCCGACTGTCATTGATAGTCAAGGTCCTACACCCAAGGTGGGATTAGTAGACAGTCTTTTCGTCACTACTCCACAGTTTAGCAACCTGCCTGACAGACACACAGAGTTTCCACATTCCAAACAAGATGCCAGACAAAAACAACTGATCACAACCAGCACAGGGACAAGGACAGGATGTCCTAATCAAACTCAAAGTGATTACCCTGAGCTGAGGGCTAGACTCAAAACAAAGGTGGATTACATTGATATGCTGGAGAGGTCATATCAATTTTAGGACTTGTCAGATTCATGACTTCACATCAAAAATGAAAATGGTAAGATGGAAAAGTGTTCATGTGACATGGTTTTCCCTCAAGTTGCTCTGAAGGAAATCCCTCGTGAAGATTTTTCTAAGAAGTGCCTTCAAAAGAGCAGCCAGCAATGTTGTAAATGACTATTTTTGTATTACAGTTTTATTTATCTAAACTATATAGATTTACTTTCAAAGTGAAAGTAACCTCTCCGGTTTCCAGACTTTGCGATGTTTGTTAAACATGTGAAGCAAATGATTTGGAGGAATGCAGGGTGTGCGGTCTTGGCTTTTAACCCATTTGCGTTCAGGACTTATTGATATTTTTCATTTCACTGAAAATTGTCTATCAGCAATAGAGAGACTGCAGTTATTGTATAACTGTTAAGTGCTTTGTTGAACCTGTATTTTCAAACTTAGTAGATTGTCTTTATCTGGACTTTCTCTGACTGGTTTTATGGGCTGAGGTGTGGTCAAAAGATCGATCATGTCTATAGATGAACAAACCTTTTTATGATATCACAAAGGCAAAAAAATCCAGATCTGTGCATATATTTATTCTTAGATTTCTGTGTTGCAATTATTATTGTAAGACACCATGTTAAATCAATGTATAAGGATAATGCCTCTGGTTTAGCCTTCCTTGTAAAAACCATGAATTCAATAAAGGGTGCTAAACTCAGCTTAGTTCCTCAAACTGTGCTATTTTATGGAGCAAACATGCCTGCACAGTATGAACACACACACAGAGCACTTTATCATTGTGCTTCAACCAAGATTGCAATGCGTTTCAAAGGAGCCCTCATGCCCTGGACATTAAATTACAGTGTGTGTGATATTGGCTCGGTCAGTTTGTGAAAGACTCTGGTCACACACACATGGAAGAGAGGAATCAGGATTCTTAATGCACTCTCTGCAGTCCTCAGTCCCCTGAGTGTCCATGGGAGGGCATCAGATAGATACACCTATTCACCATGCATAAGCAGGCTTAACCTAGTTGCACAGCATAGCATAAGAGAGAAAATACCCCTTTTGCCATGATACTGTGAAAGGCTTGAATTAAAGCAAACCTGCAAAGAGATGCAGAACAACATTCAAGGGTAAAAGGTACTGTCAAGGTGTTTTTGTTTCATGTGTGGCATCAAACATCTATTCAGAGAATTTTCCACAGTTCTAAACAACACTATAGTGGAGAATTTTAAGCATACACATTCCTCTCTTCAATCTAGTCCATGGATGAGCTGAATGTCCAAGGACGTGCGTGTATGTGTGTGTTTCTGCATGTGTGTGTTTGAAAGGAGGATAACGTCAGAGCTCTGGATCAGCTCCTATCGCGCTGCCCCTGTTTATTTTCGCTAATGTTGTACTTGGCAGATTCCATTCTTCACAGGCCATCCATCATTTACACAGTTGGACATTTATAACAGCACTTCCGGACTTCCAGACCTACTTGTCAAAGAGAGAGCGGCTTTCCAGCTACCTTTCCTCTGTGATAATTCCAAAAGCTTTTGTCCAAAATTTGAAGGGAGATAATCCTCTCAATGGCACTCCAGAAACCCTCATTATTCGCCTCTGCCACCCAATCCCACAGACGGCAAGGCCAACTCATCCTGTATGCAGAGAATGTGATGGCAGGGCCAGTCAGCTTCTCTGCTACATAGAGCTCATGTACCCCGCCAACACAAAGTGGCATTTAACCAAGAGATCATGAACAGAGAGAAATGGGAAAATGTGAACTGATAGCTTATGTTTAATGCTCGATCCAATCTACTAAACAGTATTCGGTTTCTTTGAAAGTTTTTGATCATTTTTTTTGTCAGAAGTGGCATCATCACAAGGTTAATAATTACTTCTAAAAATCCTCTCAGAGTTGCCATTTATTAAAACACTTTATTATAAATTCTCAACACGACATATCAATGGGGATATGTAATGTGCTGCACAGCAGATAATGTGTTCACAACAAGTAAATGAGACACAAAGTACCGGCAGAATTTTCAACGGTTTGCAATTAGTCAGCAAACGGTGTGGAGCGCTGCTCTCTGACATTTGCATTTTTTACCAACGATGCTGGCCTTTTCCTCTGGCTGTCATGCCTGTAATGTGTATGCTCAGACATGCCGTCAAAACCGCTGCCCCCTGGGAAATTCAGGGACACCACAGCGTAGGCAGTTGTCATTTTACCAAGCTGAAATGCTGGACAGCTTGGATATGGTTCAAGTGTTCTGCTGGCTCCACTGCTGTTTGCAAAATTTATCATCGAGCTGAAAAAATATGAAAATGTTTGCGCCGGCTTCCTCTTTCAGTATATGTGCTTCCCTGCTCTAAAAATGAGTCATGTTATGCACTGAAAAACTTCTTATACCGATGATTGCTGCTTTATTGTGTTGAGCGGTATTTGCGACTTTAACCTTTTAATATACTGAAGTCTGTAATCTGGAAGAGGGAAGAAAAAGATAAGATGCTTTGTACTGGTAAAAAAAAGGGAGAAAATGGAAAGGTTCTACAGAAACCATGTGTACAATGCACAATAGTTTGAAATGATTATACATTAAATGTTATCCTTCAAGAGATAAGTGATATTCTGTTGAGTTAATAAATAGATTGCTTTAATGTAAGAGGGCTACGAAGAACCACTTTATATTTGAACTTAACAAGAAAATAATTGTTTTGCTTGGCTGAAAAATAAACAATATGCAATTGTAAAAATTGCACATGGAATTGAAATAGTAAGCTGTTTATTGGTTTTCAAAAATTCTCTTTTGTTTCATTTGAAATAAGAGTTTCAGAAGGTGGTCTTAAAAACCAGAGATTTTTAAAATGTCTTCAAAAGGTTCTTAATCTTAACGCTTTTTCATCGACATTAGAAATTAGAAAAATAACAGCATTTGTATATGTGGTTTTGTAACTGAAATTTACCATAAAATATGTCTAAAAAAACATACATATGAATATTTCTGTTTGAAACATATTAAAACTGTATTTATAAAAGATTAGCTGAAATTAAAGTAAAAATCTGTGTTTCTATTGTCTGGGTTGTGCTATTTTTCCAAGTTTTAAATGTAGCATAACTATGCGCATGCACTTGTTACATGATTTGCAACACTTAAGGTGTCTGGAAAATTGTCATTTTTAAATGAAATCTTATTTTTAAATAATTTGGCGTTTTCTTGTAAAATAAGGGTAACTTGGATTTTTACAGTTCTTTCTTTTTTTAAACTCAGTGTTCTCTGATTTTCTTCTGGTACACTGATTTCTTCTTACAGCCCCAAAAATGCATCAGATAAAATAGTTAAATTGTCCTCTGGAGTGAAAGCAAGTGTGTGAATTGTGACTTGACCTGTCCAGTGTGTGTCCACCTTTCTCCCAATGTCTGCTGGAGACGGGGCTTTAATAAAAACCTTTTGAGTTATGATCCTAACTATGATTAAGCAAGTAAGAAAATGGATGAATTATCAATCATTCGAGCATGTTTATACTCCTGTCATTTTACCATTGTTCTATATGCAAATGTTTCTCTGTTGACTCACCGAATGATAGATTGCTGTTGAAATCCTACAAAGGTATGACCTCATACCCCAAACTTATCAAAATGTAGCAGCAAAACCGCGGCTGGCGTTTGGTATGCCACACAGGTTCAATCTCTGTTTGAAGCAGCTCTGACACCATGCTGTGAGCTTTATCCTGGGAAAAGACTATAGGGTGCTGTCAAAACGCATCTTTACTGTTCTCTGTTCATCTAGAGTTAAGCTCTGCAACCAAAAAGAAAAGTTGCACTTTAGTGTCTGACGAGTGACTTTTTATTCTCAATCTCCTCGTACAACACGGGAGAGAGTGCTGATACAGTCGGTGTGAGCGGGTTGTTCCCTGTCCAGGGTGCTGAATTTCTTTTGTTCAATGGAGAGAAGGAATCTGCAAGGTGTTAGGCTGCAGTGAGCTATTTCCTGCAGTGGGAGCTGTTTTATGCATTCCAGGATGGATCTGGAATCTAGCACACCATGATGCATGCAGCCATCAGCAGCGTCTCTTCTGTCCCCATCTGCTTTAGCTCTTGGGTAGTTATGGGAGATCCGTCAGTGTAATTGTGTGTTTGTCTTGGCTGGGAGTGCATTGATCTGACCCAGTCTCACTCGCTCTCTCTCGCACTCTCTCTTGTAATTACATGTTTTCATTAAGAAATTTTAACCAGCAGGCAATAGGGACAATGTAGAAAAGAAAGTAAATTAGACTCCTGTTGGCCACTTTATTAGGTACACCTTGCTTGAGGTTGACCCCTTTTTGCATTTAGGACTTCATTCAGAGTTCAACATTGTGTCTATACAGAGAATACTTTTCGAATACTTTAGATTTAATGATTTCTTATATGGAAGTTACTGTTCACTGATACCATATTTTGCATTTGTGACTTTTTTGTAAACCATAGAGGTGTTTGGGTGCAAAAATCAAAGCGAATTAGCAGAGTAGCTCCTTTTTTTTAAAGTTTTGTTGCCTGATCTTTACTTTTGCAAGTTATTTTTGCTGCATATACATTCCTTGCTTATTTGGAGTTTGTGTTGACAATTAGTTAATGAGGTGTACATGTAAAGTGGCAGATGTGCTTTTTATGTAGAATGTTGGTTTTGTATTCATTCATTCATTCATCTTCATGTCGGCTTTCTTCCCTTTCGGGGTTGCCACAGTGGAATGAACCGCCAACTCCTCTGGCATATGTTTTATGCAGCGGATGCCCTTCCAGCTGCAACCCATCGCTGGGAAACATTTGGTTTTGTATTCACATTTCTTAATTAATAACATTGTAATAGTTAAATAACACAGTACATTGTAGAATTTGGAAATTAATTTATCTTTTATCCTGTATTAATTATGATAAAAAAAGTAAGTTGGTCAGGCAAAAAACAATGGGGATGGAACAATGGGGATGGAGGATACAGATGGAAGCAGGACAGATAAAATTTTCAGTATTTGAAAAATGGTCTTTAAACGTACACGTGCACCTAGCCATTAAGCCACTGCTGCCAACTTGGAATAACTTTTTAACAAGACTATTTTAATGAGGCCCATGTTGTATTTTCCAGAGAACTTGATGATCATGCACAAACTCTGCCAGCAGCATTGGATTCTGGGAATCTCTCACTCATCATTCAAGCTCTGAAGAGATTGAGTGATAGATGTGTGTGCAAAGGCAGTGTGGACTTTTATTCACTGTTATTAAATTGTTGAAGTTTTAGTTAAGCCCTACTTCAGAGTGAGCTGCTCTCGGCAGGTGGGAACTAAATATGGAAAACGAGCACAGGGACAGGTCAAGATATACAGCAGAGAAAAGCTCGGCTGAGCGAAGGAAGCGTTTTGTCCACACATTTCATAGCTTTAAGATAAGCTGTGTTGGAAGTTATAAACAGTCAATGAATCCTGATGAGGACATCATTGTAGCAACAGCCTTAAGGTATTTTGTTTTACTGTCGGAGTGCATTTATTAAAGACTACTCGCAAATTAAATAAGAAGATATTGGTTTAACCTTAAAAGACCATAAAGAAAATGAAATACAATTTACACACGATTTACACTTCAAAGCTAAACCTAATCTAGTCGTCACATTGCATTTAAGGGATGAAATGTTATATGGCTACCCCAAAAATAAGCACCCTTTAAAAAGTATTTTTCCAACACTGAAGTTAATTGTCAAAGAGCTTACGCTTTAGCCTCTCCAGTCTCATCAAGGCATTCAAAAGTACATATGATGTCCAATTTCTGTAGAATCAAGACCTGTAAGCTTCTAAAGGGTTGGGTTTCTTAAATGTTTGAAAGGAAGGCAATGGGGAGATTTGCAGAGTAACCGTACAACGTCTAATAACGTTTTTAGGTTTGTTATTGACTTTTTAAAGCAAAAATTTTATTGCACAAATTCCATTGGAACCTTTCATTTAACAATTGTACTTTGAGACAAAAAAAGCCATCAGAGATAGTTTTTTAAAATTATAGTAGTCCTTTAAGACTAGGTAAGACAAGGAAATTATATTTTCTGTTTTCACATTTATAAAGTGCCTTTTACACCAGAGAGTCCCTCAATTGCACCTTTAACTAGTGTTTAACTTTGTGTAATACTACCAGTATTTTCTCACTGGCCTCTCATTGAAACAAACTTCAAAGAGCAAAAATTAAAACAAGGGATTACAGATTGAGTAAAAAACTCCATAGAATAAAAAAAGTGGAGATAAGCACAGCTCTGGGTGCAGTATAGTAACTGAAAGCAGGCTCTCTCTGTTTAGTTCTAGTAGTCTGAGAGCTCTGTTTGGCTTGTATATGACCAACATATCTGCAACCTATTTTTGTGCTGAGATCTTTGATGACTTATAGATGAGCAACAGAACTTTAAAATCTATTCTGTATGTAACTGGCCAGTGTAGACACCAGATGTTATGTGCTCTGACTTTCTAGTTCCAGACGTGATCTGTGTAGCCACATTCAGAACGACTGAAAATGGGTCTTTTTCAGGAGACAAGGTGTATGATGGTGGAACAGAAGAGGTGCTAGAATAGACCCTTGAGGGGCACCAGATGAAATTGGTGTCCAGATTCAAGTCTGGTTGTCTATACTTAGATAAGACAATCAATGAAGACTTTTAGGATGTTAAAAAATTGATAGGGTTTTTGATAGGGTTGATATGAATCAAGTGGCAGGGGAGGTCCATATGTGGTTCTAAGAGGACCATATGGTATGGCTCATTTTCTGATGTACATACTGTAGGCACGCACTTCTGTTCCAACAAATATTGGCTTCTCCTCAAAAGCCGTGTCATAGATTAACATGGTCAACCTCTATTAAAGTACTTTTTTTGTAGCATACATTAAAACAAGTATTTCATTACAACATCCAAAAATATTTATCATATGTCAAAGCTGAAGTGGATTGAGAATAACAAAAATTAGCTTATTCACAATTTTACAAAAAGTACAGAAAATTATGCTATTTGGAATGCTTGGTTCTTTGTTTGAACTTTTATTTGAAGGCCTACAATGGCACTGAAAAAAACAACAAGTATTTGAGACAGCAACATGATCAAAAAGAATACACTTTAATGATTCAATTAAAAGTGTGACACTGGATTCAACAGTAGTCTAATTAAGATATCCGACCAGCTAGAGTCCAGCTAGTGAAAAGCACACCATGAGGGTGACCTTTTCTTCGCTGTTGTTTGCATTTAGTGGCAGAGAAAAGAAAACAATAATTTTCTTGCATATCTTTTAGTTGAACTAGAAGCTTCAGTGTTTCTGCATGATAAAACATAATAATGAGCTTTTTTATAGTGTATGCAACAATATTATTACAAAGAGAGCCTAATTAGAGTTTTGTGTTCTGACATCTTGTGAACACTTACTGTTTCTTTTTCTTTTCCTCACCAATCAAAATATCTGTAGTGAGACACATCCGCACGCAGTGTTTTCTTCTTTCGCTGCCATTTTCCTTCGTTTGAATGAGCGTGCTGACCCCATTAGATGAAAAATAGAAGAGGGGAGAGATTGCATTCATTTCGTGAAGAGTGATTAATTACAGATGGTACCAAGACAATGAAATATAGATCATTCCGACCGGGACTCCAGCCGAGTTTACTCAGTGTCAGACTCTTTCAATTTTGATCAGAGTCAAAGAAAGCCACAGCGTAGCTATTTGGTAGAAGCAGTCGTGATCATAGCAATGCCATCCGAGTTTTAAAATATGAAGAAGAAATGCCTCAGAGAAAAAAGCTGTGAGTTATGCTGTGATTGTGTATTTTGTTGTGTTTCCGAGCATTGAAACTCTTTTATTGGAGCTTGTGGTTTACGTAAAGAGTAATTTCGAAATGAAACTTCTCAAGCAGATTCATGAGGAACGTTTGGTTCAGAAAGAATCACCAGAGAAAAAATTTAAATAAGAGGTGGAACGTGTGAAGAGATGGGCGAGAGAAGATATACTCTGGATGGCTGAGATAAAGGACAGATCATTAGTCAGGCTTCTTAATAGAACTGCAGGAACAGGAGAGCATGACACTGTCGGCTTTTTGACATTTTGAATCTATTTCTATTTTATGTGTGCTCGTTTCACTTCTAGCTGCGGAGCTTTATGACACAGTGATGGGGATTTTAGCAGAGGTATGTGGGAAACACGTTTTTGTTCTGGTGAGAAAATAGTAGTTTCATTTCAAAATAAAAACTTTGAATATGGACTGAATGTTGAATATTAATCTGTAAATAATACATTCGTAGAATATTTTTTCAACCATACGCTAAATCGGTCAAAAACACTCATGTTAGAGTATTGTAAATGAATTGAGACATTGTACATTCAGAACAAATAAAATAACGTGAAAAATTAAGAGCCATTTTGCGCCCAAACCAGTTTTTATGTCACAAACCACTTTCCTTCACACAGTCTGCCACGAAAAAAAATACACATACATACATTGTCCAAAGGAATGGTCAGATGATGTGAATTACATGTACAAAACAAGTGGACATCTATAAAATAATAGCATAAAAACCTCAGTTTTAAATCATAGATTTTATTACGCACGAAACAGCCAACTCAAGTACGCAGCAGGTCTAATCCCACATGCTAAAGCAGCTTGAGTCTGAAACACACACCAGAAATGTACTTGAAAATAATAATAGAATATAATGATATTCAATGAACTGGTTAGGCTCAATAAGCCGCTTTCTCAATAGACCGTTTTTGTGCTTTACATGGTAACTCATTAATAGGTTTTGCAAAAACCTGCATTTAAATGATATTTAATCCTGTTTTCTCATGGAAATTGATGACACGAGTAAAATAAAACAGCGTCGTATCCAAAATCTGTGTTGTTCACGAAATCCTTTACCTACAATACCTTTTAAAATAGCAATCTTTCTTTCTTTTGATGATGCATATGATGCATTAATTCTGTGAATCAAACGCACAATTTCATGAAATTTTTACTCAACAAAGCTTCTGATGTCTTACTTCCGTTTATGACGCAAACTACCTAATCACTGTGGACATGTGCAAACTAGACCACAGACAGCTATGCGGGTACATTAAAACAATAGAATACAAATTATTATGTTTATATATGCTGGATAAACAGGATTAGTGAGCAAAATAGTATCCCTCCTCTGATTGGCTTTTGTCAAAAATGGTTTATGCCAGTAAACCAACTATTGTACCCGAGATGTCAGAGAAGTCAGTTTATTGATTAAAGCCCGTTTATTGAAGTGCATGTAAGTGCTCTGATTGTGTATTTTGAACTGAAAATTCCGGATACCCATAAGGTTGCTATTACATCATGGAAAGATTCATTAGAGGTACCCTTCTTTTTTTATTAATAAAAACACATCTTAGTTTATAGTTGTAAGAATTCTCTGTAATGCATTAGATATCACAAAAGGAAATGGGTGCAAGAATGAAAGGAGCAGAGCGCACTGGTTATCC
Source organism: Danionella dracula (assembly GCA_900490495.1). NCBI lineage: Eukaryota > Metazoa > Chordata > Actinopteri > Cypriniformes > Danionidae > Danionella > Danionella dracula. The sequence continues at coordinate 2,515,563 of UELW01000633.1, forward strand.
ATCTGCATAAATGTGTATGTTGGAATTGTTCCAGAAGGCCCCTGTGATCCTAATTGAGAAATTAGAAATGTGTGGATGTGGAAAATGAGACTTGGTATGAATGTACAGGGTGTGAATGCTTATACTGTATGGTTAGATGTGATAGATATGACAAAGTGTACCTAGTATTTGGTAGTGTTGTGTGTAGACACTTTAAAATTCAGAATTGTTTTCTGACAAATTTGGCAAAATACCAAAAAGCTGTTTTTCATCAATCTTAAGTAATAAGATGTATTAGCTGCATAATGGATAACGTGATAAAAGCACGTTGTAATTTTTTGGAGAGTTTATTTAGATTGCAAATACTTTTTGGCCACTATATGAAAAATTCATCAAATTCTGCTGCCATTATATATGCAAATACATATGCTAATTCATCAAATTTCTGAGTCCCCTTGAAAAACTTTTTGTTGACTAATAATTTTTTACTTGTTTGGGTTTTGATGCAGTGAGTGCACCCAAAATATGTGTTTATGTGTTTTCTTTTCTATTCTTGTAAGTACTATGTTGATTTGTAGCTCTAATTTGCTTTTTATTTGTAAAGTAAAAAATTGTGGTTATAATTTAAAAATGTACTTTTATAGCGGTTGGTTATGTTGTAATATTGTGATTAAAGTGTTTGTATTTCTTCACAATGCCATTCCAATGTTTTTGTGTGTGTGTGTGTGTGTGTGTGCGTGTGTGTGTGTGCGTGTGTGTGTGCGAACATATACGCGTGTTCGTGTGTTCTTAAGAGTAAAATCTATTTTAAAAACAACAGGTGAAACATGTAAAAATTGCTGTATGCAATTTCTCAGAGCTAGTAATTCCATTTGAATTCTTCTACACTAGTAGCACTTCCTCACTCGACTGCTCCCTGTAAACATTTTTGAAAAATTGCATTCTACATCTTTAACAGAAGAGATGAGATGTTTATAAAGCAAAACAGGTGTAACTTTAATTTCTTGCCTTGTCGCATCTTTGTACATTAGAAAATGGGTTTACCTGTATTAGATTAAGAAATCAGTCAAATCTTAGAAAATTTGTGACATAAGAAGCTAACACCAACTGTATTTGGAATATATTTGGAAGAAGCTTAAGATAAATTTCTTTTTTATCATTTTTATAGCATGCAAACCAAATGAACAACAACCAAAAAACATGAATACTCTTCTAAAGAAGAAAAAAGAATTACATTTTTGATTGTTGCAGTTAATTAACTACTGCAATCCATCTTGAATGAACAATCCCTTTAGACTGATCTTGCTTTGTCACAATTACTTATCCAACTTATGAGAAATGTCTAGGATTACACAGTTCTTTTTAAGAGAAATTTAGTACGCTATTGCATTACTTACAATAGTGGAATTATGGATTAAAACACCAACTCTCTGCCCTCACTAGCGCTAGAGAATCAGCTCATGTAGATTCTCTGCAAGGTTAAATTTAGTAGCACGAACATGAGCGATACGGTAAAGCGGTTAGCTGCATGCCTGTAGAATGTTGATGGTTTGTTGCTGTCAAGGGACGAGCTTCGTAATGACAGCCAGAAGATTCAGCATCCACTCATTAACATCGCAGTGAAAGGAAATTTGTACAGGGGTGCAGAAATAAGTGCACAAGCTTGTCCCATAATAGTCCAATAAAAGCTTAATGATTTCCTCCGTTGTACAGAATGGATTGAGAGTTAAGCGACTTCCATTATGACTCGTCTTTTTTTTATTTCCGCTGAGGAGGGCAGGTTATTGTTCACATCATCTCTAGCCTCAACTCTGGAGTTTGCTTCAGAGCCTTCAGAGATTCTGCTCCTCTCTCAGGCTCTCTGCCAATCGTCTCTTAACTCCGACTGCTGGAATAACACCCTCACAGTATCAATTATTCCAGTCTATTTCCCAGTCTGACACTCGCCATTATCCTCTCAGATATCATGGCTGTCATTGAAACGGAGTCGGGGCGGAAGCGTTTGTCTACCTGGAAATTTGTGCCTGCTCATCCCTGACGTGCAATGGATGCACAGATGTCACATTAAAATGATGGCTCATCATTTGCAGCCCACATATTCCACAGCCTGACTACGGCAACACGTTCAGCCCGTCATAATATGCCGGGCTTCCACTTTGTCTAGACTCTTAAGGACGGAGGAGGACAGGTCAGACGGCCAAATCGATGCAATGAGCTGCATGCATGTCATAGCAGCGATATTCAAATGAGTTTTGAAGTGCACCACTCACATAAAAAGCTCTTTAGCCAGTGATGCAATTACTCGCTCACTCACGAGTGTGGAGAGAAATGGCCCATGTCTCAGCACAAGCTCTTTGATTTCAGCTCGGAGGATTCTAGAGATGCGTATAAAGCAGTTGAACGATACGTAACACTTTTTTTTTCTCTCCGGGTTGAAATTGCACTCGGATCAATTATATAAGGTGTCTCAGAGTGATCTGGATGTTCTCCACAGCTAATTTAAGTTAGGAAACGTGCCCACTATCAAATCTGTGAATGGGATTGACCTTGGCTGACGCACATGAAAGAGAAAGTGACAGTGGCAGCTGTGTGATGCTGCTGTCTCCTATTTAGGACTCGTCCCTGAAGTCATTTGCAAGGATAATTAGAGAGGTACATGAATTGTATCTGCAGCGCTTCTCTCCTCGTCCTTAATAAAATATGAAGTTTTTAATGACAGCGTGATGGTGTGATGCATCATTCATTATTCAGCACTTTACATAACCTTATATAACGCCCAAATAAATCCAAACTTCAGTAAGCGCGAAGGGCAGAATTTGGAACCTTTCCTAGTGGAAACTGCAGATTTGGAAACCTTTGATTGGAGGATTTGATTTGAAATGGATAAGACGGCCAATAGAAACCCAGGATGTGGGGAGCCCTGTGCGCGACAAGCTGATCAGAGATGAAAATGATGCCATGAATCATTCAGTGGAGTTTTTCTTGTGCTGGATGCATTATCTGTTTCATAGAGATTAAAAGAGAATATTATTGCTGTTTGGCAGTGTCGTTCCTGGTTAGCAGATTTCATGGCTTCACAAAGACTGAGCGCATGTAAATTTTCATGTCCCCGGAAACAACGCAGGGAGTGCATGTTGTTTTAAGGGAATTAACCTTTGATGTTAATGAGGCACAGTTCCAAAGCACATTTCACAGCCATATTTGAACTCTCCACTCCACGCTATCAGCTAGAATCATCTGCAGCAAAGCAAACTCTCTCCCTCTCTCTACCCTTGCACTCTCTCTCTCTCTCTCTCTCTCTCTCTCATCCCTCTCTTTTACAATCTCCTTTCTCTTTCTCCCCTCTCTCTCGCTCTCATCCCTCTCTTTCACACTCTCCTTCTTTTTCTTCCTCCCCTCTCCCTCTATATCTCTCTCTCTTTCTCTCTCTCACTTTCTCTCTCTCTCTCACACTCTCCTGTTTCTCCCCCTCTGTTTCTCTCTCTCTTTCTCTTGCTCCCTCTCTCTCACATTCTCCTTCTCTCTCTCCCTTTACCTCACACTCTCTCCGTTTCTCACACCTCTTTTCTCTCTCTCTCTCTTTCCTCTACAATCTCCTCTTGTCCTCACTGGACAACACACAGGTCCCGCGATCCGCTAGCTCCGCTACATCTACACAGCCACGACCTCTAGCTCTCCGCTATATCGTGGGAACATACACGTCACATATCCATTCTCTCTCAATCAAAATGTAAAATTCTCGACTTTCTTATCACGGCATAGTTTACCCTCACCTTCCTATCCCTGTACTCCCTCTAACGATCGCTCCTCAGATCTCTCTAATCTCTCTGTCTCTCTCCATCTCTCGATCTGCTCTCTCTCTCTCTCTCTCTCTCTCTCTCTCTCTCTCTCTCTCTCTCTCTCTCTCTTCTCTCTCTCTCTCTCTCTCTCCACAAGGCTAGTAGCCAGATCTCATATCACATGAGGCAAAGAGGGAAGAGTTCACTGAATTATGGATGTTTTTCAGTGCCAGGAATTCTGTTGAAATCTTCAGCAAATAAGCTTTAAATCACTGCGGTGTCAACACAGATTATTTCACCACGGTTTAAAATGCAGCCAACAAATATGACAAACCTAACAATTGTGGAAGGGCACAATTTGCTGGCGGGGCAGATTTGAAGGCTTAAAGAAAACAGCTTGTTTGAAGCAACTTTTCAACATTATTTTAATGCTAGCATATTTACTTTTAAAGGAAATTGATTGAAGTGTTTCTGAAGCTTTCTTATTTACATGTTGATTAATTCTTTGGTGTTACTTTTTAAAGAGTTGAGATACGCATTTGTCAATGCAGTCATGTCTGGTTTGACTCGTTGAGATTTGTAATAGTTTATCAGTTTTTGTCAGCATGATTGGACACGACTTCTGTCAATCAAACTTACAGAGGAAGGCACAGCTTCCTTCTAGCAATTTATTCCATGGAGTGGTGACATTTTCACAATCACTGCATAAGAATGTATCCTCAAAATAGTGTTTAATCACTTATAGCCTTTTTTTAATGATCATAATGATTGACAGAAGTTTCATCCAATCAGTGGCAAGTTGTCTATGTTATAATTAGTCTATGTTTTTTTCTGGAATTTCCATTTTTTTGTTTTTGTCCTTGTGTTTTCTGAATTGTTTATTTGTTTTCAAAATTGTCCTTGTGTTTTCAAAATTATTTGCTGGTGTTTTCTGGATTGTTGTTTTGCTTTTTCTATTTGCAATTGTGTTTTTACTTGTTATTTAGCTTTCATAATTGTAAGTTGTTTTCCACCTCTTGGCCACTGTACATTTTTCATCATTTAAGCAAACTTTCATTCTTCAAATCTTCCTCACTGCATTAAGGGGTACTTTTGTGTCTGTAAGAAGCCAGAGCAGACTGTGATTGCTAACAAATAGATTATTCAAACGTCTTTTCTTTACACCACATAAGCCATTAATTGTATTCATCGATTAAAGAGAGAAAAAGAAAAAAGAAATGAGGTTTGACTGAACTGGATTGAGCTTCTTGTCATTATGAGCTGCCTCCATTCACTGTAGCCCATAACGGCTGTGCTTATATTGATGGGACCAAACCTGCAGCTATTCCTCAAGCTGAGCTCAGACCTGCTGTCGACCTTCTCCTAACACACACTCATGCGCGCGCACACAAACACCGTGGCTCATTGTTAGACAGACTGCTACTGTATGCTCCTGCCAAAGGCCAGTTCTCCTGCTCTTACTGGGTTTGCTCTGAGTGCTCTGGGTTATTCTTCTCCATCTCTATTGCTCTGTTTGCACAGCAAGGATACAGCTAGATGCTGTGAAAGATGGCATGCCTTTTGAACGTTTACCATCAATAATAAGGCTAGGCATTTTTTTTGCTTACCACATTTCTTACACATTTATAATACTAAATTGGTTGATGAAAGAATGAAAACATTTAAGATTTAAAATCAGATGCGAAAACATAAACAACCATTTAAAGAAATACATATATATATATATATATATTTAAAATCATTAGTACAAATGTTAAAATTAAATAAGCCACATAATAATAATCCAGTCCAATTGACTTTATTTTATAGCTCAGTTCCAAAACTGTTGCACAAAACAGTGTTTTTAAGAGACAAATTTGGAATGCATAAAATAATTATAATATGTCCAATTCATAAAAGGAGTAAAATGACCAAAACAGATATACCTGATAAAATACAAGAAAGTAAAATCTAAAAAAAAAAACATATCAACAAAACACACAGAGGATCACACGACTCACGCAGAGTTAAAAGCCAAAGAGTTAAATGGGTTTTAAGATGAGACTTAAAAAAATTCTACTGTGGGAGCCACTTTAACAAGAGGAGGCATCCCACAACAGAAAAGCCCTGTCCCTCCTAGTTTTAAGTCTCGACTTGCTACAATGCAGAAACAAACTGAGCTCAACCAATTTGAAGAATTAAATTAGACATACTATTCAGATTCTATATATTCTGTTAATTAACTTATAATGAAAAGGTTTAATGCTGCACAGTAAAAACGTACTTTACGCTACTGCATATATAGACTTAAATAAATAAAACTGAGCATCTAACAATAACATTTTAAAAAAAATTTTAATCAGACTTTGCTCTTTGATGAAATAAAATCCCTCTGAACAAACTACAAAAAAGCTGCCAGAGCTGAATACTGGTGCAAGAAGAAAATCTTCTCATCCCTGCTTCTCTGCCGAGAAAGATCCATCAAGACTGTACTTGATATGTCAGTTTGGAATATTGTTTATGTCTATTTCATCATGGTGGCCACCACCACAGTGATTGCATCATCCCTTGCACCAAAAAAATAAAAAATAAACCCACAGAATCCAGTAGAATTTCCCTGAGGTATTCTGTGTGAGGTTTACTGCATGCCTTATTTCGCTATTTATATTTTTCGATTTCATTCCAACACTCAAACAGATTAGTGAGAGAGAGAGAGAGAGAGAGAGAGAGAGAGAGAGAGAGAGAGAGAGAGAGAGAGAGAGAGAGCAGGCAAGTGTGTGAACATCTCACAGCATTTGGCTTAATGAATGCAATCCTGTTCCAAAGTTTCAGCGCAGCGGTGTGTCACTGTAAAGCTTTGTGAAGTTCAGAGCTTTCCTCGAGTTGATTCTCACAATGGCGTCCTTCTAGATTAATTGAAAATGACTTCGGCTGAGTTCAGGGTTTCCACACACTATGTCTGCATGCTGCTGTAATTATTTTCCGTCGATTTGAACCACGCCGTAACAATTTACTCTTTACTTTTTTTTCTTATCCATTATTGTTGTTTGTTAAAGTAGAAATACAATTTCACAGCTCAGCGCCCGGGTCAGAACTGGAGTTGTGATTATTAAATATCACCGAAAATGATTCAACTCTCTGTGTGTAGGTGAAAAAATAATTACTCTTCTTAATTGAACATAATATTTCCACATGAGACACGAAATACATGGGGAAATTCACACAGGAATGAATTTTATTGTGCACAGTGCTTTGTAATGACCTCTCGAAAGTGAAGGGGGTGTGCAATTATTGATAATTCAAGAGAATTTCCTCTTGAATTATTCAGATAAGGAGACAAGCCTTTCATTATATGCCTCAAGCTGTCTGTGTTACAGTCTCTGTACCAACTTCTGATTAAAGACCCAATCCTTTTGGCTCGAAATGGTGATCAACTCATCAGCGCTGAGTTCAGTTGTGTTAATAATTACAGCATCTTTAATTTACTCCTTGATTGCGAAGCCCAGTAGCTAGCATGCATCCAAACTGATTTCTACCTTGTGTCGGAGGACTTGTAAACATGTTATCTTTTCAACTTCTGCCATGTAGTCCAGCTATTCTTCCCTTCAACAATACGCTGAGGGAGAATAATCTGATCCTTTAGCAAGCACCGTTTATTTATCACATGACCAGTGTTGCTTGGCAACGCAAAGCCTTGGGTTTATCCACCAGCACAAGTAATAAATCCATTATACAGAAAGGCAAAGTAGCCTCCAACGACACACACAACTTATTCCTGCTTTTTCTTCAGCAGCAGAGAATCTTCATTTAATATGTGAGACAGCACCATTTATAAACTTTCCAGCTGCTGTGTACGTCTGTGTGTACTAGTCAGTACACATAAAATGAGACGAAACTTTGGGTCTCCACAGACAAAGTACATTTTCTGTTCCCTTTTTTCAGACCGCCTTTAATCATGAGTTGTGATGTCAGATGTTTTTAGTGTGTTTTGAGGGTAAATCAACAGCTGCAGTGGTTCTAGTGCAAAGATTAGTGACTGCTTCAGATGTGAGCTGATGAAGAGGAACTGAGGCACTGATTCCTTCACCTGAGAATCAATCGTTCAGTCAGCTGAACTGAACAGCTCCTCAAGTGTTGATCAATGCAGTCTTCATTAGAGTCATATGACGACTAACAGTAGGTGGAGAATGCACCTACTGATCCATATAATGGGGTTAATCATGGCAAAAAGTGGTGTGGCAACATCAAAAGCAGCTCAGAAGGTTGTGAGGGCATCTAGAGATGTTTTGTTAAGTTTTTAACTGTCACATTAATAGATTCATGTCCAATAGGCTTTTTCCTGCATGATCATCACATACATTTTTATAAAAATCCATCCAATTACATACTAAAGTTAAAACAGTTTTTTTATTGTGTGGAAACCTGTGTGGGATTGTGTGGATCGAACGTTCGTTTTGTGTTTGAATTGTTTGTCGAATTCATAAATGTTAAAACTTAAGATAATTTCTCCAGATTAAATGGCCCAAGACCAATTTTAGAAACAAAATAATTTTTAGCTCATTTATAGCCTTCATTATTGAGGACCTAACAACAATTAAAGGTCAAACTTAGGACGTAGCACACATTAACCAAAATTGAAAGCACACACTTCAACCAGAATGCAGTGGCTCCGAATTAGAAATACTTTCAATTACACACACCACTATATTAAAGATATTAACACACATGTCAGCATCAGATAACATATTAAGGCATTATTTAAAAAATTGTGTGTAATCACAATAGGGGCTGCCTATAAGTGCCTGCCAAAAAATGCAACAAAGCCCATCAGACCTTTAGCCAGCATTCCCTGGGCATGAAGTCTGAGGCTGAGACTACCAAAGATTATATATTAATGTATATCAACTACATTAAAACCTTAAACACACTAAAGACAGATCAAACCAAAACCCCCCAAAAATAGAATAATTAGTTGCAACTGCCCTATAAAACACCATATCCCTTATATTCCTGCTCAAACATGGATAAAAGCAAGAGTGCAAACACTCTGAACAGGTTAACAGTCTCTCAGATGGCAACACAATTCACAATCATTTTGCTACATATCGGAGAATTCTAATCAGTAACCAACAAGAAGATGGAGCACATGTTTAAAAAAGGCCAGGAACCTTCTTATGATAAGTAACAACAACATTCTATTTTTAAACAAGAAGTTTAAAAAGTTTTCCAATGAAATATCTTTTTATTGACCATGAATGGATCTTGTCAATCTGATTCATCTTATCAAATCACCAAAATGAGTTTTCTGTACAGTAACCTCATAGGCACCTGTGAACCTGACAGCAATCTAGACTTTTCCAATATCAGATAAGAGAGAAACAATAGCTTTTTCATGATACAATCTCGCTAAACCGTGCAGTTGATTTTTTTTAGATTGCCCTAGTGCTGTCTGCTGCCAGACTATCTTCAGATCCTGTCACTAATGTATGGGCATCGGCTTGAGGGGAAAAACAGAGGCCATCTTGGTACTTATCTTTAAGAAATACCCTTGGCGGTGTGGTGTGTACTTCTATGTTCCTTCAACCCAACAGACAAAAGAAAGTAAGCCTGCTTTTAATGTTTTCAGACTTACAACACATTCTCTTCGCTTAGCGCCACAGATTGGGAAGCGCGATCGAACGTGACCTTTTTTCCTACACCGAAGTGGGAGTATGTTTTTGAAGAGTTCATCTCAAAGCCTTTGACTTGATTACTCAAGCTGTGTTGTTTGTGCTTGCAGGCGCCATAAAAGACAGAGAAAGGCAAAAAATAGCAGTTTGAGAGCTGCTATTCATGTTATAGAAACACAGGTCAATGGCAGCCCTGAAAGACTTGAAAAACAGTGCTTTTGAATCAAAGCCGTTACATGAGCCGTGATTCATGTAGTTAAAACAGATATGTTGCTAGTTCATTTTAATAATTAACAACATTTAGTCTTTGATGAGATGCAGTATATAAACCGCAGAGAACTGCTTACTAGGTGATCTGTATTCTAATAGCTGCACAGTCAGAGATATCTGTGAAAGCCATCACAGAAAGAAAATGAATCAACAATATTCATTTAAAAAGAGATATTTAGCCCTTAATCAGTTTATAAATGCATCACTGAAAATAGAGTACAGTTGAGTTTTTAAAAAGATCTTAAAATCTTCTGTTATTAAAAAAAGAAAAATATTAAATAACACAGTCAGTGAATATCACACAAATACATTTTTTTTTACAATTGCCATGACATTTTTTTCAATACATTTAACAACTTTCCTAAACTCTTAACGTGATTAGCACAACATCCGTCTAGGTTGGCTCTACAATTAACAAATTTTTTGTTGCTTTGAATCAAAATACATTCAGCTAACACAAATTTCAAATGCTTGAACTTCTTTTACACTCGAGCTCCACCAACACAAAAACTATCATTTAAATTTTTCTCAATGTTTTATGATTGACTAAATGTTACTGTCGAAATAATGTCTTAGTGTTTTGAAAACTGTATTATAGTATTTTGATACAGAGTTTTGTTTACAGTGGGAGGTTTTGAGAATAAAATTAACTGCTTTGCCAATTGTGTGTTTTAACTGTTTCGGTGCGTTAAGAATTAAGAAAACGTATTAAATGTTTTGAAAAAACTGTCTTAGCAATTGTAAAAAACTGTAAAACACACAATTTTAGCATCTGAAATGAAACATTTCACAATTCCTGTGGCTCAGAGGGTGAAGATCAAGAAGCTAGCCAATGCTGTGGGCTACAGTAAATAATAAAGGCAATGCCCTTTTGTGTACATGAAAGCGTAAACAAGTCTAAAAGTGTTTTTTTTGTAAAAGTCAGAAATATATGTATGTGTATATTTGGGATGAACAATTACCGCACTTATTAAATCACACACACAAAAAAACCCTCTTTCTGTGAAAGAGAAGCAATATGTCCGATGTATGGAACTTCTAGTCAGAGATTATATTCAAGACCCAGTAACTCAGTCATTATACTGTAGTTCTACTCTGATTGTAGTAACCAACTATTTTGAGTCTTGCATCACAGGCTTTCATTGTAATATATAGCCTGGTTCTATAAAATAAGAATGGTAAATTTATTCTTTCTAAATATTATTTTGTTCAAACTTTAATTACAGATTTTTTACTGATTGTCAAAAATACAGAACAAAATAAAGCTTTGCAAAATTTGCAGGTTTATTTTTTTCTTTGCTAAATATAAATAGCAACTGCAGTAATGGTCTAAAAATTGCTATTGGATTATGATCGAAAATAGTTCAGCCGTGTTACCTAAACAGGAAAAAAGAAAAGCGTTTTGTATAATAACAATTATTAGTTGAAGTCAAGTAGTCAAGTCAAAAAGTAATTTTTGTCATTTAATTCATTTCATTGTGGCACACATTTCAAAATATATGCTGCTATGTATGTATGTTATGATGTATACAATTTTTATAATATTTTACTTAAGAAGATTGTGATAGCTTCAAATCACAACAAGGATCATCAAATACCTCCAGAGCCCTGAACATTTTTTCTGCTGCAACCCTGCTCCAGGATGTTTACTACTCAAGCTTCATAGCCGAGAGGAACTTAAATAGTGCAAAAGGTTAGCTTCAATGATCGTTAAACCAAAAATGTGAAGGGTTTCAAACCTCTAGAACCAGATTCTGGTTCAGCGTTATGCAAGATACATGTTCATTGACCAGTGTTTTAACTCACCTATGTCTCTCTCCGGTGGCATTCGCTGATTGATGAAGTAGTCAATCAGAATTACTTATATTAAATTAATTATGAAAACAAAAAACTCCATTAAATACAGACATATGTAACTCTGACACACTGTTGTACTGAATAAAGTCATCAATAGCATAAAAATAAACATAAAAATTTGATCAAAATTACATCCCAAAATCAATTTGTGCTTTTCCTCATCTCCACTTGTACATTGGTGCATATATAGCTAAACCGATTCTTTTAAAAGCTAAATAAAAAAGAAATAGCTGGTTAGACATGTAATGTGAATAACTGGTATTTTAAACTTCAATTACAGTAGCAGCTTGTGCCAATTTCAAGATTTATCTCTCTCATTTGTGGTGGGAAATACTCCAGAGTGAAAACAAACGGAGATAGAATCCAGGCAGTCTTGGCAGAGCGAGGAGTCAGCAGGCACTTTATTTTGGAGGGAAGGAACATAACACGGTCGAGAGTGTTCCTTCCGGATGACCCTCGACTGCAATAGATTCCTCAAAGATCCTAAATGAATGATAATACCTCCTGCATGTGTTGTGTTATTGCTTTTCTCTTCTGTAATGATGTGGTGGGCTGACGTGGTCCCCGCGACTGTCTGCCTGCAGTGATTAAAATAATGATCAATCACAGAGCACTGGATGGGCCCTCATCACGCTCACATTCCCACTGGGGCTCCAACACATTGATGAGAGCGCTTGATCCATTCACTAATGATTTAGAGCCCAGTTAGAGTCAAGACTCATTACAATAACAGATGATGTGCTCTTTGATGGCATGGATTTGCTCCAAGGTGTAGTTATTGAAGGAGCACTCTTAGAGACTATGTGTTTGTGCAGGCCTAATAGTGCAACCTTGAGATGCAAAGAAAACAAATGCCACATAAAAACAGCAAGCATCCAGCTTTTCTCCATCCAATAAGTCTTTGACACTCTTATTTTACTACCTGCAAACCTTTCTATTGTGATTAGGTGTTTGATGATAAGTCATTTACTGTAGGGTTTTATTTTTTGTAGAACATTTCATTTTGTTAATGTCTGAAGCTTATCTCATCAATAGTCTAACATTGTCTTATTAAAGGAACACTTCATGTTTTTATATCTACACTTTGTATCTACACTGAAAAAAATGATTGTGAGCACTTGTAAATAATACGGAATACAATCTAAAATATTAACAACCCATTGTTACGTTTATATGTTTTCAAGGTTATGTCTAGTTCTGAATGAACGATTAATTAATTTGTTGAAAACACAAGACTTTTTGCTGCTTCCTTTACAAACATTTTAGATGCAATCCCAATAAATCATCGGTTTACACAAAACAAGCACAATGCTAGGTACAGTATTTGAAACCCTTGGTGTTTTGATTAGGAAACCCTGTCTGCATTTCAATCCTTGAACCAGGAGGACTGAACGAGGCGAGAATAAAGTTATCAATTTAAATTTATTCGGTAGCAATTTATAATAAATGCACACTATGAATAATCAATTAACTATTAGCAAATAGAAAGTAAATAATTTACAAAGCATTATTACTCTGCTAAAACACACTATTCCTTACTTTATAAAGGCTCACAAAAACAGTTAACTGGCAGCTAGTAAATGTTTTATAACTATCTGAATTAATCATGAGTTACAGTAGGAATATGTGTTAATATAGCATTTATTTACAGTTTACGAACTGTTTTTTACATTTTGAACAAGTTTAACTTATAAATGAATATTTGGTTCTTAATACATTTATGAAATAGACATAAATAGTACACAAGAAATTAATGTTAGGCAAAAAAATATATAAATGCTTATAAACCAAGAATAAACCCTTTAAAGTTTACTCCTTTAGGAATTAGTTATGCTCCATTGAAATAACTGAGTTTGAGACAATAAAACTGGCTAACTTTTTTCTCTTGAATACATTTAGTCTCATTCTGTGATTATTTGTTTTATATTGTAGCGACCTGGGCCTCTGTTTGATCACAGGTTGCATTGTGTGTAATTTGGGTCACCATTATTTAGTTGCGTGTGTCTCGGCTATTTTTTTTTCATTTGGCACAAATGAAAAGTTATATCTATGTGAGTTTTTCATGAATCTATAAATTGATATCTTAGTGTTGTGTTAGAGTTGATAATGAGACTGATAGTAATAACCAATGATCTTCCTAAGATTGCTATAATTTTACTTTAGATACAAGATTTAATGTGGCCTCATATGGGAACCACAGTCATTTTATTTAGAAAACACAAGTACAGCTTAATAAAAAATGAGTGCAATGTAAATGTAAAGTTAAATTAAATTTAAAATATAAGTTCAGAATTGATAATGTTATGTGCAATTTACACAAAAAAGACGCAATTTCTTTTTCAGTCAACCAGATTTATTTGTCATTTTTACAAAGGCAAGTTTTATTGGTACTACATAAAAATGTATGCAAAATTAAACAATTTTAAAGAAAATGTAGCTAAATTTTTATCAGTGTATTGAAGAAATGGGCAGTTCCTGTGCAAGACCATCGAGTGGGTGGCCAGTGCGGCCAAACTGTTAAAAGATGTAAATGCATGCTAATGGTAAGCTGAAAGTGTTCCTCGTTCATGCAATGTCCACATCAGCATTTCTTCCTCATTCACTCTCTCTCTCTCTGTCTCTCCCTCTCTCTCTCTCTAAGTATTTTATTTAATCTTTTTCTTTTCATGGACAGTATTTCTGGAGCTATAACCTCCTCATGGCTGCAGCATGTGCTGAACGATAACAAACAAATCTGCCACAAAGTCCACAAAGCATTTATAAGTCACTTTTGAATTGCATGCATTACATAAACTCTTCACTAGAATCAGAACAATAAACAGATAAACCGAGAAGCGTATGAACCCACCGGCTCACTGTTTACCGTGCATCTACCCAAATGCAGATAATCTGTAAATATGTATGTTTAATGCAAATAAAATCTTAAGCTAAAAGGGATTTAAAGGATGAGCTTGATATCAGCACTATTTGCAATTCATGGGACAAAATTGGACATATCAAAGTTTTAAAATGTACCACATCAAAAGAAAAAACTATAGTATTATAAAATGTTTATATATTTATAAAAAGAGCTGCCATTGAATATTCATCTGGAAACTAATGTTATATTCTCAAGATTCACTTATTATGCCCTTTTGGCATGATGTAATTTTAATATTATGGCTCTCTAATGAGTGACATTTCAGTAAAAAAAAAAGTAAGATCTTTTATAATAACATTTTAAAAACTCAAATTTTTGGGGTTTGAAAGAATGGAGCAGTTTTAGTCCAATTCCAAAAAGGAGGTGCTGCAAGACAAGTGAAAAGTGTGTTGCCAGTATATGGTATAATGTTTTTACATTTAAACATGTGACCTGTCTAACCATACCAAAAATATTTGAACATAAATAATAATTGCATTCTGAGGACTTATAACTATAATTTAACCAATAATAAAGGCATTTAGAGGTGCCAGTGTCACTAGTAAGAAAAGGAATTAGAGATCTCTAAAAGAAGTTATATATTTAGTGAAATAATATAAATGGCTCGCCATACTGCTAGTAAATTTTTCAATATGAAAAAGATTCAAAGCAGTTGGTTTTAAGGATATAAAGTGTAAAAGTTACTTCTTGAAGTACCTTTCATGCTCAGATTTATATTCAAAGTTGAATTTTTCTAATTGACACCATTTAAGGCTTTTTAAAGAACTTAGTTTCATCAGTTTGTGCAGTTTTTTTTTGTCTGAGCAAGCACCCACAAGAAAAAAAAAACCCACAAGTAGCTCCTTACTTACTATTAAACCAGTTTAGCACGAGGTACAAAAGTCCACACAAACAATAACACAAGTACAGATGAGCATAATCTTTTTTAATGGTGAAGGCTGTGTTGCTGATGATGACGCAGAACTACAGGAGGACCAATGGGAATGGGAGCATGACAAATCTTCAAATGCAAGGGTGATGTGGCTGGAACAGGAAGTGATGTCATCTGATGAGGAAAACATCAATGCTACGTCCCAACCAACACACTATCCACACTTTTATTGGTGCAAAATAAGAATTAGGGTGTCCCAAAGTTTAATAAACATAAAAAAGAGTCCGAGCAGGTCCCGGAGATGTAGATTTTCCGGTTAGATTCTGAAGTGCAAATCGATAAAAGCTCAATTGACAAATATTACCCACAATCCATTGCGCTCTGGTGGAAGGAGTTTTCTCTTGGACTCAAAGAGGCAAGCTCTCCCTGTAATACGACTCGTTTTAAAATAAAAATTACTGTATTAATAAATATAAATAAACATAAATAAAAAATAGCATTATAGAGAGCGTTATACTTATAATTAGTATTTTATAAATGAAGGAATGGAAAAAAAGGAGCTAAGCTCTTGCACACATCATGCGTAATGACGTGGCACAACCACTTCTGTCAGTGCATCCCAGATTGTGCACACTCTCATCTTACACATTAAAAAGTATGTACATTTGTTCTGAAAATGACTATATACTGTAAGGGTGAAGTATAAGTGTTCAGATTGGGACACAGCAACAGACACATTCCACAACACAAAAAACAGAAAGAACACTACTCGACTATAAAGGGGGGGTCATAACATATGCATACTGTTCCGGACTTCTTTAATGGCTGACTCTTTTTTGGCCCTTTTGCACAGAAAAGCATATTGAGTACACCATGGCTGCTTTACAAACACTCTTCCTGTACAAAATGATTAAAAGAGAATATTCATGCAGTTTATAAAAAAAATTCACAAAAACAAAATCATTTAGCTAACACAATTTAACTACTGTAATAACAGTCAATTAATTCAAGAAAATAACTATTCTGTTGTCAATAATTTAATTGAGGATGTTATACCAAAATAATTCCATCAGTAGATTGTGATTATCATTGACCATTATTTTCACAGTGGTCGGCTAATATGCCAAATACACCAGAAAAGGTAAAAATTTGCTCTTTGATTGATTGCACGTAGATGCCCCTAAATTCCTCCACTTTTGAGCAAAAACTAAATCATCATTAAAGCATCCAGAACAAGAGTCAATATATGATCTTCAATCATTTGTTCCAAGCACATTTCATGCTAGTAAATGTGTTTTAAATGACATGCAAATGACTTAACGTGTGCTGCCTTTTTATTCCCAGAAATTGGAAACCATAAAAGCATAATAATGTAATTTCTTTGCATTACAATCCCTTGACAAAGTAACAGCATTAGTGCATTCATCGTCAAATTATGCTCTTTTGAAGCAAAAATCAACGAAGCATTTGGTTTCAATCTTCATTTCTCTCCTCGTCTTGCAATTCGAGATTCTCACAGTCTGGGCCTGCATGCATTAAATTAATTAAAATACTTTAATTAAGCTCAGTGTGTAATAACAGTCATGGAGTGTTTCATTAGTTTAATGGTTTGATTCAGCTCCGATACGTCACAACCTTTTTCAATGGTGAAATATATCTCCCATTTATTACCAGCTGTAAATGCTCATTTTGAGGAATCTACTAAAAGAATGGTCTTCGTGTGTGTTTCCTGAGGATAGACTGCGCTCCAGAACGATTCCTTTGGGGTTTGGGATGGGAAAGGTATTCGATTTTATAAGCATCTTCATGCATCATTTCAAAGATGAAAGCTTTTGTTTACCTTGGCTCTTTGAATCTGGGACGTTGCAAATTCATTTACAGATTCACACAGGTGCTGAACTACCTTCCATGCTTGACCTGATTTCAATATTTTTAGTTTTAATTAATTTTTTTGCATCGTCCATACCCGTTGATCCCTTTATTTTCAGTCACAATGACTTGCAGTAATATATCAGGGGTTGCACCATGCAGGACATTATTTGATCAAACGGCAGAGAGTAAAAGATGCAAATTCTTCTTTTAGTTAGGATTCGAGCTGAGAATCATCTTGCTAGGATGCAACAGTGCAAAGCCAACATGCAGCCCTAGTTATGGGTAATATAACTTTCAGTGGCATAATCATAAAAGGAAAGACTTCTGCTGGAAGTTGCTTAGTGGGAAGCGATTAACACCATGACTACAGCTTACAGACACTAGGCTTTAACTTCTGACACAATTATATTGTATTACTTTTGACATAACAATGAGCGCCGTGAGTCATCACAGTTAATTAATGCTTCACAATGGCCAGTGTTGTATTGCACCGCAGGATGTCAGAGCATTCATGAGGAATTAGACAAAGCGTTCTCCAAAATACTCACTTTTAAATAAGCATTCATTTGAAACAGATCAAACTGTGAGCTCAAAATGAGCTTCTGAGAAAGGGTGAAAGAGCGAGAGCCGCGGAGCCACTATTGAGAAAAAGGCCTGTTTTGTATGTACAGACACAGAGCTCATTACAGAAGAGGCAGAAGCCAAATCCTTCAGTGCCCGTAGGCAGGGATTTACCGAGGAGGAGATAAAAGCTGCTTCATGATCGCAATAGAAGTGCATGCTTGGTCACCGCACTTAAAGACTCCATTGTTTTGGCATTCAACTGAAATAGTGCTTTGACGGAGCAGTGTGAATACAATTGTTTCTGTCAAATTACATCCCTGTTCTCATTATAGAACAGAGCTTTGCTGTTTCTGCCGAGGAAGTCAAACACAATGCTGGAACAACAAAGTTGGGAGACTATAAGTGGGAATTTTGCACGCTTCAAAAACACCGCTGTCAACACCTTCTGTGTGGTTTGCTGTTGGTTTTAAAAAAGTGCGATCGCTACTTGGATGAACACAACTCATTAGCTCAAAGCGGTACTGAAGGTTTCAGCTTAAAATAGCGCCAAACGTGCATTTTCCTTTGTCGTAGCACTGGCCAAAAGATTGAAAGGAAAAGTTGTTATCAGGATACTATAGTCAGGATACATTAAAATATAGTTACCATATAGTGTAAAATTCAATGAAAGAAAAACCTTTTGCCCTCAATTTATTGAAATATGATAAATGTCCATTAAATTGAAACCTAATGTTGTGTTCACACCAACAATCACAAAACCAGATAAACTGCTAGTACTCCGCCAAAGTGACCGCAAATACTCCAGAAATTATCTGCTATCAAAAATCTGCCCAGGCTGTTCAACCCAGGCCGTCTCGGTTGTCCTATTCTTCAAATAAAGTTCATCTCACACCCATCCGTGTTTTCATGTGTGAACATGCTTCTATCAAAAACAATAGGTGATAATGCAAGAAGAAAATGTGGAAGACGAGAATATGAACATTTAGAAGCTCATTTTGTTGGTGTACAACCAAAGAGAGTTGTTTGGCAATGTCCACAATGATTGTAAAATAGTTGTCCCCCAAGTCATGATAGAAAATTGTGTTCTTTAGACTCTCATTCACGAAACATAATTAATCACCTGAATGTATCATTTATCTCAATCATAAAGGCTAAAATCTGATTTACAAAGACAAAGATCTAAAAATAGAGCACACTACCCGAGCGCCATCCAAGTGCCATCCACTGCATCAACTTTAAACAGCAGAGGTGTGAAGCTAGTGAAAAAGCCCCCGCAGAGAAGCCATCCAAAGGATTGTGTGAATCTCAATTCGTGTAGGTATGTAGAAACCTTAAGTGTCCCTCAATATTTCCACTTCTTTCAGAGCACTTCAACTACATATATAAAGTAAAATGCAAGCTTATAGGCTAAAGCTAAATTAGTGTAATTACATTTTCAATGTGAGTAGAAAACGTGAAACTCGCCAGATTCTCTGAACATGTCTTCAATGACTCTCCTTCAAACAAGATCCACATGAGTCTTATGTTTATAAAACGCTTATGCGCTGCCATACACTGTAACTAAATTACTCTTTTATTTTTCTATTGAGACTACAGACAACGCGTCACTAAACTAGAGCAGGCTGATTGATGGTTGGGGAAGCAGAATTCTGCCAAAAAGTGTTCGGATTTCTCAACTTCTGAATTGTGACTGCAACATTACTTCATATGCTTTCTCCTGCACCACAAGAAAGCCTGCTCCTTAACATAGAAAACTATCTATCATGTGTTCCCCTAATCGGCTATTCTCTCCTGATCATACTCTCTCATTGACTTAAATGGTTGTGAAACCTCTGCCGTTCATGCCTTCTACTTTTTTAGTTTGTACACACCTTAGCAACGTCTGATTTCATAATAGTATTGGTTTGGTGAACATGATATGCTTATTGGTGAGCTTTGGAGACTTTTTTAATGCTTCTCGGGTACTTACCTGTTTTCATAAGTCTCATAGTAATTGTATTTTCTGTGCAAATACTGTCATTGACTCTTCAATGCTTTTCCTCCTTTTCATTTATTTTAATTGTGCAAGATGTTAAACATTCCCCAAAGATCTTAGAATTGGGAAGGCTTGAGCAGGAAATGCATCACAGCTGCACTGTGTACATGACAGATACTTATGTTTAACTGTGCAGACTTTGTAATCCCATGAAAGTAATACTACCTGGAGGCTTCGCTTGAGAAGATTTTCTATATCCTGATGTCAAATTAGAGAGCTATCTGTGTGTTAAAAATCAAGCTCAGGGAATGAGAATGGCAGATGAGTAGCAACAAACAGACACATGCACAACACCATAGCAGCACAATGCAATTCTGTTGTTTTCCATGTCCCGTTTAATGTCAGGAAGATTAAATGTTCATTGTACTTCAGAGATGAGTTAAAAAAGAATGCAGTGGTTCTCATTACATATCATCAATCTAGCCTTTAATATTTGTAGCACATCATAAAATTTTGAAAATTAAACCGCTCGGCTTCATTAGCTCTATGTGTTGCAGAAATAAGAGAGCAATTAAGGCACTGCAGGCAATAGGATGCTCCAGTTAAGAGAGAGGCCAAGTTCTTTGAAATTGTTTGTGCTTCCATGTAAAATAGATCAGTTGATTATTTTTGTGATGTTTGAGATGAGCTGAAAGACATGAGTTGTTGCTTTTTAGTTGATTTTCTTTTAATCTATCAGAACCCATGTTGGCTGCATGAATCACTCTATTCTTTTAAACCATATTCTGTATTTAAATAATCTCATTCCGAACAGTGGGTGGTGTTGGCTGTTGAAGGGGAACACTGACTTCTTAGGGTCACAGGAGTCTCACTGAAACAATTCCACACTGTAAAAATGTTGCTAAAAACATAAAACAGGATAATTGCTACTTTGTTGACTTTGCTGACTCACTGATATGCAATGCAATCTTTTATGGTTAGATTCCATTAGAAATATCAGATTTTAAGGTAAATGTAGACAAGTGCCATTTAAAATCAATTAAAAGCCCCACAAACCTGTAAAATTCTTTCTGGGCATTCACACAAAGAATGGGATTTGAGTGGTTAAGGAGTGAGTTAGGTGTTAAGTCAATGGCTAGCCGAGGTCTGGGATTCATGTGTCACTGGTGGAGCATCTACGAAGGGTAAGGTGATGCGTGAGGTGCAGTGTGGTGTCAATGAAAAATGTGATCGGTGAAAACCGATGAAGTTGACATTTTTAAACTTTTGATGCCTATTCTCGACGGATATTAATATAGCAATTTGCGGCAGCCAAACTGGAGCTTTATCTATTGATGGCGTGTTTTTTTTCTGGGGAACATGGTGGACAACATAAAAGATTTACTTGCCACTCTGTTGGTAAAATAGAGGACCGCAGCTGGCATATCCTCAGTTTTTCTTTCTTCAGAGAACATAAATAGCTTATTTTCTCTCGACTCCTCCATGTTGCCTCGAGAAAAAGCCTACTGGAAGCTCCTCCCAGCACTCCTGTCACTGATCCAGTGAGACACACCTGATTTTTTTTCCTTATTCCAATGCGTCTTTGAATTCCTATTTAGTAACGTTGATTCAGCAATGATTCCTGGTGCGAACGCAGCATTAGACATCCTTCATTATTGTATCCTGGTAATAACATGATTTAACAATTGATTACAAGAAACTTTGGTTAGCTTTAATAATTCAGTATTTCTAAGTCTTTTTTTTAAATAAAAAAAAGTTTCACTGTAGGGCTCTCATTGGGTGAATTTGAGGGACACACAAAATAAAATCAGGTTGTCAGTATATGGTTTCTACTTTACAGTATTTAATTCCCAAAAGAGTAAAATATCTACTTCATCTTTCAAACTATTACAGAAGACCTAGACGCAAAGAAAGGACCAAAGCAAACAAACAAACAAATAAACTCAATTGAGCGCCATAATTTTTGGATAGACTGACAGTAACCTTTGTTAACTTTTAACTTTATCATTGGTGATAGATTACACATTTGCTTTTAAAAGATTGCCATGCTACAAAGTAACCGATAGTTTTCACTTCATTGTTTATAATTCGGCATCATTTTGTTGTTCATAAAACTCTATTAATCTTCTAAGACTATTCAGTAATGTTCAAAGAAATGAGAAATCAGCAGACGAAGGACACTTTCTCTGAGTAGAAACACAAAAAAAGGCATGAAAAGAATAAATGGTGTTCTGCTGTATGAGAAAATCACATAATATATTTTCAAGTCATATTGCTTTGTTTATTGCAGATGGTGAAAACTCATTTTAAGGATGGTAATAAAGCTCTCTCTTTATTGAATACCAGATCAATTATAGACACGCGGAATCAAAACTGTAATCTGTTTTCCCTGCGAGCTCAGACGACAAACAAACAAACCGCTGTCTAGCACTTTTATTTCAGAGTCCAGATATGAAAGAACGTCCTGAATAAATAAAAAGGCTGAAATTGAACCCTTTTTGTCTATGTTTATTGGGAAAGAAACCATTTTTTCATTTGGCGTCACGACTGTTTCATGTTTTTCTTCCTCCGCCTGTAAAGCTAGAGAGCTTTGGCACGCAGCTTTCATCTCTGCTCTGCTTCACTATCATCAACATTTGTTCTGAATCTGAACTCGGCGAGGACAAACATGATTGAGCATAACTTGCTCAGAGCAAAAGAATTATCCTCCAGACATGGAGAGCCGGTCACTTTAAATCGGATGCTTGTTGAAACTCAATGAAATGTTATGACATACTGAAGGTCAACAAGGTCCCTTGCATTACTCAAAATCCATCCACATGTATAATTGAGCTTCAGTTGCTATTATGGAAATTTTGCATTATCCCTATATTACTTTGCATTATGTGCTCTGAATTACACTAATGCACTCCCTGTGTGCTCTGAGGGGAAGAGAATTTTCAGATTTGATTGATATCTAAAAACAAGACAATAACCTTCAATTACTTCCTGATAGACAGTCCCCATCTGCTGCCATATTTTATTTCCCATTAACCAACTGCTTCCATCTATTGTGGAACAATCTGTGGCTTATTAATGTAAATAGTTTAATTTTTCCCATCTTTTAAATATATGTATGCTGTTTGGCCTGAGGTTGTTTTATCTATTAACTGATAAGTGTATGGGGTATTTTTGCCTCTTTATTGCCACATTTGCTCCACATATGCCAAGTTTCCCTACAGCAATATTAAGAATTATATACAAACTATAGATAAAAACTCTAAAATCACATTCCGTTAAAGCAGAGCTCTATAAGTAAATTCCTAGAGGGCTTCATCCTTTGCTTGTATTTGTTCCAAATCTGTTTTAAGAGAAAGTGGAACTTTATTAGTAGATTCAGGTGTGGTGAGTGAATGCTGGCGTTAAACTGCAGGGTTGTAGCTATCCAGAAATTGACTTTTAGACTCGTGAGTTGAATAATAACTGAAAAAAAATCACCCAAAATGATTAATTTATCGACATTTAAGCTTGCATTTTAGAATGTATTGATAAGAACTGCTAGCATCAAAAACGAGCAAAACTGAGTTATGATATCTCTTTTTTTAAGCTTTCTATTAAATGGGTCTTGAGAGAATTCAACAGTTGTGTTAAAAGTTAAAAAGTTAGCAACCTAACTTAAAGCTGCATTTCGAAATGGCATTGTTAAAATTTTGGACGAAACAATATCAATAGAAATGAAAGATGTATTACTGAATAACTGAATAAAAACACACATGGAAGCCAAGATCTCCGAGAAACAGCACCTTCCACTAAGTACAATTCTTGATAATAGATATCTTCAGTTAACGACGATTTAAAGACAAAACTTAGGTAGGCTTTTGTTAGTTTATGTTGTACTTTGCTTCCAGCAGTGAAAATCAATTTCAGCTGTTTTCGTCTACGTTTTATTTTTATATTCATTTGACGTCATTGCTTTGTGTTATGTTATGCTTTATTTTTTAACAATAGTAATGATGTGTTTTTGCTTTTATCACGTTGCACAGTTGCACAGCTTAAACTATTTCTACTGTATTCGAGTCTTTAATGATTCTCGAACAAAAGGGAATGCATTGAATGAAGTAGAGGAGTGATTATTGACTGCATTCACAAGCAAGTTTAAGTTGGACGGGAGAATCTGTCAGCAGCTGTCATGCACTGCTCTGAGAACAGAAGTGTGAAAGTCAATGAGAAAGAACAGAGAGGTGGAGAGAG
The DNA here is from genome assembly GCA_900490495.1 of Danionella dracula. Taxonomy (NCBI): domain Eukaryota; kingdom Metazoa; phylum Chordata; class Actinopteri; order Cypriniformes; family Danionidae; genus Danionella; species Danionella dracula. Next base: position 2,539,528 of record UELW01000633.1, read on the forward strand.
AGAAAAGAAAGGGAGATTGTGGAGGATGAGAGGCCGCATGGGAAAGGCCTCCTCCGTAAATCAATTCTCTACTACCACCTTTCACATTGTTAAACATTCTATCATCACAGCAAAATATGAAAACACAATAGAAGAAGGAAAACAAGACTTTTGTGAAGGTTTACGCATCAGTATGTTGTCTTCAATCGGTGGTGCAGTTGTGGCTCCATAAAAACCCAAAGTCCAAAAATATGGACAAGAATTCTCTTTTTGGACACTTCTATGGGACTTGTCTTTGCACCTCAAGCACATGAAATTCTCCACAATAAAATCTTGAGAGTAAAGGATATGTCAAATACACTGAATAAAGTAGAAACAACACTCAAACTATCTAAGTCACTCTGTGATCATCTAAACAGCTTATTCTGAAAACCTGCTACTTTTTAATAAATGTATTTCACTACTTGTTTTTGTTCCTATCTAAATGTAAAAGTGTTTATTTTGTTAATTTTCATATTAAAAAATGAGATGTGGGCTCAGTGTTGCTTTAACTCTATATGGAGAAGTACAAAAGACTGTTTAAAAATGTAACATGTACATTTTACTGTCTGATGTTACCTGGTTGAAGCTTTTCATTCATCATTTGCTTGAAATGTTTTTTTTAAAGAACACAGAAAAAAGGATTAGAAAGGTTTAAAAATTAAAGAACACTAATTTTGAAAGAAGTATTTTTAAACAATTAGTTAAATACTTTTCCTCTCATTACTAGCTGATGTTACTTTAAAAGTGCGGTGAGTAAGAAAACTAACACAAATATTGATCAAATGGATATCTCAGGAGGCCTTAATGAATCATCTTTATTTAAATCGCTAAAATCTCTGGCAATGTTTGTACCGCCAGGGTATTCACAGATTAAAAGCTCATTTACAGCCCTGAAATTATGTTTACTTTTACGTTTTTAATGCGCTACCTCTCAGCCTCCTCTTTCTGTTTTTACACATAGTTAAGGAAGCCTACATCTGGAAACCCTTAGTCTGGAAGGAGGGAGAGTTTAGCCATTTTTTTATGTTATTGCAGTACCAGTTTTGGCCCCAATTTTCATACTGCTCCTTTAAATCAAGTGTGGATAACAGTTACATTATTCATGTGTCATAATTCCAGTGCATTTTATCATATTGTTTGTTTGTCTAAACAGAGGAAGGAAGAAATAAAGATAGATAAAGCTCTTTTATTTAAACAATATATATATATATATATATATATATATATATATATATATATATATATATATATATATATTTTTTATTTTTATTTTTATTTTTTTTTTTATTATTATTAATGTCCTTTTACTGGTGCTTTGACTTCAGCAGCAGTAGATATTTTTTTATTTTGATTTATCTATTAGCGACATTAATGACTGAAGTTATTCATCCTGTTTGTAATAAAGAGGCACTCTTTTTTACTTCTTCTCTTTCCTTGCATCCTTGTATTCAGCAGATGCTTTTATCCAAATCTATTTATAACGCATTAAAAAGCACCTTTAGTCAGGTCTTGCTGTCTCTGGCAACCAAATCATGTTCATGCCCCAATCAAGATGTTTTTTTGACAAAACGGAAAAAAACCAGTCCTATTCAATATATTTGTTTACTAAGATCCAGGTTTTTAGAATTTAAAGATGAGGTTGAAATATTTGTTGTCGTTCGATGGTGGTTCTTATTTCCAGCTTAAAGTTTTAGCCCATCCTACTACATTTCAAGTTTTACAGTGCAGGTTCTGTCTTTCATCATGGTGGTCAAACCTCTTTACATTTTATCTGTGACTGTACATATCAGATACAGATTGATGATCTTAAATAATGTGTAATAGTATATCTTACTGACCCGAACGTTTAAACAGAGCTGCAATATTTGCTCCAGAGTCTTGTTTTCCTTTATAAATTGCGAATTTATTGTGAAAGATGTCACATCTTCTGTGCTGGTCTGAACCAGCTGCACAGTATATAGAAAACACCCAAAAGAAAAGAGAGAAAACTCTTACAAGTTCACCCTTTCCGGACAACACTTGGCCTTTTATTTGGTGCTTTGGTGGAGATTGGATCCATTTCATAAGATGACTCTCCTAGAGGCTGCAGATGGCTCTCGCCGGGTTAGATGCTTTTGATAATTGCTACTGCAGCGAGGCCTGAGGTTACAGCAGGGTAACAGAGCATTGAGAATGAGAGCCATCAGAGGGCTTTTCATTAGCCTCCTTCAATCTCCTTATCAATTAACTCCTTTAAATCACACATTCACAAACGTTGGGCGAGCACAGAATCAAGTCTGTGGTGGAGTGCCTCATCAAGACAACAGCCAGACATCTCACCTTTCCGTCGCTCTAATCTAGCGGGAGTCTACACGTGAATTCTCAGCCTGTTCCCGCACAGTTGTCTCTAATAGCTGTGATTATGCGTTATTAGTTATGCCGCCGTGTTGGATTGACTTTATCAGCTGGGAAAACTGTGAGGTGGGAGTTTGAGAACGAGACCTTGTTTTGTCCTCGCCTGACAATGAGCCTGCAATTACTGATTTGCCATTTCCAGTGAGTCCCAGGCCTATTGTTTTAAAAGGTGCAGAGGAAATGATTGATGCGGATGTTTTGTGGCTGTAATAGAAGCCCTGTCACTGACAGTAAAGATGTGATGACAGCATTGTGTTTTGTAGGAGTCTCCATCTATCAGATTGTCTTACAGCAGCATGCTACGCTCCGATAAGCTAATTGCCTTTTATCAAATTAAAGAATGCAAAATTTCACAGATCGATAAGATATCTTTAAAATGCCCTAATTGCTTGTAAATGAGTGAATGTGGCCATTAGATATGTTTGCAGGGGTAATTTGCTCATTAAATGCATGCCTTGATCTGAGCACAGATGCTCTGATACAGTTAGAAGAGAAATCTGTTCAAGACTTTGAGTTTCAGCTCTGCATTCACTGCACGTTTTAGGGTAGAACAACACTATCTTAACAGAAAATGAACAAATACAGCTTATTTACGACTTTTTTTAGCTGCACCCTAAACACACAGATTATATTGACTACTTCTGCAGTTGTTCCTGCACTCTGTTCTGGAAACAGTCTGTTCATGTTCTTTTTAAATGATTTCTGTTTGTTTTCTTATTGCTGGTGATGTTTCTTGTACTTTTTCTGAGCACATCCTTCTATTATTTGATGTGTGCTTTAAAAACTGTAAAAAGGAAGCCCAGTACTTCTAATACATCAACTCTTATTATTTAGCTATGCGATAGGGCTTGATACCGCATAAATGAAGATTTTAAAGGGCTAAGATGTCAAGGCAGCCTGGTGGTGTAGCAGACTTGTTTTATGTCAGTTGAGGAATTTCATGAGTAAAGATTTTGCATTGTTGTGTTGCTTTAGTGGGAAAAACACTGAGGTGAAATAAAGATTATAAATTGCCATTAAGAGTGAAAGATGCATGTAACCAATATGTAAAATATGTACAAATATCACAGTTTCTTTGCTGATGTACGAGTGTTTGTTTTCTTAAGATTTATACAGAGATTTTAAAGTAAATGTTTTGTATTAGTATATTAATGGTTTCTTACAATAATTCTATGTTATGCTAAAAGCTAGTACTTTTGTAGAATTATGATATAATAACTCACTGTTTATTTAACCTATTTATCCAAATTGTATGTACAATTGACAACCCAATTTGCCATTATTTGAGCTAATACTAAATTGAAATGAGATCGGTAATGGTGAGTAGAATGTGCTCTTGACAAATTTACTCGCTAGTCACCAAATGCACCCATGAAGAATTGAAACCAAATGAGAAAACAAAGAGAAGGGCTGGGACACAATTAGAGAGAGAAGCAAAGACCATATGCTACAAAGCCAGCCATATTTCCACTGTCAGTCATGTGATCTGGGCCACATGACTGGAAAAAGGACAGTAAAGTGGAATAGAAGAAATACATAGAGTGACATAGTAAAATAAAACACAGTAAAACCAAAAAGGAGGAATTGTTAAGAATCTGTCATCTAAGAGGAGAAAATATTTGACTGAACTGACAGACAATGATAGAAATCTAGATAAACACAAACAGGGTGATCTAATTAGTGAGAGAACCGCTTAATAAGATTTGTAAACTTGGTCAGTATGATTTGTGGTTGTGATATGCCTTTTAGCTTCTCTTTGGAAAAACATTACTTGTATTTTCAATAAAGAATGGATTTGTTTGTTCTTTGTTCTTTTGAAACAATACTTTAGCATTATTTAATATTTAATTGTTTTAAAAAGTAATTTTCCAGTGGGACTTTCATTTTTTTACTTGTAAAAATGCTTTGAAATTTGCATTATTTATTAAGTGTGCTGCAAATAAACTTGTCTCTTTGGCGCCTGGCTCCTATGTCTGCCTGTATTCTTAGCAAGTTTGGTTTCCTGTGATATTTCTGTGGCATCTTAACCTTGCACCTATGCTGCAAATTAATCTCTAAATTCGAACACTCTCCTTGAAACTTCATTTGGATGTTCATATTACAGTACGACTTTACTTGTTATGAAACTAGCTTAAAATAACTCCATAGGGTAGCTGTTAGAACATCACAATGTTTTTTTATGATTATTACATTCTTGGTAATCACAATTGACCTTAAGAATGAATAGAGAGCACAGTGTATCTCATCCCTTTCCAACAGGCAGCATTTGGATAATAATGGATTAATCTGACATGATTATTCCATCTCAGACGCAGCCCTCTAGTCATGGCTATAAGAAGATGCAGCGATGAGCTAATTTACTGTATTGTCAAAGGGCCTATCAAGGCTTCTTATTAGGCTGCATAGCAAATCCTAAGCTAAATGATCTGTGGCCTGCCTTCCGAGAGAAGCTGAATTCTGCTGCGCAAAATCTGCCAGCACAAATGAGATGCAAGATTTGTGGAGAAATCGTCTCCCCCATACAGATATGAAAGCAAGTACGTGCAAACATTGACTCATCAGCACATGCCACCTGTGAAAACATCAAGCTTTTTTCACCAGAATAAATGCTTACGCTCTTAAATGTTAAACACCAAACTTGAACAATCACACACGTTCTACACCTAGAATTTATCAGAGAAATGCCAGAGAAAACAAACCATTATGCTAACATTTGCAGCTCAGATTGTGGCAAACACGGAAGCATTAATTAATGGAATGTTCTGATGGCAGACGCACACAGTCGCACATGCAGTCTCGCTGTGGGAGTGATTTGTAAGGCACCATGTGGACCTATAATCTGTGGGTTGCAGTGGGATCTTTACAGCCTGCTCATGGGCCCAAGCGGCTGAAATTAGGCCCAAATTCAATCAGTCATCCAGGCAGGCACAGGTTTAGCCGTCAAGGTGTCTTGGGACGTGAGCTCCATCTGTACCAGGAGGAAAGAGAGCAAGCATTCGCTTTGCAGAGTTATGAGGATTGTACGCTGCCATCTCCCTGCGCATTAGTGTCAGACTAAACTAAATAAGGAGTCGGGTTTGAGTGTTTAGCTGAGGAGTAATTTCATTTAGTCAACAAGGTGGTGTTGTAAATCATGAGGAAGAGACGGTGGACTGCATCTGGGGAAGGGTATTTATCTCCAGGCAAAAGCAGAACATTGAGTTAAAAAGAAATCACAGTTTGAGATTATATTTCTGCAGAGCCTCCGGATCTCGGAATATCCGTCATATTTGTAGCCAAAAGAAATAATAGTCTAGTCGTACAAGCAGAACAGCTCCTATTTTCCGTGCAAGTTAGCCTTCATATGGTCATTGTTGGGGGATTTTTGCAGCAGCATGGAGCCCAAGGAGTTGTGTATTACCCGATTGCATCAGCTAATCCGCCAACCTATTTGCTGAAGAATACAGAGCAAGACACAAGAGAACGTAAACCCCATTGACTCGGTCGTATGAGAAATTGATAAGCCACGGGAGATCGACCGTCTCTTGCAAAACCTGCCAGGGCACAAACAAGCTGTGAAGCACTGTGGAGCAGGAAAAGCACAAGCCATATGTGCCTTGCTCAGGTAAATTGTCTGCATATCTCAAATACAATTCATCATCCACAGCTGCACTCCTGGCATATTCATTTTTGCCTCGCTCACACACACGGACTCTCTTTCTCTCTCTCTTTCCCTCTGCACACTGAAGCATTGTGGGCGATGCGAGTTGCATAGGTTGTCCCTTGAGGCCAAACTGACATGATTGGAGCTCCCATTAAAACTGAAATCAAAAGTCCACAGAAACTCTTGGGACCAAAGTCGGCCCTGGAGAACGGATGAATCACAGGGTTCACATTGGCAGGTGAGAATGCAATCTTGCAAATCTGTGCAGGATTCCTGATATGGAAAAGTGATTTCTTAAGAGTGATGAGTACAAACAGTGAAAATTAAAAGGAAAAGGGTTTGGGTGTCAGGATCTAAAAAGCGCATCCAGACTTTCGTGAGTTACTGTATGTTGAGCTTCAGTGGCACAATCAGTGCAGGGTTTGTGATGCACTGCTCCATTGGGACCTAATTTACAGAGAGGTGCTCCACAATACTACTGAGCAAAACCCCAACAAACAAACTACTTAGCAATTCATTTATTCCTCCACTCATGCACAGGAGACATTACTATTTTCACTTGTACCTTGTGAAAGAACACCATTACTTAACTCTCTCTCTCATGCTTTAAAGATAGAGGGACTCAGCATGCAAGTTGTCAGTTGTCACAAAGTCAATTGCATATTACCTATATGTTGCATTTATTTATAAATAAAGCCTATAAAGCAAATTTAAAGTTAAATCAAATCAGGTCTTTTTGAAAGCCAAGGAGGAGCTGAATCTGTTCTGAGCTTCCCCTCACTTTTAACAGACACAAACATGCAAATATATTTTGAAAACCTTCCTATCAAATTAATTTCATGCTAATCTCTTTCAGTTAAATCCTTCCCTCAAGATGGAAAAAAGACACCTCTTGAGATAATGACAAGCGAATTGCTTTCTTGGTCTGTTTTCAACATTCCATCGGGGATTCTTTTATTTCATTTTGAAAAATACTTCCCTAACCTCAGGGCGAAAACCACATCGAATGTAATTAATCATATATTTACAAAGATATAAGATATATATATATATATATATATATATATATATATATATATATATATATATATATATATATATATATATATATATATATATATATATATATATATATATATATATATACACACACACAATTACAGGTTTGGTAACTAATGCTTCATAAAATCAATCGCTTGAACAACTTTTATATATTTAATTTTATATTTCATTTCACCACCTGAATAGTTAATGAAGAAATGCTAATCAGTATTGTAACTTTTAATGTATATATCATTTCAGAAAATTGAAAAGCAGGTTCAGCAAGTATGAAGTGGATTTAGGCGAGCCTCTAAGGAGGGCTTGGGGTCCAGGAGGCATCCAGAGAACCTCATCTCCTAGTGTAGGACCAATGAAGTTGAGGCGGTGGGATGCTGTTTTTGTCATCAATGAGAGAAGAGTTTTGGTCTGCTACGGCCCGGTTAATGAACTGTTAATGAGAGTTAATGAGCCGTTTAGGAGCCATGTTCCTCCTGACTCTATCTCAAGATATTTATAATTGTGTGAAAACGTACATACATATGTACTAATGATTTTTTTGTTGTTTAGTGTGATAAATAATAAATATACTAATATAGGTACATAACTTATTTGATTGGGTCAGTGCCTATGTGGATATAATACTCCTTCTACACAGCTGTTCCTTGGACAACTCCGCAAAAGTAATTAAAGATAGATAGATAGATAGATAGATAGATAGATAGATAGATAGATAGATAGATAGATAGATAGATAGATAGATAGATAGATAGATAGATAGATAGATAGATAGATAGATAGATAGATAGATAGATAGATAGATAGATAGATAGATAGATAGATAGATAGATAGATAGATAGATAGATAGATAGATAGATAGATAGATAGATAGATAGATAGATAGGGAAACAACATAATGTGCCCTTAATGGCATCTGGTACATCTTGAACAACACTTACAGGTGGAGACATCCACCAGGTGGAGAGCATACTGCACAGGTGGAGACATCAACCAGAGATTGGAACAGGAAAGACTATGTGAAGCTGTAGAAACCAGTATGGATTAATGTGGTTAATCATCAATTAACATAAATTCGAGAAGAGTTTGGCTGATAATTCATCAGCTAATCATATGGTCCCGCCTATCCACAGATCCAGTATTTCCAGCTGCGTAAATATTCCTCAATGGGGTTTTGATGTCTGCAGGGACAGAGTTGTCCAATAGTGGAGAAGTCAAGGTCTCTTGATGTCTTTCTAATTCGTGAGGCCTTATTGAGCAATGACAGTAATTCTCTGACAGTTAGGTGTCATTACTTCAAATATTCACGAGGAATGTAACAGCACGCTGAGAAATTTTTTGGAGGTATCATAGAGAATACTTCTTTTGTAAAAGCGTCACTATTTTCAAGAGTTGAGTTGATTAGTTTGGAAGCAAACAAACAAAACATCAGGTAGGGTCATAGAGTGCAAATTGTGTTTTCATCGTGAGAATTTAAATGAAGAAGGTCCTTGAAGTTTTCGATTGCAATATGAGCTCTTTTGATTGAATGGGCTTGAGCTGGCATGACTTCTGCAGAGATGACTCATGTTTTTCATCAGTGCTGGAGAACATTCTTGCTTTAGTTCAAGCAAGAAAAGTGTACGAGTTTACAGTTTTAATATGACAAATTTATTTATATGACCAGTGACCTAGAAAAGGTGTAAATTTTGACCATTTATCTTTATTACAAAGCGCTACAAGATAATTGTCACTAGATTAGGTGATTTTAAAGTCTCTTTGCATCCTCGGAGCAATTAATAAAGATATGCAATCAATACATTTATGCAACATTGGCCAAGGATGATGTCTGGCCTTGGAAAAACTGGTGTTTCACAATTTATTCAATTATATTGATGTTATGGTGATGTAGAGTAGAGTATATCAACATCAATCAGATTAGTTGTGCTTGGAAAATGTCCAAATGTTGCATTTATTTTGAGAAAATACAATAAAGCATAGTCACTGCTACAAAATAAAACATAAAAATCTTGTAACTTGTTTTCAATGCATCCCGCATTTTTACTGTAATTAACCATAATGCATCTCTGCAAGCATGAAGCAGGGTCGGGAAAAAAGTATGTATTACTTGTGAAAAGGTTTTTTTTTAATACATTTTCATTTACAATGTTCTCTAACTCCACCCAACAGATGCACTGCAAGCTTTAGAACAATCTAGAAAAGATCTACACTAAACTAAACAAACAACTAAACAACTAAAAGACCTATAGCTCAAAAGTAAGCAAGTATAAAGGACTTGTTGCATCACTATAAAGAACCCTTGTCCTGTTTACTCCCTTCACATGTGTGCCTTTGTTAATGGGCAGCAAACTGTTAAATACTTTTTGTAATGTTTGTCTGAAAGCATGGCCCTTCTGTATGAGTTATAAGCTAGATTTAATCTTGTCTAATTTGTGCACAATATACATTTCATGCTTTTGTTTTGTTGAAGGGAAAACTCGAGCACCCGGAGTAATAAATGTATGTATAACCCTGAAATGCTTTTGTATTGTTGGAGGAAAAACTGGAGCACCCAGAGTAATAAATGTACGTATAACCCTGAAAGTGGCAACAATTTTATTCCATATTTAAGTTATTTTAAACATTAAAGTAGGGCATAATTAATTGTGAACTCATGTACAGGTGTAGGCCAGCACTAATGAGATAACCGCCTTAAGTTTCACTTTTGTCTTATCTGCTCAACCCATTTTATTCATACAATGGTCATCAGATCACTCACTGATCCCTCTCTAGAACGTGACATTAAAGACACTACATTTATAGTTTTTTTTTGTGGGTATGGTTTTAATGGTTTAATTCCACCAGTAAGTTCATTTATAGCGATGAAGTGGGCTTTTATTTGCATGAATGTAAGTATTGTGGCCACTACGATAGTTGTACAATTTAGCATTATGGAAATTCAACATTGACGTTGAGACAGAATTGGCAAATAAAAGCCCTGCTGTTAACTCAGTTGACGGCTTTGGAGCATGGCATATTGAAAGATAGGTTGTCCTGCCTTAGAGTTATACTTTGCATGTTATATGATGTTAGACAATGCCAGGGGAGAGGAAATTCGAATAACATCCATCTTGTTATCTTCCTGAACGAAAACCACAGAAACCGCTAGAACAGATACCTTCTGTTGATGGGTTTCTTGGCTGTTTACTGTAGTTTCTTGCACTCTGTTTAATAATATTCACATCAACAAAATATGTTCAGAATGTTAAAGGATCTTGCAGCATAGTTGCTCAAACGTTTTCACCATTTTTCAGAATGGTGAAAACATTTTTTACTGTGCTGTTTATGGTGTAATAACGTTATGAAATACTGTTTTTCTAGTGTGTGCTATTGCAATCTTAGAAATGCTTAACGGTTTATTTACATGCAAATGAGTCTAGCTCATACTATTTTCTCTGCATGTTTTTGACTTTGCATTGCATTGGGTCATTTATAACCACTCTAAGCAAAAATAATAGGTTTGCAGGTTTGGGGATGTTATTCAATTTTGCAACCCATCGTGAAAGAGAATTTTTATTCCCTCTCTGATATGAATCCATCTGCCCAATAGCTGTTCTTGCTGATAGACAATAAACAATATCAAAATGAATTTTTGCCGAGCAGAGAGGCTAAAAATTGATCACAATCTTCCATTAGAGGAGTGATAGGAGGAGAGATGAAAGAACGGCACTGCGGAGGAAACTCTGCAAGTCTGTTATAATGCAAAGGGAGCAATGACTTTCTAAAGCCTCTGAGACATTAGACAGAGAGAGACGGGATGCTCCTTGCCCAGCTCTCTGGCTGATGCAATTAAAAAAGAGCCAAGAGTGGCTGTGCGCAGATGCAGTGAAGAGCCTCATGCTACTGAAGTATCACACATCACTGCTGTAAGGCCAGCCGGGCCCTAATCTTCACTTTTTCAACAGCCAGCTCATCATGCATAATTAACACACATTACTAATTTAAAGCCTAAGTGCTTCCCATGTAATCTAGTGCAGTTCAATTTAATTAAACACATGTACTTTCAAACGATTGACAGCTATGTACTGTGTCAATGAACAAAGGACTGGCCATGTGCTGCCATGGATGTGTTGAAAACATATTTTAACACCAGGTTACTATTGTGAGGTAGCATTTGGGGGCTTGTCTGTGATGCAAATTTTGTTTTTTATTTTTTAAAGAAATAAGGAATATGCTGTGGAATTTTCAATGCAGACAATGAGTTTGCCCAGGTTATTATGAGTTGTTCCAATTTTTTTACATTACATAAATTACTAAATTTTTCTTTATAAAAAAGTGTCACTAATGTGCATTTACAATAACTATTGCTTCTGAAATGATTTAAATAGTTTGAAAGTTTTTTTTTATCTTCACTTGACCCATCAGTAGCATTGGTTTGTTTTAGCATCAAAAAACTAAATAACATTAAAAAAAAACATGACATTTTGGCCAAAATATAAAGAAATCATACCATTTGAGAACCGAAAACTTGCTGCTAATTGGACGAGACTTCTGTCAATCATTACAAGTGCTTCATGCAAACATCTGTAGTTTGAGGAAAGATTCTATTTTTAGGAAAGACTTTCTTGATTGTGAAAATGTCAGCACACACGGAATAATTAGCTAAAAGAAAGTTGAGGGTTTTCTAGTGCTTTTGCTTGAAAAAATGTTAATGCAGCTTCCTCTGTAGTTTGATTGACAGAAATCTTGTCCAATCAATGTCAAGTTGTCGCTTCTCAATCGATATAATAGATGGAAAACAATAAAAATCTAAAATAATAAAAAAGTAATGTCCTTGTCTGGACATTAAAGGACACCTATTATGAAAATCCAAACTTTGGATGATGCTTGGACATAAAAATGTGCACAAACAGCGTGAACACACTAGTGTTAGTATAAAGTAAAATAAAATAGAAATCCAAGCTAGTTGTATCTTATAACATCACAAACCGCTATTGCATACCCTGCCAGCCCACCCACCCTTAACCACAGGTCCATGTGTTGCCCAAGCAATGACAAAAAAAAAAAAGAATTAAATGCTCAAAGAAAATGGAAAAAAAGTATTATTTAAACAACTGTATTAGCATGTTTATTTATAAATCAGTAAACACTTTCTCATAAATCATGTTTCTAAGAGGACTTTTTAAATAATAGATTTTATTCAACCACAGAAAGGGCAGCTCAGGGCCATGCACCAGGAAATTAGAGGAAACAAAAAGCTTTTCCTGGACATAAAACGTTTTATGTTTTACCGTATTTGTGAGTGCAGGAGCTTTTGTTTTGATGATTTTGGAAAAACTGCTTGAATAAAATTTGTGACGAACTTACCGGTATGATTGTATAGAAAATTCCGGTCAGATAATCCATCAATCACTGTTTCTGCTTTACTCCTAATGTAAGTATTACATTTATTATCCTCAAGTTGCAAGCTTTCCAAAGAAATATGGCATCATCACTGCTGCCACATTTTTGCGAGAAACACGCCTCATTAAAATTAGGTGAATGTTAGACCCCCCCATAAAAATTACAATAAAAGATGTTATGTGTATTTCGATCTGGCGCGTCCCTTTGAGACGCATTATGATTGATATTACATCATTTTAAAAGGACAAAAAGTTACCCAATAAGTATTTTGTGTGTCCAACCACACAAACTCCAAAGCAGACATGCAGGGACTCTGACAACCCAATAAAATAAAATAAAATAATAAAATACAATCATTTGCATATTGCTTCTTGTTATGAAATAATCAACAATGATAGGCTGACCTCTCCTCGTTGATTAGCAGTTGATAATAGGTTAATTCCTTTGTATGTGTCTGACAGGTGATCCAAAATCGTGAGCAAATGTGACAGCTTTATTTTGATAAATGTGGTGTGATTGGTACCATTGTGGTATCGATGTTGAATCGAATGAACATGACTTTTTCTATATGAGCATAGTAACATATAAAACATGGCATGGTATGAGTAAAATTTGGTTGGTGAATAAACAGTTGGGTTTTAAGGCAAAAACGTTATCAGCTGGTGTCCATAAAGTCTAGGCTGAAACTCCGCAGTGATTTGTAAGCGAGCCTTTGAGATTGCCAGGAGCCAGACTGACCTCCGACCTCTCCTGAAACACATTATTAAGATAAACCTTTTAAGGAAAAGTCGGGAGACTGGATTTACTCTATTGTGCTTTAAACACAGTAATGGAAACAACCCCAGTGGGCGAGCCTTTGCTGGAAAGTGTTATCAGGCAGCTGACCTGCTGAAATATCAGTGTTGTGACCTGCGCTGGCCCTGTATTAAAACCAGCTGTCTCCTCGCAGAGCAAGTCGCCTGGAATGGAAAAGGCTCTTTACTAAATTTGACAGAGGATCCTTAGTGAGCTGAAATGATGTTTTCAATGCAAATTAATTCATTTTCTTCTCGCCTCCCTAGTATTCTGTTTCAGCACAGGCTCATACATGAACAGAGATATTCTCTGGCAACACATTGTGGGTGTTATGAAGGTGAAGTTCAGAGACAAATTGTGGAGGTGTAAAAAAAAACACACAGGAAAATAATACATCTGTTCTATCACTGCTCAAACATGTACTTTGACACAATTACCCCGCGTGAGTGAATTTTCACCCTTCGGCTGGCGAGAGGAACTGTGTGCCACTGACAGGTGGGAACAGAGCTGAGGATTGCCTCCAAAGTGCTCGGAGAAAATGACAAGCTGCAATAGAGGAATTGTTGTTCTTAGTCCACTGCCAGCAAAGATCTTCATCTTGATAGGACTGTTAATGACCCTTCTCACTTAGAGTTTACCTGTGTTGTACACTCAACATGATCCTGATGCTAAATGATTTGTGATTGATCACGTTGTTGATGTTTAAAAAAAATATATTTGAGAAATTTGACTTATGCCTATGCTGTAGTCTGGATGGAAGTCAGTGCTCTACTGGCATCCAGTGGCTGAAATGGGAAGACTATACATTAGGAAAGCCTTTGTTTTTTCTTAATTTTTCAATGCTGTTGATCCAATTAAATTCCCTGTCACATGTACATATGAGCATTATAGATCCATCTATCCATCCATTTTTTTCTCTGCTTTTTCACACGCCCTCTAGCACAAGAGGAAGAATATGCCTCTTCCACCCTCTACAGTGGTCTTCCCCATCTGGGTGAAGCCATCTCAACTGGCTCCTCTTGATGTATTAGGTCCTCAACCTATTTATATATCCAACTCTATGTGAAGGAAACTAATTTTGTATCCAATATGTATTTTTTTTCCAGTTTTTCAGTTCTGTCCGTAGTGAATCAAGACCTCGCCTTTCAATCCTTACAACAGCCTGTAAAGCAACCACATTACTGCAACCCATGCAACAATTTGTCTCTCAGTCTCATGCTCCACCTTAGATCACTCGTGAATAAGATACTAACATATTTGTTTAGATATTGTATGAATAGTTTATCATGTATTAGCATGGATTCTATTTTACTAGTATTTAAAATTACTTTTTTTTTCATTGTCTTTTAAAGGAAACCCCATTTGAAAGCTTTTTTTGTCTAGTGCTTTTGCCATATGCTATTATGAACATATTTGTGTTTAATTTTAAATAATCTTTTGGTGGATGGAGAGGGGGGGTAGTTGTTGGGGTTGAGTATTATGCTGTGTTCAGTAGAGCATCCTTTGTAGAGAGGTTGAGTAAGGCTGTACAACAAGGCAAATAATTCCCCTACAGTTAAAAATCTTAGTGTTATTATAAATAGCGAACTGACATTTAAGAACCATTTAAGGACTTCTTTCAGCCCAGGAACATTGCTAAAGTAGGATGCAACTGTCTATTGTAGATGCATTAAAAATTTGTTCATGCTTTCATGACCTCCAGAATGGATTATTGTAACGCTCTGTTAGCCGGCTGCTCAGCCGCCGCACTACATAAATTACAGTTAGTCCAGAACGCAGCAGCTAGAGTTCTCACAAGAACAAAGAAATATGACTACATTACACCAGTTCTCTTCATCGGTTTCCTGCAAAATATTGCAACGACTATAAGATACTGCTTCTTGCCTTTAAAACTCTGAATGTCTCGGCTCTGGCCTACCTGAGCCGTCTCTTATTACTATATATTCGAGCTCGCTCACATCAACCACAAGCCTACTGATCATTCCGAAGATTAATAAATCCACCAGACCGGGAAGAGCATTCTCACATAGAGCTCCAGATCTTTAGATCTTAAAGGGCTCATGCCATGGTGAGCCTTTTTGTGGCTTTTGTACTGTTTTATTTTAGTAGATGGAATTAAAAATCGAACCATGGACGTTCCCAAACAAAAACAAATGTATTTCTTTTAAAAATGCACGAGTCCCATTGTAACATCACGTCCGGACATAACAGGGCCAATTCCTCTCCCCTAGACGTGATGCACTGTCCACAAAGCAACGCTTCTCTCATGATATCTGGAAACAAACGCGCATGAATCAAACAGAGGGAAAGACAGAGCGAGTAGCACACAAACATCTATACATCTATATAACCAAACATCTATATGACGCTGGCTCATAAAGGTAAGGTTGTGTGTTCCCTCCAAACATCATTATTGTGTCTATCAATGTTGCTAGCTCTGTGTTCGTGTGTTAGGGTTAGTGATTTTGCTTGTAATTCCACCCTCTAATATCTCTTGAATCTACTTTGACCGCCAGACAGTAACTTTGGAAACACCTTGTGAATATGCAAATCCCTAACAAATTGGTGATTAACTGGGGAGTGGTTACGAAGTTTGCCGAATGAAGTAAGCCCGGGCTAGAAAATGAGGAGATTGAATTTGATTTTAATAAAAAATAGAGAGAAGAATCACATTAATCAGACCAAAGTGAACAAAATATTATTGAAAATAACAAAATGTCACTGATCCTTTAAGTTCAAATAGTCTTTATGCTGGGGAGGTGATTAGCACATGTCTCAGTCAGTGAGGCTCTCTGTGACCTCACAGAGGGGTTCTTCACTGGGGGAGATCTTTTCTCTGCATGTGTGAGTGGGTGTTTTACTCCAGGTTCTCAGTTTTTTTCCATAGATCAGTGCCTTGCAGGCTTTATTTCGCCAGAAAAGCTGTCATCAACAATTTCCTCATACTAATAAACTTTACTTTGCAATCCCTAAAATAGTATTATAAGGTAGTTCTATTTCTATAGAATTGTCAAATAGAAGTTCCTATTTAACCCAACTTAATCCACAATAGCCCTTTGTTTAGAAACGTTTTGATTGATTGATATCTTGCATATTTGCAAATATTCAGAATTGTTAAATGACCAAGGTAATTGCACACAACATGCATGCTACATGCTAATACAGCAAGTAAGAGGAACACCTTTAGGCGTACTCTGAATGTGCTTACGCGTTTGTATTCAATTACATCGCCCCAAGTTAATCCATGGTTCAACAACAATTTTAATTTCATGGAAGACTTCACAAATACCTGCGGATTGAAAAGATTTCTGCATTTTAATGACCTGGGTTACAGTAGGACACCTGCCTCACTGTCTGCAGACCCTTTAGTGCAATGTTGCTCTCTCTGACTGACTGGCGCAAATAAACAAGCGCTCAGCAATCTATCAGCAAACGTGTTCCCGTGAGAACTAAAGGAGTATGTGTCTCTCTGTGTGTGTACGTGAGTGTGAGGAGCTCACACATGTCTACTGAAGTGCTCTTTCCATCAGTAACACCAGCAGGGAACCTCTGATGGCTCCTTGTGCAGTACTTCCAGGCAAGGGAGACCAAAGAATCAAGGTATGATTGTGCTGAGATAAGATAACTCATATGCAATCTACAGTAGAAAATGATCAAACTTCTGTGATGCTACACATTTTTTTTACTTGAGGTGTTATGATGTTGAGCATCCCTGAGTAACAGCTAACTACAGGCGATAGAGATCTGATTTTGTACACATGCATGATGAACTTGGCACATTTCTTGAGAAAGAAATGGCATACGTTTAGCTTGGATTGTTTTCATTTAAAAATGAAAACTGGTTCCTGGTTCCAGATATGACGTATAGAGTACAGTGGCAGATACACATTATGTATATGTATACAGATATACAGAGTGGTGTCACTATTTGATCTCGCCACCAGTTCCAAACAAGCCCTCAGCATCATTGCTCTCAAAAGTTTTTTTAATGGGAAAGAGCCACAGGGATTGTGGTGAATATTAAAATAATTAAAGAAATTAGCTGGCTATTTTTACACTTTAACTTTCAATATTCACTCATAGTTAGCTTTAAGAGAGGTCAATAGACTAAAGACTGTTTTATCATTAGATTTTGAATGAAAATAACATGAGGTTGTTGGTGCATTTTTTGGCAGAATAAACGTGAATCATTTTCATACACATCATTCTTCATGTTCTTCTCCAGCAGTATCTTTAGAAATACTGATACATCTATATAATCTTTTAAATCTAATAAATCTATATAAAATCTTTTATATTGTATTGTTTTTTGGATTTTCCAGATTTATTGTGCTAGTACAAGTAGTGATAAAGATATTTTGATTATTTTATTTTTAATATTGTCTTGTTTCTACATTTTAAAATCTATAACTTGTAAATACTTGTTTACAAATAAAAATAAAAACCCTAACACATCTACATAAGTTGGAGGACTCAAATGTTTTCAAAAACAAAAATAGAAGTAAATTAATATCGCCTTAACTGCATTAACAAGATTCAAAATCCTACCACTCATCAACAGTATCACTAAATAAACTTACAGACATTCCACACTCATAAGTTACATAATATAGGCTTTAAATACTTAATTATTCCTCTAAAATATGTAATATTTAATGTCACTGGAAATATTAATGTCTTGATAGTCTATATGTTCATCAATCTGTGTGTCTAGCGTTAGCTGAAGTTACACACAGCTAAGTCTCATTGGTGCACAGCCGTATTCCTCTGTGAAGTGAAGAGAAATTTTATTATTGAGCTCAGCAAACACACACAGAACTCTAACATATCTGCTGTGTGAGGGTTATCATATACGGGTCGCTGAAGTGATAAATAGAAAAGCTAAATGATTTAAATAGCTTTTCAGAAACGAATGGGGATTCTGCGCTCAGCTGAGCAATATTTGGAAGTAATCGTGCTTTCATTACCCTGAAGTAGGCAGGAAAAATCCCCGCCATTTTTTCCTAGATTAGATTAGCTAGTACTGTCAAAGTGATTCCAGCTTTTTTGTATTTCTGTTAACTTTGTTGCATAAGTACAAAGCTTTGGAGGAATAGGATTCCCCACATACTGCATGGGATAGAATAAGTATTTATGATCATGAGAAATGCCTGTATTGTCTACCATCTCTCTTGCAAAGATAGAAAAGTCATTCATTCTATGTTCATGCGTTTACATTTGCAGCAAGATTAGAAAGAAGGTCAGTGAGGTCACAAAGTTGAATAATTTCTGCTGGATTTACTTTTCCACGCGGAGTCATTCGATCAGAGATTTTGGAGAAAGATTTATATTATTTGGTGAACAAAGAGGCCGAAAACTTGCTCTATCGTCTTCAACAACCACAGATGTGGTGCTCTTGAACAAGGCCCCAATTTCCTGAATGGACAGCCATGACTGCCGCCTGATCCGGGTTTGTGTGTGTTCACTGGGGTGGGTTAAATGCAAAGTACAAATTCTGGGTATGGGTCACTCCATATCTGGCCAACTGGTCTTTCATATTAAGTTAAGTTCTGATCTCTAGTTTAAAACTTTGAAGTCCTAAGACATTTTAATGAGGGTTCACAAAATACAACCGAGGTTAACCCAGCACATCTGCCTCTGTGAAAATGTAACTCTCCTGTCCAAACATAGGAAACTCTCAAGAAAAAAACAAGTCATCCTAGAGGCTCATTAAACTTAACTCAGATTATTTTAAATGCTAATTCGCTACTGGCTTTTGGGCATCCTGCATTAATGGCAGCACTTTTTATGAATTCAAAAGCCCGAAGAGCACGACATGAATATCAAACCTTGTTTATTAAGTAGGAAATTTTGACTGAAAAGACTTGCGTCTGTTTTATATGTAAAATTCGAAATGCAAAACAGTCTTTGGAAAATGAAATGGAATTTGTACTTCAGCGCCATCAACTCTCTAAGTTGTTTTTATTCTATAACAAGCACTTATTCTAATGAGCGCTATTAAAGCTGGCAGGAGAGGAGATTGTGTCAGTGGGGTCTGCGATGTCAAAAGCTCTTGTCAAATGTCCACCCGACAGCCTCTCTCTCTTCATAAAAAGGCTTTTCAGCAGGATTCAGCAAAGCCGAAGGTCAGATTACACCCATAGCCATTGTTGCTTTGTCAGACACACAGACAGAGCCTCCCCAAACCTCTCACCAAAAGAGTCAGCGCTCTGTATGATATCGACAGGTTGGGAAAACACTTTGGAAAACAATCGATATACGCAGGCATGTCTGCTGACATTTCCAATCTCTGTAAATGATCGACCTGGAACAGCTGAAAACTTCTAAACTATTTCAACAAACTAAATAGTTTCCACAAGACAAATCAGTTTGCCTAAAAGGGCATTAGAACGTATTAAGGCAGAAGCAGCGGCTTGTCTGTGCTTGCCTTGAGCGTTCTATTATAAATAGTCAGTAATAAATGGTTTGCTCGCCAGCATCATCTGTCGCCCTGCCTTGGCAGTCATTTATGCCTTCCTCCCAGGGACTTTACTACAGCAATCTGCAGCAGAAGGTCTATTTTGGCTTATATAAGGCTTTGTTTATGTACTTACCAGGGATAATGGCAGCAAATGTTGAGGGATGGGGAAATAAAACTCTTAATTTAAGCCCTGATAGTTTGCAGCTTAGTAGGCTAGGTGGGTATTCAGATAAAATACGACTTTTTTTGGAGGTTTTTACATTACAGACACAAATTCAAGCAGTTTAAAGTAGATTATAGAATGTGCCAGCAATTTGTCTCCTATTATGCATTTTACTGACTTTTTTTACTGGCTTTTTAACTTCACAGCAGCTGTTTTTGAAGCAGTTCAGAGTTAGCACTGCTGTCTGAATGGTTTGAGATGCCCATTACACTTTAAAAAAAGTCTAATCATCATTGTTTGTGACGGTCATGTCCTAAAAATGTATGTAATATGGTGTTTTTCAGTCCAAATTAAAATATTACATGCTATATATCAGGGGTATTCAATTAAAATGCACAGAGGTCCAGTTGTTCTCCAAGTAAAAGGTCCAGACCAGCTTGTATTCAATAGTCTATTTTATTTCTACATTAGTATAAATAAAAAGATTCCCAGTCAAATATAGATGTAGAAAGGTCTTTATTTTTGGAACATAAAACAATAAAACTAATAAAAGTACAAAACAGAGCTAACTAACTTCAATAACAAAGTTACCAGCATGAAAAAACTATTAATAATAAATTTTCTGAAAAAATAAGGTGCAAAAAAACATACTTTCACATTTTTTTAAATTATAAAAGTTCAAATTTTTATAAAATAAAATGCAATATGGCCAGTACAGGAGGAAAATTGCAAAAGAACCACGTTTCGTCTTGGCAGTTTTTACAATTTTCATTGAGAAAAATCGGTGTGAGACTGCCCTGCAAGCAAAATAAATCATGGTTGGAAGGGAGTCAATGCTATTCTGCTCCAGATCCATAGGTGCGTGCTGGTAAGCCTGGAAAGTCACTGGTTCTTATAGAGTTCATTTTTAGAAAAAGCTGACTCAGCTGTCTTGAGCACTCTTTCACAACGACTCCATCGATGAACGCTTTTTTTATAATGCCCCAAAATCCACGAGAGCCTCAGGGAGCATTCCTTTGCACTTTGCTGGGCTGAGTGAGTCGTCTCTTAGATCACCCCTACTGGACTTCCAGTTCATTAATTTTTCTCGGACTTCAGGGGAAACATTCGCTCAAACGAGCTGAGCTTAGTTTCATAGTGGCTTTTTTGGAGCAACCATGCTGTCTCTCACCTTTTTATCTTTCTCTCTGAACCAATGTGCGCACTGAACAACACAGGGTAAACAAACAATTTGATTGGCTCAACTGAGGTAAACTAATGCCTCATTAACCAGAGAAGTGGACCAACTCTCAGTCCACACGACCAAACCAAATGTCCCATTTGAAGTAAACTATTCTAAAGAATTCATCAGAAATTAATCACGGGTCCGGAAAGAAAACCACTCGGTCCGACATTTTGTGATGACTTCTATAAATGAGTCACCCATGTATGGCAGGAGAGCAGATCAGGGGAGGCAAGACTAGCTTACCTAAACCTTAAAGCACAGGATTGATGTCTAGTTGTATCTAAAGCTGAATCTTTGGGTAAAAATTTCTATTTAACTTATCTGCAAAATGTAGTTGATGCGTTTCTTGTACTTGAAAACAAACGGCTGGTGAACACGGAAGGTGAAATGGCTCGAACAGTGGTACAAGCAAGGGGAAGGGCATTAGTTAAAATCCCTCACGATTAACTGAACATTGATGCTTGAAATACCTAAAATGAACTGCATCTAACTTGTTCATTTAAAAATGTGTTTACTGTCCAGAGTGAAAGATAAAAGACCTTCCATATGGCACTATCTCAGTTCTGAGAGAAGGAATTTTTCTGTTATCCGTGTCATTCCTAAACCTTCTGAACTGCTGACCTTGGTTGGTTTGTTTTTGAAATGCAGACTTGGACAATATTGTGTACTGATTACAAAGCGCTCCAAGCTGTCCAGTAGCTATTATCTTTGATTCTTCAACTTTATCAACAGCTCTTTAACATATAAAACTCTATATTACATATAGAGAAAAAGAATCTGTCGTCACACCCCTTTGAATGAAGATAGGTGCATTTTAACCAATCGTCACAATAACTGTAGTATCTGGGATTTTTTTCCCATGTGAGCAGGGTTATTCTTTTTTGACTCAAGAAAAGAATATGTTTTTTTAAGTGTAAATAGTTGTTTCAAATATGTACTCTTACTTGATTGTTTGATTTTATTGAAGGCAATGTATTGCAAAAAGTTGTACTCAAGTAAAAGTACACTTTTGTAAAAACAACTTTAAAAAGTAGATACACACAAATAACCCTAAAGTTACAGAAGTGGGAGAAAAAGGGATTACTTTCCATCTTTTTGGATGGAGTTGTAATTGTTTTAGAGTAGTGCTGATTTTCTCTAATAATTGTCTTTCCCTTATTTTTGTTTTCTAACCTAACCAGTAATCACATGAAATTCATTCAAAGGGGCGTGACAGATTCTCTTTTGTAAAATGTTAAAGCTATTGAGAAAGTTGAATATTAGGTCCTGTAATTCTCTATAATCTGAAATATTGTTCAAGTCAGTGTTTCACACACAAACCAACCAAGGTCAGCAGTTCAGGAGGTTCATGGATTACATGAAGAACAAAAATATAGTACCATATGGAAAGCGTTTTGTCTTTCACTCTGGCTTACAGAGAAATTAAAACAGTAAACACAATTTAGATTGAACAAGATAGATGCAGTTCATATTTCAAACTTCACCAATGTGTGGCATTGTTTTGGTTTTAAATAATGTAACATCTGAAGGAACATTTTATACCTTTTCAGCGCTTTTGAAAATTAAGTCTATTTTTGGTTGTCATTTTTATAGCAATAACATCACTATTTATTTTGTCCTTCATAGATGGATATTTAAGATATATGTCAGAAAACATGTTAGTAAATTTGTGAATTTTAGTAAATGTTTTTTTAATGCTTGAAACAAAATAACAAAGAGAGAAAGGTAAACATTTGGAAAGTATTTATTCAACATTTCTGACCAAATATCTGTTAAATACATGATTTATTCTCAATCATTTTGCTGGAATGACAATAGCAATATTTACATTGTGTGTATGGAATGTTGCATGACACTTTAAGGCGTAAAGTCTTTTGGCTTTGATTTGATTGGAGCAAAAAAAACTAAAATAAAACCAAAACGGACCTTCAAGAATGAGTGAAAAATTATTATTTTGAAAGCAAAGGTACAGGTCTTGAACTACAATCAAATGGGGAAAGTTATAAATTATACTTTCAAAGCAAAAAACCCTTTGTATATTACACAGAACTGGCTGCTCGCGTCTCCTAGGTGACGGTTTTGAAGGTCTGCAGTATCAAGTTGGTTTGGTGGATCAGCCTGTTGGCACTGATGAACACGTTTATTGCCCTGTTGAAGGGAAAAAAAGACAATGCTCAGAACATCAATATTAGTTTTAATAGATTTATGCATTTTTAGAAAAATGCACTAGCAGAGATGATCATGCAAAACAGATTGCTTCAGGCATGAGCAATGCCTTTAAAAACAAAACAAAAAAACACATCATTCTCAGTCTGTTTGCTTACTTTCCATCTTTGAAGTATGTTTTGAGCGTATCACTGAAGCTTTTGGAGTACTTGACAAACTCCTTCTTTTGGTGTTCCAGTGCCTAGAATTTGAGAACAGGAAAGAAAAAAAAAAAAAAAAACTTTTACTTGGTAGGTTAACACCAATGCTATCTCTTCAAGCAGGATATACAATTATAAAGAACTTTATAGAAAACATAATTATTTTAATGCACTGAATCTAAGCCCAAAGGGCTTTCTAAAGAAAACTAAATACATTAGGTTCAACTCTGATCGAATTTAAATCTGAGCGTCAGTAGAAAAAGCAC
Source organism: Danionella dracula (assembly GCA_900490495.1). NCBI lineage: Eukaryota > Metazoa > Chordata > Actinopteri > Cypriniformes > Danionidae > Danionella > Danionella dracula. The sequence continues at coordinate 2,563,300 of UELW01000633.1, forward strand.
TTAAATCTTTTTTTGCTAGACCTTATTTATAATTTAAGATGCTTTTTTAACTGTCATTTAAGGGTTTGAGCTGTACAGCTGCCATGGAAACGGTTTTAAATGATATGCAATCTCACAGAGAAAAGGTTACTAAATTATATTTTCGCAGAAATCCGGATAGCAAGTGCATTTTCTTATGCCCTTATTACTAGAAGAGGCTTATATCTTAAAGCAGTCCTGAATAACTTGGAAGCATCTCACTCTAGCTTTTTTTAAGGTAGGATAATGGTTCAGTATTTAGCATTTCATTTATGTTCATTAAACATCATTATTTTGGCAAGCTTTAAATTATGCATTAAACTGTAACAAATGTATTTTCCAAATCATTGATGGCATCACTGAAAAGATACTTGAAGCTTTTGATTTTAAATCGGATCAGAAATCCTTTTAAAGTGGATCAAAACCTTAGATCAAGTGGTTTTAGTTTACAGCTGGGGATTTGTTCATATTTCAAAATAAAAACAGAGCAGTTAATCAAATTTTGATAACAATGTTGATTATTCTGTGGTCTTTGGATTTAATCCTGGTTAAATGAATACGTAATAATGTGTTATACATAATGTGCTTTTACTTAAAAGGCCATTTTTTCCTTTTCTATGTAGTTTATATAAAAGCTGCAGTGATGGTTTATTTCGATTAATCTTTCACAGTAATCAACCGATTACTCGAATAAGCTTTTTACATTTTTATATTTCCTGATGTTTTACAGAGATGACTTAGACAAGTAAAAAGTGTATAGAATTCAATAACTGATGTATTGCTGGTCCTGCGCTATATTTAAAACTTAAAACTCGTAGAATGTTCTGAATTCACCATAAACTTTAAGGTATAATTGTATAAATATGTTTATAACAGAAATTAGAAATTTCCCAAAAGGATATCCAATAAGTTTCTCAAAAAACACTGATCCCAAATTTCAGGGTGATGTTGTAAATGTAAATGTTGTAAAATAAAATATAATGTGAAAGATAAAGCATTGTGTTTTTTTTAAGCGACTGGATATTAGGTCTATATACTATATTTATGTTTATGCTTAAAATTATCCAACATTTGGCTCCAAGTGATTCCAGTCTTTTATGCTCGCTCTGTCTCAGTCGCATTTTAAAAACTCACAAGCGACACAAACATTATTTGCGCTCAAGATTGTTAAACCAGTAGCCGGTTATACAAAACGGAAGTGATACTTTTTAATGCATTTGATTAAATGTTTCAGCACTAGTTAATATAAAAACATTAATCAAGAAGACACTAGTTCATAAAAAAATCTTGAAAATGACTCTTGAAAAGTACTTATAAATTAATTCTGGTATACTTAAACTTAAAATATACACAGAATAATCGTTTAACATTTTTTCAATTACTACCATATAATTTCCCCCCTGTAATTGATAAGCTCTAAATGAAAAGTTATATAAAGGATACAAACCCTTCGATTCTGGTACTGATATTTCTTAAAAACATTATTGACCGTGTCCAGCAGTTCCTTTATTGCACTGGCGATGTCTCTGTGGAAATCAGAGACAGGTTAGGAGTGATGAATTCATTTAAAGCTGCAAAGCTCTGACTCAGCGGTTTAGTCCACAGATTGAGAAGGAATGTATAATAAGTGACAGGACTCAATAAAACGTCGATAAATCTTTCACACAGGAACATCTCTGTTTAGTGTTCTCAGGTACACTAAACAGCAAATGCAATTGTTTGACAAGTGGTTGATGAGAAGTGATAACATGCATATACGGCTGCAAATATTTCATCGTCATAGGTTGTTAATTAGCTTTCACGTTTATCCAAAGTGACTTAGATGACATATACATTAGACGGTAACACTCGAGCAGCTGGAGGCAAATCATTCCTGGGTCATTACTAAAAAGCCAACTTCCAACATCGGTTTATTGTCAAGAATCTGCCTGCCATGTTGTGGTGTGAACTCCATTGGCTTCGAGTCACCAACGAGAGCAACAAAGAACAATTCATCACAAAGTCTCAGTTTACACCATCAGTGAAACATTCAGATCTTTTTTTGGTCATAGGCAACACAGATTCTGTGACATGTAAAAGACATTTTTAAAAATATGCCATTAAACAGGGTTTATGCAGGTTTCATAAGGTCAAATTAAAGACTTTGTAAGACCTGTATAAGAACATGAAGAATCAAATTTAAGACCTACATCATAACATCTAAAACACATACAAAATGTTTTTGCATAATAAACAGTATGCTTAAAATACTTTGCATGAACCCTAACAATCACTTTTAAGTTTTAGAGCATTTACAATGGTTTCCTCAAACCCTGGCGACCCTAACACTAATTTTTAACATTTATGAGCATTTTCTCAAACTTTGGTAACCCTTACAAGCACATATTGAATTCTTAAGAACTTTTTAAGTTGTTATATCTGTAAAGATTCACTGTAGTGTCTGTAATAGTTTGATCCTCACTTTATAGTTTGTAGAAAGCGGACTCTGTCGTTGATCTCATCTGGAATTTTGCTCAGGATGCGTTTGAGGGCTCGTGCTTTCTCGTTCAGATCCTGGAATTCCTGCTCAGGTCTTTTGATCAGGTACTCTGGAAACAGAAATCAGATAAAAGCTGTTTAAATTCAGCTACAAACTGATCCTTTTCAAGAAGCCAAAGGGATTTACTTTTTTATTTTGAGACCACATTTCTATCGATTTGTCCCACTGGTACAATATTGTCTTACCCTCCACATCATCTGCAGCCATGCGCAGCAGTGACTCTGTGAAGTTGATCTCCACGTTCTTCTTCTCCAGGATCTTCATAATGATATCCTGAGTTAAACCTGGGTTTTCCTTCTCTGCCTTAAGAGGAAAACACCCACATTTATCACTGTACCTCGCATTACAGTAAAAAATGTAATTATTCTCCTAAAAACAACTGGACACGTTGAGAAGTCTTACTTTGATGAATGCTGCACGTAATGTCTGTGCTGCTGACAGGTTTATCCTCTCCAACTGTCATTAAACGTAGTCAAAATCAAGTTTCAATAAATTTTCATTTCATTCCACAACATAAAATGTGGTAAGCAACAGCAGTACTGATCAACACAATTGAAACAATATGTATATAATTAGTTTTATTATTAGGTTACAAATTTTAATTCAATCTGCTTTACATTTCTGACATTAAACAAAGATAACTATCTAAACTAATCTAAAGAATGTAATGTGAATTATCTTTTGATTTTTTTTTTTCATAGTTTTTTTATAAGAACATTTTTGCTAAGCTTCATTATTTTGGTGAAACATAAATACCTCATTGAAGACCGGGTACATGACAGCATATAATGTCATGGAAACTATTGCACTTGTCTCTGCTTCATTCTTCATCTCTTCCATTGTCATCCTCGATGGAGGCCCACCGCAGGTTAAAACGGGCTCGGGAGCCACACCAGTCACTCGCTCCTCTCAGGCTTCCTACAAAGTTAAGAAAATGTGTGCAGCAATAACTAACATGTTCCGAAGATTTAATCCTTCCAAAAATTCTAAATAACAAATTGTCATAAAAAAATCAAGTAGCTAATTTTTGTCTAGCAAATAAAATAAAATAAAAAGTCAATGCAATGTCTCTTAAGTTGCACTCAAGTCATTTTTTTTTGCTATGCTGTGAGATTTTCCTACCCTCACTTTAAATTGAGTACAATAGTACATTTTTCACATGAAAAAGCTATCTAATCAAAGCATTGGGTCTTGTTTACTTGTATGAAAAGCCTTACTAAATAAAATGTTACCAAAAATAGTTTAACATGGTTTTATGACATGACTTTATTAATGTTAGTGTAATAAAACCAAATGCTGTTTAACCCATAAGCACTCATGTTGACATAGGTGTCACCAGCAATTAAAGCTTTCTGGAAATGTCCTTATTTACCTCCATTTTTTTTACCACTGACAATTTTCCGTTAAGTAAAAGGAAGGTAGAGGTTGGGTTCTTATGGGTTACTAAATATAGAAAAATTTGGAAAGTGCTTCAATTACTCCTTAGGTACAATACCGCACAAATAATTATGGTGTGAAAAGAATAGTTATTATTTAAAACAATGATTGTGTCTACGCAAGCACGGTAGGCAAATCTGATGGGGAAGCAATATCTGATAGAACACCACCACATGTCTTATTGAAAACTGTATTGATAGAAGCCAGAGAAATAAAGATTGTTTCTCATAGTACTGTATATCTAAAAGCAAGTAAAGTTCTTTATTATTATTATTATTATTTAGTACTATTATAATATTGCTGTTCTAAAGCATGATACCTGTAATTCAGAAGTATGACAACAGATATTTTCTTTTTATATATAAAAATGGGAAAAAAAATAAATATTGCCATATAATTGCTAGTAATGAATATAACAACATTAATACATTTGCAATTAATACAATTGGGGGGAAAAACATAATTAACTAAAATATTAGACAGGGAAAATCTCAAAAGGAGACATTAAACATTATAAAAACCATATAATAGATTATATCACAATGCAGTATTCTAAAAGTAACATATTCCTTTTGTTTTTAATATTTATTTTAAGGACAGCATTATTGTTGCAGGAGGGACTAAACATACCCATACCATCTATTTTAGATCAGGAAATCTTTTTTTTATTACTTTGTTGCAATCAAGACAATTATTCAATAATTTTATCAAGTCAAAAGGAATAGCATTTACCACTTGTTTAACATATAGGATATAGGAAAGCTATAACAAGTCCTCATAAGAAATAATATTTCCCTTCTAACAACACATCAAAACAAAAAAATATCTTATTCTCAACTCATTATTGTAGGAACATAGATTTTTTTTCTTAGAGGTGATCATACAGTAACACTAACGTTATCTAATGACGACGACGACCCAGAACTCTAAGTTCATGCTAAACATTAAAGAATGTCTTTATATATAAAACACGTCACCCAATTTTTACTACTTGAGTTAATCAGGTAATTTAACGTTAGTAGATCATATTAACTCTAGTGTAAACAGGAAACGCCTTGCCTTAAATATATTTGATCTGTTTGCTGTGCATTCGAAGCCTTCATATCAATGAGCAGATATTTTATCTCGTATTTTGGAGTTAGCTGCCGAGCTAACTTTAGTGGCATTCTGGGTATTAGAAAGTGCAAACAGACTTCAATACATCGTCGATTCAGCAGTAAATGTTTGCAAGGGAAATACCTTATTCGACTTGAATCACGACTTCTTGTGAGGAAAAGGAAGAATTAAATGTTTTTTGGTGGTGTGTTTTGTTTTCAAGTTCGGAAGACGGAAGTTTTTACGCGAGCTGAGAGAAAGGTGACAACTTCCGTCTCCTGACCAACCAGAGCGCTCCTTCTGAGGACGTTTCAACGTCTCCTGCTCAGCCTTCTCCAGACTGCAGAGCCGAACATGTGAGTTACAGTCAATGAGCTGAAAGCGTGTATTAGTCTTTATTTTATAACAAGCACCGAAAATGGCTAAATGTGTTTATTTTCATGAAAGCAAATTATATCTGAGATACTGAAAAGGGCCAAGCTCAAGTAAAAACATGAACAACATGGTCAACATGAACTAAAAGCTAAAAATCGTATCCTAAGGTTAGTCTTATAACTTAGCTAATTATATATATATGGATCTATGTATGTATATATATATATATATATGATATATATATATATATAGATATATATATATTCTATATATATCCTAGATAATATAGATAATCATATTCTATATATTATCTATATATCTATCGTCGCTCTCTCTGCTCTCTGTATGTCCGCTGCGTCTCTCGTCGAGCATACTCTATATTCTCTCTCTCTATCTCTCTCATCTCCTCTATACCTATGTTCTTCGATATCATTCTGGTCATCTCCCTCTTCTCTCTCTCTTCTTCTCTATCTCTCCTCTCTCTCTTTCTCTGCTCTCTTCGTCTCTCCTCTCTCTCTGCTCTCTCTCTCTCTCTCTCCTCTCCTCTCTCTCTCTCTCTCTCTCTCTCCTCTCTCTCCTCTCTCTCTCTCTCTTTCTCTCTATCTCTCTCCTCCTCGCTCCTTTCTATCTGTCTCTCTTATCTCTCTATCTCTTCTCTCTCTCTCTCTCTATCTATACTCTCTCTCGCGAGAGAGATAATGCAAATGTTGAATAACTTTGAAAAGAACCAAATAATACATTTGAATTACAAAATTTGGTGGACATATTTTTTTGGAATTTGTTCCACTTTAGGCTCCATATTCTAGTCTTGATCGGTTCTCACTTGTGCCCCAGAAAACAGAATTTCCATTTTTTCCCTGCTCCCTTTTGATAAATGTAGAGATCTTGAGGCATCTTCTTTCTGTCAAGCACAAAGTCCTCAAGAGTGTAATTGATGTTACAGAAGGGGTGTTAGGAACAAGTCATTTTTCATGCTCCACTTTGTACCAGCTGCTCAGAACAGTAGTCCATCAATGGCTATATCCACGCACCTCATGCTCTGGTTGCTTATGTGCCTGCTCCTCCCTGTGCTCTGGATTACCTGCCACCTGGTGATGTAGTGTAATCTTCTCATTATTCCTCTGCGCTGCTTTTGACATGAACAACTTTAGTTTTTATTATGTGCAACCTTTCAAAAGCATCAGTTGATTTTTGACTGAATTTTTTATGTTTGAATACCTTGCTTGTTATTACTATAAAGTCATGGTTGCAGTTTAGAATATATATTAAAGTGACTGCCATTTCAATCAGATTTTGTTCATTGTTTCTACTCCTTAAATATGGCTGTTTAATATCAATTTGGAAGACTATTTAAAAGTACACTTTAAGATAAAAGTACACTTTTTAGAATTTGTTTAAATGAATCTAAATGTTTTGTGAGTTTGGCTCTTTCTTCAACTCCCCTCATGATAATTCAAAGTGATTTATAGTTTAGTAATTTTTTCAGCAGTTCTCTGGTTATGCAAACAGCACTTTTAGCATATATAAAAGATTTTTAATTAGTATTAAAATGACTAAAAATGTTAATAATGTTTCCAATTTAAAACTAGACTATTCTACAATTACATGGTGTTCTAAGATGAACAGAATTTTAAAAGTAGGAACTACTAATGCTCTCATTTCAGTGTAAAAATGTAAATTTGCTGTTATAACACAGCTACAGGAGGCACAGGGATAACACGGTGTGACAGAAAGCAGGCTTACTTCATCAGGTTTTAAAGAAAAAGAAAAACTCTGCTAAATTCAATTATTATAGAAATTCAAGTTTTGTTGATTACATGTATTATGGCCATCATCAGCCACAGCCAATGGCTGAGCTCGGTCCGGAGAGTGTTTCTGCTCTTCTCCCCTCTCACCTTAAAACTAGACTCTGCTGCTGTGACATATGCAAATACTTTTTTTATAGATTCTTCAAAGTGTGCTTATGTTTTTTTCTGGTGGGGAATAGCAATCAACAACTCAGTACAGAGGGGTTGTAAATACCAGGGAGAGTTCTGCCTCACTCAAAGTTCTTCCATATTTTTTTTAGACAAAACATTTTAAACACATTACTGAAATACCCATATTGTACTAATCATTATTTTTCAACCCCATATTCTATTATTTGTTCTATATATATACTTATTTTTGATGAATGGTATAAGTTTTATATTTACACTAACCATAAATATGACATCTAAACAAATAAAAAATCTGTAAAATCGTTTTTATTCAAAGAAAATGAAAATACAAGTCACATGGTAAGATCTTCAGTATTTTAATTGATCTCTACTCAGTCCTTGTTCTTCATGTCAGATCAACTAAGAGCTGCTATTGTTCTTATTCTGCCTCTTCAAATTCTTCTTCATTCTGGTTGCCTTCATTCCGGATATCAAATTATCTTCTTTATGTCCTGCTCAAAAACAAAACTAAGTTATAGGTGAGATTAAAATACCAGCACAAAAAATATATAACAATTTCTGTGAGAAACATTCAAAGAGCTCAAACACAGGACCAGAATGTTCACATCAAAAAGTGTATGTTTGCATTCACACAGCGTGGTGTTGCAACACATCAGTCTTTCTAGATTTTATTTGAGCAACCTTAAATCCTACCCTGCATGCCAATCTAAATACTTACATGACACCGTTAAAGTATATAGTAATGTTTATTAAAAATGCACATACTTTTTAGAGTGCTTAAGACGAGCGTTTACAGTCTGGGACACACTAAAACATCATTACACACATAGTGTGCAAAAACTTAAATTTGTCTTTACCATTACTTCATTTAAAAATTTCTAATAGATATAACAGTCTTTTTATTGACATTATTTACTTCTGTGTTTCGTCTTTAAAAATGAGTCATATTACACAGAAGGATAACTTGTTTGGGTCCAAGAATGCAGAACGAAGTAGATTGTGGTTAATGTCAGGTGACTCAGCATCCATCGCTCTGCATTTCAGAATCCAACTGAAAAAGTCAAATCTGGGCACTGATTGGACACTTGTTTATGTAAGCTTGGGAAACACTAATTGTCATTTTGCACCCATAAAAGTGTGGATAGTGCACCGATTGGGATGCAGGATTAGACATCGAAAACACTAAGACACCCAGTGATAAGTGCAATCCGGCCATCTCAAGGAATTATCAAGTGCTACAAACTAGATGCCGGATAGTACAGATGCCAGATAACACCTTTATGTGAAAATTGCAGATTTTATCTACTAAATCAGGTAAAAATACCTGATATGACAAGACCTGAAGGAAACATAAAAGTCTGGAGCTATGAAATAGCCATGTTGACGTCAAAGCTTAAAGAAGAAGAAAAAACACAGATATTACTGTAGTCTCAGTTATAATCACTAATCACTACTGTAATCACATGTTCTAAACAAAGACAACAAACCTTTTTGGGTGTTTTCTGCACCCTATCCTCAAGCTATTGAATGGTGTAAATTGCTTGCAATGCCTCTATCTGAGCAAACAGACACACAAAATAGATTTGTCAATAATATGTGATATTAAATTATTAGTCAGACATGTAAAACTAAATATAGAGTATATGTAGTCTTTGGTATTATGGTGAAAACTTGCAGAATAAAAATGAATTTATTTTTCTGCGCTGGTTGGCAAAGTAGGGTTGAAATTAGATATTTTATGTTTGGTCAATTAATATACACATTTCCAAATAGATCACCATAGCTTCTCAGAGTATTTTGGTCTTGTACAGTACAGCAGAATAGAATCAATATCAGCTACAACAAAACCTTCTTCCTCACCAGCATTAGCTGCACCCAAAGCTCCCAGGTCTCCGGTCGCTGTGTGTAGCACCTCAATCTGTGTCTGTTTCTCCAGGGTATGACTAAGCGTGTTGCGGGGGTTAATGATCAGTTCTTCTATCTTTGATGGGGAATGCTCCAGCACTGCCTTTTCCATCTTATCCTCTCCTCCTCTATCCTTTGATGCGCTTCTCTCCCCTTTCTTACCATTTCTTCCTTCAGCAAAAGTATCAATTTGCAGAGGCTCCGTCATTGCCACTTTGCTCACATTGTTATTACCAATCCCCAGCCTCCCTCGAGGGGAAAGCCCTTTACCGTTTCCCTCATTTCCCTCCACCTGTGAAGGAAAAGATCCGCATGACCACTGGTGATAAGAAGTTTGCTTAAGCTACAGATTTGTTTAATAAAAAGTTTTAGACACTTTGGGAGATAGAAAATGAAGAAAACGGACTGAAATAAAATTGTGAGATCAATTGACTATGTGCACGACTACTTCCACGTTTCATCTCGTTTGTTCCTCAAATACCGATTTATCGCCTGAAATTGTTTTCCTATTCTCTTCAATGGATGCGATTGCCATGGATTTTTACACTTTTAAAGCTTATTTTGAGAAAAACCTCTGAATTAAACCACAATGAATTATAACACAATGGGAGAACAGCAAAAGCGAATGTCGTAACCTTTAGAATGAAGGTAACTTTTATGATTCACTTTAAAAATTAATTTGAGATATATATATATCAAAGATAAAATATGACAATAAAAAGGAAAAACTACAAGTCTGACTAAATTAACAGCTACCAATGAACACTTCTGAATAAAAAAAAAAAAACATGCCAACAACACAACACTGAAAGCTCAAATGGAAGCACATTTTCAACTGAGATTTTAGCGGGACAATGTAGGTCGTGGGTCATGCATTCTAACCTTTCAAATATTATTTACACAGTATACTTTTTAGTTTTTTTTTTCTCGTATTATAAAAATGTTATGATGATATGGTAATTTGTAATGTACTGGGTTTCTGCAAGCTTCATAAGTTCAAATGTAAGACTTTTTAAGACCATTTTAAAATTTAAAAAGACCTTTAGCTTAACATCAAAACACATATTTTTTTGCATAATAAACAGTATACTTCAAATACATTGTTTGAAACCATAACCATCACTTTTATGCTTTTCAGCATTTACTAAGGTTATCTCAAAATCTGAGAAGCTCAACCATGCCTTTTACAAAATGGAGCCTTTATGAGCATTTCCTAAACTCTGACAACTCTATTAGAATTTTTTTAAACATTTAGGAGCATTTTCTCAAACTCTAGCAACCACAACAAACACGTTTTTGCTTTTGAACATTTTTGCACATTTTATAAATATCTGGCAACCCTTCACTTTTACGATTTTGAATGTAAATGAGTCTTTTTTTATCAAACTCTGGCAATCCTAACTATGACTTTTATGTTTTTGAGCATTTGTGCACATTTTCTCAGATTATGGCAACCCTACCCATCGTTTTAAAAAATCTTTACCATTTTCTAAATCTCAGTCAAATTCATGCCAAAAATCACACATGGTCAAATGAGCTTCGCATGGACAACTGAAAAATAAGACCTTGGAAAAAGAATTTAAGGTCTAGAACAGTGAATTTAAGACTTTTTAAAGCCTAAAATTTTGGCTTTTAAATTCTAGACATTTTAAGACCCGGCAGAAACCCTGAATGTAAGACAAGGAGGAATGTGTTGTTTACATGCTAATTTATCAGAGTGACATTATAGACAGTGAGATACAATAACATGATTAAAATGTTAATGGCAGGCGAACATGCATCACTCACACAGAGTCAGGTGTCAGAGTGGCAACACTTCAGTAGCATTTACCGCCGTACCTTTTGTCAGAGGTAGACAGAAAAAATGAGCCATTATACGAGTTTCCAGACATGCTCAGCCCAACGTCAGAGAGAAACTCTATTTCACATCTGTCTGCACATTTCAGCTGCCTTTGTAGGCTGAGATAGCATGAAATGAGAAAAGGTTAGCTAGTTAAAAGACAAATTAAATGAAAAGTAAGGAAGCATTTTTAACAAGGTTGAAATGGTTATTTTATACAGAAATAATTGGGTTTGCTGGAGTCACAAGTTTTCTCTACATCTACCAATTTTCGACTAAAAATTGACCAGCATTATCTATCCTGAGCTCAACTTCCACATGCAAATTCAAACTCTTTTCAAAAGCCAATCACATCATTCATCCCGGAATCCTTTGTAGTTTCTCTGACCTGCATGTCAAGTAACTGTGTGTAGATGTCCTGATGAGCTTTCCGCAGCTGTCTGTTCTCTTCTCGAAGGTTGTACACATTCTCTACAAAGTGGAAATCAGCAGATGAAAGACTCAAGCAAATGGATGTGGTATATGTTATATGGATGGAATTGGATTTGCTTTGAGCAGTCAGGAAATGGTTCGCTCACATGAAAATTTGGTGTTAATTTAGTCACTCTCTAGGAAGTAGGTGAGATTTTTTTTTAGTTGGTGTTTCATAAATAAAAGGTAAACTCAAGGGGAAAATGCTATGTACTTTAGATCTGATGCCACACTGACGAAATAAATGACAAAGGTCAATTAAAACTTACATGTTTCTCCTTACAACGTTTGCCTAACCCCTTCATTCCAACGGACACGATATCTCATCAATTAATTTCAAATTAAATACTTTTTCCTGACATTAGATCCTTAAAGGCTGTAAAACATTAAGGAAAGCTTAGCCTGGTGTAGTCAGAAAAATATCAATCAATAGCATTTCTTAAGGACTAAAAGATGGGACGGAAAGATGGCACAGTGGTGGAGTTGGTCATCCTGTCACCAGAAGGTTTGCGGTTCGATCCCCACTAGGGTCATTCTGTCATTGTGGCCCTGGGCAAGCCACTTCAGTACACATTGCCCTGTGTGGATGTGTGTGACTGGTGGTGGTCAGGATTGGATAGGTAGCCACATTCTGTCAGACTGGGCACTGGGCCCCCCTATAAAATTATTTACTTTTATTACTTTTTGATAAAAATACAACCATCTACTTGCTGGATGATGCTGCCTGTTATCATACCATTTAAATGAACCAGTATGAACCTTATTCAAAACCCTTGCAATTTAAATAAAAACAAGATTCAAAGGAAATATACACAATATAAAACATTAACACAGAACTGTTTTCTTCACAATTAATCCTTCATTTAATTGCACGACCTGCTGGTAGGCAGAGTAGGTAACCTACTGAATGGTGTTGACAACCACAGATAAAGGACATGGAATAATATTAATTTTCAGAGGTGCTTCGGATGTTATTATCATCCATAAATTCCAATATGAATTTATGGATGATATAAATACCAGCTCATTCTTAACTTGTGACAAAGGAAGTCTTTACCATTTTATTTTTGGTGACAGAAAGGGCTCCATAGGCACCAAGAAGACTTCTAAATGCTATTTTAATTTCTCTGGCATATTAGTCCTTGTATATGACGCCGTCCTCAACAGATCTAAACCTTTGTTTGTTAACAGTTTGTAATAGTTTTCTCATTCCAAAGACTTTGAAACCGTATACTTGACTTATTGAAAAGCTGACTGACCTTTGAGTCTGGATATTTCAACCTCTTTCTGTCTATGGAGGTTGTCAATCTCCAGCCTGTGTTCATCGACAGCACGATCATGGTCCTGCCCTTGGTTCTGGTGTTTCTCTTGAAGTTCGTAGTATTGCATCTTCAGATCCTCATGTTGGGACTGATGCAAGGTGAAACATTTTCAAGGTGAAATCACCCACAATATATAGAACTGTTTTAAACGAAGCAACACAAAACTCACCTTCAGTATTTGATGCTCAGTCTGCAAAGTTTTCAGTCGATTGGTTGAGTCTTGCTGTTAGGTAAAACAGACTATATGTAACAGTGTCTACAAACACCTTTCCATGACTCACACATGCTTTTTCAGCATTTTCAAAACACCAAATCTGTTTATTACCTTCTCTCTGTTGAGGGCCTTCTGCGATTCCCGCTTAAACGCGAGGAAATCTATAATGCATTTACAGATAATAGAGTGAAGCATACAGCACATGTATAATTGTTCTTTATCAAACATCTTTATCAAATCAACTCTATATTAAGTGTGGAGTTTATATTACCAAATCAGTGACTGTGTATGAGCAGGATATTACCTTCTTCCACCTTCTTGTGCTCAAGCCTTTCTTTCTGAAGGGATTTCTCTAGTTTAGAGTGATGTTCATATACCACTGTGAAGACATTGGTTTTATTGATGTTACTGACCAGCTTTATTGAGGTGCTTTGACTAAAATTAATTCAAGTTATTAATGTAAACAACAAGGGTATCCAAATGTATATACTGTCTTTATACGATCACTTTTTTCTAGTGACATTTTCACAGCTAAAACAGTGAAGTGTTACATCTTGTTAACAACTAGCCAAAAAAAAAATCTTTTTTTTTCTTAAAATATGCATATCATTTTACCCGATTTGGTTGCCTTTCCTAAATGACTAAAAAAATGGATAATAAATTGATTCAACAATATTTTAAAGACAAAACCAAGAGACAAGGTGAACATTATAATGTCACAGACCTCTCCATAGCAACCAGACAGTTTACCCAGGCAACCATCTTCTCAGAAGATTAATTCTTGTTAAAAACATGATTGTTTGTGTCTAATTTAACAATCAACCTGTTTTAATCATCACATACTTTTTTGTAAAAGTGATTTAAATTTTAAACAGCTGCTAGCTTTGAAAGTGTCCCAGGATTAATCCAACTTTTAAACATTGCCTTTCTCGGTCATCATTAACTTTGGTGTCCAAACTTTAAAATCCAGTTTTTAAAAAATATTACTGAAAGTAAGGAGACATATTGGCTTGAATAGGTCTGAATGTGTTACATTTCTTTGTAGGTTTACAATAGATTCTAAACATGCCAATGTGACATAGAGAAGAGAAAATCCTCAGTGAAGTGTCCAAAGTTTGTTAAAAGGTTCCACTCAAAAGCAGAACAGACTGGTTTGAACTGAGAGCAATGTTGGAGCAGAATAGCATGCTGTTGCCTGCTGGGTCCACTTCAGTTAGCTGATCTATACGTTGCTATGATGAACTAACATGTTAAACCTATTTTGAGTAGAAACTTCCCGAGGCATAACCCTAAATAGAACAGGCCATGTGTTTCCCTCACTTCAGTGAAATATCAGTGCATTAGCTCTAGCTGATACCTTGCAGCTGCGCAGAGAGCGACTCTTGGTGCTGCTGGTACTTCAGAGCCGTCGCCTCAGTTCTCTTCAGATCTTTATGCATCTCGAACGAGACCACGAGGGCACACAGCGTCCCACACACGAAGATTGTGAAAAGGGAAGACAGAATTATTCTCCTCTTTCGCCTCGAACACACTCCCTTACCCATCTTTCCCTCCTCTTGAGCTGTAGGTATTTGGTGCCATCCGCTTCTTCGATATGCTTTGGCAACCTTCGGTGCGATGCGAATACCCTTTAACAGAAACCCCGGTGTGTTTTTTTTTTTTGAAAGTTAGCTAGAATTTTGGTCTGCTTAAACTATCAGGGAAACTATGTCTCACTCGTATGCCATGAATGTAAACTCATACGTGTCATCCTGTAAAGTCTGTCATTAAAGTTAGTCAGCGTGTTCTTGCCAGCTCCTCCCTTTTGTGAACAGTGCCGCCAAGAGGCGAAAGTGTGCAACTACATAAAAAAGTATCTCGTAAACACCTTTCTTTCAAACGCAATAATCGAAGCGAGTTTTTAAAAAAAAGTATATAAAAATAATATTAGAAAAATCTAAATTTTGTTATGTGTTCCACCCCTCACATTTCTTAATATAGTTTTAAATAATACACTCTTAAAAATAAATAATAAAACAGTTCGTTTACTTTTTTTCGTACAAAGACTTTATTCAATTATTTATTAATTTTATTTTACCCGGCTAACTTATATGTAAAGAATATGTTCCATCAACAATTCTTTGCCTTGACACATTCCTTTCATGTGTCATGAAAAAAAGAACACTTCAAATAAAATGGTTTTGCCTTTAGTTGTAATTTATATAGTAGTAGTAGTCATTTATGTGGCACCTTTCCCAAATATAGTTCACAAAGTTACAGTTGGACAACAATAAAAAAAAACCTCCCATCTCTAATTCATTATAACAGCTCTAAAACAAAGTTAATAATCTGGAAAATCCTTTATATAAAAATTAGTTTTGTGTGTTTTTTAAATGTTAGATGCAGATGCAGCTGTTCTTAGCTCTTGAGGAAGAGCATTCTACAGCTTCGGTGCCAGAGCAAAAACCTTTCATTTTTAACTTTGTGTAAGGTACTACCCACAAATTCTGATCTGCTGATCTGAGAGCTCTGCTGAGAGTGAGAGTGTTGAATAACTCCTGGTTGTTAGAAAAATAAAAATGACTTTCAATTATAAAAGACAAACATGCACATATAAATGCCCTTGTGAAATTATGCACATTACCACTAATGTTTATGTTAGTATCTGATTATTTACAAGAAAAATGCACCAAACAAAAAGTTTCTTCTACTGTTTTCAGCAGAAATAATAAAGTATTATATGGGAAAAGCATAGTAGAGTTAGTGTTTCACTATTAACCACTGGAGAGAGCTTAAATCAAATGACTTACTCATATGGCTAAAGATTTCACAATAGAGATTGCAAGTGATGCTTCAAAGCTATTTTAGATGTATATCTGAAGTCAATTACAACATTTTTTTACAGCCAATTTTGGAAAGGCCAACATTTAGACTCAATCAAATTAATCTGGAACGCCACGCTTAATGAATTTTTTTTTGTACAACATTTTTTTACCCATTCTCAAGCTCCTGAAAGAAAACAAATGGGCCCCGTGCTCCCAAAAACACACACATTGCTCAGGTAGTTTCTTCAAAATAATGGTTAATTAGGCTATAACGAACGACTTAACACATTTGTCAGGATATATCTGTACTAGCTACATAGATGGACACAAAAATAATGAATTTTAACCACAAGTGTTTTTAAAACAATTGCCCATACAATTCTGCATGGTGGAGAGTTTTTAGGTTGATCTGAAAAATTCAGTTTAAATATTTGAATTTGATAATTTTTAAGTATGATCAATTTGAAAATGAATTGTCTCGAGCAAATGTTAAACACAACATTCAATAATATATATAATATAAGTTTGTTCTTCTGAAAAAAATAATGTTTCATTATTAAACTTATTGGGCAGTAATGACTTGTGAAGGAGATGGACTTGTGATCGGAAGGTGGTTGAAGCTGGTGTGAGTGATGAAACAATTGCTATCCATCTTCAACAACCACAGCTGTGGTGCCCTGGAGCAAGCACCAGTTTCCCAACTGCTCCCCGGGCGCCGCAGCCATGGCTGCCTACTGCTCCGGATGAGTGTTCACAGTGTGTTTGTTCACTGCTGTGTGTGTACACTGGGATGGGTTACATGCAGAGCACAAATTCCGGATATGGGTCACTCCATATCTGGCCCACTGGTCACTTTCACTTCTTCCCTTCACTTTCACTTTCATTAAATAAAAAAAATGCATATTTGAATATTTACGCCAACACTTTGGATTGTTGGGCCCCTTGAATCTATCCCCCCCTTACCGGCTCTCCAAACGATTTTCATTTTTTTATAAGAAAGATGCAAGTAGGACTTATTTTTTAGACAGCTCAGAAAAGCTAAAACGTTGTAAACCTGCATATATTTACATACTGTACTGTATGTGCATATTCTGTGTGAAGCCTTTCACTTACAGCTCTATATATTTTCTCAGTGAGCTGACTGAAAAAGATGAATTCAAACCGACAGAAGCTATTCAACCCTCATGCTTCACAAACCATTGAAAACTAGTGCCTATTCCAAAGCCATTGCGAGAGCTCATGTAACTACTTTTTCAGACTATGGTTAAAAGCACACGCCTTGTTTGGGTGCATTTTATTTGAGCTGTGGTCAGATTGGATCAACTGCCACAGTCATTTTATTCGGCAATAAGCAAAACAGGGAACTGCTTAAGAGTGAAAGAAGGAAAGTCTGTTTTGTATCGTAGATGAACAATGTGATAGATTTTAAAAGGTAACTCTAAACAAAAACCAAACAAACCATTGTTATAGTTTACTCCCTTAGTCACACATGTACCATTAGGGTTATATACAGTAGGTACATTTAACATTGCAATATCTTTCCTCAATAAACATGATGCTCAATATTTGGAACATAAATGCAAAAATATCTGAAAACAGAAATTTCACAGGCTGCTGTGTTTCCTGGACACTTAAAGCAATCCAATGTTGTTTACAGAATTGTGGGCTCTGTTTGGTGCTTCTCTGCATGCCAGACAAACACATTTTTTTGTACGGTAGAATAGAGTTGTTTGGCACTTATTTTTTTTACAGATTTACATGATGTGGATACAAAATTGTAAAGCTATTTTCTTTTGTGCATTACTTTTAACCAGTGATTTTATTCATAACGATTAAGTAAGTAAACTAGTTTGAAGGCGTCTTATCATGTAAACTCAACTTTTCAGACACTTTCGCATGTTTCGTTATCGTTCCATCATCAAAAATATGCCTCAAGTCATACTGGCCATATTTGCCAGTCATAAGGCCCATTGGCCTTAACATCACCCAATAACCAATCAGAGGAACCACTAATGCATCTCAGTGAAGAAGTAAAAATGTAAATAATTAAGCACATAATCAACCAAAAGATAAATGTATTCTTGTGCCAGCACTAAAAACCCACCAGGGGGGGCGTGGTGGAAGAGTGGCAGTGGGATGTGTAGGAGATACACAACTCGTTTTCCCATGATTCAAAAGGGTCATGATATGGCAGCTTAAATAAATTAATCTAATACAACAAAAATAATAAGACTCATATGTAAAAATCTTATTTAATATTTTGTTCATTCTTATGTTTTGTATGTTCAGGCTATGTGGCTAAGGCTGTTTTGTATATATATATATATATATATATATATATATATATATATATATATATATATATATATATATATATATAATAATAATAATAATCTAAACAGGTCTTTAAAGATAGACTGCTAGTTTAAATTTGATCATAAAAACCGCGCGGTGGTCAAGTCAGCAAAACCTTTTATCTTGCCTCAACATTTTGAAACCGTCTTTATTACATCTAGGCTGAATTCCCACATCTACTATCTAGACTCAAAAATACTGTTGCTGGCTTCCAGCCAAAAGTCTATTTTAAAATTATTTTACTGGTTTGATTGGCCTTAACCCAAAAGGCCTCTCTAACACTTCCTAAAACCCTTCCCAGTGCCTCGGGTCAGCTGATCAGTTCCTCTTGATGTACCAAAGTCAAAGAGGAAGTTAGGGCTAGAAATGGCTTTTGCTGTAGTAACATCCATATCTAGTCCCAGCCTCAGACCTCACGCCCGCAGAACATCGGCTAAAGGTCTGATGGGTTTGATGCTTTTTTATGGCAGGCGCTTCAAGAATCCTGAAGTTGTGATCTGATTGGTTCTGTTTGGCTGGATTCCCGAGAGATGAATTTTGACTCTCCAAAACATGATGCTATGCGAAACAACATATGATTGGTTATTTGTCATGTCAGTCAAACGGCTTTGTGGGCGGGTTTTGACCCAAAAAAGCAGCCCGAACCCCCTGACCTTCCTTGAAGGTCTGGCTACACGAGACTCATCCATTCTAATTTTTAAAGTTTGTTTAAAATACCATTTTTATTCTCAGGCATTCGGCCCAGTTTGAGACTCTGTTGTGTATTTTTACTTTATTAGTTTGTTTTAATGGATTCCGTTTGAAAATTCATAAAATTAATTTAATGTTCCTTTGTTTGGTCCTGGCTATGTTCTATAAAAATATATGATGATTTTATGATGAATTTCATATGTGTAAGTTGAAGCCAAACTTATTTTCTTTTACAATTAGTTTTTTTTTGTTTCTAAATTGCATATATTTACATATCCATGATTTTAGCCTTAACTTGGGCCACTGGGGAAGATTAGATCAGAATGTTCTCTTGAATAACAATTGGGTTCATTTATATGGATGATACCAAGCTTTAGTCCCTCTGGGGACCATTTCAATGACTGCCTGTATCAACTTCTGAATTCTAATTAAGGTCACTAGTGTCTTCTAGCTCACATCAGCCCTTAGGCAGGTGTAGACTCAAGACAGGTCACCAGCCAATCACAGGGCCCTGCTGTACTACTCGTACAACATGCAAAGAGTTTTTAGTTTCCAATAAACTTGAATGCATGACATTATAGAAACGTCTGTAGCTAAGAGGAAAGGTGCTCAAGGCATGTATCTCTGAGAATCAGCAGTGCGTATGAATTTATACTACCATGCTGCCCTCAGACATCTTCATTTACACAGTTTCAGTTCACATATTGAACACCTCCATGTATAATGATCTCTGAAACTCCCCATCCAATCACATTCCCACGATCTTCACATGTTCCTTCTGGATTGGCATAGGTTCTTATCTTCTCGCGCTCCAGCACACGACCCCACATGTTAACTGCAGTCATTTTCCCAGTGAAAGCCACCCGTGGATCGAGATCTCTGTGCCCTCCTGAGCGGCTGAGCTCCTGTCCGAGCAGAACGAACCCCTCATCATTTAGGATGTGCCCCTTTGCTACTCCAGACACCCTGGAAATGTTCTCTCCATTGACCCATATAGTGGCCAGTCCTCCCTCTGAGCTCCAAACTGCACAGAAATGCCCCCACTGTCCATCTGTTATCCAGCTGGAAGCTTCTACTAGATGGCTCTCACCACTAACCGTCAGAAGCACAGAGCCTCTAACCAAAGCAAGCTGAAGCTCTTGAGGGTTTTTCTTGGTTCCATAAGAGAAAATAATGGTTTTGTTAAGAGGCTCAGTCACTTTTGCCCAAAGACAGATGGTGAAGGATTTTAGCGACATGGTCACTGAGGGTGTTAATTCTGCAAAGTTGTGTTTGGAGCGCATTGGGAATAAAAGAGCCATTTCACAGCCTAGAAAAACAGCAAGAGGGAATGAAACGTTAAAGATTAATTATGACTTTGTACCCGCACACTTGTAAATAATATATTCTGCACATTTTGTCTCATGATTTGAAGTATTTGTCACTCAGAGGCACTCCATTAAATAGTAAAGACCTGCAAATGAATCCTCATTAGGTCTCATGGTATCCTAGGAAACACTGAGTGAAAGACTAGGTTAACATACCTCAACAGGTCACCAGTAAAAAAAATAATTCTTGGACATATGATTTTAAACGTTTTATTCTAGACATATGGCATCATGGTAGCATCTGCTTGGTAAAGCAAGTTAATCTTAATGCAACTGTGACATGTCTATCTTTGCGGTCATATAATGACATCAGAATTAACAGTATTTTTGTTCATTAATCTTTCCCTTTTTAAAGATTAGTTACCTAATTGGAAGAAATGGTTTACTAAATCACTTTACATTCATAAAATGTTTACTATTTCAATACTTAATCTTCTTCTTCTTCGTCTTCTTTCAGCTGTTCCCAGTTTAGGGGTCGCCACAGCAAATCATCTGTTTCCACCTAACTCTGGCCTCAGTATCCTCTACTCTTGCACCAATTACCTTCATGTCCTCCTTCAGCACACCCATATAACTTGTCTTTGGCCTTCCTCTTGCCCTCTTGCCTGGCAGCTCCATCTCCAACATCCTTCTACCAATATAACTACTATCCCTTCTCTGCACATGTCCAAACCATCTCAATCTGGCTTCTCTGACTTTGTCTCCAAAACAACCAACCTGAGCTGTTCCTCTGATGTGCTCGTTCCTAATCTTGTCTATCCTTGTCACTCCTAAACTGAACCTCAACATCCTCATCTCTGCTACTTCCATCTCTGCCTCGTGTCTCTTCCTCACTGCTACAGTGTCTAACCCATACATCATAGCTGGTCTCACTACTGTTCTGTACACCTTTCCTTTGATTCTTGCTGACACTCTTCTGTCACACAACACCCCTGACACTTTTCTCCACTCACTCCAACCTGCCTGCACTCGCCTCTTCACCTCTTTTCCACACTCCCCGTCGCACTGGACTGTTGACCCCAAATACCTAAACTCCTCCACCTTCTTGACCTCAGCCCCCTGTAACCTCACTGTTCTACTTCCCTCCCTCTCGTTCAAACACATGTATTCTGTCTTACTACGACTGATTTTCATTCCTCTTCTTTCTAGAGCAGACCTCCAACTTTCCAGGTGTCCCTCCACCTGCTCTCTACTCTCACTACAGATTACAATGTCATCTGCAAACATCATTGTCCATGGAGATTCCTGTCTGACCTCATCTGTCAACCTGTCCATCACCATAGCAAACAAGAAGGGACTCAAAGCCGATCCTTGATGTAGCCCCACCTCCACCTTGAACTCCTCCGTCTGACCTGTAGCGCATCTCACTGTTGTCATACTCCTCTCATACATATCCTGATCTACTCTGACGTACTTCTCTGTCACTCCTGACATCCTCATACAGGACCATAGCTCCTCTCTCGACACGCTGTCATACGCTTTCTCTAAGTCCACAAAGACGCAGTGCAGCTCCTTCTGACCATCTCTGTACTTCTCCATTAGCATTCTCAGAGCAAAAATTGCATAAGTAGTGCTCTTCCTGGGCATGAAGCCATACTGCTGCTCGCAAATATCCACTTCCCTTCTTAGCCTAGCTTCCACTACTCTTTCCCAGAGTTTCATTGTGTTGCTCATCAACTTTATACCTCCTAAATAATTTTTAAAAAATTAATCAACAAGCTTACAATGGGTTTCATTTTAGTTTAATATGTTTTGCAAAATAAAATAGTTATTTAATATTCTATTCTTTTTTACTTTTTGAAGTTGTTTGGCCTGGTGTATATCTCTACTAGTCAAGTTGTAATCTTTTTTTATTTATCCTTTTTGTAGAAGTATTCATGTATTTTTTCACTCTGAGGCACTTTTTTTGTCTCCAGAAAGCCTTCAACATTGCAACGTAAAGTGGTTTACCCTCCTACCCTCTGGGAGGAGCTATTGTAGCCTTCATAAAATTGTATGAATTGGGACACCACTCTGAAACTGTTATAATTTTTTTCTAATTTTGCAACTTACAATAAAATAAGCTAGTCTATTGTTAAACGTTACTGTTATATGCAGTATTATTGTGAAACTAGCTATTTTTGTGCTTTTCTTTTGTACTTTTTCTGACTCTTATTCCACTGCCCGTCCCCTTATGCAAGCCATAGTGTTCCTGCTTCGCACTGTGCATGCTGGGAAATCCTTCTCAAGCCATCGGTTAAAATGGAATGCAACCTTAGTCAACTTGCTCTATATGATGCACTGCTCAGTTACACCGTCCCTACGTCCCAATCCACACAAAATATCCACACTTTCAGGGGTGCGAGATCAGAGTTAAGGTGTTCCAAACCATAGTATATATATATATATAAAAAAAGTGTCAGAGCGATGCCCAGGTGTGTATTTTTTCCTGTTAAATTCTGAAGTGCAGATTGATGAACACTCAACTGGCTGAAATTACCCACAATCCACTGCGCTCGATTGGATGGAGTTTTCTCTTGGACCCAAACAAACGAGCTCTCCCTATGATGCGACTCATTTTTATAGAAGCAGCAAATAAATAAATAATAGCAATATGGAGATTGTATTATTTATTATTAGAATATTTTATAATAAAGTAATAGAAAAGAAGGAGTTAAGTTCTTGCACACGTTATGCGTGATGACAAGACACAACTACTTCCATCACCTGATGTTTAGTGCCTCCCAGATCATGCACACTCTCATCTTACACTCTAAAAAGTATGTAAATTTTTTCTGAAAATGAATATCTACTGTAAGGGTGTAGTATAAATATCTGGATTACCATGCATATGTTGCATTCTCTGTACTGTCTTGTTTTGTCCTCTACTTTCATATCTGCACAAGCATGTAGTCTTCCTACATTATATACAGTTTTTACCTCACAGTTTCCTTACATTCAGTTTATATATTATTATTTATATGTAACGTAGTTCCTTGCAGATAGTTTTTTTAAATCTAAAAATAAATCTACCTGTTGGTAGAAATCTGTGTGCTGTGACTCTCTGGAAAAGCTCCATCTGGGCCTGCACCCTCTGGAGATCTGCAGATGTGAGCAAGAGTGCTTTCTCCAGCTTCCCACCATCTCCATGCCGTGCGTCTTGTTCCTTTGGAGAACTACTAAAGGACTTGACAGCTACTTGCCCCAGCCCCGCAGCCAGTTGTGCTGTGTTCTCCAGTTTGGAGATGCGCATGCCATGACTCCTGCTTAACTGCATGAGCTGCTGCAGCGTCTCATTGGCTTGGGCTTGATAAGAATCCGCAGCCTCTTTGAGCTGCTCCGTGACCAGCTTCACACTGCGCTTGATCTGCTCACTGATGCACCTGCAGGTGTTTTCAGAGGCCTGGATGCACTCTTTGTTGTTAACCTTGTGGAGCTCCTTGCGTATGGAGTCCAGCTGGGTCTTCGCCGTGTCCTCTGTCTGCTGCAGAATCATGTTCTGCTTCATTTGAGAGTCCTCCAGGAAGATGAAGAGCTTGTCCCAGCGCGAGTGATCTGGGGCTGGGCAGGGAGTTTGTGTGCCTCCTGCTGTGAAAATAAAATAGCTGTCATGACTGTTGCTGACTTTAGAATTGCTTTCTACAGTTTTGCCTGTTCTTCTTCAAACTGACGGAGCTCCTCTGAAAATGAAAAAGCCTCTTAGGCTCTGAAGCAAGAGAGAGTGTGTGAATTTCATTGAATGACAGACACCAAGTACGTGGCCAACACTTTTAGCCTTTCATTGGACTGTATTCAAAGTGAAACATGAGGGTACTTGATTTTATACTCTTAAGAAAAGTGCCATGTTGTGTGTAAGGCTATGTCTTTTCCAAACTTTTAGCAAGGCACTTTTTACTAGTGTAGACTTTTTTCAAATAGCATTGCATATTGTAACTTGGAGCCATTTTTGTTAGACCATCTATAAATACACTGTGGTGTTGATGCACCTTCTTATACTACATTAAGTCTTCCTAACCTTAACCTTGAATTCTCAATCACAGAAAATGTTTTACAGCAATAGCAGCTATATTCACAGAGCTAACATTTAAATAGAAAATACTTGAGACCTTTAAGAAATCAATAAACAAAAAGTTTCATCTTAATAACAGTTGCATTTTTGTACAATAAATCTTTATACCTGCACTTTTAGATTAATTTCAAATGTTTGTTTAATTAATATGTCACCATTTCTCTCCAAATATTGATCTAAAGCTACCTAAAACGTTGTCGTAATGAAATTTTTTTAATAACTACTCACTATGAATCATTAATTGAACGTTTGAAAAAAGTGTATTAATCATTTATAACGCATTGTTTCTATGTTAACAGACATTTGTAAACAGTTTCAAAATATTAGTTTAAGCCCTTTAATCTTGGTTTATTAGCATCCATGCTCTATTGAGGATCAGTTATTAATTTATACATTTAACTTTTCACTATTTAAAAACTAGTTATTAACTCGTAAACAATTCACAAGATTGTTTACACGAAAGAAAATATTACTTAACAATTTGAAACCACGATTACATCCTATTAACATATATTCATGATTAACTCAAATAGTTAAAAACGGTACTAGCTACATGTCAGCGGTTTTTGTTAGCTCAAAAAAGTTAATACCAAAAAGTTATATTTTGGCACTATTTATAAAGACAAGTAATATCTCTCCTCGTTTGTATGAACAAAATGCAAGCACCAATTAAAATTGGAAGCTGAGACTTACACTGAAGACGCTCACCATTGGAGATGTCATTGTAGAAAGATTCAGAGTAATCCTCTCTATATTCATAAGCGTGCACAATCCCAGTCAGAAAGCAGAGCAGACAGAGGGCCGGTATTGCCCCGAGCACTTTCATTCTGAACTCAATGCTGCGCCCCACGCGAGTCTGTCTCGCATGTAATCAGATTATGCTAAAGTCAGTCAGATGCTCTACTGTTGTGTGTGCATGTGCTGGAAGCAGACTGAGCCCTGGCGAAGGGTGAGAGGGTGTTTTTAACATGCACTGGAGTCAGGGGCCGGCACGCACAGAGAGGCAGGCTGCTGGAGGAGCATGGGCTGATGACAAGGGGTAAAACTGTTGCTTCCGTTGAAATATGTTTCTTATGGGGCATGGAATGAAAGGGATAGGTGTTTGTTTAATGTGGAGTCAGTCTTAGACCTCATAGGAACTCTTCTTTCTTTTGGTTGGTGAGATGGTTAAGGTTATTCAAATCATTTTCCTCTTTACACTTCTGTTGGAGCATTTGTGTCACTTCAAACTTGTATGCAGGGATTCGTATTAATTTACATAAAAATAGTTTGGATTGTATCTGAAATGCATGCTTTTCTGCCTCACCTGAATGCTCATTGTTGTTCTATTTGTGTTGAAGATGATATGAGAGTGTTAGATTATATTCTGACAACTATTGAGTTCTATCAAGGACAGAAAATGCAATTTATCCTGTTTTTCATAATTTCAAGTCCTTCTGTTTGATCAGTTGGTGTTTTGGGGACTCGAGGTAGCATTTTTCATTTAAGTTTTTCCACACTCATTTTCATAGTGTGATTTGATCTTCATTTGAATCAATAAAGGAACACCACAGTTTGTTCTATTTTTGCCTCATTTTCTAACTCTTCCAAAAATGTTAAGTAGTTTGAACCATTTTGGAATCTGTTGAGCCGTTCCTCACCTTCCACTTGATCTGGTGATACACTTTTAGCAAAACTTAACATATAGCATTGAATCAGATTAGACCAGTAATTTTTTTGTAGTGACTGCAAAATAGTTTAATTCAAGAGTTTAATTTTCCTTCCATTTAGAATGTAATCTTGTCAGAAGAAAGCCTATTTTTAGCACAATTTGATACCGCTTTTTCCTGTAGTAACAACAAAGCTCCTAGATTATCACACCTGAATGAGAGTGTAGTTCCTCACAACATTCTATTAGTTATTGATTAGTATTAGTGTATGCGGTAAATATAGAAGATTTTTCTACATTTTTAAGTAGTTAAACACTTGTTTTATTTAAACCCTACTACTGGTATTAAAATGCTACTTGCCTAATCAGATCCAAAGAGCTATGCCAAGCTATCCAAAAAGTTTTTAAAAACTGTCAAAAATAGCTAATTATCTTGAGGAGAGTTGTAAAATGAGCGTAACTCAAATGAGTGGATTGTCCTTTCAAAGATACAAAGCAGGTGTGTAAATGACAAGAATGCCCATTTTTGTTGATTTACTCTTAAAATGTGTGTAGGAAAAAACAGGCCACATGAACATTAACTGTGAGTGCATTGGAGCATTTAAGATTTCCTGACAAAATTTTAACTCGTTTTCTTGAAAGTGAAAGTGATTAAGGACTTGGGAGCTCAGAAATAACCCAATAGTTGAACTGTGTCAGCGGCTTATACTATAATAACTTACAAGCAGACGCCCACAGTGATTCTGCAAATATATTTTATCTGTTTTTATTTTCATTGCACTTGGTCAATCTGCTAAAGACATAACAACAATTCAAACCATTTAAAATGTCTGTTTTGTGTTGATATTTTTTTATTTGCTTTAGTTTTACAAAGTGATTTAATATGGAAATCAGAATAAATAGTCTTTTAAAAAGGTATTGACTGCCAGACATCAATTAAACTGGGTTTAAACTAATGATTCCCTGGACAGAGACATTTTTAGAAACACAATATATTATTGAGGCAAGGACAAACATCTCTTAAACTCGCCTTGTCTGGGGTGTGCCTTTTGTTTCCAAATGGCTTTAATAAGACCAACAGCCTTAACTGCAGCCCTAGATGAGGCTTTAAAAAAACATTGAGGAATTCATTTTGAGGTATGTTTATGGATTTAAGAGTTTTTACAAAGTATTAAACACATTTAAGTGTAATTCAATAAACACCTTCAATTATTTAATTCTGGTCCACATTGTATTTTATGATTTAAAGCAAAATATTTTTGAAAGTCATTGAATGCATAAAATTGATTACCTTTATTTTATTGCTAGAAAAGCTGTAAAACGTCATCTGCTTTCTGATTTTATTCATTTTCTTTTGTGACATTTTCTAATATATAGTTTACACTGACAGAAAATGTGTTATCGCAGCCATGTAATTTCAAAATTTTTACTTCTAATTCCAGAAAACAGAAAAATCTCAAAACTAAACTGAGAACATGTGGAGGTGGAAATATTTACCCTTCTGTGAGGTGGGATTAACTATAAAACCATCAGAACCACATCTGGCTGGTTTCTATGACGATGGCAATTGAAGCATACATGCAAACTTGACTTCCTGCAGGTGTCCTGTAGGGTTTCTCAATAAAGCCAGGCAGTATCTCTTCTGGGTCTCTACAAGTACAAGGAACTATATTTTAATATAAGGTAAATTAAAATAAATATTACCTACTAGCAATTTCCATACATTATTGAATGGAAAATGACTTCAGGTCTCGCGCAGCCAGAGCAGTGGCGAGGTGGGAGGGTGATTTTAGCATATATGTTCACAGTTAAAGTTTGGATTTGTTCTGCTGTATGTCACAGACACATCCCTTAAGAAAACACAAGAGTGTTAAGAAAACATTTTCCTCAATAAAAGAAACACTGTTCTCAGTTCACACCATAAAACCATGTCAAACTGTTTTGAGGTTAAAATGGGCAGAGAATTTTTAAGCTTCACAGTTTTATCACAAGAGCATAGTGAAACTTTTCAGACAGGTTATCTGATGGCAGTGTGTCTGTAATTTTGTTATTCAAAGTTAGGATATAAATTGGATGCTTATAATTATAATTAGATTAAGAACAAAAACAATTACTTTGATTAGTTATTGTAGTACTTCTACATGAAATGTTTATGTTGTTGACATACTTTGTAATACTAACCCAGAGTTGTGTAATTTAATCTTTATAAACACTGAATTAAAATAAATAAATTAATTAAAGTAGTAAACGATTGGATGATTGTCGTGGGCCTATTTTATTTATTAAACAAACAAATAAAAAAACCCAAACAATGCATCTCGATATTCCATGGCATTTTCCAGTTCTGAAAAACAGATGACGTCACTTCTCTGAGGTAACGTCCGTGTGTTGCGTCAATTGCGAAACGTCGCCATTTCCGCCTGGCAGACGAAAGCTTTACGTCTTGTTGGTGATATTTGTTTTCCCCGTCAAGATGTCTCTAGGCGTTCTATCTCCCACCCTGAATATTCCATCAAGTAACCAAGGCATTCTTATTGGGGATAAAGTTTATTCTGAGGTGTTTCTGGCCATCGACAACTCGATTATTCCCGAGGAGAGATTGGGCACGACTCCTTCCATGCTGGATGGCCTCGACCATGAGACCGAGACCGACCTGCGGATTCTAGGCTGCGAACTTATTCAGTCGGCTGGAATTCTGCTTCGTCTACCACAGGTTTTTATCTAAAATTTTTAAAGTCTGCATTCGTCTATCTGGTTTGTCTGAAGTTTCGTTAAGGCGTAAAGTCTACGCGGTTAGCATTAGCATAGCGGGCTAACTCTAACCGGCGGCCTTTTGTCTTCAAGCGAGTCCTTCAGACGACGCAAGACACATTTTAGGAAACAGTTATGATGTTATTCATGTTGATTATTTTTTAATTAACAAAACTATGCCGGATTTGTACGCATAATCCATTGGGCAACACTTTATGTTTGTTGATATTTTACATTTTTTTAGGTGGCGATGGCGACCGGACAAGTTCTGTTTCAACGATTCTTTTTCTCGAAGTCCTTCATCAAACACAACTTTGAGGTAGGTTGAAATTGACGAATTATCAAGTGTCGTAAAGATAACAAATGGGATTTCACTCCGAAACAGATTGTTGCTATGGCCTGTGTAAACTTGGCTTCAAAGATCGAGGAGTCTCCAAGACGAGTGAGGGATGTCATCAACGTTTTCCATCATTTAAAGCAGGGAAAAGGCAAAAAGTAAGTAGTTTGATATTTTCCTAGAATCTAAATCAGCTATTACGTTTAGGAAGTAAATGCATACATCATGGGTAGTTGGACCAACGTCCAAATCTCGAATTACAGCAGACACAAGACCAAAACTTTTGTGACATGTACTTATTGTTTGAAGGTTACTGGGGAGAAATGCCATATAAACGTATTTTATTGCATTAGCAATTTAGCTTGTTTTCTTATCGAAAATTGAAGTATAGAAGATAAATGTTAGAATACAGGATTCTCTCCTGTTGAAAGTTGTTGAAATAAAAAAACGCTTATTTGCAGGCATACTTATGCTGGTTTTGTCTAAATTGGAGGGTCCACCTAGTGTGTTTATATTGAAATTAAAGTGTTGTATAAAAATGTATTTCTCAAAACCGTTTCTGAGCAAACTGCTAAGTAAATTATTCATTCTTTATTAAAACGTAGAAATGGTCAAAAAATATTCTAGATAATCATTTTATACTTAAGCGACTAAAGATATATATATATATATATATATATATATATATTTTTTTTTTTTTGTAAAATCCAATTTATTTATTTTTACTCACCACCGTGTAATAATTCATTATCCGGTGATTTTAATAATTAAATGTAACTAGTGAATTTTCGGATTTCATTCCGGGGACCCTGCAGATATTTTACAAAATTGCGCACGTCTTGGAGAGCCCCTAGTTGGTGGGAAGATTTGACTATAATTATTCTGGCCAGTGGTTATTTAAAGCAGTCCGAGAGGTTTTTAATTTCTTAAACTGTGTTTTAGGGAAATTCATTTTATCCCAAATAAATCTTAATTTATTGTTTAGCAACTGCCTGAGAATTGCTCTGTTCGCATGAGCACTAGTTTGATAACGTTTCTATTTCATGTTCAACATCTACATTTATGCATTTGACGGACGCTTTTCTCCAAAGTGACTTACAGCAGAGGAGAGACAATATGCAATTTGTTACACAGTCAAAGTCTATCTCAGCTTGCTCATAATAGAAGTTGTATCAGGTGATCAATAAACCATAGCAGGAAGAAAATACAGGAATGAAAAGGGTTTTTTTAATAGTAGTTGCTTTTTGAAAGCTGTTAGTGTTGCTGCTTTCCTGAGTGGATTAGGGAGTTTGTTCCACTAGCCAGGGACAGTGAGAGAGAAGGTTCTGCTAAGAGATTTTACATATATTACAGCTAATGAATTCTTTGTTTTGATCTAGGAGCACCCCCCTCGTCCTTGACCATAATTATATTAATACCAAAAACCAAGTGATTAAATCAGAGCGTCGTGTCCTCAAGGAGCTGGGCTTCTGTGTTCATGTCAAACATCCACACAAGGTTGGTTATCCTCACTGACTCAAATCATCCTTAAAATAGTTTGTTGTACAAGCACAGATTTGGTTTCAATCACCTAAAACATTTTAATTTCAGATCATCGTCATGTACCTGCAAGTTCTTGAATGTGAGAAGAATCAGATACTCGTTCAAACAGCATGGTAAGTGTGATTTCCTCCCTAGACTCGGAAAAAATGAGCTTGATATTGTGACTTGGAGTTTTTCCCCTTAGAGAGGAGACATTGGATCAGGTTTAAGGTTGCCAGATGCTGTGTTTCCACTAGTAGCTTCCATAATTAGCGTTTGAACCTTTGTGAAAGAGCTTGAAACTTGCTTATCAGCAGGACCTAGTGGAAACACTGCATTATAAAGCATGAATTACTTTAGCTTGGTATACCAAAAGGTAAGATAGGTTCACACTTTACAGAAATCATTTAAATTCAGGATAAGTCTGGAGCTTGTGTTTTTGACTCAT
Organism: Danionella dracula; assembly: GCA_900490495.1. NCBI lineage: Eukaryota > Metazoa > Chordata > Actinopteri > Cypriniformes > Danionidae > Danionella > Danionella dracula. The sequence goes on from UELW01000633.1 coordinate 2,594,425, forward strand.
CACAAAGGTTATGGCTTGCGGAGAGCTCTGTATAACTTTGTCCTTTCTCTACTCTTTGATTAAAGGGTAGCCCATGGTGGTAAGTGTCACTGAAAGCACCCGAACTCCTCAGGCACCAGACCAGGAACCCCTCCCACCTCATTGGCTGGCCTTTCGAGACTGCCAGCCAATCCAGTGAGAGCTCTCAGCAGAGGTTCTCTGAATGAAGGGCCTTGGCTTTGCTGGGGGTTTCCAGGATTATAATTTTTTAACAAGTTTTAGGTCTTTTAATACGTTTTTAGCAGTGAAACGGTATGTTACTCTTTCATGTGAAATTTTGTTCATGTGAAATTTTGTTGTAGTAAGCTGTCATTACTGCTCTCTGAGAATGAAACCTGCCTCTCCTCATAGTCTCACAGATTTTAAGTGACAACAGATTCTTTTAGGCTTCCATGTGAGGGTTTGATAACGTAATACGCTTCTTTGTGTAGTTTACACAAATTTACTCCTCCATGGGTACTTAATTAAAAAGTAAGGGAAAGGACATGAAGTTAAGAGTCTCCAGAAAAGCCATATATATATATGAGAGAGAGAGAGAGCATGTCAGGTGTTGCATAGGTTTTCCTTTATTTATTGCAGGAACTACATGAACGATGCCCTCAGAACCAGTGTATTTGTGAGGTTTGAACCCGAGACCATAGCCTGTGCTTGTATTTACCTTGCTGCACGTGTATTGAAGGTATGTTTTTGTATTTAGACTGTTTGAATTTTTTTGTTCAATGTAATAGCATTCGTTGTTTTGTCTTTTTTGGAATTAAATCAAATATTTATTTTCAGATTTCTCTGCCTTCTAAACCACATTGGTATCTTCTGTTTGGCGCTACAAAGGAGGACATCAAAGAGATATGTATAGACACAATGAGGCTGTATTCTAGAGAAAAGGTATAATGGGTTTGATTTCATCGTGACATTCCTGTTTGTGGCTCCAATGTGTTTGTTAATATTATCTACATGTTTTTAGCCTAACAGTGAACAACTTGAAAAGCAAGTGGAGAAGAGGAAGGTAGCCCTGGAGGAGTTGAGGCTCAAAGCCAGAGGCCAGAATCCCAATGGCACACCAGCTCTCGGTGGCATTGGTGGGTTTTCTCCAGCATCCAAACCCTGTGAGTGGGTTTTCTTATTGATTGTAGCTTTTTCTCACAATTGTCATCGAGAAGATGGCTAACAATATTTCCATTTTTAGCATCTCCCCGAGAAGTGAAGACTGAAGTAAAGTCTCCAAGCTCTAAAGCGTCAAAGGAGCATGAGAGTAGGCAGCTATTTTCCAAGAGTCCCTTGAATGGGTGCGTATTATTTTCACCACATTCTCTCATTGGAACTGTGTAATGACTGTTATTAAATGCTAGGGATTCTCTTAGGGCATGATAAGGCATGTTTAAAGTAGAAGTTGCAGTATAAATATTATTTTTCAGATAAGTCATTTTAGGTTAACTTTTATCTGCTTTATTTTCAATGTTTAGTTTATTGACTTGCACTAGTTTATTGACTAGTGGAGATATTAAATTCCAACCTTAGTTAAAACATGTGGCTTTTCTCTACTAAACTGCCGTTAGAACCTGATTTTCCATAACACAGACTGGGATACCCACAGTGTTCATTCTGTAGACCAGCACCCACAATGCATAAGCAATGCAGTTTATAGAATGTTCCGTTAATTAAGGCTTTTGAAGGATTAAAAAACTGACACGCTGTTCTCTGGCACAGAATATATGATCCCACCTACTGTATGAGCCATCTGCGATCAATCCTATCTCCTGGAAGCTATTCCACAATTTGTGTTTAACTTCTGCTTTCCTTTCAAACTCCAAACTTTCAAGGGTTTAATAATGCTTAGAGAAGTTGTTTATTTGCCCAAACTCGTTGGTCCTTACGTGTTAGTTTCCCATCATTATTTGTATTCATTTACAAAGCAATCACTCACGTGGGTCTCTAGTACCTATCTTGATATTTTGTCCCGAACAAATTTCAGTAAAGTCTTTACAAAACACATTTTGTGTGAAATGCTAAGATTAATATTTTATTTAAATTTATATTTTATTAATAAATTTATTGATTTGTTTAGATTAATTGAGATAATTCATATCATAGAGACTTAGCGTGCCTACCACAAAAAAAGGTAGAATTTTAGGCCATATAAAGTTTTACATTTATTGTTCTAAGTCTTAATTTTTCACAGCCCCTTTTATTGTGATTCCATGTAAAGCATATCTGCTTTTTGTTGTTTCATGTGGTTGCCAGAAATTGACATAAGATTTGTGATTTAGAAAATGTGCATAATTGCTCACAAGCATTGAAGTGATTGTTAAGGTTGCCAGAGTTTGAGAAAATGTTTATCAATTTTCAAAGTCATGGTTAGGGTGCCAAAGTCTTAGAGAACCTTCGTAAATGCTCAAAAACATAAGTGATGGTTAGGGTTTCCAACAATGCATTTGAAACATACTGTTTATTATGCAAAAAAAGGTTTGCATGTCTTTTTGATGTTATGGTATATGTCTTAAACATGATTTTTAGTGGTCTTAAAAAAAGTTAAATTTGACCTTCTAAAACTTGCTGAAACCTTGTGAAGGAAAGAGCTCTACAACTGACACACTGATAAAATTCCTTAATTAAAACATTTAAATTAATAAAAACAACATTCATCTGTTTGTAAGATATTTATAAAATAATATAAAATTAATTTGTGGGGAATTGTTTTTTTTGCTAAGCTGTTGTATCATATGAATTATCCAGTTTTGTTTGTTTGACAGAACTATGAAAAAGGAGGATGGCAAAGTTTTTCAAAATGGCAAGAATCATAGTCGGTCGAAATCTCGCTCAACATCACGTTCTCCACACAGGCAGTAGGTTACAATTATAGCTAAATTCTCCTAATTTGTTTGAGTGTTCATATAAAAAAACGGTGGTTCTTATCTCAGCAGGAGGAGCCATTCTGGAACATACAGCTCTCACAGCAGCCACAGCCCATCACCTCGGCAACACAAAGTCCGAAGAGCTTCACCGTCCGGAACAGAGCGTGACCGGCAAGGCGAAGGTAGTCGCCATGGCAACAAGCGGAGGAGATCACGCAGCAGATCTCGCAGCATTTCTCGTGATAGAGCTCGTGAGCGGGATTACGCTAAACACAAGCAGGATCGCGGTAGTGGCCATCACTGGGACCATCACGAACGGTCACGTGATCATGGGCGAAGCAAACATCAGGGCAGGTCTCATTCTGGACACAGACATGGCAGACGCAGGAGATGAGACTGTTACATGTGGGTTAAAGAGATTGTTTTCCTCAATGCGTTTCTTTGTCTGACTGGTTCAGTGGTGAAGGACAGTGGTGCCTTTTTATGGTTTTGATAAGGGGGTGTTTGTAATCTGAAAGTGAACACAATGCTTAATACCTGCCTATATCAGGGATCACATCTGCACAGAACAGAGTGTCTGTGTATGGTACATATTGTTTAAATGCACAGCTTTGTGTGCAATGTATATAGAAATTGTATTTTTATGTCTGAAAAATTTGTATTCATTTCTCATGGAATAAAAAAAAGATTTAACATAAATGGTATTTTATTCCTGCATGTTGATTTGGGAAATACATAAATCTAAAGTAGTTTACGGGGCCTTTTAGTCCATGGCAGAATACATGCACATATTCATTTGACTGCAGCCTAACAGCCTTGCAAGCAAAGGGGACTCCACTAAATTATACTGTAAATGTATTTAGTTCAAGCAAACATTCACTGGCTAAGAAATACATGCAAATTAATAAGCAGCGGGTGATTTTAAATGCAGTCAGGCTGCATTTGGCTACAGTTGGTGCAACACTTTCCGCTTTCTTGAGTTTCTGGCAAAGTAAAATGAAGCTCAAATTGGGCAATGCCAGTCCTTGAAAACAGGCCTAAATTTGACATATCTTAAACACATTTTTCAACAATTGACCCCTCAGAGTGTTCATTAAGGTCAAAAATAGTGATCTGAAACAACACACCTAATAGAGGCAAGTGTGGAAACATGTTTTTTTTTTTTGTTTTAACATCAGAGGCAATGAGAACTTGCTCCCTTTTGGAGTCAGCTTCAAGTGGCCGCTCTGAGAACTACAGTCCAGTCACTTCTATCACACATTGAAGATCAAAACCAACAATTTGACTTTTTTTTTTTTTTTGCTGAACCATGCCATAATTAAAGCCCTAAAAAAGCCACACAAGATGAGAGATGACGTAAAGTTACTGTAATTGTGCAAGTATCTTCAATAATCACAGCGAGGGGGCACACAACTAGTAAAATTAAGCATTCTAAATCATAGGGCTGCGCAAAGTTTCCCAGTGAAACAAAAATAAACGTGACTTCTCTCAGAAATCCGTATTAATTAATCCAATCCGATCACGATTTCAAGTTTCTGTAAGTGTTACTGATTAAGTGTACCAACTCAATCAGACGTATCAACATCTCCATCTTAGGCTGACAACACCAACCAGCTTAATCCTCCTCTGTGTGTCACCAAATGTCTTTTCTCATTTAAATATTTTTATATTTGTGTTTTATATATTTGTAAAATAAATAGCATTGTGCCATGAAGCAACCGACATGTCATCCAGTAGCTGTTCCCGGTGTGATCTTGTGGATGTGTGTGTAAGACTTCCTGAGTGTTGCGCTGCCATGATGTGAAACTCCACGTGGAAGCACACACTCCTCCGTCAGCTTTTGAGTCTCTGGGTTCCAACAGAGAACAGTGGAGATCACCTCATTCTTGTCGTCTCGTCCTCCGGTGATAAAGAGCTTGTTATTGCAGGCAGTAATGCCACAACTGGCTCTCTCACAGCCCAGCTGCACAGTCAGCGACCATAAATCCTCCACTGGACTGTATGAGTACAAGGCTTTCATTGCTCCCCCTTCAAACGAAACAAGAAATATTTACTTATACACTGGAAAAGTGTAGTAAATGAACTGTAAAGAGATGTAATTTAAACCAACCAACAACATAAATAGCGTCTTTGAAGGTCACAGCATTTGTGCATTTGGCCTCAGTTGGCATTGGACATTTTAGGCTCCATTTGTTTAACTTGGAGTCATAGCACTGCATGTTGTTGGTGGCCAGTTTTCCGTTTGGCCCTCCACCGATAACATAGATGCACTTGTCGAAGCTGGCAGCAGAGAAGGAGCTGACGCTAATCATCAAGGGTGCTGTCTGATTACATTAACAAACACTTTAGAACTTGGTGTTCATAATCAACCTTAAAGTAAACTGATCAATTGTCTTACTTCAGTCCAGGAGTTGTGGAATGGATCGTAGGCTTCAACACTGTTCAGTCTCTGGTTTCCATCATAACCACCCAAAGCATAGACCTTCCCAGCCACCACAGCCATCTTGTGTCTCCAGCGGCCCGTGTTCAGCACATCAACCTGGATCCATTTGTTCAGTGAGGCGTTGTACTTCCAAACATCATGCAATGTTTCCTTGCCTCCTTTATTGAAATGTTTAAAAAGTTTTGTCAGTGTTTGTTCACTCACTGCACAAGTATCACTTAGATTTGATCCAACATTAACAACCTTCCAAAAAGCAGCTAAAAACTCTTCTATTCCGGTAGCATTTACAATTTACTTGAAAAAAAATCTTCCTTTACTTTCTTCTTTTTTTATCTCCTTTCCTCTGTGTACGATCAACTTTGAAACAAATCGGATGTTGTCTCTCTCCCTAGTATAAGTCGCTTTGGATAAAAACATTGTTAAATGCAATGAAAATGTAATCCAGAACTCAGATTATAAAATCTACCTGACTTAGATTAAAAAGCACATATAAAGCAACGCTTTCTGCATTAGACAGAAGTGTATTTCATCAAGTGTTTCAATGCATGCCACTCTTTCAGCTGAATAATCTGATTGGATGAATCCTCCACCAATCCCTGAATGTTTAGATTATAATGAATGTTTTGCAGAATGCTACTCTGCATTTCATGACTTTCATATAAGGGTCTGGGCTCAGCTCTCAATATTCTCAGTCCCAAGAAGCACCCCTGAAGAAGAATATTCATTTTAGAAGTGAGAGATCATTCTCCCATGATAACTCAAGCGAAATCAGATTGCAACAAATGCATCCTAATACATTGAAATAAAAAACACAGTTCATCTCTTTAATGGAAAATATTCCAACTATATGTTATCAACATTATTATAAAGTGTCCTGGCAGAAGCGGAGCATTTTTTCAATATAAAAGTCTCATCTGCACCAAACTCACGTGGTCAACAATTACCTCAGGTTAGTGAAATTTGTCGCTTATTTTATTCTTTGCTTCCTTCTACACAAGAATTAAAACATGCTTACAAATTGAATGTGTAAACAGGTCCTTTATTACTGAAAATAAAAATTCATTTTTATTCAATCAATTCAATTCATTATTTAATTCATCAAATTTAAGCGGGAGCTGATTTAACTTCAAGAAGTATTATCAATCACATGATGGTATTATTATAGAAGTAAATGAGATTTAGGCCAAATTTTTTATATAAAAAAATGGACTGAAAGTGCAATTGAAATTTTTTTAAAATCTAAATAACCCTTTAATAGAAGTTGAGAACTAGTTTGCCTCAAACAAGACGCAATCATACCCTGCCCCTTGCAGTTCTTTTCACCTGATATGAAGACTTCATTTCTAAAGGTGACGCAGGCAAACTCCACCCACTTCTTCTTGTCACTCTCTGCCACCAGCTCTGTGTTGGGAAGCTTTGCCACCTCTAAGCGGCTCCTGCGCAGAGGGTCCAGACACGTGACCTCTGACACAAACTTCTCTTCCTTTGTGCACCCTCCGATGATCATGAACACCTCTGACTGAAACTCCCGCAATCTGGGCTTTGTGCGCTCTGAGATCACCTGCAGAACACAGAATTTAACACTGACCCCGTGTCAAATCCCATTTTAGTGAAAACTGACCACATTCCCAGAGAGGTGATATGCCCGGGCCTCCTGCAGCAGCGGGAACACTTGGGCACACTGCCGAATCAGAGGCTCTCCTTCCACCCTCTCGACAAAGAAGCAGGGGTCAAGCAGAGGTAGACGCACATGAGCCAGCACATGGGGCAATAAACCCGACCTCTCTTCCGCCCGAGCCCGCACCCATCGAATGACCGTCTCAAACACATACTCCTCTTCGGTCACCTCCAACTCGTCCTGTCGAATCAGGCTGACCAGCACATCTGCTGGAAGCTCCAGGATCTCATCATGCTCTAAGACCTGAGAGAAGTTCTCGATGATGTAGGCGTGCACTTGAGTTTTCAGAGACTCCAGCGAGTGGATATCAGCCAGGTGAAAGATGCCCACACAGTTTTCCGGATGCAAGGCATCAGCTAAATACTTGGCACAGGTGTCCAAGAGACGTGGAAACTGGAAGTGATTAAAGTAGTGAAAGAGAATAAAATATATAATAATAATTATTATTCTCATTCAAACAGAGCTTTCTGAATATTCAAATCGATCAGGGTTTCTGCAGGTTTGATGAGGTCAAATTTAAGACTATTTAAAATAAAATTTAAGAACTAAATCATAACATAAAGACACATACTAAACTTATTTTTGTATGACAAGCAGCAACATAACAATGCCTTTATCAAAATTAAGCGCTTATAAGCATTTTCTCAAACTCTGGCAACCATAACGTCTATTTTGATATTTTTTAATATTTAGGAGCATTTTCTCATTCTCTGACAACCTGAACAATCACTTTTAAGAGTGTTCACAGGCTTTTTATCAAGCTCTAGCAACCCTAGCTCTCACTTTTATGAGTGTTTATGAGCCTTTACTCAAAGTATGGCACCGCTAAATGCCACTTTTATGTTTTTGAGGACAAACATATTCCTGGCAACCCCTAGCAACAACACATATCAAACAAGCTTTAGAATGAAATTTTTTAAGACCTAAAATTTGGGTTTTACTATTTAGACTATTTAAGACCCTGATGGTCAAACTACAACTGTTTCTAACAGAACATCTTGGGATTTTAAATAACCACAGAGTCAAGACCTCAGTGCTAAAATGCCATCTGAAGCATCAGGGTGCAGGACCCAAACAGTCTACAGGGTGAACACTCCCCTCACTGGTTACCCGCTTTCCCCTGAGCTCTCTCATACACGCAATATATGGATGCTCAGACCTACGTGACTTCAGTGGAAAACCAGTCAAGTGTAGCAGGGTCACATGGCTGGAGTATATTAGCTAAATTTAATTTAATAATTAATTCATTTAATTTAATATTTTAATATAAAATGTAATATTTTAACTGAGGTAAATTAGCTAATATTTTTGTTGATGTTCATTGCTAGCAACAAAAAAACTACGATTATTAGTAAAATTCCAAATCAAACAAATGTACTTTTATTAAAAAAATCCATTTACATAATAAACAGGCTTTCAGTTGTGCAGTAAAACATGTAAATAACAGAACATAAGCTTGCTAAAATAAACATTAGAATACAATAAATTGAGACAGTTCTTGGATCAAAACCTGACATAATGCTAGTATAGTCCCAGCATGAAAAACAAGGACAGAGAAAAATTTCCACCTAACGCTTACTTGTAATTGATTAGTATCAAAAGAAAAGTGGGAAAGTAACGAGAAGCATGCTAGGCGAGCCATCTGAGTAAGAGGCCCAGGCGCAAAAATGTTAGAAGTTTACGGTTTTGTTTGAGCTCATAATCTGGGATAGTAACAAGCTAAAGAGAAACCAACTGATACGAGATCAGTTATAAGACCTCACAAACATCTAATGTGGTTAATTAACCTACTTAGGTAAATGTAATGGATCAAGGTTGAATTTTATTTCAAGCTAAGTTATTTAGACTGTACAAATAATCTGTAAAAAATAATATTTCAGTTTAATTTTATAGAATCTGTCTATTTTCAGGATTTACATGGTTTGATCTGTAATTTAAAACTGTAGTATGGCATTGAAATCAGTTAACCTCAAAGACACTTGGACTTGATCGAAATTTGGCATTCGTGTTCTGAAGAGATATTTCTATATTTAGAAAGCATGTGACCCAGTCCTGCTCCCTGAGATGAGTAATGGAAAATCTCTCAACTTTTGCTTCTTTAAAGAACTTGAGTGCATTTCCTAAAAACAAATTCACCAAGAAAACAAAAGATGATTTTCAGAGGTGAAAAAAAAAACTGGCAGAAAGTAACCCAAGCCTGTGCACCAACCTGAAAAAGACATGAAGCCTCCAGCAGTTTCTGAACATTGTCCTTAGTGATGCTGACTTTGCTGGTGTAAGTGTACTCCATCAGGAGCTGCATGGTGTCAGCATCAAGCCCTTTAAGATTCACATGCTCCTCGTGTTTTTCTCGCAGGTCATTACAAAACATTGCTCTGGAATCAAAGAGTAACTCAGACTTGTTGGCTGTAGGACCAAGATGTGCTTCAAAGAGTGTGAAGCGCTGACCTGAAATAATGACTGGCTGCGGCAAGGACCGCTCGATGGCATCTGAAGCTCTGTCCCTGCACATGGATGCTGACATCGGTCAGGCTGTCCTCCAGACGCAGACCTTCCAGTCCCTCCTGCAAATGCCCTGCAAATACAGAATCTTCAAACAGAAGCAGGTCCGCCTCAGGACTATGTTGTGAAGAGCTCTCCAGCAAGCTCAGGCCTCCTGTTGAAGCAGATTCTGAGTTGTCCGGGTGATTGCCGGCCATCATCTCCTGTCTCACATGGAAAGATCTGAACCACCCTGTGATTTGGAGAGTAAGGAACACCAGAGCAGTAGTCGAATTGTTCTTTCCTCACAAGTCGACTTCCTGTTTTTATAACGGCCCTCAAAGAGGAAGTACAGCAACCTTCCAAGCTCAAAGTTTCACACAAGAGTGGTAGTTCCTGTACAACACAACTCAAAACATGAGTATTTATTAATCACAAACTACTTCATCTAAAAAAAAAAAACATAAGCACCAAATCTGGCTCTTTGGCTCGTAATCATTAAGGTGCCTTTTTTGTGCCATTTATCTCCAAAGGTGCTATTTAGAACCAACCATGTCTAAACCAAACAGTTCTTTACATAAAATAAGTGAATAAGTGATAACTAGATGTGGGTAGTAACTAGTTACATTTTTTTGTTACATGTACTTTATTACATTTTTAGGGTAATTAGTAGTTTGAGTACTTTTAAAAATGTGTACTCAAGTAAATATTTTATCAAATATCTGTACTTTTACGTAGTTACATCTGAGATACATTTTAGTTACGTTTTAGCTGCGTTCTCCCATTACTAATATAATGGAAATAAGTCTAAATGCCAGCTAATTTTGACATTAGTAAGTCTTGTGAGATGTTGAAGAGGTTTATGCAGTTTGCAGCTACTTGAGTCAAGACCGTCCTCGCTGCAGATGTCATGTACGCACAGATATCGTGCATGCTGACAGAGAACATTCGCGCATATAAATGTGGATTTCACAGTGCACATATTATGTGAAATGTGGTTGTAAAGATGCAAAACGTCTTTTTGTTACGTTTATCACCCTTTGTAATTTAGGTTTGATTAGAGTTTGCTATCGACTATACATTATTTTCCCCTTATGGGAAAAAAAAAGTAATCTAAAGGAAACACTGTGTAATAGCTAGCGTTTTTGCTTTGCATCGTTCAGACCAGAAGTAATTAGTAACTAAGTACATTATGTTTATATACTTTTTACTCTTAGTAAGGTAGTTACTTTTACTCTTACTTGAGTAAATATTTTCACAAGTACTTTTTCTTTTACTTGAGTAAATGTTTTGGATACTTTACCCATCTCTGGTGATGACACCTCAAAAATAAAATAATTCCCAAAGAACTGCAGAAGTAGATTTTTTGGACTCTAGATTTGGTTTGTCTTTGACTCTTACCATGGTTAGTTCTAACATTTAAATTTTTTTTCTAAGCAGTTATTATTATTTGGATTTAGGATCTTTTAAAATGTATAATATTGAGAATTATCAAAAACCTCCCATAGATTAAATGAAAACTATTTCTCTGTATAATACAAGTGAACAGACAACATAATCAGCTATGCTATCTCAACTTCCTGATGCTGAACGTCAGACTAGAAGGGAACAGGGAAGACCCTGTTCAAGGCCCCTCCTCAAAGTGCTGATGAGGATATTTTCACATACAACCAACAACACACTTCACAGAATATAAAATGAGTTGGACAACAGGACTAGACAAGCTGCTGGGATGATCTAATCAGGCTTTTCTGTGCCTATAAAAAAAACATTTTTTTTTGGTCAAAAGCTCCATATTATTCACTTATAAAAGTTTGCTGCTGTGCTTAAAAAGGATGCTTTTTAAACACATTTTTAAATATTGTATGGCTACACAAAAAAGATAGAATGTTTATGTTAAAAGTGGACGTAAGTTGAAAATAGACAAAGGTGAGAAACAGAATGATGTTATAAAACAAACACAATCTTAGTCCGTCCACCTTACATCCTAAAGCTGCCACTCAAGCATCCATGCCCTGATTTTACATATAATATAGTCAACATATAAAAGCATAAAAGCATTCACCAGGGTTTCTACAGGTTTAATAAGGTCAAGATTTAGACTTTTCCAGACTGTTAAGAATCAAATTTAAGACCTATATCATATCATTGAAATTTTTTTTTGCATAATTAACAGTAATATAAATACACGGTTTAAAACCGTAACCATCAATTTCATGTTTTTGAACATTTATGAAGGTTTTCTGACAAGTCTGACAACCATTTTTTAACATTTAGGAGCATTTTCTAATCTCTGGCAAATCGAACAATTACTTTTATGCTTTTGAATATTTAAGCACATTTTCTCAATCTCGGGCAACCATTAGAAATAACATATACATTTTTTTAACACGTATGAGTCTTATTTTAATATCTGGCAACCTTTACAATCACTTTTATGATTTTTAGCACTTATAATTGTTAATGCTTAATTTTTTTAAGCATTTAAACTGTAACCATCATTTTAACATATACATTTTTTTACCATTAAGGAACATTTTCCCAATTTCTGACCACCCCAAGCAACAACAAATAAAGCTTTACATGAACTGTGGTTGCAAATAATTTGTAGAATATGGTGATTTCATTAATATTTGGGAGATCCCTTGACTTCAGCTTTTGAGAACTTTGAGTGTGCTTTGCTAAGAACTCATGGTTCTAACATCCCCCGCTGCTATTTTTACGAAGGAGAGTTTGAGATGCATATTTTTCAACAGAAACGTTTCAAACTGACCAAAAGACAAATCCGAAAAAAGACAAATCAGAAAAAAAGAAAATCAGAACAAAACAACCTGTGGAAAATAACTTTTAGAAAGAGAGTTAGAACAGCATGGTGTGCATACAGATTTAAAATATTTAAAGTATTGCAAACTCAAAGATATTTGTTAAAAGTCTATTTTAATAATAATTTACAAAGATATGTAATTTTTCACCATTCACAAAACCATTGTTTCACATGAGAAACATGCAACAATACAGACAGAAAATCTATTCACTCGGTTGGAATGTCTGAAAAGTTTTCTCGCTGAAATGTTAAGTAAAAAAAGTTCAATTGAGCATGCAAAAGAATATAGCAAATTATTCACTTTTCACAATAGCCAGCGAAAGATGCGCATTCATTTCCAGTATTCCATCAGACTGTTAGTTAAGATATAAAAAACTGTTGACACTGACAAATACAAAACTCTTTTGTCTCCTGCTATGCCACCTGTTTTGGTTTGCTAATCAAAATACAAAACATAGAAATTAAACCCAGATAAAACATTTTTAAGTTTGCAGAAATGGTTCATTTGCATTCAAATGGACAATTTTAATAGAAACAAGTGAAAGCTAATATAAGGCACAAGTCAGGGGTCGGTATGAGAGGAGGAGACATTTCAAGTATTATAATACTTCTCTGGAAAACTGAGGCCATGTACACATAACCTGGGGTAAACAGGGAACACAGGTGTTTCTTTATTGTGTTTTAGAAAAGATTGAGTGGATGATTTCTTTTGTAATCAATTGAAAATGCTGCGTCAACAGCATGCCAACTCAGAAGGCGGGATATAACGTAGATATAACGTATATCACGTAGGCCAATCAGACGTCTCCAAACAGTGATTGACAGGCTCCATTCAAGCCAAAAACTCAATTTCCTCTTTCCACACAGCATCTTCAAAAAACGTTTTAACAGAAAACACTGCTGCATCACCGTGTGGATGAACTAACCAGGCTTATGTGGACAGGGCCCCAAAGGGCTGAAAATACTTTGTCAATAAAACAACAACAAATAAAAAATAAAAAACTGATGGCATGTTCAGACACTGATGTATTCAAACAAACTAAATTGAGCGCAATCTGAAGCAAATGAGAGATCTGAAGTCAGTGAACCCCATTTTGTGACCCTTTGAGAAATGTGGAGAGTGCGCAGAGGCAAGACGTGTTGATTGTGCAAGTCAGTCACCTGGGTGGAAAAGGCCAGTTCAATGGGACTGAAGAGCTAAGCTGATTCCCCAGGAAAGAAATAGAAACTGTTGGAGTGCTCAAGGCTTTCAGAGGAAGCACTGCTCGTGAGAAGGAAGCACAGAGACGTACTGCTAACGGTTACTCTTCATCGCATCCTTGGCAGCAAGTATAAGAGGAGTGAGGCTGGAAAGAGGCTTTGCCAGCTTGAGGAATGGATGCTGCAAGAAACAGAAGACACGTTTCCTGATTATTAGTTCGTCATCAACATTATCATCTAGCTAACACAAGTAAAGTAAGGCTGTTACTACAGTAGAATGTGTTTTGGTAAAACAGCGTGTTAGATGCACACCTGATTCCACTAATAATGCTCCTCTTGGCTTGTTTTAAGGTACTGGTGCTTACTTTGAAATAAGACCCAAACAGTTGTTGATGTTTGATATAAACAGTCACATTAACAAATCAACACCCTGAAAGTTCCTTAAAAATTAATTCTATTGTTTTTCTTTTTATACATAAACAATATACAAAGTTACACATTTCACACATTCATTGCGTGTTCAGTTATTAAGTTCTTATTTTTTATTTGTTTTATTAAGAATTTTGTAAGATTTCACATTCGTTATGGATCACTACAACTCTTTGTCCCGTCAGAAATAGTCTTCTCTTATTTATGCATGTAGAACATCCTACCACATAATATGCTAAAGTAATTTCAAAATATATCTTGCTTATCTGTCACCTCGTCCTATCTACAGCATTTGGAAAAACAAGAATTCCAAAAATGAAGACTTTGTGGCTTTCTTACACAAAAAAAACAAGACAAAAAAAAAACACAAAGGACAAAAAAAGTCCTGGTGACAAAATAGTGCACCACAAAAAACATACTCTTTTTGTACTCTATATCTTCTATTATTTATATTTTTTATTGAAAGTTTATTTGTAATGGTGAAGTCATTCAGAATGGTGTAATGATGCAGTCAGAGTCTGGATGAACACCACCATTAAGCATTTAAATGCTACATTGATTAATCAATCAAAGCTTGATTTTCGCCGATCCTAATAAAGTCCTATGATTAAATATATTTATTTTGCCTTCTTTATATTCGTGAAATTGCTGGTTTGTTTTTCATTTCAATAGTAATTTTTATGTTTTTGTGTAAATGGTCTGAGTACTTAATTAAATTTCCTTGTACGAGAATAATTTGGGAAGTCAAAGGGAAGAAGGGAGGAGAAAAAAGAGGAAATAGATAGAGAGTTGGGAGATGGTGAAAAGAGATACAAAGATAAGTGGGTTCTCAAACAAAACCATAAAATCAATACCTCTGGCTGCAATCTGACATCAAGTCGCTAATGTGACGCCAGCCGAGGTTGTGCTTTGAGGAACAGTGTCATTTTCACTGTTTTTCATGCTGGATTGATGTCGAATGCTTTTGACCGCAACAATATATTTTATTATTTTTATGGATTTTAAGACTATGTAAAATTCATGTGAACGTGGTTGAATGTGGTAATAATTCTGTACATTTTAAGACATTTTGTATCAATACATTCTTCATTGGTTGAATTGAACGTTTGAATTGTAATTTCATGTGTGATAAGGTCATGCATCATTTAAGTATTTACTTTACGATCTTATTGAAAGCCCACAGATAAAAAAAAAAACAATAGTTTGATCCCAATGCCCTCTCTGTTTGAGTAGCAGAAAGGTGAAAGGACTACACCAATCCTGTAAATTACCCTGATGACTTTATAAAAAAACATGTTTGCCATCAAGAGACAATCAAAATAAGAAAATCGACAATAAACATGCCCAAATCTCAACTTCCATTGTAGAACTGTACATTAAAAACGTCTGGTTCCTAACAACCCTTAGTTTGTTTTTGGACAGGTAGCGATATCTGCATACATACTGCTGCAACTGTGTGAAAAGGACTTCTTGAATACCAAGAAAATGGAGTTATTAAAATCCCCAAAACAGTTCTCCTCATACCTGGAGAAGCTCTTTTCCTCCACCTCTCTTCTCCACGTCCATCTCAAGGCATCGGTTCAGGAAGTCCCTGAAAATGGGGGAGAGTTTCTCTGGGTTCTGGAGTTCAGGGGTGCCGTTTGTAGCGATGAGGTACAATGCCTGGAGATCAAAATTACTAGTCAGCACAGTTAAACCAATCAAATAAGGCAAAAATAATATGCTAATGAATCAGTGATGGGAGTCATAAACTTAAAAAAAAAAAAAAAAAGGCTAAAAGGCTCACCCTTAGAGGATTCTCGTTCAGATAAGGAGGCTCGCCCTCTACCATCTCGATGGCCATGATTCCTAGGGACCATATGTCCACTTTGGGGCCGTAGGCTTTACGTGTTACCACCTCCGGAGCCATCCAGTAGGGAGTTCCCACCATGGTGCTTCTCTTGCTTTGCTCAGGGGTGATTTGAGCACAGAACCCAAAATCGGCTAAAATCACATGTGATTTAATGAACAGAACTGTTTGATAAATGATTGGTTCCAGATTTAAGACTCACTTAGTTTGACAGATCCATCCATTCCTAGCAGAACATTGTCACTTTTGATATCTCGATGGATGACCTGATTTAGATGCAGGAACTCTAAAGCTTGTAAACACTGTGGAAGAGTCAGACATGTTAAGAGTAACAGATGCTAAGGACATAATTAAGAAAAGGAATGCTGTACCTCTCTGCAGACGGCAGCGATCTGTGCTTCATCCATGCAGGTTTCTGTTACCACATCCGTGAGAGAGCCTCCGGCGAGGTACTCCATCACCACGAACAGCTCGTCTCCAACCAGAAAGCTTTACAGATAAAAGAAAACACATGTTTGATGATACGGTATATGGATGGAATTATTCAATTAGCTACAGTTGAACAAATTTCCCTTTCACATACTTAGAGCTCGGAGTACACTGTGCAGTAAAAAGCTTTTTCTTTTTGCGGGCTAACCAGCATTTTGGGGGGACTTAACCTCTTCAGACCTGAAATATTTTTTAGTTCTTAGAAAATGTTTCTAAGATCTGAGAAAAATCTATCAGCTACCTGATGAAGAACCTACAAAGCTGAATTTTATTTGTACAAATTTGTTGTTATTTTACATGATTACATTCAAGGAATCCTGATGTTTATTGTGTTTAATTATATTTTAACTTTAGCCCAACTATTTCATCTATTGACCTCAAGTGGAACAACTTTTGCTCCGATAGCTTCTGATAAAAAAAATTAGCTTTTAGAAGCCACTCAAGACATTGATGATGACAAATGATGAACTGATTTGTAATATATAAAATGGTTTTTACCTGTGGTGATATGATAAAGAATAGCAATAAATCAGAAACAAGAAGTAGCTCATTGTTTACTCATACTTTGTATATTTTTCACAATAGTTTTTTTGCCAATAGGGGTGCAATCGCACTAGTTTTAATACCACCAATAGACCAAAGAAATCTCACTTAGAAAACGCTTTGACTTTCTATTTAATTTTTACTCTACTTCCCTGCTAAGCATTACGTTTAGACATGTCTTATGTGTTTTTCTGAAAACTTGCTCCAACAAGTGTTTTATTTTTCTTCTATATGTAGTTTGTGATGGGCATCAGTTTAGACCAGATTTGCACTGAAACCTCCACTCATTCAAAAAAAATTAAAGTCTTGAATTAGATATTGCAAGGATTAAGGTAACATTGGAATAGACTGAAAACCTGTTTTTTGTCTTAAAATCGTAATCGGAATATCATTAAAGGTGAAGCTAAAATATGCCGGGCTGTTAAGAACTTCTGCTCAAACCCATGCCCAAACCCAATAAAAATGATAATTTCTCAGTGAATAATTGAATAACGCAAAAGTTTGTAGGCTGCTCACACCTGTCTAAGAAATTGACGATATTGGGGTTCTTCATCTCCTTCATTACCAGGATCTCATTGATGATCAGCTCCTTCTTAGGCTGCTTCTGCAGGTTAATCTGCTTGATGGCAACCTATTAAACACATTGCTTTCAGTTAACCTGGTATGGCAACAGTTTGGAAGAGAAAAAGCATCAACAACTTTGTTTCAATCACCTCATTGCAATGTTTTGCACATTTTAATAACAGTAATAGTATATTTTTACCTCTTGACCAGTAGCAACGTCAATGGCCGTAAAGACTGTGCCTGAGGCCCTAAAAAAACAAATATAACCGTGAATTTACACCTCTTGACTCAAAATAAACAGTACAGAAATATATGATGTTGAACAATGTAAAAAGTACGCTTGAAGAATCATTGAATGTGTTTACCCTTGTCCAATTTTTTCATAACGAGTGTATTTTTTCTTGGGGTCTCCAATACTGACAATAGTTCCTGCAATCAATCGAACCCAGAGCATTCAGCATATTATTTAAAGACACAAAAGCGTCTAAACAAAAGCAGTTATGGCATACTAAGCTTCTCCATGATCTCTTCATCGGTCATCTTTCCTTTGGCCTTGCCCTTTGCCCTGTCTGCAGCTTTGGAGGCATCCATGTCAGCGATGGCGGCAGGTGCTGGAATGGGATCGATGACAGAACGAGTGTGCACCTAGAAAGAAAACAAGACATTGTAGTCTCTCAGTAAACTGCAGCAAAAACAAAAGAAAGCAATCACGTCATCAAGAGGGAGTTTCCTCACAGAGATAGTATGCTGTGGACGTGGTGCTACAATTGGTGGGGGAGCATCTTCATCCTCATCAGGGTCCTTGACTGGCGATTGCGCAGAGCCTTTTTTACCTGGTGGTGCATCTTTATCTGAAATCAAGAAGAAAATCTGATGTTCTGAAATGTCGTATTTTTTTCATCTGATTACTGTCAGTTATCTGTTTGACAATTATTTAGGAGAAACTGATAGCAAAGAGAAGCCTGCCTCGGGAGAGAGGAAAAAGCCAGTAAAATAAATTTAAACTTTTAGCCACTACGTATTTGTCTACCTGTAAAGCTGAGGTACTTCTGCCGGCCGTTCCCCGTGGAGTCGTAGAACTTGAGCACGTCCAGCACCGCCTGCGGGTTCTTCTTCTGCTCAGATTTGGTGATGTTTGAGGTCTGCAGCAGCCGCGCCCACTGCTCCGGCATACCCTGAGAGTGGGGGGGTGGGGGGTGGGGAGGGAGGGAGGGAGAGAGAGAGAGAGAGAGAGAGAGAGAGAGAGAGAGAGAGAGAGAGAGAGAGAGAGAGAGAGAGAGAGAGAGAATTATGAAAGAGAAAAAGAGAGAGTGAGAAAACTACAAAGCAAAAGTGTTGAGGATCAAGAATGCATGTCACATATGGTGGCAAAGATTGATTTTTGTTCCATCGATTTAAACAAATAATTTCAGACTGTATTGTAACTTTAAACGCAGATCAGAGAATCATGGGTAACTGCAACAGAAAAAAATCATCCTCACTGTGAATTCCCCGGTGACTGAGTCAAAGCCCACATGGATGGTGTGCTCAAAGTCTGAAGGGTTTGAAATCTCAGGACGCTCCTTATCTTTGTCTTTTTTTCGTCCTGAAATAAAAAATAAACAGCACATGAATCTGAGAACAGTCAGAATGGCAATCAAGTGTTGAAAATCAAAACTTGGAAGGAAAGACAAAATGTAAGAATGCGCCAAAATCACCTCACAATAACCTCTACAGACTATCCATTTATTATCCCATAAACCATTGGCGCTGGTAAAGCTGCTGGTTTGGAGCTGGTTAATGAATATTCTCCTTAAAAAAGCTATATAAATGTATAAAATCAGCAATCAATTAAGCACATGCTAGGTTTGCGTCAGTGGATTTCCTGTTGTTTACCTCAAGTAAAAAAGATATCATGACTTGAAATGGAGAAACAAATGTAATGAAACATAAAACTTAATAGTTAAACATATAATTAATTCAAATAAATCTGTGATTTAACAGTTTGTGTTGGAAAATGATACATGACATTTTAAGAGTTCTAAAGAGAAACTAAATATAAACAAAACTCAATTTTGATTTTCACAAATACATAAAAAATGAAAAAATGTGGAATTTATTTATTTCTCGAATGTGATGTCATCAAACACAAAAACGTAGTTGCATACTTCTGGTTGTCTGAATTACCAAAGGTTTACAGTAGAATGCTAGTCAGTGAATTTATTGTCATTATGTGTTTAGGAAAACAATGGCAGTAAATACGAAAGGCATATTTAAAATCCTTATTGGCGATTACCATATTCAATTGCTCCAGAAGGTTGTCTGTTAAATAACAGGTGTGTTTACACCTCAAATAATCATACAGCTTTAATGGTTGAGATTTCAATATTGGAATTTGAAGCACCAAAGCAGACACAACTCGTAGACCATAGCACCCCTCCCAATTTCGACAACTCTTCTTGATTGGCAACATGCTTGTTTAGCTACTAAGACAGATGATCCTACATAAATCTGCACTTTTATTTAAACTCCAAACTATTAAATAAACAGCAGCTCAAAATGTTTTAAAGCAACATTAGCTCTTTCAACAACAAGTAAAGGCCACCACACACCTATGAGTATAAGTATTACAAAATGACGCATGTGAGCAAACCTCGAGCCCAATACAATGGCGCAGACGGGAGCTCACGCATCTGGCTTTCAGATCAATGCGGTTGAAAAAAGTTCCACTCTGCCACGTTGACTTGGTTTGCCGAATTGGCTTGACAAGCGAAAACTAGCGTTGACTCGACAGGAAATACAGTAAAAGAAGTTTATGGTCGAAGACAATGGATAGTAAAAAGCTTATCATGTTGGTGTAAGTGTTCGGAGTTGTTTGACAAGTCCCATGAAGACTACAAAAACACTGACAAAAGGTAGTAAATATGATGTGACATATGATTGGCTCGAACTTTGAGGTGTTTCTGTTGTACCCCTGAGCACCATCAAAGGGCAAGGAGCGCTGTTGCATCAACAGAGGTTGGAAAGCTCCCTGGAGAGAAGCCGGTGCATAATTTCCATTCACATACGTTTACATAGGTGTGTAGTGATCTGAATTGTCCTAAAACACGGCAGCTATACTTGCCTTTCTCTGCTGAGAATATAGAGATGATTTTGCTGCGTGGCTTCTTCTCCTCTGGGACGGAGGGCAAGGGTTTAGAGCTGGGATTTGTGGACATGTTGTCTTTAACTCCGGTGCTGAAGGTGCTGCTCATTCTGACTGGGGGAGCAGGGGGTTTGTCGTCCGGCTCTCCGTTGTCAGACATGACACGGAAACGCACTCGGAGTTAGTTGCAGGGTCTCAGAGATCAACCTGCAGACAGAGGCACAGAGGTGGATGAGAATTAGTTTGAATTAAAGCAAGAGCTGAAAACATTTTGAATTGACAATGGAAGATGCGAGAACACTAAAACACATAAGAGTAGAAACAAATAAACTAATACCAGACAAAACCCCAAACTCAGGGCTGGTATGGAAATCTATTTAAATTGCAGTAAAACATATAACAAACAACTATTTTTCCAACCACCATTCAACAGCCACACCAAACACAGTAAAAGAGCGCAACCAGCAACAGGAGTGAAACCGCTGACCCAACAGCTGTTACTGTGCTACATAAAAAGCAGTCAACAAGTTGAAATAGACAAAGAAAACATTGGAATGAACAGAAGAGAGTCTGTATTTTCTTTTCTGATCTACGCAACAATGTCTCGATCTGTGTGAAAGCTGCTTGGATTCACTGGGAGCTGCAGCTAGCAGGGAGTTGCAACTCTGAACACAGGTTTTCGCAGGTCATAAGTTCTAATAAAGTAATCCAAAAATAATTTTTTTTGCAAGGTTTCAACTTAGTAAAGGGATGTGGAACCCTTATATAACTTGTATGTTGAACATACACTATCTGTAATTTTTTTAACTGTAATTTTTTCCTTTTCTTCAAGAAAAAAAACTTCTACAGATATGACATTTTGGTGTACGATGGTTCTTCGATGACCCTTTGGTACTTCACAATTATTAATGAGCATGAAAATTAAAGACATGTCCTGTTGAGTTGAAATGCAGTGGAGTGGTTTGGGGTAAAATATTGGGTGCTGTTTTTCCATAGATGAATAAAGTTCTGCTGTCTTGCGTGGATATCACAATGGGTTTTCTCTGTGAAGCCGACAGAGTTAAACACGTTTTAATGTCATTTCATTATTAAATACGAATTAAACACTTGATTTAGAAATAATAATAATGATCCATACACAATCAGTTTATTTTGTATTATTTGTGAACATGTTTAATGCTGTAGCCTTTTACATTTAATTGCTTTCTAAATGAATTCTCTCTTACGTTTAGCCTCAAGTTAGTCTGGAGATTTGTGAGCCTTCCAAAAGTCCTACCTATTTTTTTTTTTTTTTTTTTTTTTAAACAGTCGGGTTTGCTGGTCCTCAAAAACATGGCTAAACTTTTATTCAGATTGGTTTATGCTTGTTTGGGTATGCTCATTTTCTTTTTGTAGGAGCTCAAAAAGGCTCGATGACTGTAGCCAAGGCCTCTGATAAAGCACTGCCAACTAACCAATCAGAGGGACCTCTAATGCACCTCAATGAAGAACATGCGTGCTGACCGACCTGGTAGTGCAATCGCAGCACAACCACATGGGATAAACAATGAAAAGGAATTGTTCTCAGTACATTCAAAGGGAAATCAGTCTAAGTTACAAATGCCACAACACTAAATTAATAATTGTTAAGTCAGGCTTTCTTTTTTCAATCTCCTAAAACCTATTTAGTAAATGGGATTTAAATCCAGGCTATAAATTGCTATGGCAGTGAAGAGATTTTCTTTTAGTAGATAAAGACGAACAATACTCTTGTTAACGAAGCAAAAAAGAAGTTTAGCAATTTGTCACGAATTGTGTTAAGAAATCAGGGCTTCCACATGGCTATCAGCATCCTCTCCGCTATCAACGTGTCCAAAAAAGGTAAAATCCTGTCTCACCTTAACAAGTGAGTTAAAATCAGCAAATGATCTGCAGCTGAACCTCAAATTACCCACAATGTCTTCCTGTCTAACAGTAAAGCGTGACTACATTGTCTTCAAAGATTAAGACTTCCAACGCTGATTCATTACAGCAACAAAAGTAACTAACGTTTTTTCAATTAGAAACTTCACCAAGACACATCTGCTTCTTCATTATATACAATTATCTAATCTTAGCAGTGCTAGTCAACACCCAGTAGACTGATTGTTTAGAAATTACACTCAATCACGCTGAAAAACCAAAACCAGGAGCTTTAGAGCTCATCCAGGATCAACCTTAACTGTGCCAGACATCAAGATATCTGTAAAATTCTTCAGTTAGCAAAGGCCACACAAAATGGAGGCAAAAACCAAGGGATCATCATCCAAAACAAATCTTTTACCCTGAAGAACCCCGTTTGAAAGATCCAGCTCTTGTCCCGCACACTCCTCAGACATTGAGTCTTCACTATTCACTCCACAGTCACTCTCGCTGAGCGTTCAAGAAACGGAGCTGTGATAGAGGCATGTTGCTGCAGGAATGCCTCATTCCACAGTGGGATGAAACCTTACGAGTGCAGTCATGCCTTACTGCTGTGCTGTGCTTTAGTGAGAAACCAGGACAGACAGCGGCGAGATTAGACTGAGCATACCTTTACACACCACTGCCTCTGGATCTTAAAAACGAGATAATCACAAAAATGTTAGAGAGGGGTGAATTAAAGAACACGTTCACACTTCGCTTCTACTGAAGAGAATGGATCACGTGGCCTTCCGGTCGCTGCCTAGTGAAGTACAGGGTTACACTCTACAGAACTAAATGGAAGGCTTTTAATTTGAGTGCCTCCTAAATAATTTTAATAACTTTAAGTATTAAATAAGTAACATATGTTCCTGCTGATTTAGGAAAGATTAAAATTTTTCTCAAGGAATGTTATTCAGGATCGAGTCTGAGCTTGTTTTCCAATGAAGACAGTGATTAAGCGATGGGCGTAGCTCTCACACAGAGGTTTTAGGTCGTTTCTTCACTCTTTTTTTTTTCAGAGGCAGTGTTTCAGGTTTCAGCATCCATGTGAGTGCTTTGCATTTAAGATCATAATTTTAACAGCCTTGGGGTACTGATTTCTCAACACTACCCTCTAGCCAGAGAATGTGACTTTCTAAGATCAAATGAAAGAAATTACTAAGCTGGCACCCAATCGATCTTCTCTAATCACTCAATTTTCTTCCTTAGGTTTGGTTTCAATAACCATACAGACCCTTTATTTTAGTTAACATTAATATTATTAAACCAACCTTCTATTTCATTTATTGCTGCACTGAGTAAAACAACTTATGGCACGAGTGAGATTTGCTTTTTGACAAAGGTTGGAAATGATATATGTGTAACTAAACTAGACACAGGGAAAGAAATTTAGTTGACAATATGAAACAGTAAGAAACAA
This sequence comes from Danionella dracula, assembly GCA_900490495.1. Classification (NCBI taxonomy): domain Eukaryota; kingdom Metazoa; phylum Chordata; class Actinopteri; order Cypriniformes; family Danionidae; genus Danionella; species Danionella dracula. The sequence continues at coordinate 2,618,280 of UELW01000633.1, forward strand.
TATGACTCTGGTATAGTGGGTTCAGCTGAAAATAATGATAAAAGTTACTTGGAACAATTGAGCCCCTTTTTTTAAATGTATTGTCAAATTATATCTGGTCTGGAAAAATTATGAAGATTGGCAGATTCTCAAACTCAATGGATCAGGACATCCCTAGAAAACAGCCGAAGAGGATTACTATTCCTTTATATTTACATTTTACATTTATGCATTTGACAGACGCTTTTGTCCAAAGCGACTTATAGTAGGGGATAGACAATATGCAATCTGTTACACTGTCAAAGTCTAACTCAGCTTGCTAATAAAGCTATTCATTTTAAAAAAAAATTTTCAAACGATTTTTTAAACGTTCATGCAAATATCAGATTTTTCAAGGCCGTTCTTTTATATATTTTATCACAACGCTCTCTCGGAGGAGTTCGGTGGTTTCACAAACTCACCTTACTCAGTTTATTAGAAAACAGGAACGCAAGTGAATGAATGCTCATGTGTTTGGTCAGAGCTTGAGACAAGGTGGTCTTGTTTGGGCTACCTGAACAAACAATAGTTTCTCTTAAAAGTGAGAAAGAAAAGAGTCAGTATGGTTAAAACATGATTTAACTAAAACAACATTACATTTAAAACTAAGAATGATGTAAATATGCAATTAACATGAGTTTTAAGGCTACACTTTCAATACATTCTTAACATTTTACCACATTATTTAGACAGATTTGCTCCCCTTTGTAAAATAAATAACCGGAATTATACATGAACCATCTGTACTATAAATACAAAAAAAATATTATGTCTGTCATTTTTTGATCTGGTGAAGTGTTGTTTGATTTTAGTTTGCTGTCTACAGAACTCACACGCAAACACATAAATATTGTTAATAATAGGCAGCTTTACCTTATTTTAGCCTTTTAAACAAGCTTTAATAAATATGTAAACTTGTTTTGTATTTACTTTTAAAAAGACCAAATATCAAAAACGTCTGCGTGCAGATACTTATTTGGCTTGATTTTAGTTTGCAGTCTACAGAACTCACACAAACTTCTGAACACTGTACTTCAGAATGAAAAGCTTACCATATTTGTGATTAGTTTGAAGAGAAGATGACATACTAGTGAAAAACTTTGGGAAGCAGCAGGAATGTGTACATTCCCATCTGCTCCCCGGAGCCTCTTTGATATGAGCAGCACCATTCCTAAACCAAACGTCACAAGTTTATTTTTCACAGATACAGGCTAGCAGACAGAGAGCAAAATAATGCCAATGCCTTTGGATTCAAATGGAATCTGTCTGCTCAGTATGATAGAAGGTTGTCTCTGTTCGATTGTTCAATTTATGTTGATCCTGATGGCTTTACAAACATTAAAATGTACTGTAAAGAAATATAGTCAGCCAAATCTAGTTAATTAATCTAATTTATTCTGACTTCACCACATTACAACCCCTTTACTCACTGCCTGAATTTAAGGTTCTTAACTGGTAGAAAATTTGACTTCAGAAAAGAGCTGGTTCCCATTGACAGCCATGTTAAAACCGTACAATTTTGCAGCTAAAAAAAAAAAAAACACATTTATGCCCAGGTCTGTTAGATTTTTCAAATCACACTGTCCGAATTTACCTAATATTAACTCTTCAATAGGGCTGAATGATTTTGGAAAGTTATTGAATTGCGATTAATTTGAGTGATATTTATAGTGATCCCTTATTTAAAAAAGAATCAATGAAATCTTGTGACGCAACAATCAACATAAATTAAATCAGCATTCATAAGCTACAATCACTGTAACTGTTTTACTCGAATCCCACCTTTGTACTCATTTTTAGTAGAAATGCTTTGTCAAAAAGGAAATGGTTCACTATGAGCCTTATTTTTTTTCTGCTAAAACTTATTGGTAACATTACACTCACCAAGTCCATGTTACATACAGTCAATGGTTTTACAAGAAGCAGTAATTAATTACATAAACCAAAACTCAAGCTTGCTGATAGAGTGTTGTTGGATAGCAAAATTCAGCACTCACCATAAAGCGGCGCAGATTGGTGACATTGAGAATAAAGCACAAGTAGTCCTGCTCGCTGGTATAGTGGTTAGTATGCAGGACATGCAAAGCACGGCTGTGCAACGGGCGAATCCCCAGCCCCGATCTATCTCTCTACCCCTTCACTACTTTCCCATCCAAATAAAAGTAAAAAAAAACTGCTCTAAAACATTCATACAAAAACATAAAATAAATAAATAAATAAAGCACCGCTATACTGTGTTATTATTTGTTTAAGCCCAAGGCAGTTCAGCTTGTTTACAAATAAACTTAAACTTTTTTTATTTACTAAAAAAGTTTACACAGAGCAGAACATTACAGAATATATCAATGAAAACTTATGCAAAAACTGGCTTTATTTATTATACTAGTTGAGTTGCATATTTATAAAAAAACTAGAACTAGTAATTGTTGACTGGACTTGTAATGCCTCAACTAACCACTTGAGGCTGGGGCCAGAAGTGAGCAGATTTTCATTAACACACATGCTAAAAATGACCAAGAATAAAGCTTTAAAAAAAATTTTTTTAAAAAGACATGTTTAAAGCCTGGGTCTTCTAAGTTTTTAATTTATATTGCAAGTTTTGACTTTCATGAAACCTTTGAGAGGGTGACATTTTTTAATTTTTCTTTCTTAAGGTTATATTAAACTTTACAATTGGCTTTTGATTAATCGAGAAAGAGCAACTAAACAAGTACTGAGGGGTTTCATTTTAATCATTGTTGATCCACCAAATAACCTTTTTTTGACTATTTTAAAAACTTTTTATTGGAGTTTGAAAAAAAAATTTATTTAGTGAAACAGGTTGTTAACATTGCAATTTACAAGTACTGTTGTGTTTTTCTTAACAATAACGCAACCTAAGATTTTAGATCAAAATCACTGAGCCAAAACTGATTTTACTTCACATCGTCGTTGCCAGTGTTGTGCAAACTACTTGCAAACTGCAATGTACTATATTCTATTTATTATTGTAATTTAAAAGTAATTCCTTACACTTCAATATTACTATCTAAAAAATACAAACAGTTATTTGGATCTATATTATTTTTAAGGTTGCAAATTAACTTTTACAAACTAAAATATGTATTTCTGTACTTTTTTATTAAAAAGTACAGAAATGGATTACATGCTAATTTTTCATGCTTGGCATGTGTAGACATAATTGTAAAACATAATTTGAAAAAAAAAAAACATAATAAAAAAATTATAATACAGTATTTAAAACAATGACACAGAGAAAATTATTTGGTCCAAGATTTAATATTGATATGTTTGTTTTAAAGGAACATTTATAAATTGCGTTACAATTACTTGATTCATGTTTTGCTCATCAATGTTTTTCATTGAATTCAAGAAGTCCAGATCAAATGAATTATTGATAATTGACTGAAAATGTAAAAATGTATTCTCGCTCTGCTCTCATAGTGTTTGACGCATTTTTAAAGTTGCTAGTGCTGCTTTGTAGGTGAAAAGTTCTTTAGGATGGGTAGAAATCCGTACGTCATCCTTATCTGGGATAATGGAACAATAGAGATTAGATAAACAATAGATACACTTAAAAAATATGGGAAAATCTTGCTAAAAAAAACCTTCCTCTGCCATCCTTGCAGACCATGGTCAGAACAGGAAATAAAGCAGCCCTTTTAGTTTCTTTTTTTTTGTACAACATTAATTGTGTTTAACAATAAGTGTATTACTATTTTTTTTATTTCTTGCAAAAACTGCATTGCATTTGTAACTGATGAATTTCTAACCATGTAACTAGTTACTTATTAAAGAAAAACTATTAAGTAGTATTACGTTACAATACTGCTTTACTCCAAAAAGTAATAAATTACAATAACACATCCGTTTCACAACACTGGTCATTGCAACACTAGACACTTCTGCTGATGACAATCTTCAAGCAGCCACTTGAGAGACGGGTGAGTAAAAAAACACAAGCCGAGTGCCTTCTCTTCCTACTCCTCACATCCCTTTTCCTTCTGATTGGTGGATGGATAACAGAAGCATTTCCTGATCTTACTGGTCACAACCACAAACTTGGACTTCATCTGGCTAACCGGACCGAAACAAAGCCATCAGAACACGCCTCTCTTTTATGTGTGGTTGTGAAGAGGAACTGTTTACAGGAAGACAGTGCAGAGGCCTTTTGTATTTGCAGCTTCTATAAAAGGAAATACTGAGCAAGGCTTCCTGAACTAAGCCTAGCAGCAGAACTCCTTCCATGTTGCTGGAGAATAAGACACGTGATGAGAAGATCAACTGTAGACTTAAAAGAAGCAGTAGCAAGCTCTCAAGCCACCAGAATCCCGTTTGTTATTCACTTCATAGCAACAAAAATCAGCCTTTACTCACCCCCATGACTTTATCACTGCTGTGGAACACAAAATTAGAAGTTAAACAGAATGCCATCTTCAGTCAGAGTTTGTTTACATTGGGTTGTTTGTTTCAAAGCATTTAATCAGTTCTATGACAGTTTTACCAGGCGCTAGGCTGTTTTGGAAAAGAAATCAGAACGTTAAGTGGCAATTAAAATGTCTGCAATACAGTAAACATGGACGACAATATGACTGCCGCTGATTATTACACTAGTAACGCCTCCATCGACCTTATCAGTTACTTCTTTAGCCTCGCTTTGATTTAGTCGCCTTGGTTAATTCGCAAATGGCACAAGAATATCAGTGTTACCAAAAGGCTTGCCCAAAACACAATTTAACAGCAAACTATGTCTAACAAACGTAAGTTGCCTGCGCACTCCGGTGCGACCTGAAATCGGGTTTACATTAACGCTACTTGCATTTTCAACTCACCAGAACTCTCGCAAATCTCTTCAAAGTTGTAGTTCCGCCTTTCTAACGTCACAAACGGATTTCGCTGACAGAATGATGAGGATAAAAAACTGGATGATATGTTTAAGGACTGTCGATGTTCTTCAAAGTTTTAGCCAACTTCTTGGACCCGGGATCTGTCTGCTATGGCGGAGGGGAAGCGGAACTGTCGACCCAGCCCAGAGTTAGGACTTCGCTACACGTTGCTTTTGTTTCATTTGTTTTTATTCCACTCTGTTGCTCATTAAAGCCCAACAATGTCGCTGTTTAATACTGCTTTATTAATAGAAAAGTTTTTTACTACCTTCAACTACAAGTGACTACATAGGGGTCTGTAAGTTCCGATAGTACTGTTGCACACTGGGAAATGTGGTCTCAATGTCTTTAGACTGGGTGAACGAGGAGAGCTTAACAACTACATTTCCATTCGTTCGTCGAATTACAATACATTATTTCATTCCCACGATTCATAAGCGTGCCAGCGTGAATGAAGACGTCATTGGAATTACAGGACACCATAGAAAATAACATTTATGTAACATTTAGACTACTATTTTCATGAAGTATATTTTATTACGATGAGCTGCATTAGATAACTGTTTTAAAACTGTTACATTTAAAACTTCAGTCTTGTATGATCATAAATAAACTTTATTTGAAAGCAAGATCAAAATATACCTTCTGCCGCCAACCATCGTATAACGCTCATCAATCATAGTAACTTAATTCTTCAAAAAACACAGCAGAAACTCTTATAATCCTGATTTTGTAAGCAAATACAGTACAGAATGCATTGGAACGTGATAACTCTATTTCTTTTTCATCTCCTGGGTACACCGAGGACAGTACCTTTAAACAAAAAACACAATACTTTAGAACACTACTACATTTTATTTAAAGTTGGATGTTAGGATAAAGATTTACCATTTTCCTTTTGGTTTGGTTGTGAGACCGACACAAGCAAAGTGAAACCACTCAATTGGGCACTGCAAAAAAACAACATTTGGTTCACTCAAACTCCTATGTAGCGCCATCTTTGAGGGCAAGCTGTAGATGACACACTTTGTACACATTTTCAGTTTCTCATGGATTATTTTAGCTTTTTCTTGTGCTATATAGATGGCTCAATAGATTGGTAACAGGAGATTTATTGATTGATTTGGTTATATCATCATTTTTTTAATGGTCAACATGTCCTCGTAATTCCAGAATGGCAAGGTGCTCATCATGACAAAAGTGCAGATATTAATCCACACATCACAATCATTAAGTCCATCGAGTTATATCCCACAGACTACATGAGCAACTGTAATTCTTTAAAAAAAAAAATTCAGATGCAGTCTCTAGCTGTACAGACACAAGTCCACTCTCATGTGAAGCATATGAGATGTAACCAGCATTTTAATAAATCCTTTTACATTTATGTTATAGGTCCTCTGAAGAAATGCTTCGTGGTTTTTGTTTTCTTTTAAGTCACTTTTTTCCTAATTTTACTATTTGAAAGTAGTGATTGGTGAAATCATAGAGCAGCACAAAAATGAACTTTCAGTTTATATTGCATTCAATTTTATTTATGCATTTATCTTGAAAGTAAGGAACATATTTTGTTTTAGAAGGACATTTACAGTTTTGCTGTTTGCCTTAGCTTTTTCCCTTGAAATTACTGGCAGAGCCATGAGAAAATAATGCTTTCCATCTTTTAATATTTAAATAATAGACATGATAATATAAAGTATTGGTTTAATAGGCTATGTGAAATTTCAATATGTTTTAATGAACATAGTTCAGCCCTCGGCTTGTAGCAAATTAGTCTTTTTGTCCTTTTTGACATCAGATTTTTACACCTTGCCTTAAAGCATCTATGCCCAGTCTTTAGTCTATTTTGTCACACAAAAAAAAAAAAAACATTACCGCTGATCACAGCACGCCTAGAGACATGGCAAGGATTATGAAACTGCATTTACATTGTAACATGTTAGAACTGTTTATACTTTTTCTAAAAACAGCACCTTTCCCAAGAAACTAAAATAACTGTCTACTACGGTCAGCGGAGAGCTGTTAATACAGTGAAAGTTTCATTAGATAAAACAAAAAAAGAGCTACTCACATCTGAATTGTCACATCCAATCATTTCTCCGTAGGATACTTGACTACACAAACAGTATGTGGGTTCATTTGGGTCGACCGGCATGTCCAAAACATCAGAAGGGTGCATGCCAAGCAGAGACTCACTTATGTTGGGACTTGTATTTGAGTGAAAAAAGATGAATTAGTTCAGTGGAATGCCTTAAATGAGCGTGGTTTAGCAATCAAACACAGATCTTTAAAACAGTTTACCCATTTTTCAGTTTTTTCTGTTTGGGCGAGTCTTGGTCTGATCCCTTCTTGTCCCTTCCATGCGAGGCCCTTTTGTCTTTCATATTCTTGTCTTCTGAAACAACAACTTGGTTTTCACATTGGAGTAATTGCACAGACTAGTGTTTAACCTAGAACTTACTTTTGGACTGCTTTTCCTCTGAGCTTTCCTGGCTTCCTGAATCCAGTTTCTCCTGGAGATCGTTCTCAAAGCGCGCTAGCTCAGCATCCAACCTTCGGATGTGTTTATCCACCTTAAAAATACACCCAGATTTAATTTGACCTCATTCATCAGGGATTAAAAACATATTTACCCCAGCACTCTGCTTCGCACCATTTCATATATCTGCATGGAAAGCTCCACTTTGTCATCGCTGTACTCTTTGCATTTGCTGTAAGCATTTTCAATCTTCTTTAAATGCTGGACACGCTCATCAGAAGCCAGATCTCGAACTTTTGATATATACTCAGAAGCAAGGTCGTTTATCTCAGATTTTTTCTCTGTGAACAGCAAGAATGAAACTGATCGGTCAAACAGGTTGAAGTTAAATTGCATTACTTTTCAGTCAGTGATGCCGAACCAAACCTTCAGTCCTGTTATCCAAGTCCTGCATTAATGAGAAGTTCCTCTGGAGCTCGCAGGGAAGGCCCTCGATGCCTGTAGGGATGCAAGGGTTGCAGACTGGGTTTACAAATTAAAGAGTACAAACGACCAAATTCCGATGAAAGGGATCATCGAGGTAAGAGCTAACTTATAACGTTAATTAAATCACTCGTTCGTGCATTACGTAGTTCAATTTGAAATGATAACACAAAGGTAAATGTTTGTAAAACATTATTCCACCTCTTTCTAATTTGCAGAAATGGTTTCCGAATGATTTCAACTAACTGCAAGCCAATAACTTTAGAACGACTTTGAATGAACTTACTGTCCAAATAGTCCTCCAGGTACATTCCTTTCGCCATTCTCGTAAGATAAACTTCGAGCAGCAGGCAGGGACTCGGGGAGGCAAAGGTTTGTTTAACGCGCGCTGAATGCAGTTTCCCGGAGTTGCAGAAACAGATCAGATATTTACACAAAACGGATTGACTTATTGCCTTATTTTAAGGTCTTGAAGGAGTATCCGCTTGATCTAGAGATCGGATAAAGGAAACACAATGTCTTCTATCTATGGTATTCTTTAAAGAGTATGTGCGCTACTGCCCTCTACTGCGGCGGAAGAACGTTCTGGTTCAGGTTAGTCAACTCTCATTCGCCTCAGTTTTTTATTTGGTTAACGCACTTTATTTAGCACTATATATGTTTTTCTTGCATGTCATATAAACTGTTAATGTGTGTTTTTTAAACTTGACGGCAATTATAAAAAAGTACAACTTCTTGCCGCAAGATGGCAGTGTTGTAACGCTTGTAAGCCATTTTTCTAACATGTTTTCTGTATAGAAATATCTTTACATTGTAATATGTCTATGTATGTTCCTATTAATTTCAACACATTTTGTTGATTAAAAGTGGAGAAATCCACAAAAAAGGACAGCAATACAAAGTACAAATGTACATACGTTTTCACTAATAAAAACGCAAAAACCTTAATATAATCTAAAAACCATACAGTTTAAAACTACAAAAAAAAAAATTGTATTGATCTACTACTGGCAACGTAAGCGCAGAGCCAGCCGGTGGTCAATGTGCCTTTTTGTAAAAATACGCTGTAATTTGCAATGACTCGGGAAAAAGTGCAATATACATATCATTTATTTCATATTTACATATCTAATAATGCTTAGAATGTTTATCCTCCACAAGGCACTTATTCCATTTGAAACAATTAAATAGTGATATAAATATATTCACACGAGAGTAAAACACTAAAAATAATTTAAGACTAAGTAAAATAATTTATTTAGATATGAGATATGAGGACTTGATATACCTAAAGACAGTGATATATTTCAAGTCTGCACAGAGGAGGTGTGATGATGAAGACAAACTGCCTCAACACATTTTAATAAACCATTCGTCTCCGAATCTATTACAGCTGTTCTCTACACTGACCCACACTGAGACAGCCTCACTCAACACACGTTCAAATAACCTAGAAACTCCTCTCTTTGGTTTCACAGCACTTCGAGATGATAAAAATGGCTTTACAAAGCAATTTAAATATGATCACTTACGTACGGAAAACATTTGGGGTGCCTTGTTCTGTACAATGCTCTAACGGAACACAAGGGAGAGGGGAGAGTCGTTCTAAAAAAGAGAGCAACACTAAAACTATTCAGTTCGTTTCTTCCTGGGCGAGCACAAACAATGTATCTTCATTTGCTTCTTGTTTCCACTTTCTCAGCAAGTGTGTGTTTCTGTGACCGAGTGACTCAATTATATTTAAAGAAATCACAACATCTCATTATTCTTCTCTTCTCAGCTGTTGTTTATGGAGACATCGAACCCGATGAAACCAATATCAGTGGCGAAGAGGGTCTAGCTGTTAAACTCTCCTGCAGTTACTCCTCTTCAACATCAGATTTTCTCTTCTGGTATCGTCAGCATGGAACTGAAAAACTTGAATTCCTCATATCGACCCACAGTACGGCAAAAAAGGTTCAGGTGTCTGAGGTGGATCCGAGGCTTTCGGCTCAAGTATCAAGAGAGGAACGGATCCGTTTGGAGCTGGAGATCTCTTCTGCTGCAGTGACGGATTCTGCTGAGTATTACTGCGCTCTGAGGCCCACAGTCACAGGAAACTTGAGAACTCCGCACAATAAGTTTTCCTATCGCATCTGATGAGAAGAAATAACCAGATAATTATGATTTGGTCATGGTCAGGAAAGTAAAGTAATTAAAACCCATAAGAACATGAATGTTTGTTAAATAAATCTGTTGAAAAATAGATCAATGAGCTTCACTCCATGGAGACGGCAATCTTATAAAGATATAGTATAATCAGAAAAAAACTTGACTGCATTGTTCATTAAATAATATGTTTAGTTGAAAAGTAAAGCTTTTCCACTTTTTTTGTCATCGGCTCTTTAATCAACAAATATCTAAAGTCTACACTTTAAAAATTTACCACTGTGTGACTATTTATACGACCAAAATGAAAAGAGATTCACATTGTTCTGATTCAAATCAGAGAACAGTTTCACTGGCTCCTCCTCAGAGTCATGTTTATGGAAACTATCTTCTCTTTCTAAAGGATTTTGTTGGATTTCTGTCACATTGAAAGCACCATGAGGTTTTTGAGGTGTATTCTTCTGCTTGTGATTATCAATCCTGGTATGGATTTCTTCATATTTTGAAATAGATGCTCATATTTAAGAATTCTATTCAAATATACGTTTCTAACATCATCTATTCTTAAACCCTTAGAGTGCCGAGGAGAAGAGAAAGTTGATCAGCCAGACAAACATCTGACTGAAGTCGAAGGAGCATCAGTGACGTTACACTGTTATTTTACAACTATTTCAAACCAACCAGAGCTCTTCTGGTACATTCAGAGAGTGAGTGAAATCCCCAAATACATCCTGAGAAGGAACCGGTACGGAGGTGGAGAAAACGGCTCAGAGTTCCAGGAGAGATTTCATTCAGAGCTTTCATCAAACTCTGTTCCTCTGAGGATCCAGGACGCACGCGTGTCAGACTCTGCTGTGTACTACTGCGCTCTGAGGCCCACAGAGACTCAACTCAAGCCAAACCCTTACAACAACACAGAGAGAGACTTTCAGGAGAGCTTGAGCTGCCCTTTACTCATGCAGTTTACAACACATATTCTACATTCCATAAATTCCAAACAAAGAATTTTCTGCAAGTAAAGTGCAGGTTCTGCTTTTTCCTTCCAACGCTTGTAATGCATAGTCTCACGTCAGAACTCATGTTGTCTACACCATCCATAAATGTAATTATTTAAAAAAATCTTTTACGTTTTTCATCTCTGTTTGGGGTGGCCTTGATCCAGTTCCTTCAGGAGCAAAACTGGTGGAACACACCACCACTGAGGTTTAAACCAGTATGACCTGTGTAAGAGGTAGTGGCACAAACATGGATAATTACCGATTTAAGTAAAAATAATTTTAATTAAGTATCTTTTTTCTCTTCATTATTTTAGAATGTGATCAAATAAGCTCAAACACAAGTTTGTGAATAAAAACATAGATTTCAGGAGAATGACAACATCTTATTTTGTGCTGATGTAGAAATTATTGAATTAAAATACATTCTTAATATGGAATAGACACAGGACTAGTTAACTGGCCTTGTAAAAGTACTCTTGCTTGAAGAGAATTCTAATTCTGAACATATTGAAGCGTGTTTTAAGACTCAAGGTTGAATGCTTTAAGACCATTTATGTCTGTTTGCTTAAGGATAAAACTGGTCCTTCACATGTTTGCTTCTCACTCTTCAATCTCTGTGAGGTTTAATGTTTGGGTCTTATTTTTATTATATTAAAAATAAACTTTTAATATGCTGTTTCTCTAATATCTGACTCAAGAGCCATTTGTTCCAATTCAGTGCTTTTGAGTTTGAGGAAGAGAGTAAGAGAGTGAGAGGAGGGACTAAAGGGTAAAAGATCTGACATGATCGAATGGAGTCTTTGCTTAAAACCTTTCAGGCTCATTCTACACACACTGAACACAATGAATCTTGCTTTACTTTTTATCCTCTGTGCCTCTGCAGGTTTGTGATACGATTTTCTTTAATCAATCTTCGTCTAAATGGCTCAACTATAACATCTCACTAAAACTTACAATTTCTGCTGTTTAATTTTTAGCTTCTGGTTTTGGAAATGTCATCGAACCGATCGAAACTGAAGTATTAGCTGCGGAAGAATCCAGAGTGACACTCTCCTGCAAATTTACTTTCTCTGAACTAACAACAGATTATCTGCACTGGTATCGTCAGCAGGGAAAATCAAAGCCTGAGTTTATAGTTCTCACCTACAAAGCTGCTAAAGAAAACCAGAAGTCTGATGTAGATCCCAGATTCTCTACTTATGTCCCCAAACAAGGACACGTGGAGCTGCTGCTCTCCTCTGCTGCAGTGAGGGACTCTGCTGTGTACTACTGCGCTCTGAGGCCCACAGAGAGAGGAAACTCTTCAGCGTCATACAAAAACCTGAACAAACACAGAGAAATAGAGGATTAACGTATATCAGAATACATTTTGTATGACCCCACTCTGTATCCTTCCCTACAGAATTTATTACACACAAGGTGTTTGGGTCCACACAGAGCATGTAAAAGCATGAAAATTGTAGATTCTGAACTTTTAGTCTTTCTTCCCACAGAAAAATAAATCACATATTTTAGAATAAACTTGTATGATTACGTGAATTAAAAGCCACAAAATGCGATGAGTCCAGCTGACCTGCCAACACGGTCAAAGCAACAATAATGAGAACACCGCACAGAGTTTCAATTCTAAATATGAGGAAATAAAGTTAAAGAATAACAAATAATGCCTATTTGCTGTTTATATCACTATATCACTGCTGTTTCTTGGCTTAAGTAAATACATATATTATGTTTTTTAACATAAAAATGTCTTTATTGAGTCAATTAAAATCCCCAAAAGGCAAATGCATCCATGAGACTGACAAACACCGCCCGAGGAACAATAACACGAACACCAGGCAAGGTTTAAAACAAATATAAGTTGCTCAATTCATGACTTTAGAACCAAAGAGATCCTGTGATCACATGATAAATAATTCATGTTTTTGATAATGCTGCAGGTAAAATAATTTGGGCTCTTAAGTGAGATTTCAGATGTAAATAATGAATCCCAAAACCCTATTTTTAACAATCAAAACAGAAATATCAGGTGAATTATAACATCTGATTCAGTGCTTTTGAGTTTGAGGAAGAGAGTAAGAGAGTGAGAGGAGGGACTACAGGGTAAAAGATCTGACATGATCGAATGGAGTCTTTGATTAAAACCTTTCAGGCTCATTCTACACACACTGAACACAATGAATCTTGCTTCACTTTTTATCCTCTGTGCCTCTGCAGGTATGTGAGGAGATTTTCTTTAGCAAACCTTTGAAAGAATGTCTCAATGATAACATCTCACTAAAACTTACTGTTTAATTTTCAGCTTCTTCCTTTGGAAATGTCATCGAACCGATCCAAACTGAGGTTTTAGCTGTGGAAGAATCCAGTGTGACTCTCTCCTGTAACTTTACTCTCTCTTTACAAACAGATTATCTGCACTGGTATCGTCAGCAGGGAAAATCAAAGCCTGAGTTTATAGTTCTCACTTACAGTTCATCAAAAATGGCTCTGGAGTCTGATGTAGATCCCAGATTCTCTACTTATGTCCCCAAACAAGGACACGTGGAGCTGCTGCTCTCCTCTGCTGCAGTGACAGACTCTGCTGTGTACTACTGCGCTCTGAGGCCCACAGAGAGAGGAAACTCTTCAGCGTCATACAAAAACCTGAACAAACACAGAGAGATAGAGGAACAAACAACAGCTAATTTAAATAAGATGAGACATGATTTTAACCACAAGAGTGCATTAGAGTGCACTCACTCAGTAAAACAGTAAATGGTAATTTAGATTGTTTTTCTTGAGTAAATAATTTACAATAAAAAAGTAATCTGTTAAAATGTAAAATAGCTGCTCTTAATGAATTAATGTTACACTTGGTTTTAACCATAAGAGGGCAGTAGATACTCAGTAGAGCAATACTTTAAAACTGTGTTTGCAAACTCCTCCTTAAATTATCACAAGAAAACTAAATCTGAATTCCAATGGTGATATATTCTTCTATATTCCACAGCACACTCAATACAGGCTAAACCATGTTAAATGAATTAAGGATACTTTTTTTCTTGGCAGTGTTTGTTTTAGGTAGAATTTGAATGTACTGTAATTATACATATTTCTTATTTTCAATTACTTCTTCAAATGAATTAAGTTGCTCATATGTTAAATAATTTTTCTTACATCTTTACAGAGTCCCGATCAGAGGAGACGGTTAACCAGCCGGACAGAGAAGTGAGTGGAGCTGAAGGAAGATCTGTGACTGTAAAGTGTAAATATGAAACTACTTCACTGCAAGAAGATCTTTTCTGGTACATCCAGAGAGCAGGCGAAAGTCCTAAATACATCCTGAGGAGAAGCAAGTATGGAGGAGAAAACGGCTCAGAGTTCCAGGAGAGATTTCATTCAGAGCTTTCATCAAACTCCGTTCCTCTGAGGATCCAGGATGCACGCATGTCAGACTCTGCTGTGTACTACTGCGCTCTGAGGCCCACAGAGACTCAACTCAAGCCAAACCCTTACAACAACACAGAGAGAGACACAAATGTGCGCTCTTCTACAATGAAAATTGGTGGAGTTTATATCTGGGTTGAATCTAATTGTATAAAATACATTTATGTACTATAAATAACTCAAATCCATTCACCCAAAACACTTAATATCCTCAAAATTTGTATTATTGTTTAGCATTATCTCATTCAATTTGCAATCAAACAACAGTTCTTTAAGTCAAAGCTTGTGCTAGCAAAAGATTTAAGATGATAGATATTTATCATAGTGAAATTAAGTTAAATTATACTATTTTTTTACTCATTCAAATGAGCATCACCAAGAAGTTATGGTTTGCAAGGCTGCTGCTGAGATGATTGATTTAAACCCGCTATGGCTTGTGTTCTCCCTGTTCTTGTAAGAGAATGCATTCCTTGTAGTTTAGTCAGACTCGATGTGAGAGGTGAGTGAATGGTGAATGTCCAAACTAGAACTTTTATACAAGCAGAAGAATCCTAAACTGGACTCTTAAGCTGACAGGGAGCTGACGCAGCGTGGTTAGGATTGGATTAATATGGTCAAAGATTTTGGTGAATTCTTGCCCTCCTGATCAACTAAAGTTCTAAAGATATCTTCTTTAGGAAGGCCACAACAAAATGTATTGCAATAGTCTAATCTGGATGAAATTAATAAAAAAATGGTTTACAAGTCAGTATGAAATGACGTTACTTTGGTAATTTATTGCATTTGTCAGAAACTATTTGATATTCACCTGTTTACAAATTAGGATTGTAGCAAAAATTCAGAACTCCCAGGATCCTGACCTATGATTTGCATGCAACATGTTGAAGATGTTGGTCAGTCACACATCTTCATTCCTTACAAAGACTATAATCTCAGTATTTCCCTCAATTAGAGTAAAAACACTAAAGTTTTTTTCTAATAATGTCCCTTAGAGGTCGCAATACAGATTAAGAAAAGAGGCCCAAAATAGAGCCATGGGTGACTCCTTTTAGTTAAGATGTAACAAAAAACGTATTGAGTGTTTTTTTTTTACTACTAACCACTTCTCATCTCATCCATGGATCTGAAATGGCTACATACTTTTTGGATACTTTTTAGTAATAGTCAAGTGAATAATAATGATTGTTATTTGTACTGTCAAGACAGTAAATATTTTCAGATGAACATTTATTAGGTTTACTTTGTGAAGTTGCCAGTGTAATCTGTGGATATTAACTTCCAAAGTATTAATTATAACTTCATACAAGCAGGTAAAATAAATTAATACAATGAAGCTGAACTGAAAAAACAAAAAAACTAATTCAGAACCAAAAGAGATCATAAAGACAGAATCTCAACATCTTTATGATGTTACATGTTTGCAGGAATGAAAGTTATCAGGATTTGATGGTAAATAAACAATTACATATTGCAATAAAAATATGTGTATGTAAACATAATATCAATTACCAATAGATTAAAGTACTTTGAATACTTCAATGATATAGTTATAAGTATTATCTTTCATTCTATGTGATGAATATTAGCAATAATGTTAAAGCCTCACATTCACAAGTTCAAGAGGGTCTTTTTTGGATCTGTTAATATTCATTTCCAATGATTATTGAACGTTTTTGCAAACACATTGCTTTAAAATGTTGTGCTCCAAAATATTGCACAGCTTAGTTTATTTGATCTGATTGTCTTTTTGATCTGAAGTGTGTGTATAATATGTTTGAACAGGAGGAGGGGTTCAGTGCAAAGAGCTCAACTCAATCTAACAGTGTCTGAGTGTTTTATAAAATAGAACAGGTGAACTATGAGTCTCCCTTCCCTTATTATCTTCTGCGCCTCAGCAGGTACGTCTAATTTTTACTAGATAATATTCCATTATAAACACCTTCAACTCAAACCAAAGTCTTCAAGGGCTTATGCTAACTAAAGAACCTGGTCGTTTTCAGCTTCTTCCTTTGGAAATGTCATCCAACCGGTCCAAGCGGAGGTTTTAGCTGCGGAAGGATCCAGTGTGACACTCTCCTGCACTTTTACAGAGTCTGGAGGATCAGATTATCTGCACTGGTATCGTCAGCAGGGAAAATCAAAGCCTGAGTTTATAGTTCTCACCTACAGAGCTGCTAAAGAAAACCAGAAGTCTGATGTAGATCCCAGATTCTCTACTTATGTCCCCAAACAAGGACACGTGGAGCTGCTGCTCTCCTCTGCTGCAGTGAGAGACTCTGCTGTGTACTACTGCGCTCTGAGGCCCACAGAGAGAGGAAACTCTTCAGCTTCATACAAAAACCTGAACAAACACACAGAGGAAGAAAATATATCATAAAAGAGCACAGTTAGATATTCTTGATTCATTCATAATCCCAGTCGGCCTCTAAAATTAAACAGTAAATGAGACACGACTTTTTATGGTTATTTGTTTGCTTGTGTACTTTGTATCCTATTGCTTTATTAGCCACATTTAAAATATGTTTTCTAATTCTGAAAGTGATCATAAGAAATAGTCAATATCAAACATTATTTTTCCACATAAAAAACATATGAAGTAGGTAGTTTTTAGAACAAGATTTTAGTTTTCATAGAGTCATAGAGTCACATAGAGACACAACATATACGTTATAAATTAACACAAATGAAAACTGATCAATTCAAGAGCAATGTTTTTAGAACAGAACTGATTCCCTGATTACTTGATGAATGTTTCATGGTTTTGTTAAGGTTGATCTTGTGGCTTCTGAGAGTAGTTATGCTATGATATCAGTTTGCATGACGTAGGATAGACAGTCTGACCATGTTTCGCACGATTGGCACGCAGCAAGTGCCACTCTGGCAGCATTAAAGGCCAGGGACAGAACCTTTTCAGATAAAGGACTGTCTTTGGAAAGTAGACTGATATTTTCAAATAAGGCCAAGTTATGAATTAAACAAATGTTGAGTTAAATCACTTAATTGTTATAATAATAACCACATTTCCCTCTTTGGAAGCTTTCTAAACTTTCCCTCATTAAGATAATTGTGCGAGTTAACAATCAAAAAACCTTTTTGTTCCATCACCTCAAAAGGCTAAGTTCAAGAATTGCATTTGTCCTCTCTGTTGCCAATCAAACAGAAAACAAAACTAAATAAACATCAATCAAAAAATAAGTAAATGTGGGTCTTCAACGTAAGAAAAACATGACCTCCTAAATGAGAAATTAGGTTTTTTAAATGCAACAGCCAGTCTAGTATCATAGCTATATGAGAAGATGGAGGCAGAGCTTCAGAGTTATATAATAAATCCCAAAATAAAAATGAAAAATATTAGAATCATCGTTTAGGGGGGCTTTTAAGGAAAACAAACATTGCTAATTAGATCTTTCAAAGTTAATCATCAGTGTGGTAACACATACGTGTTTTAAAGGTAATAAATGCCACAGGATGGCAGTGTTCACAGACATTCACCAAAAACTATGGCGAGCCTACTGTGAATTGAAGAATGTGTCCTGATTGAGCAATTCAGTGTCTGCAGGTCTGAGGGTGAAACTCCATTCAGTCTGCTGATTCAACACTTCAACATGAATCCTCTTTCCATCTTTCTCCTGTGTATCTCAACGGGTACGTCTTCAACTGCAATTTTCTACTTTTTAATCCTCAGATTTTTTTCCTTAATATTCCACTCCTTTTTTTTAGCCTCTGTCATTGGAAATGTCAATAAACAAAACAGAACAGATATCGTTCACGAAGAGGGTTCCAATGTTGTCCTACGCTGCAATCAACCAACTGAAGCTGGAGATTACGTCTTCTGGTATCGTCAGTACGAGAGGTCAAAACCTGAATTTCTTGTAAGAACCTTCGGAGGTGCAAAACAAGCTGAAATATCGGATATAGATTCTAAATTTTCAGTAAAAGCTTTGAAGGAGGAAAAAATTCATGTGGAGCTGGAGATCTCCTCTGCGGCAGTGAGGGACTCTGCTGTGTACTACTGCGCTCTGAGGCCCACAGCGAGAGGAAACACAACAGCTCTGTACAAAAACCTCTTTCAAAGACAAACTAAATGTGATAGGAACTGTGTTAGACATTCAACCTCATTAGTAGTCACACAATTGTATTTAGGTATTTTTCCGCCTGTCAGAAAAACATGAATAGATGTGAAAGTGTATTCAATAACAAAGTTTAAAAAATGTTTCTCGTTCAGTACACTGTTAATCATTAAGAGTAGAAGATCTTAAATGATAGTAATTTCCTATAACCTAGCTCAGTTTTCTAGTACGACAAACTCAAGCTGTGCTTTGGAACATGGCAGCTGTTTATAACATTGGATTGGTAGAAATCAGAAGTACAAATATTGAACTTTAGTGAACACAAAAAAAACTGTAGAAATAAAAATATAAAACACAGATAGAAAAACAAGATAATTTAACTTGTTGTCTTTGAGCACAGGGAATCTAGGTGGTTTCTTTGTGATGGAGGGGCTATAATGTAGGAGATAGTACTAGATACAAACAGGACCAAAATATAACGATTCCTTCACAGCAAGGAGACACAAATACTTACTGTTGTGAAAGTGTGTCACAAACTTATTTGTCTCAAATTATCAGTGCTCTTGTAGATGGTAATCAATGAAATTATATATAAGTCATTCATAAAATCCCCTCAAAACAACAAATACCACATTAACAATTATGTAGATGATAAACAAACAAAAGAAACAATAAACAACTTTGTCCAAAAGCCCTAACATTTCCCATAAAGTGCTCCTATCAGTTGTTAAATTAAAAATACTACTAAAGTAACAATAACTCACAAAATGTGCTAAGAAGGTAATCAATGCCACAAGATGGCAGTGTTCAATGATATACACAGAAAGCTCTAGCAAGCAAACTTACAATGCTCAGTTTAAGGTCTGATTGAAAAGGAATTCAGTTTTGCCTTTTTTTGCCAGAAAGAACCTATCTTAAATTTGATCAGAGTGAAAACTTCAACAATGAGACATTTTTCATTCATTTTCTTCTCTGCCTTAACTGGTATGTGTTCAACTGCATTTAGTATTTGATTACTATAATTCCTAGATTACAAAATATTAATTATTTGTATTTTTCTTAATTTTAGCTACAGTCTTTGGAAATGACACGACAGATGTCTTTCATGAAGAAGGTTCCGATGTTTTCTTACGCTGCAGTCAATCAGTTGCAACTACAGATTATATCTTCTGGTATCGTCAGTATGAGAGATCCAAACCTGACTTTCTTGTAAGCACCTTTGGAACTGCAAAACAAGCTGAAATATCAGCAATAGATTCAAGGTTTTCTGTAAAAGTTTCAAGGAAGGAGAAAATTCATGTGGACCTGAAGATCTCCTCTGCTGCAGTGAGCGACTCTGCTGTGTACTACTGCGCTCTGAGGCCCACAGTGAGAGGAAACATGAGAGCGCTGTATAAAAACCCAACACAATGTGAACAATCAATTGTGATGGTTTCATCCAATAAAAAAATAAACTAAAACTTAAACAAGATACCATTTTATAAGTAAAACAGTTAAATTAAATGTTTTCAAGTGAGAAAATAATTGCCAAATCAACAGACAAATTTGGCTTTCGTCTAATACATCTGGTCCTAGCTTTCATCAACCACTTGCATACAATATGAAGGCCAGTTGTGCACTCTAATTAATTGTGGGGTCTAGTTAACAAGTTGCTTAATGGGTAGTCAATGACTGAAGGTAAAATTTACTTCAATTCATAAAACTGCCAAAGATAAAAAAAAGCACAAAAATTGCTCTCAATAGAGAAATACTGTGCAGGAAAAAATTGCCCACAAGATGGCAGTGCTCACACACAGTTCCATATGTTAAAACAGCTCATTTCTATATCTTAGTCATAATCAAACTACTCATATACAAGACTAACATTAGATGAAGCATAATACTTGGCTGTACTGTGTGTTTCAGTGAATGAATAACAATCATGTCCAAAGCATTAATGCTAGACTCAACAAAACCATAAGGATGGCAGGAGACATGTTCACAAACGAAGAGTGTTGATTGGTAGTGAATCACATGGTCCCCTCTAGCAGTTAGAAGCAGTAATTCTGCTGAAGCTGAGAGAGGAAGGCCAACCATCTCTGTGTATATGAATGAAGCAGCTGAATGGATGCACAATGGCTCATTATATCTGGTTCATTATAATCCTATTTCTCCACTTCAGGGGTGAGTAGTACCAAAAAAAGATTCTTTCAAATTTACTTAAGCATTTACATATACCTCATAAATTATTATTTTTTGAACAACATATGAAGTACTCCTTATATTTTTATTTATGATGATGTCCTTCTATTTTAGTATGCGAGTCTCAAGATAATGTTTATCAGCACTCAAGGATTGTATCTGCTTCTGAAGGTGAAGCTGCACGGATTGATTGTACGTTTCAGACTTCTTACCCAAACCCCACTCTCTACTGGTACCAGCAAAAACTCAACAGTGTCCCCAGATTCCTTCTAAATAAGTTCTCCAGAATTGGATTCACAGAAGACGAATTCAAAGACAGATTTCAAGCAGATCTCAACATAACGTCAGTTCCTTTGACAATCAAGAATCCAGAGGTGTCAGACTCTGCTGTGTACTACTGCGCTCTGCAGCCCACAGAGACTCAACCACACTCAAGGCTCCAACAATATCCCTACACACCACGTCTGAAATTTACATTTCATAAGAAAACGTAATGAGGTGTTTTATTTAGACTATACTTACACTATGTAAAGCAGAACATAAAAGATAAAACACTTATTGCACGAAAACTAGAGATATGTGACATATAGAGCAAAAACCTCATGCCAAAAAGAATGAGTTTTTGGAATTGCACAATAATGAGCCACCAGAAGCCACTGTAATGTGTTTAACAAAGACTGTTGGTGCTTTTTGCACTTTACTTTTGTAGTTGCACTAACTTAATAAATCATTAAAATATAAATAAATCAATTGTATTGATAAAGTACTTTCGTTGGAGTTGCTTCAAACAAGCTTAACAAGTGAGGAAGCTTCTGCAGATTTAAAAAATAATTTCAGATAGTTTGATTGTCAGAAATAATTAATGTATAGTAATTGACTTTTTAACAAGCTTAGAGTTCCTAATAAAGTGATGAAATGTATTTCTCGGTTTTCTTTTACCTGAATTCAGGTTTGAAATGAGGAAGATTTGGTTATAATCATTAAAATATTTGACAAGCTGAAACTGTTGACAATTTAGAGTAACTCATTGACCTGTTTGCATGTTGGAGAAAGAAGAAAAATGGAGCACCCAGAGTAAAAAAAGAAATCACACATAAGGAAAATACGAACTCCTCGAGAGAGAGAGAGGTAGATACAAATGGTGCACGTAGCTTCACCGAAACCATCAATCTGGGCAGTTTGGTGCACACCTCGCCATCAGATGACCTGTTTGGAGATGAAGATTTTTCAAAGAGAAGCTCCCTGGAGAACACCAGGAAACAGCCTGGAACAGCAAGAAAGCAGCTACTCCAACTAATTATACACAACGTTAGGATTATTATGAAAACGATTAAATCGTTACATGGTCACATTGCTGATAATCTATGTAATGCATAGTAAAAAATAATGTTTTTATAAAAAAATATAATAATAAACCCAGACCGCAAACGGAGTCTTCTCAGGAAGTTTGTTCTGAAGCTTTTAAGCTATACACGAGAATCTAAACAAGAACTCGAGTTTCTGGTAAAATAATTCTACAATGGCCACCATTTTTACTGTACATTGTCATTGATGAAAGTAAAAGTTGCGTGGGTTTGATTTCTCCTGTTTGCTTCAACAACTGCTAGCTTTAGGGAATCTCTGAAACTCAATTCTTTACAAAATTGTAAATATAAATGTTGATTTTTCTGGAGTGAAAGTGAGATTTAAAGCAGGATGGGCTTACTTTTCTCCCAAATTGAGCAAGAGCATGTTGTAAATAAAAACAGGACTAGTCGGGTAAAGAAAACAAATATCAGTACAAATGGTGTATATTTTACAAACAGAAAAATGCAAGATTTACACTTTTTAAATGTACAAATAAGTATAGAACCCTCCTTTGTTATAAATATGATCATGTGATGATGACAAGAAGTCCCTCGAAGAATATCCTCGAAGCTCCTTTCCTCATTTTTATAAAAACATCAACCAATACAATGAGACGAAAGGTAGCTCTCACTATCTTCACATCTTTCTGGGGTAAGAAATTTAATAGATTAACTTAACTTCACTCTGCAAGTTTTTTTTAAGTTAAGTTAAGTTTTTTTTTGAGCTTGTTGCTGATAACAGTTTTCTATTTTATTCAAGGATTAGTTTGCATGGACAGTGTTGATCAAGAAACAAGAGTTCAAACGGCTTTCGAGGGAGAAACGGTCACGATTAACTGCTCTTATTCAACCAGCGATCCTTTCCCATATCTGTTCTGGTATCAACAGCTAACCAACGGATTCCCTGAATATCTGCTGAAGAGATTTCCCGGCTCTGGAGAGACCGTCAAACAGTTTGAAAAGAGATTTGATGCCAGTCTCAACACCTCGACGACATCAGTGCCACTGACGATCCAGAACGTGCTTGTGTCAGACTCTGCTGTGTACTACTGCGCTCTGAGGCCCACAGTGACTCAAACAGCCTCAACACTCCCACAAAAACCCTATAAACACACGTCCTGATGCAAATACATTCATACAAGCACAGACAGATAAACATAGATACAGGCCTAGTATAGAAGCACAATTCTACCTCGTATCACACATGTTTAGCCAATTTAAAAACTAACATAGTTCATTCCTGAAGCCACTTTTTGTTTAAACAGCACAAGTGTAACATGACGAAATGTTAAAACGTGTTAACTTAAGTGCCAAAATTAAGCATAAAATATTATATTACATAATTATTGAAATAATGAATTTGTAGAAAGATATTGCCCTACTTAGCAGCCAGAAGAGGGCACTTTACATTCATCATCTACACTAGAAACCTCTAACTCTGTACCTTTATGTGTAAGAAATTAGTAGTCTAAATACATTATATAGTTAACAAATGAAATGACTTTAATATTTACATGAGAGTAGAAGACATAAAATCCTCTTTAAAAGTGTATTTTAAAGCAGTGTATTGCCACCCACTGAGAGCAGGAGGAGTCTGTGATGTGCAGCAGTGAGGAAAATCAACCCAGAGATCATTACATGCCTCAAAGAAAACAATGCAAACATGATTAGTCTGTGCTTTCTTCTTCTTCTGCTGTGCTTTATACAAAGTAAGTGAAATCTGCTTATAACAACTATAAAGAGTCTAACTATTAATCTGCTGTTCCTTTAGCTTTTTTATAACGTAAATCATGTTGTTATATTCAGGTGAAATATGTGCACAGACAATAACATC
Source organism: Danionella dracula (assembly GCA_900490495.1). NCBI lineage: Eukaryota > Metazoa > Chordata > Actinopteri > Cypriniformes > Danionidae > Danionella > Danionella dracula. The sequence continues at coordinate 2,642,149 of UELW01000633.1, forward strand.
TCTGCAGAGCACAGTCTGGAGAGCAGAGGGAGATATGATTACGCTCTCCTGTAAATATGAAGGAAGTGTTCATAATCTTCACTGGTATCGTCAGTATTCTGGGTCCAAACCAGAGTTCCTGGCTTGGATTTACCCACACGGAACCAAAAGTGAGCCTCTACCTCCACGGCTTTCACCTAAAGTTGACACAAACACTGTGAGTCTGGAGATCTCTGATGCTGAGGTGGCTGACTCTGCGCTGTATTACTGTGCGCTGTTGCCCACAGCGACAGGAAACACGGCTAGACGGTACAAAAACATCTCCGCAGGGAAACCGCTCTTATTCTGAGATCAGTATGAATCCAGCTATCATGAATTCTTCTCAATGTCTGAAATCTACACAACATTTATTGTGAAAGCACTCATTCAAAACTACAGGGCAAAGAGATAAATCAATCTGGTTTTCTTTATTAAAGATTTAGTTTTGAAGAGTTTGAAGTTGACATCTCACAGCACAATGATTTAATAAAGAAACAGTGGAAAAACTGTACACTGGAAAAAACTCTATTTGTAATAATTTCAGACACTTTTTGGTTGAGTAATCATTTTTTTAACCGTGCAATTATAAGATATTTTTACACTGAGGAGTACTTGTTTGTTTATTGTATGGAACTGTATTTAGAATGCTAAAAGGACCAACAATATATCAGTTTTATTTACAAAGCAATAAATGTGCATCAAAATAAGGAATAAATATAACATTCAAGCTGCTGCTAAAAAAAACATAATTTTCTCTGTTGTTGCAGAGAGATATTTTCCTACTTACCAACCAGAAGAGGGCACTTTACATTCATCATCCACACTGGCAATCTCTAACTCTGTACCTTTATGTGTAAGAAATTGGTTGATTGTCACCTAAATATAGTTTAAAAATGAACTAAGATTTTGAATTGAAAATTTACATGAGAATAAGAGACACGATACACTCTTTAAAAATATTTTAAAGTGCTGTATTGCCATTCTGAATTCTTCCACTGAGAGCAGGAGGAGCCTGTGGTGTGCAGCAGTGAGGAAAATCAACCCAGAGATCATTACTGCAAACATGATTACTCTGTGCTCTCTTCTTCTTCTGCTGTGCTTTATGCAAAGTAAGTTAAATCTACTTGTAATCTCTATATTCTAACTAGTAATCTGCTGTTCCTTTAGCTTTTTCATAATGTAAATCATGTTGTTCTATTCAGGTGAGATATGTGCACAGACAATAACATCTCTGCAGAGCACAGTCTGGAGAGCAGAGGGAGATATGATCACGCTCTCCTGTAAATATGAAGGAGGTGTTTCTAATCTTCACTGGTATCGTCAGTATTCTGGGTCCAAACCAGAGTTCCTGGCTTGGATTTACCCACACGGAGCCAAAAGTGAGCCTCTACCTCCACGGCTTTCACCTAAAGTTGACACAAACACTGTGAGTCTGGAGATCTCTGATGCTGAGGTGGCTGACTCTGCGCTGTATTACTGTGCGCTGATGCCCACAGCGACAGGAAACATGGCTAGACTTTACAAAAACATCTCCGCAGGGAAACCGCTCTTATTCTGAGATCAGTATGAATTCAGCTATCATGAATTCTTCTCAATGTGTGAAATCTACACAACATTTATTGTGAAAGCACTCATTCAAAACTACAGGGCAAAGAGATACATCAATCTTGTTTAAAGAATAGATATAACATTCAAGCTACTGCTAAAAAACTTAATTCTCTCTGTTGTAGCAGAGAGATACTTTCCTACTTACCAACCAGAAGAGGGCTCTTTACATTCATCATCTACACTAGAAACCTTTAACTCTGTACCTTTATGTGTAAGAAATTAGTAGTCTAAATACATTATAAAGTTAACAAATGAAATGACTTTAATATTTACATGAGAGTAGAAGACATAAAATCCTCTTTAAAAGTGTATTTTAAAGCAGTGTATTGCCTTCCACTGAGAGCAGGAGGAGCCTGTGATGTGCAGCAGTGAGGAAAATCAACCCAGAGATCATTACATGCCTCAAAGAAAACACTGCAAACATGATTACTCTGTGCTTTCTTCTTCTTCTGCTGTGCTTTATACAAAGTAAGTGAAATCAGCTTATAACAACTATAAAGAGTCAAACGATTAATCTGCTTTTCCATTAGCTTTTTTATAACGTAAATCATGTTGTTATATTCAGGTGAGATATGTGCACAGACAATAACATCTCTGCAGAGCACAGTCTGGAGAGCAGAGGGAGATACGATCACGCTCTCCTGTAAATATGAAGGAAGTGTTCATAATCTTCACTGGTATCGTCAGTATTCTGGGTCCAAACCAGAGTTCCTGGCTTGGATTTACCCACACGGAACCAAAAGTGAGCCTCTACCTCCACGGCTTTCACCTAAAGTTGACACAAACACTGTGAGTCTGGAGATCTCTGATGCTGAGGTGGCTGACTCTGCGCTGTATTACTGTGCGCTGTTGCCCACAGCGACAGGAAACATGGCTAGACGGTACAAAAACATCTCCGCAGGGAAACCGCTCTTATTCTGAGATCAGTATGAATCCAGCTATCATGAATGTCTGAAATCTACACAACATTTATTGTGAAAGCACTCTTTCAAAACTCCAGGGCAAAGAGATATATCAATCTTGTTTAAAGAATAGATATAACATTCAAGCTGCTGCTAAAAAACACAACTCTCTCTGTTGTTGCAGAGAGATATTTTCTTACTTACCAACCAGAAGAGGGCTCTTTACATTCATCATCTACACTAGAAACCTCTAACTCTGTACCTTTATGTGTAAGAAATTAGTAGTCTAAATACATTATAAAGTTAACAATTGAAATTACTTTAATATTTACATGAGAGTAAAAGACATAAAATCCTCTTTAAAAATGTATTTTAAAGCAGTGTATTGCCACCCACTGAGAGCAGGAGGAGCCTGTGATGTGCAGCAGTGAGGAAAATCAACCCAGAGATCATTACATGCCTCAAAGAAAACAATGCAAACATGATTAGTCTGTGCTTTCTTCTTCTTCTGCTGTGCTTTATACAAAGTAAGTGAAATCAGCTTATAACAACTATAAAGAGTCAAACGATTAATCTGCTGTTCCTTTAGCTTTTTTATAACGTAAATCATGTTGTTATATTCAGGTGAGATATGTGCACAGACAATAACATCTCTGCAGAGCACAGTCTGGAGAGCAGAGGGAGATATGATCACGCTCTCCTGTAAATATGAAGGAAGTGTTTCTAATCTTCACTGGTATCGTCAGTATTCTGGGTCCAAACCAGAGTTCCTGGCTTGGATTTACCCACACGGAACCAAAAGTGAGTCTCTACCTCCACGGCTTTCACCTAAAGTTGACACAAACGCTGTGAGTCTGGAGATCTCTGATGCTGAGGTGGCTGACTCTGCGCTGTATTACTGTGCGCTGTTGCCCACAGCGACAGGAAACACGGCTAGACTGTACAAAAACATCTCCGCAGGGAAACCGCTCTTATTCTGAGATCAGTATGAATCCAGCTATCATGAATTTTTCTCAATGTCTGAAATCTACACAACATTTATTGTGAAAGCACTCATTCAAAACTACAGGGGAAAGAGATATATCAATCTTGTTTTTTTTTATAAGATTGAAGATTTTGACATTTCTGAGTAAATGGATTCATTAGGACACCAGAGGATAAATTGTTCAGTGGGGAAAAATATATCTATTTTTGCCAGTTTTTTTGTTAAGTAGTTATTTTTTTGAATGAAGTTAGAAGCTAACTTTTCACTCAGGATTGCTTGTGTGTTCAGTGTGCTCAACTGTATTCAGCAGCTTAAAAGGACCAGAAATATATTTTATTTGGAATAGAAACATCGAAAAAAACACACAATAAATTAACTAATTTCTACAAAAAATGTTGCTAAGAACATGATCGTTTATGTTATTTCATTCGTTTTATGAATCAAGAATTATATCCAAAAATAAATCCAATATTTTGATTCACAATGTTATTTGAGTAGGAAAGGCGGGGCTTTGCTCACTCACATTAGGTATATTTCAGAGTTTAGCTAGTCTCGAGCAGCCAGACCTTGGAGAGCCTGAAACTAGAGTTGACTCATAAACAGAAAATGGATTTGTTCTCGGTTTTTCTACTCTTTGTTATAACAGGTAAAGGATTGAGTTTTACATCCTGATTCCATTTATTTTAAACCCATACTTAAATAAATATTCAAACGAAATCTTGCTTCGTTTGCCAGGTATCTCATGTGGAAATGAAATCAAGCCAACCACAACTGAACAGTCTGCTGTTGAAGGTTCAAGTGTTGCATTCTCCTGCAGCTATTCATCGGCGGTGACTTTATTATGGTACCGTCAGTTCCCCGGGTCAGCTCCTCGGTTCCTCGTGTTCACCATACATGGCTCAAAAGACTCTCGCAAATCTGAAGTAGATCCAAGATTCACTGCTAAACCCAACCAAGAGAAGCAGAGCCATGTTGATCTGCTGCTCACCGATGCTGCAGTGTTAGACTCTGCTGTGTACTACTGCGCCATGGAGCAGCCCACAGTCACAGGAAACACCAGAACACTGTACAAAAACCCCACAGAGAGCTGACCTATTTACATGCTTACATCAGTAATGAATTCAACTACAGTAGATCATGAGGCTAAGACCTTGTTGTCAGGTTAAGGATTAAAATCAATCCATCCATCCATTTTCATCTCGGCTTTTTCCCTTTCGGGGTCGCCACAGCGGAATGAACCCCCAACTCTCTGGCATATGTTTTACGCAGCAGATGCCCTTCCCTGCCGCAACCCATCGCTGGGAAACATTCACACACACATTCACACTATGGGCAATCTTTCTTACTCAATTCACTTATACCACATGTCTTTGGACTTGTGGGGAAACCGGAGCACCCGGAGAAAACCCACCCGATCACGGGGAGAACATGCAAACTCCACACAGAAATGCCACCTGCCCCAGCCGAGCCTAGAACCAGCAACTTTCTTGCTGTGAGACGACCGTGCTACCCACTGCACCACTGTGACGTCTAAGAATTAAAATGTAAATGACAATATTTAAAGTGATATATACTACATTAATGCGAATTGATTTGATGTATTAGTGAATGAGGTTGCAGCTACTGACAATGGAGATATAAGGTAAGTTATTTAAAAATATATACATAAATCTTTCTGCGTTATTTTTCAGTATATGTAAAATAATTGAGGTGTTTTCTGTTGCTGTTGTAGTAATAGTAATATGCATTGAGATTACTGGTATTTGGAGGCCCAAATGTTTATACTATACAGCAATTTCTACTAAAACATTAAACATTGGCTCGATTAAATTAGTACAAAAAAACTCTAAAGATAAAACACAACAAACAGTGATACACAAAGTAAAAGTCAAATATACAAAGCAGATGCAAGGGTTGGGTTCATAAACATTAAAAGAAGACAAAAGACAAGGGTGTGCTGCACATGTTTACCACTAGAGAGCGTTAAGAAGCATATAGTAAGTAAATGAAAACTACTGAGTCTGGTAAAACTGACAAGATAAATGGCAAAAGTTTTTATGTATTTTGACTTTTAATTTTATTTCTTCAACCCAGAAAGAATGAAATAATTAATTACACCTCAAGCTAAAATAACATACATTTTGTGATGGTGTGCTTGATTTAGTATTTGATTAAATTTTTCCTTAAAATTTAAATGAAAATTGTGAAGATAAGGTAAGCCCACATTGGGCTAAATTTCTTCGTGAACCTTCGCCGGGTGCGCACAACAATTTGTTCCTATTTTCCAAATGATGGGCAAGGATGAGGCTATGCAGATGTGGAACCCCAACTTTTTAAGTTGCCAACCATTCCTTGAAATATGAAAATATTAAATTACTCCCTTAAAAAAAATTATTCTGCCCTCAGCATGCACAGAGAATTGAAATTACTTTAAGTTATGCTCAAGAATTTAGGATTTAAATTCACAAAATTCTCACGAAGCGTCAAGATCCTATGTTTAACCCTTTAAATGCTTTTGTTCGGAAATTTAACATAAACCGTTTTGATGCGATCACACTTTAGGATAAACAGTTTTTATTTTAAAAAGTCTGTGTAAGTTCTAAGATCCACAATGTGGACAAAAAGGATCAGAAAAACTATTTACCCTGAAATCTTTTTTTACATCAATAAAACTATTTATCAAATAATAATAAAATTAATCACAGTTTATTTTGTTGCCTTAGGCCCCAAATGGAAAAAAAAAATACCACTGACCGTAATCCACAGTTTACAAGCTCAATATGTCCAAAAAGCGCATTAATAATTCACAAAGCTGTTGAGCTGAAGAATTTCTTTAGATGATGCAGCGATCATGTGTTGATTCGTGGGTGGAGTTTTCTCTCAAGACTGAGACCTCTTAAATAGTGGTACAGCAAAATTCTCTCAAAAGACAACATGATTCTATTTAGCTATTTAATAATGCAGCTTTACCTGAGTAAGAAACTTGTCAGTTTAGTTATTACAAAAATGCATCCAATTCTTATTGTTAAATATGTATAATGAATTGCAGCCCTTTTCATTTTTCCACAGACAATTCTTTTGCTGATTCGATTCAAACGCTGGTTTTAAATCCTCAGAAATCAGAGGGTGACAATGTGACCCTTTCCTGCAAATACAACCTCACCAGCGGGACCAGCGTTATTCTGCAGTGGTATCGCCAATATCCCGGAACAAGTCCAGAGTTTTTACTTTTTGTTTCAGAGTATTCAAATAACTCTGTGCCTGCTCTTCGAATGTTTTCAAAAACCTCAAAAGAACTCAAGCGTGTGGATCTAGAGATCTCCTCTGCTGCAGTGACAGACTCTGCTGTGTACTACTGTGCTCTGAGGCCCACAGAGAGAGAAAACATGAGAGCACTGTATAAAAACCAGTCTGTCACTGCTAACAAAGACTTACGAGTAAAGAGAGAGACATGATATGACATTACAACTAATAGGTACAACCTGCAAACCCCAGATGTTGTCTAGAAGACTCTTTAAAGAAGCAAACTGAGATTTTGAGCAGTTTGAAAGGCAAAGCTTGGTTACTTCTCTCATCGCCTGAATTTTTACCTCTTTATTCTGATACTAATATAATGCACAACACTTAAAATGGATTTAAAAGGATTTAAAGATTTAAAACTAGTTATGTTAGTTTACTCACTGATTTGACAGATTATATAAAAATAAATGAAAAAGAAACAGTTTGCGTAAGAGAGCATTCTACGCCAAATGTGAGCTTTTTTTATGTTTATGCCCTTATACAAAATGTTTTTTTAATGTTTATCCAGTAAGTGTTTAGCCTGCTTGGATGTATTGGATGTGAAAGCTTTTTGAAATGGCAGGAAAAAAGTTGTGCACGTTTATAACTTGTGTAAAAAATACACTTCATAATGCTACCTTTTAAGATCGCCAGATGAATAGTTTTTCATTATTAAAAGATTTAGTTTAGAAGGTTTTGAAGTTGCGATTTCATAGTAAAAGCATTTATTAAAGAAAGTAATGGATCAATTCTACACTCCAAACCTATAGTTCTATTTTTTTTGCCTTTTTTTGTTGAGGATTATTTATAGAAGTGAACCTATAAGTCAACTTTACACTCATGAGTTATGTTCAGTATGTGCAACTATATTCAGCACCTTAAAAGAACCAACCACATGTCAGTTTCAACCATAAAGCAAGAATTGTGAAATGTAAAAAAAATCATGTCTAGCAAAAATGTTAGAAAAAAAACATGATAATTTATGTTAACGTACCCATTTTATGAATCAAGAATTAATACAAAAATAAAACTGATGCTTTGATGTGACTGATACATCAGAAAGCATAATGTCAATGATAGTGACTCACTCAGTATGATAACCAGTGTACAATCAGAAAAGAAACACGTTTAGAGATCCAGAGGTTACCAAACTTGGAAAACCTTATGTTTAAATAGTAATTATACTACCTTTTGCTTAAGTAGTAGTACAGCACTGGAGCCACAAGAGGTCAGCAGTGCTCTCTCTGTATAGGAATCAAGCAATCCTAAAATCCCAAAGACCTCTAAGTGAGAAGCTTCAGAGATTTAGAGAGCACAGCTGAGAGAATTTCTGCTCTTCTTGCTCACAGATCAACAATGCTTCAATGGGTCTTCATCTCCTTCATGCTTTCTGCACATAATGATGGTAAGCTAATAATAATAATAATAATAACTATATAACTAATATCATTTTATATAGATGTAAAAAAAAACTAATCAACCAAATACACATAACTTTAATAATTCATTGCTTAGGAATACTCACATCTATTTATTTTTCAGTGTGCTGGGGTCAGGACAGAGTTGAGCAGCCTTTAAGGGAAATATCCATCAATGAAGAAGATACTGCGGTTATTAGCTGTAATTACACAACAACTTCCACATCACCCTTTCTGTTCTGGTACAAACAGCTGCCAAATTTACCCCCGACACTCATCCTGGGTCAATATACAACAGAACTGGAATATTTACAACGATTTTCTGCAAAGCTGGACTCATCAAAATCCTTTCCACTGAAGATCAAGCATGCAGAAGTGTCAGACTCTGCTGTGTACTACTGTGCTCTGAGGCCCACAGAGACAGGAAATAGCAGAACACAGTACAAAAACATGCCTCAAGGGTTCCCTTCCCATTCATCTCGATCAATTAGTAGCTGATAACATATAAGCTTATAAGTATGTATGTATATCTTGTATATCTATTGTCTCTCCTCGTGGTTGAGGTTAGAGGATTTTTGTAAAAAAAAAAATATTGACAGCATTAGCATAATTACTAAGTGATTCCTCTGATATTTTGGTCACAGTTTTTGGTTGTTTTCTCATTCATTCATCGAATAACGAGAGTCTTAAAAGCATACAAGAATAAACATAATATTATAATCGTTAAAGGTGTCAAATGAATGAAAAACAAAAACTTTATAAATGTGATGATTTTACCCATGTTTTTGAAGAATCTACTAGATAAATGTTATTACATGCTGCAAATTCACCAGAAGAGGGCGTAGTATGTGTCATAAAGGATATAAACAGTGATTCTCCTGCTGCTGCTGATGATGAAAAAGATCTTTGTGGGAGAGGGAAGGTTTAAAACATTGCGCCTGATTAAAGAACACACAGTTACGGGTGCTAATTGTTATTTTTATAACAGTTATTTTTAATAGGTATTTAGATCAAGAACAATGCTTCAGTGGCTTTTGATTTGCATTTGTTTAATTTCAAAACATTATAGTAAGCACTTTTTCATCAATTTATTTTAACACTGTAGTGATTATTGACTGCGTTAGTTAATATTGCTATCTTTATCTCTTCAGTGTGCTGGGGTCAGGACAGAGTTGAACAGTCTTCGAGAGAAATTATGGCTCATGAAGGAGAAGAAGTTGTTATAAGCTGTAATTACTCAACTACAGATACAAATCCATATCTGTTCTGGTACAAACAGCTGCCAAACAAAGCTCCAGCTTTCATCCTGAGTGAGTTTACCTTTGGTTATGGAATGACTGAACCGGAATTTCAGGAGAGATTTTCTGCCAAACTGAATTCAACAAGGAAAACAGTTCCTCTGCTGATCGAGAACCCTCTCGTCTCAGACTCTGCTGTGTATTACTGCGCTTTGAGGCCCACAGAGACAGGAAATATGAGAGCCCTGTACAAAAACCTGAAGCTAAAGTAGCACCAAGGTCTCATGGTTAATTTTGTTTCTTAAACCACATATAGAAATGATTTCTGAGGAAGCACACAGTTTAGTGATGCGCAAAGTTACAACGACTGAATTTTTAGGTAATGACTAAAACATAATGTGTAGCTGAGCATAAAACAACAGCATAAAATGAGTCAAAGACATTAAAATGTTTTTTAGACTGAGCTTAAATGGTGATTCACTGCATTGAATTGGCACCCATAATCACATAATCTTACACCCGTTCAACACAGCAGTTAAAAACCTGCGCTTTAAAAGTGAACTGACAGCTGATCGCTTGATTCTGTCGGTACTTACAGAGATGGAGATGTATCCCAATTTTGTCTCGCATTCATTTTGTTCTTGTTGTGTTTTAACTTGCCTTTGCTTTTGTTTTTATCTTTGTACAATAACATTTTGAGCCTCAAAATAATTTGTATTCTTCTTCTTCAAATTATATGAGCACAAAATGATTGCAGCTTTAAAAAACTAAATGTGAAAAATCTTAAATTCAGGATCTTCATACAATTACATTGAGAGCTTTCAAAGCCTACACATAAAATGTAAGATTTAAAAAGTGAGAGATAGAGAATAATCTTAAATTTAGGATTAAACGTCTGTGTTTGTAGACAACAATTTCACAGATTGATGTTATTATTCCAAACTGCAAATTCACCAGAAGAGGGCGTAGTGTGTGACGTAAAGGATATAAACGTTGAATCTCCTGCTGCTGATGATGAAAAGATCTTTGTGGGAGAGGGTTTAAAACACTGCGTCTGATTAAAGAACACACATTTGCAGATGCAATCTGTTATTTTTAAAGATTAAGAACAATGCTTCACCGGCTTTTGATTTACCTTTGTTTCATTTCCAAACATTACGGTAAGCACTTTCTCTGCCTTTGAATCTATCATTTTCTTAACACTGTGGTCATTATTCACTACATTAGTTAATTTGTCAATCTTTATCTCTTCAGTGTGCTGGGGTCAGGACAGAGTTGAACAGTCTTCAAGAGAAATTATGGCTCATGAAGGAGAAGAAGTTGTTATAAGCTGTAATTACTCAACTACATCTACAAATCCATATCTGTTCTGGTACAAACAGCTGCCGAACAAAGCTCCAGCTTTCATCCTGAGTGAAACTATTTATGGAAATGTAATGACTGAACCTGAATTTCAGGAGAGATTTTCTGCCAAACTGAATTCAACAAGGAAAACAGTTCCTCTGCTGATCGAGAACCCTCTCGTCTCAGACTCTGCTGTGTATTACTGCGCTCTGAGGCCCACAGAGACAGGAAATATGAGAGCCCTGTACAAAAACCTGAAGCTAAAGTAGCACCAAGGTCTCATGGTTAATTTTGTTTCTTAAACCAAATATAGAAATGATTTCTGAGGAAGCACACAGTTTAGTGATGCGCAAAGTTAAAATGAGAGAGCTGAGGTGATGAACATAATGCAATGTCTAAAGTGTTAATTAACGACAGAGCATAAAAATAAAGGTATTCCAAATAAAGGTTGTTAACTGGCGTGATCATGTCTCTCCAATCTTGGAGTCATTAAATTGATTGCTTGTGCAATATCCAATCACTTTTACGTTGTTTTAAACAGTTTTATGTGTTGGTTCTGCACTGAACTACCTTTCTGAGCATATTAGTTTGTAGTTCATCGTGTTTCTGCAATTGGCTGATCACTTGTGTCTGTGAGTTCCTATAGGCCAAGAGAAGGCAACAGAGAGATTGTGACAGCCGGTAAACTGTGGAATGCGTGACGAGTGTCCACTTTATCAATTAAAAACTTTTATTGTGTTTAAAGTATGTTATAAATAAATCTGACTAAACAAAATTCTTAACAAATCCAGCTTTTTGGGGAACATACCTGTATTCATACATAAAGTAAAACTGTAAGGCCAGGTGCAAAACTTTAAATATGTATTTATATATGATTTGTTTTATAGATTTTTTGTCCATCATATAAAACTTTATTGTCAATGATCTATGATATTTTTGCAGTGTTTTGTGCAGTGCAATTTTTAATTAACATTTTCTTTTTGTCACAAGGTCGGTTTTTGCAGTTCGAGACTACCATGACATTTAACACAAGGCCACAAGGGGGCGCTGGTTGTATAGAAACATGTAAATGAGTGAAGCCTAGTTTATAGGGTGTATGATAACAACAGCACAAAGAAGAAAAAACAGTTTAATCTAAGATCCTTCCAGAATCTCGTGTTTCTAGAAAAATTTTTAAGCATTTTAATCTGATATACACTGTTGGACAGCAGCTAACAATGATTCTCCACTCAGCCCTTCTGCTTTCTGTGTTTGTGTGTAAGTGTTGAATATTTATAGTTTTTATGTAACTACTGCAGATACATTTTATTGTTTTCTTTTAAATTCAGGACACCTGCTCCATGTTCTGCAGATGCATCAGAAGGAAATGAAATTAACCCGATCAAAAAGGAAGAGTTTGCTGAAGAAAGTATTAGATTATCCTGCACTTATTCGTCTGCGTTTACTCCTTTTTGGCATCGCCAGTGTCCTGGATCCACTCCTCAGTTTCTCGTGCTCATCACTGATAGTGCAAAGACAGATGAGAAGTCTCACGTACACACAAGACTCTCCACTCAAGTAGCTAAAGACAAAGAGGAGAATCGTGTGGATCTCGTGATGTCCTCCACAGCGGTGTCGGACTCTGCGGTGTCAGACTGCGCTCAGAGGCCCACAGTCACAGGAAGAACGAGAACGCTCAAGAAAAACCTGAGAGAGACAAAACCACACCAGTTAACTACTATAAACTTTTCATGAAACTTTAGGTTATTCAAAGTAACAAAATAAATGCACTGAACATGAAATATCGTTTTCAGTCTTGAACTTTTCACAATTACACCAATCGAATAATAGTCCGGTTAAAACATTAAAGCTGAAAATGTTAAAATCTAGGTGTGATTAGTTTTATATTTTGTATGATTTATTCCATTATCGGTTTCCAAGTTCCTTATCTTTTGTAATGCAAAATTAAGCAATAAAAGTGATACAGTCGATATAATAGTATACTCCAAATCTGTATTTAGACATATTTTTTAATCTGCATAAAAGGACCCCTACGTAAAGTATGATCTTTATGCACAACCATTTACAAATAATATGTATATAATATCCATATTTAATCTTTTACTTAAAGAGATTAATATAAATCTCTTAAATATATATCAGAATATAAATCTTTACAGATACAGACATCAATTTCTTTCTTTCTTTTCTTTAAAGCTTTAATGGGATATGGCAATTGCATTTCACTTGTTAGGGAAATAATTACTCGAGACATGAGCACAAACCCATCCGTGGCTATAATGTAATACTGGAACCCAATTGAAGATTGAAAGACATTACAGACATCATGACATGCAGATCCAAAGGCGATGCACGCACCTCAAGGGTGCGCAGGAAGGAAGAAAGAGCCAACCCACTCGCTCTCTGGAGTTACAAAGAGTTCCAGTGGGCTGGACCATATATCTATATACAGATATAGAGAAATCTATAAGATGTATCTAAATGTATCTGATCTAAATCAATTTATCTATACTTTAATATCATCATAAACTTTTATCTGTTAAAATATATCTGTTAAAACATCATGGTTTTATGTTTGTTTGATATTAAAGACAGAAAATAGAAAGCTATTTGACAAGATTAGTCATTAATTATAATTGTTTCGATGAGTTATTGTTGATAACATGCAGCTGCTTTTACTAACAGCGCCACTATTCTCATCAGAGCTCAGGAAGTTCCTGAGGGGCTTGACTCAAGAGTAAACGCAGTTCCTGAAGACATCCTTAAGATTTAAGAATCAACCAGACGCTTTTTAACATGGAGAAACTGCTTCTGATGCTGATCATGACTTCAGGTAACATAGTCTGTAATGAAAAACTACATGAGATCGAGTCAAGATACTAAATTCGACCTTCATTTTCTGACACTCTTGGCAGGAGTGATGAGTGCGGATTACATCAGGCCAAAAACAGATCTGAATATCATCAGAACAGAGGGAGAAATGGTCACTCTGAGCTGCTCTTATGATTCAAGCAGCAGTTATGTTGTGCTGTATTGGTTCAGGCAGTATCTTAATAATGAACTTCAGCATTTGATATTGAAAGGTGCTCGATCAAATTCTCACTCCGAGAGGCCTGCTGATCAACGCTTTCAGTCTACTACATCACAGACCTCAACTGAGCTGATCATCAGCGCTGTAACTCTGTCAGACTCAGCTCTCTATTACTGCACTCTGAGAGTTGGAGCCCGGTGATTCAAAGTCAATGCAAAGCTGTACAAAAACTCAAACTCATTTTTCACTTTGATATAAAACCACATGCATTCCACAATCTGATACAGCAAAACTAATAAACCATGCAGAAACACCTGGCTCTGAGAGAGTTGTGAATTTGGTTTAAAAATGTTTTATTTTTACTTCTAATATAACAACTGTGGGCATCATGGTGGCGCAGTGGTTAGCACGATTGTCTCACAGCAAGAAGGTTCCTGGTTCAAGCCTTAGTATGGTCAGTTGGCTTTTCTGTGTGGAGTTTGCACGTTCCCCTTGTAATTGTGTGGGTTTACTCCGGGTGCTCCGGTTTCATCTCAAGACATGTGGTACAAGTGAATTGGGTAAACAAAAATTGTCCATAGAGTATGAGTGTGAATGGGTGTTTCCATCCAATCATACGCTGGATGAGTTGGTGGTTCATTCAGCTATGAAGACCCTTGACAAATATAAGGGACTAAGGCGTCAAGAAGATGGATGGATTAATGGATCAATGGATGAATGGATATAACAGCTGATAACAACCTTTAAAATCATTATGTGAATGTTTAAATGTTGCAACTTTTTGACCCACTAAAATCATGCAGACAGCATTAAAAGTGTGTGTGTGTGTGTGTGTGTGTGCGTGCGTGCGTGTGTGCGTGCGTGCGTGCGTGTGTGCGTGTGTGTGTGTGTGTGTGTGCGTGTGTGTGTGTGGGTGTGTGTGCGCGCGCGTGTGCGTGCGTGTGTGTGCGTGTGTGGGTGCGTGTGTTCATACATACATCGATAACAATGTTACAGATTGTTAACATTGTGAAATTAATGAATAAAAAAATATATATTTTTAATCTATACAAGGGTCTACAATCTATTTGAAAAAGAAAAAGAAAATATCCAAAAATAGCAAAGGAGTTACAACAAACAAATAAAGTTTGCCACACCTACTGTTCGTAAAAACATCAGCAGAAAACCACTTGAGTTCAGAGCTCATTCCTTCACATCACCAAAGACTACAAGAAAACAAACTTTGGCATTAAACAATACTAAACAATTTAGAATAACATGGAAAAGAGCATAATATTGATCGTGATTACACTATCAGGTACACTTTTAATCTTGAGATATTTTGTGAATTTGGTGACAAAAATGAACAGCCAGGATTTCATTTACAGGTGTGATCTCTGATAGTATTATGCCAAATGAAGAAACCGAATTAATGGGTAAAGAAGGAGATTCAGTAACAGTGAGCTGTTCTTATGAGTCGAGCAGCAGTAACGTGTTGCTGTTCTGGTACAGACAGTATCCTCAGGGACAGCTTGAATACTTGCTGTTAAAAGGAGCTCGATCATGGTACCACAGAGAGGAGAAATCAAATGAGCGGTTTGATTCGACTACTTCATATTCACTCACATCCCTGACCATCGCAGAAGTGGCTCTATCAGATTCTGCTCTCTATTACTGCGCCGTGATGAGCCGACTATACAGCCCAGTGATTCAAAGAGCTCTGAGGCTTTACAATAACTCACACGCCACATACGGTTTAAAAACCTCTAATCGAATCTGCACCAAACCACCGTAAATAACCACAGAGACTGGAAAAAAACAATGAAGAGACACCTGCTGAATAAAAAAAACCGAGGGAGAGTAATGGTGTGCAACTGTCACAAAATGCAACCAAAAAACAAATGATATTTAAATTGGCATGTGTGTTTAAAAAATTATATATTGATGCTCATGATTCTCTTTTTGTTATTCAGTAGGTCTTTACTCAGCTTTGTTGTTGTAGTATGTTTGAACTAAAAAGACAAATTAATGCGTAATAAACTTCAGTAAGAACTGAATTTGCAAAATTTAACAGCTAAGCTAACTCTCTTGATGGCTTGTCAGATTAAGCTCCTCCCAGTCAAAGTGTAAATCCGTTAAAAAAAAACATTTACAAGACCAGCTGAAAGAACTGCAGAGCCTTAGACTAGTGGAACAACCCTTCCATCCTCTCCATCACACGGAAATTACAATATGACACAGTTGAGAAGCTACTTTATCCTCTTTGTGATACATTTCTGGGGTGCGTATAGACATTTACATCCTTATTTTGATTTCATATAAATAAACGCTTCAATTGTGTTGCAGGTTGTGATTCTCTAGAGAGTGTTGAGCAGAACACAAGAGCTCTATCAGCTGCTGAAGGCACAACAGTCATCATTACCTGTACATATGAAACCAGTGACTTATCTCCATATCTCTTCTGGTACCAGCAGCAGATGAAAGGTATCCCAAAACACATCATGAGTATTGTTGTGGAGACTGGACTCAACAGTAAGGACTTTGAGGAGGACCGGTTTCAATCACATCACAACAAAACTGCAAAATCGGTTCCTCTGATGATCAAGAATCTCCAGCTGTCAGACTCTGCTGTGTACTACTGCGCTCTGAGGCCCACAGAGACTCAACCACACTCAGCACTCCGACAAAAACCCTCTCTCTGAGCTCATCTCTCTGAGCTCATCTCTCTGAGCTCGTCTCTCTGAGCTCGTCTCTCTGAGCTCGTCTCTCTGAGCTCGTCTCTCTGAGCTCGTCTCTCTGAGCTCGTCTCTCTGAGCTCATCTCTCTGAGCTCATCTCTCTGAGCTCATCTCTCTGAGCTCGTTGGTGGGATGTCCTTGTAGTAACCGTATCAATGCAGGAGAGGGCGACAGGAATTTCAATGGCGGATGTCAAATTGAGAGTTTGCAAAATTAATCATGTTTTTTTTCTGTTGTATTCGAAATGTTTAATCATTATATTTAGTCCCAGTAATTTTACAAAAATAAAAAGATATAAAATAAAATAAAAATGTTAAGTTTTTTTGTTACCTGTTTAAGTTATTGTGTTGAATAAACCAGTTTGCTGGCTCCTGGAGAACAAGATAGCGAGAAGCTCTGAACTCGCCCTCAAGGACACTACCCCCTTCTGTCCCCCGGTGTGGGAGGGCGGGTCTGCACCCAGAGCGTTACAGCTGCAGGGAAGCATGTCTGTGCCCATACTGGACTAATGTTAACCCTAGTTAAAATTCTCTCAACCCTTAATACGCTCGGGTGCTCCATCAGGACAAGAAAATTAAACCATCAAGGTTTAACCATTCCGCTCTGTGGGAATGGTGGATGTAACATTTGAGTTTTCCAAATAAAGTTAAAGCACTAAGCAAATGTTTTGCAGAGAAGAAAACCCAAAGTAAAGACACTACAAAGAAATGCAAATAATTGAGGATTATTAAAAAAAAATTTAAATCGGAATTACATCTGAAATTATTGGCAAAATTTTGTTAATACATGTGTTTTGATAAAAAAAAAAGTGTTCTATCTGCATTTGGTAGATGAAGCACAATATTTAAAAAGCCTTTTGAACACAGAGACAACCTAACAATTCCAAGGGGACGGTTTCACCACTCACACGGCAGCCACAACTACTTTAACAATTTATATTTATATCTTCATACTGTATTTTTGTTGGGCTTATTAATGTATCAACATGTTTTATCAATATGATTGCATTCTTGATTTCTGCAATACATACAAGTATTACCTACAAGTATTTCTACATTTAGTTTTTTTACTTGTGTTTTGATAATTGTCAACATGCACGTTAACATATTCTGAAAAACAATTCGTTTCAATTAACTTCTGATTCAAATAAAGATCAATACTGATTGTTTTTATGTTTGATTATTTCTGATAATGAATTTATAATGAACATTGTTCATTTATTTAATTTATCAAGTGGACTTTTATTTAATCAAACAATGAATGAATTTGTTCCTCAAAAAAACATCTCAACCTCACCACAGGGAGGCACAATTTCTCACTCTTTCTTTAGAGCAGGCTCATCATCTTCACCTTGACTGAACAGAGAAATGAAAGGACACGTCTGATAAAAGTCTCTCATTTACTCGAACATTTACAATGGCAAAACCTGGAATTGTTGCTCTTTTCTTCACAATGCAAGCTGTTGGTGAGAAGATTTTTACACTTTAATCATCACCCAAACTGTACATTTTAAGCTCACAATAATGACCATCTATGAATTTATTTCAGCAGTGTGCAGCGGAGAGGACCGGGTCGAACAGCCTTCAGGAGAATCGACTGCAACCGAAGGAGATCCTGTTACTCTTGAGTGCAATTACTCAACCAGTTTCACCAACGCTTATCTGTTCTGGTACAAAAAGCTGCCAAACAGACCTCCACAGTTCATTCTGAGTGAGTTTACAGTTGGTAAAGGTGAAACTGAGCCTGAATTTCATGAGAGATTTTCTGCAACTCTGAATTCAACATCAAGAAGAGTTCCTCTGCTGATCCAGGATGTGAGGGTCTCAGACTCTGCTGTGTATTACTGCTCTCTGAGGCCCACAGAGACTCCAACACACCTAACCCTCATTCAAAAACTGTCAGCGCAATGATGGAACACAAGGCTCCTGATTTAAAGGTGATGCACCTCTACTGGTCCTCTCTGCTGGACCTGTCAGCAGATATACATTGTTGATACATTATTTTATAGACATCATGTTTAAAGTCAAACTGCATTCTCCAAAAATAATTTTAAGCAACAAAACACTTTGGCCATCATCTAGATTGTGAAAGTACATTTTACATCTCTATTGCAACCATGCACAAGCAAAGCATAACATGTTTAAGTACAAGCTATTCAGATACTGTCAGAACAAATATGAGTTTAATAGAGTTCAGTCTATTATGAGATTGAATCACAAATTTTTGGTCCCTCATCTCCAACTGCTGGGGAACACATTTCCCTTCGAATCAGGTGGTTTGTTCGCATATTTTTTTATTTATGTCCTACTCGATAAAATCTAGAGTTGAATGAACTCTCTTTTTGGCCCTTTTTTGGTCCTTCTCTATTTAAAGTTAAATGGAAAATTATTGAGTTACATTTTTTTTAAATTCTAGAGTTGAGTTTACTCTCTTCTGAATCGTTTTGGTCATTCTCTATACAAAGTGAAATTGAAAATGATTAAGTTACATTTTTTAAATTGTAGAATTGAATTCACTCTCTTCTGAGTGTATTTGGTCCTTCTTTAAAGAAAGTTAAACAAAAAATAATTACGTTAAATTTGTTTAAAATGTAGAGTTGAACTTACTCTCTTATGAGTCTAGTTGGTCCATCTTATTTTTATAAAGTTAAATTGAAAATGATTGAATAAAAAAAGTTGAATAAAAATTATTAAGTATTTTTTTTATCTAGTCTATTTGGTCCTTCTTAAAAATTATTAACGTAACCTTTTGTTGTGTTACATTGAGAAAACTTTTTCAGTGGAGATGTTGACTGTTAATTGAGATATTTTGACTAAATTTGAGTCATTTTGTACTCTTTCCAAGCCCAAGTACACTCTGAATAGATGCAAATAGATTTAACTTTGCTCTCAGGACTTTGCTGTGTAGTTTTACATGCATTAGCGATGTTCATTGCTTTTTTAAATATTCAGAGCCACTGATCTGGGTCTACATGCCTAGTTACATCAAACCTGACTCTTTCATTTAAAAACATGAACAATTAATTTCTTAAAATAAAACATTGTGTAGGAGCTGTTTATCACAATCTACAGTATGCATTATAATTCTGAATACATATTTAAATGCATATTGTGATGAAACTGTTGTTGCAAAGGTGAAGAGGAGGAGGGGGAGGAGTTTAACACAGACGCTGTAAGACTCATGTAAGAGGGCAGTAAGACTCAAGCTTCTGTGCATCTTCTGCTTGAATTTTCTACGTTTTGCCAAAATGTTGATCTTTCTAACGTTGATCTTTTTACTATCTTCTCAAGGTAGGACCAAACTGTGGATGATTATCCTTTTTGCATCACTCGTACTGCATTGCCAACCAAATTATATTCTTCATAGGTATTGTTGGCTTGATTAAAATCTCTTTCTTTTATTGCAGATTCCCGAGCCGGCGATTCCATTGCTCCACTTAAGGCTTCTGAGTTTGCTGTTGAAGGTGAAAGTGTGCAGCTCTCTTGTAACTACTCCAGCAGTAATGTTCGAGCTGTTCACTGGTATCGACAGCACACTGGCTCTTTTCCTCACTTCCTCTTACTGGAAACTTACGGGACAGTTATTCACGCAAGGCCTCCGGTCCCTGGATTCTCAATCAATCATGAAAAATCGAACAGTACTGTGGACTTGGTAATATCATCTGCAGCAGAGAGAGACTCTGCTGTTTACTACTGCGCTCTGGAGCCCACAGTCACAGGAAACTCAGTGCACGCTGTACAAAAACTGACACACATGTAAACTGTGAAAAATAGGGATAATTTTTGGTAGACAAGGAATAATAGTTAAAACAATACTACATATACTTATATGTTTTCCTTAATGATTTTATGGAAGGCTTTGGAGGATTACTGAATAGTTTGCAATGTTTTAAAACTCTAGTGAACAGCATTTATTTTTTAAGACATTTGAAAGTAAAGGGATTTTATATTTTCAAAATGTATTTCTGGTGATCAGTTTTCCCAGTAAACCAAAGACAATCAAACCATTTGCTTAAAGAGGTATTTATTCTTCATTTGCAACAAGAATTTGTGACATCAGAACACTATATACTGCTGAATCAAAACTAAATCTATTAGACAATACTGATAAAAATGATCAATCTCAGTCCTGCTGTTCCGAGTTTAAGCAGTAGAGGGCACAATGAGGTCACAGATTGGTCCCTTTTTCACAACCTCTAAATGAGAACTGTTGCGCAAGTGATTTTCCTTTCCTTTGCTTTTTCATCTCTGACCTGTTTTATTGTCTGTTTTTTTATTCTCTGATTGGCTTTTCTTGTATGTTTTTTTAAATAATCTCAGATCAGTTTTTACTGCTGTGTAAAGCACTTTGAATCCCCAAATGTGTATAAAATGTGTAATAAAATTAAATTGGCCTTGTCTTTAACCTCGCATTATTTCCAGATACCCGAATTCATTCTCTAAAGCTTGCTTTTGTTATATTATTACAGATGAAATATTAATATAGCTGAATCAACCCTAATCTGGCCTTTTAAATTAATAACAGTAAATATAGAGATGAGTGCGCAAGCTGGTGAACATTTGCAATTTCAGATATTAAAAAAAAAAACAACAGCGAAAAACATTGAAATATTCCTATAAATTAGGAAGGCCCATTTAAAGCAGAAAACTGTACCAACCATATCAAGAAAGAAAAAAACAATAGCATTACATATTGAGAATGTTTAATTATGAAATGTAGAAAAAATTCAAAGATGTTTGGAACCAGCTTCTGAGAAAACCCTCATTAGCTCACAAAGCAACCGTCAACAATCAAATGCAACCGACAAAAATGTCAAAGTTAGTTTAAAAATAGTAAAGCAAAAGTGCAAATGGATTTATTAAGCAGAGACAGCCCGAGGAGTTTTTCACTTTAGACTTCTCTGTTTAAAACATGCATTTAGATGCTGAGAAGAATCCACATTTTCAGAGGAGGGGCTGCTAGAGTAAACCCATATCTACTTCTCCTCATGAAGCATTCCCTGTTTCTGACCGAGTTTCATCATCCTGAAAATGATTTTCTTTGGGTTTATTTGGGGTTTGGCACTTGCAGGTATGTTTTTGTCAGAATCCCATGTTTGCTGGTTTGCTGTTTATGTTTAAATGTTCACTATCTTTAACACGATTACGTTTCCTGCAGGAAGTGTTTTAGGAAATGCCATCACACCAGAGAACCTGGAATTAAACGTAAAAGAAGGGAGCCGTGTAACTTTGTCCTGCAGCTACTCCTCCGCAGTGAGTCTCTACTGGTATCGACAGTACCCAAAATCAACCCCAGAATTTCTTTTAATCATTCTTCATGCTACAGCGAAGGTTTTATTAACTTCTGATGTGCTGAATCGAGACCCTCGTTTCTCTGGAGAACTCAACAAGGAGAAAACCCAATTGCTTTTTAAAATTTCTTCAGCTAAAGTGACGGACTCAGCTGTGTACTACTGTGCCATGGAGCCCACACTGACAGGAAGAACAAGAACACGGAACAAAAACCCCACCAAAAACAGAGCGCCCCAAACTCTGCACAGACTTCATCAAAATAGAATGAGTAAACTAGATCGTGTTCGTAGATCAAGTATCTCCGAAGTTACATCTTTTATACTTTACTTCACTATGGGGGTATTCCCAAGTGTATATGAGCATTAATGGTGAAGGGCCAAAAAGATGACCATCAGCTGAAGACCAGTGGCAGAATTTGTGTTTTTTTTTCTGGGGCAAACAAGGCAAACAAATGCACAACACTTTTTTATGGAAATTATTTAATAAAATATATTTATGCAATAAATTGCTATTCAGGTAGAGTTTACAGGAAAAAATAAATTTATTTTCAGGTTAATTACTAAAAAATTTTTACACTTTGAGACAAACAGTGTGGGTTTTGGAGCTTCTTGAGTCCTTTTTTGGAGTTTTCCGGTGAAAATCGTACATTTTTAGTGTAAAAAATGTTTTTATCCTGGAGCATAGTCATGTCAAAGATGCGTAATAAAGTGGTTTTAAACTTGCATTTAAAGAAAAGGTTTCCTTTGAATTTAAGTGCAGGTTAAATACTAACATGTGGCTCTCTGCATGTGCTGAATGCATGGCAACTTTTGATAAAAAAAAATCTTGTTTTAAAAAAAGCTTTTGAGCGATTGATAAAGCCTTCTTTACGGGACTGAAGAGAAAATTGGATAAATATAGTTTTATAAGCAATTTGTTATTTGTGGCCTAGTTTAAAGTCGCCTATCTTTGCCTAATTGTAAGTTCTCCATTGTAAGGACCGGCAGTATAAATACTTCAAGTTTACACTAGACTCCACATTACTAGGATACAAACAAGGAAGCAAAAATAGGAAATTGTTTTTCTTTTCTTTTTTTCTTCAGTTTTTGGAAATCTTTTATAATTTAAAATACACCAACTGAACTAAAATATTAAATATTTTAACATGTTACTGCAGTAACAGTGTACAGCACTTTAAAGAAAGTTTTAATTGCAATTGCCAGCTTTGCCCAACTCTCTATTCATAAAAAGTGTAAGTAGTAAACTAAAAATATATATATTTTTCTTTTAGATTAGAGTACTAAATAAATCCACAGAAAACAGTAGGGGATATTTAAAAACATAATCTGCATTATGTATGAATCACAGTTTCAGCTCAAAATTATCTCTACATTAGACAAGACCACCCGTAAACAGCGCTTGAAGTAAAAACATAAAAACAAATAATTGGCTTAACCTCAGTATCCACCATTGATAAATTTCAAACTTTCAACAAAGTCCGTAAAGGCTATTTATATAAATGTTGTTGTTTCTTTCCTTCTCTTTTTGATATAACTTCAGCATTAAATCTTGCAATAGAATATCCTAAAACTCAACTAAAGCTCAAGATATCAGCGATATCCTCCTCGAAAAAATCAATTTCAAGCACAAAACACTACGAGGAGGCAGTGCTTAGACCGCATTCAGAAAAACAACACTCAGTGATGAGCGCAGATCCCTCAGACAAGGAGAAACCTCTTCATCATGTTCGTCTGTGTGCTGATGCTGCTGAGTTTAACTGAAGGTACAGTGTGATGTTGACATGTGGATCAAATTTCCTGACACTAAAACATTGTGTTTATGTAGGTAGCAGAGCAAAAGACTTGATCGTACCGTACCAAGACGTGGTTCTAGCACCAGAGACTGAGAGAGTGAAGATATCTTGTAAATACACTGGTTCTGCTGACAGCCTTCACTGGTATCGGCAGTATCCAGCATCATCTCCCCACTTCCTCTTACTGGACACGTATGGAACAGTTATTCACGCAGACCCTCCAGCCGCTGGAATCTCAATCAATCACAGAAAAGAAGAGAAGATTGTGGATCTGGAGATCTCCTCTGCTGCAGTGACAGACTCTGCTCTGTACTTCTGCGCTCTGGAGCCCACAGTCACAGGAAACACTGACACGCTGAACAAAAACATTCAATGTGGTTTAAAAATCCATGTTTAAGATATGGATTTGATTTTAGAAGTAATTAATTTTACTGTTCGCTTAGATTTTTAGATGTCAATTTGTGGTCATTTTCCCAATTTGATGATTTATGTATCTATGTTTCTATTATTTATAATAAAATAATAATTATATTGATTTATTCTATAGACAGTTATTATTTACAAAACATAGCAATCATTTTAAATATGAAACAACAACAAAACAGTGTTTTTTTTGCAGTCTCTTGTATTGTCTCTGCTTCAATTTCTTCTTTTAAATTTACTTCAGTTGTTCAGTATAGAAACACAGATGTGGAGGTTTACTTTAGGCACATTAAAAACAACAAAATGAAACAATTAAGCGCATCCAGAACTTTAGTTTTTATAATCTCTATTCCGCAACCACATTGAGAATTCATTATCTTTCTGCATTTTGGGATGTGGCATCTGACAAAAGTCTAGAAAATCAGGATCAAAATCCTCACGTCAATTAAAATGGACCTTTTATTAAAAATAAAAATGATAGTTTCATATTAAAATTGTTCTCCAGATTAAAGTTTCAGCTGGTAAGCATTAACCATTCTAGATAAGCATTAAAAATGTTCACATCTTCTTATTAAACAACCAGTTTAGTTTACCTCCACTACTCTCTCTCTCTCTTCCTCTACCTCTACTGCTCTCTCTCCCTCTACTGCTCTCTCTCTCTCTGTACCTCTACTGCTCTCTCTCCCTCTACTGCTCTCTCTCTCTCTTCCTCTACCTCTACTGCTCTTTCTCCCTCTACTACGCGTCCCCCCTCTCTCTCTCTTCCTCTACCTCTACTGCTCTCTCTCCCTCTACCTCTACTGCTCTCTCTCTCTCTTCCTCTACCTCTACTGCTCTCATCTCCCTCTACTTGCTCTCTCTCTCTCTTGCCTCTACCTCTACTGCTCTCTCTCCCTCGACTGCTCTACTGCTCTCTCTCTCTCTCTCTCTCTTCCTCTACCTCCTACTTCTCTCTACCTCTACTGCTCTCTCTCCCTCTACCTCTACTGCTCTCTCTCCCTCTACTGCTCTCTCTCTCTCTCTTCCTCTACCTCTTACTGGCTCTCTCTCTCCTCTACTTGCTCTCTCTCTCGCTCTCCTCTACCTCTACTGCTCTCTCTCCCTCTAAACGGCTCTCTCGTCTCTCTCTTCTTCTCTACCTCTACTGCGCTCGCTCTCCTCGTACTGCTCTCTTCTCTCTTCCTCTTCCTCTACCTCTACTGCTCTCTCTCCCTCTACTGCTCTCTCTCTCTCTCTTCCTCTACCTCTACTGCTCTCTCTCCCTCTACTGCTCTCTCTCTCTCTCTCTCTTCCTCTACCTCTACTGCTCTCTCTCCCTCACGCTCTCTCTCTCTCTCTTCCTCTACCTCTACTCTTCCTCTCTCTCTCCCTCTACTGCTCTCTCTCTCTCTTCCTCTACTGCTCTCTCTCCCTCTACTGCTCTCTCTCTCTCTTCATCTACCTCTACTGCTCTCTCTCCCTCTACTGCTCACTCTCTCTCTCTACCTCTACCTCTACTGCTCTCTCTCCCTCTACTGCTCTCTCTCTCTCTTCCTCTACCTCTACTGCTCTCTCTCCCTCTACTGCTCTCTCTCTCTCTTCCTCTACCTCTACTGCTCTCTCTCCCTCTACTGCTCTCTCTCCCTCTACTGCTCTCTCTCCCTCTACTGCTCTCTCTCTCTCTTCCTCTACCTCTACTGCTCTCTCTCCCTCTACTGCTCTCTCTCTCTCTCTTCCTCTACCTCTACTGCTCTCTCTCCCTCTACTGCTCTCTCTCTCTCTTCCTCTACCTCTACTGCTCTCTCTCCCTCTACTGCTCTCTCTCTCTCTTCCTCTACCTCTACTGCTCTCTCTCCCTCTACTGCTCTCTCTCTCTCTTCCTCTACCTCTACTGCTCTCTCTCCCTCTACTGCTCTCTCTCCCTCTACTGCTCTCTCTCTCTCTTCCTCTACCTCTACTGCTCTCTCTCCCTCTCGCTCTCTCTCTCTCCCTCTCTCTAAAATCACATCAACCTTCTGCCTTTCACAACAGTTTCCTAAGCTAGTCCATGAGGATGATGAAATGTTTTCTGCTGATTCTGGTAACTGCTGCAGGTATTTATTTTGGTTTTCAGAAGTTGATATTTAGTGCTTGTACTTTTTATAGTATTTTGGAAAACATTCTTACTAAAATCTTTGAATTTCTCCAGCAGGAGTTTTGTCTGATAGCATTCATCCAGACAATGAAAGAACTGTTGAAAGAAAAGAACAAGAGTCACTAACACTGAGCTGCTCGTATGAGACAGACAACAATTATATTTGGCTCTACTGGTACAGACAATTTCCAAACAAAGAACCAGAATTTATACTGCGGAAAGGTGCACGATCAAATAGCTATGAAC
Organism: Danionella dracula; assembly: GCA_900490495.1. NCBI lineage: Eukaryota > Metazoa > Chordata > Actinopteri > Cypriniformes > Danionidae > Danionella > Danionella dracula. Next base: position 2,668,553 of record UELW01000633.1, read on the forward strand.
ATATACCGGATCCTCGGTTTCAAACAACTACTTCTCAAACCTCCACCAAACTCATCATTAACAGTTTAAAGCTGGCAGACTCAGCTCTCTATTACTGTGCTCTTCATATTGGAGCCCAGTGATACAAAGTGCCTGAGAGGCTTTACAAAAACCAACCTTATCATTTTCCCCTTTGAATAAAGTGGATCAAATAAAAACTCACCACAATTTAATCTCATGTAAACCACAATGTTACTTGTACAAACCCAAAGCTTCAGCACCTGCAGTCAGAGAAAATGAGCCACTAAAGAGGAATTAACAATACAAAGGAAATGATTAATATCAATAATAAAGCCTAACTCTTATATTTTACATTAGGAATGAAGAATTTTTAAAGACAAAATGACTCAATAGTAAAGAGTCCTGACTCGAGATCAGTAGAGTGTAGTCTGTTTTGTGTTCAAGTACTACTCCTCACTGTAAAGAAAACAGAAACGTACCATAAAAATGTTTTTAAGGTCCTTTAGTTTATAATATATGAAAATACAGTAAATCTAGAAAGAGTTTAGTAAATGTGCAGAATGTTTAGGATTTTACATTGTTCGCTGCTTTTAAACAGTTAAAAAAACAAGACAATGATCTTTTGCTAAAACCTCCACACATGTACATGTAAAAATAAACAGTTGTCCTTCTGTAGAATATCATTTGGATCTTTAACGTAAATTAACTAACAGTTGTGTCATGTTCTTGTGTGTTATAGACAACATGGTGATAAAACGGTCACCGTGAAACAAACAAAAACAATAATCAAGCTGTTAACCAAGTAAGATTGAGAATCGGCGGCGTCCTCATGAATGTGGAGTGTTTTTTCTAGCAGTCAGCTGATGAAATAGCTTGGGTGTCTTCTCTTATGCTAAATATTCAACTTCAAAGGTTCTGGTCAAGTCTGAACCGCCATCACAGTTACTCTTTGTGCTTCAGTCTCCTCAAATATTCCCAAAGGGTTGATCATATAGCTGGTTCAAGTCTGGTATCATTGTATATGTTCCGGAGTGTGTAGTTCTTGTTGTATTTCACATAAATAGAATCCCAATCATTCTAGTCACTGCTATAGGGATTCCAACTTCTCTGATGCTCTCTGGTTCGAGTTCATAATTGAGGTGAAACACACATCTCTGGGAGGAGATTGGTCTGAAAAGGTTTACAAAGGCAGAAGGTAGAGAAGTTCTTCTCCCTTTTGTCTCTGAATCGGTCCGTGATAAGAGTTCTAGAGCTCTTCCCTATCATGTAGTAACCTTGGAGTAAACTTTAATGACTTTCTTTTAGAGTAATTTCAACTTAGATTTAGGCAATAATGCTTTACTTTTGGTTCGTATTTTATAGGTTGTTTGTTGATTGAAAATGGCTCTCTTCAGCCATTCTTTGTTTACTGAGACACTTTTAAAAGGTAATAAAAATATTAGTCAAAATTATAATCATGTCAAATTCTTTGGTTGAGAGCAAGAATAATGATAAATCTTTTCACAAATCAATTATAGAGTCAGATGTGAATTATTAAAAACGTTTAAGCACTGTTTCAAGACAGAACATGCGAGCTTACAGTTTCGACTGGTGTTCATCATTGGGCCAAGTAGCAGAATCTTATAACCACTAACCAAATAATTGAGATATTACTTTTAAATTAATATTAAGCACAATTTTTGTTTTGACTATTTTCAGACACTCTTCCTGTGCTATTGAGTTAAACGTAAGAGTTAAAACTTAATCTGATCCATTGAGTCAGTGTCTATCCTAGCTTCCACCGATCTTTAGCGTGTTAGTTCATGCTGCAATTCATATTGTAGATGTTTTTCTCCATCACCAACTTATTAGGCATTTTCTGTCAATATATTAATCTAACTTGAACTTACTAAGAAGTACTAAATGTATAAATGTACTAAAAATGACACAATTATTTGATATCTACTATAGTTGCAATATAAACACAGGTGTGGAGGCTTACTTCAGGCACATTAAAAAACAAGAACTTTATTTCTTTTAATGACTTCCTCACTTTGAAACTGTAGTGAAAAGGTATCAGGATGAAACACGTTAAAAATTCGTTTTCTTTATCCTTTATTCTAATGCAATCTTAACATTGGCCTCCTGATTAAGGTTTCAGCAGGTTCGTGTAGCTCAGTCTAATGTTATATGCTACTTCAGTTTAAGCTGTAAGGGGAGGAGCATCAGTGAAAGTGAGGGTGAAGGATCTGTTTTTTGGTTGATAACTTCTGCATGCTAATCAAACATGTTTCTGTCTTTAACCAGCTTGATTTGTTCTCTAATATGTAAGTAGCTCCTTCAAAAAATCCTATGTTTCAATTTTTCAGAGCACAAATTTCAGAGCTTTTGATTCCATGTTTACATTATATTTACCTTTTGACTTTATAGATGTCACTTTGGGCAATCTCATCACACCAATCCAGAGAGAAGTGTTTGAAAAAGAGGGGGAAAATGTCATTATTTCTTGCAACTTCTCCTCAGCAGTCGCTCTACAGTGGTATCGCTATATTCAAGGTTCAGCTCCGCAGTTTCTGATGACCATGCTAGCATCCACTGGAAGAAGCTCACAAAAGTCTGATATTCACCAAAAAGACCAACGATTCTATGGAAGAGTGTTTGAAGAGAAAAGTCAAGTGGACCTGATGATCTACTCAGCGGCTCTCTCAGACTCTGCTGTGTATTACTGTGCATTGCAGCCCACAGTGACAGGAAATATGAGAGCACCGTACAAAAACCTTCTAGCTAAGCATTATAAATGTTCACATCATCTTATTAAACAACCAGTATAGAGCCCTCACTGCCCCTGCATCTTCTTACAGAATATATTCACGAAATTATCCCATTTGAGTACATTTTCACACATTAGTCATCAAAACACTTGATTAAATGTCTGCCTAATCTCAAAAAAGTTTGGTTCTTGTAATTGTAGGAACTCAACTGACTGTATCAATTTTAGATGTTGCCATAAATGTTTTCAAGTAATTTTGTTCAAGTCAGTGTGTGCTTTACAGAGAGCTTACATTCTTACTTCATTAGCATTCTTCATACATTCTTCTAGATTGTAATATTTGTGCATTATCATTATTGCTCATACGCACTAGTGACACTGCCATGTTTAGAAACTTTTATAAAAAAGAAGTTCCTCTGTTTTCAATTTATTTTATTTTTCAGTTTTATCATTTTCATTTTTATAGGAAAAACTTTTTTAGCAGTTTTAAAAAGCAAATTTAATATATGTAATCTATATGATTACAAAAGTGTGACCTCTTTTATTATTGTGATTCAATTGTTTCCATGCACTTTAGACTGCGTGATTAGCATATTGTCCAAAAACACAGTTCTCAAGAAATAATTCTAGATCGTAATGTTATATAGTTGCTCACACAAGGCAAAATGTGCAACAAAAAAAAACTTCAACAAAAACACTTGTATGATGCTTGACTGCCTCCTGCTGGAGTACTTAAGAACAATCAATCCTCTGACACAAACAACTAGACAAAAAGAGGTGGAGGTTCCAGAGTAGTGTCAGATACAAACATCTTTTTGCATAATTCGGACTACAACCAAAATGTTGCTGTTTGTAATCATTCGGATTTTTTCTCTTGTAGGTGAGTATTTCTTTCAACAATTATACCAAAAATAATCCAATGAGGAAGATTTACAAGAAGTTAGGAAGTAGTTTAATGCTAATTTCAACTTTTAACAAATATTATTCTATTATATGTTTAAAGACATAAAAATAACTATTTGTGCATACTATGAGCACAAATTAACACATCTATATTCACCTCCATACTTGACTCTAATGCAGTGTATCTTAAATGCACCATTTTTGCTTTTCCAAGCTATCGCTCAACCAGACACAATCACATCGGACCACACAGAAGTGCATGTGAATGAAACCGAGTACGTCACATTATCCTGCCAGTATTCCTCTGCATACAGTCTTCTTTGGTATCGGCAGCAACACACTTCAGCTCCTCGGTTCCTCATGCTAATCCTTCACAACTCTGGAACAATCATCGAGCGTACAGATGAGAGGATCTCTGGAAAACTGAACCCAGAGAAAAACCGACTCTATTTAGAGATTCCTTCTTCCACCATTGAAGATTCTGCAACGTATTACTGCGCCCTGCAGCCCACAGTGGGAGGAAATGAAATGCTACTGTACAAAAACCTGACAGTTTATGAACATCATAGAACGAGGGGGCAGAGCTTCAGGTGGCTTACAAGCTTCCTCGGTGTCATGACAAAAAAAGTTGTTCTGCAAGATGCTTCTCATCACAAGTATCCTCCTTTGTGCTATTATAAGTAAGTACTCAAAATTGAATGAATGAAACAAAGTGTGTTTCACTTACATAAGAAGTTTCTGAGTTCCTTATATTTTACACATGAAAAAAACTTCAACAACTTTTTAAAATATTTATAATTTTTGGAACAAACATTTTCCTGATGAGTGTTCCACCATTGTCAGAGGCTGAAAATGTAACTTTTTTGTTTATCATGTTTTACCATCCTTTTCAGATGGAATATCAGCGAGCATCATCACATCAGACCAAACAGAGGTCTTTCAGCAAGAAGATTCCACTATCAACATGTCGTGTAGCTACTCCTCAGCAATCATCCTGCACTGGTACCGCAAGTCTCCTGGATCCCCTCCAGAATTTCTGCTGTAGCTCCTGAAAAACTCCGGACAAGTTCAGAGAGCAGAGAATCTGGATCCAAGGTTCTCAGCGACACTGAACGACAGGACAGACCGTGTGACTCTGATCATCTCCTCTGCTAAACCGACTGATTCTGCACTCTACTACTGTGCTCTGGAGCCCACAGAGGCAGGATATCTTCAGATGCTGTACGAAAACATGTACAGCAGACGCAGCTTCAACATGCTAGTTCTTTTCTCACCTGCTTCTATCTAGAGCATATAGCTCATGTGAAAACAAAACTCCATTAAACCATCCTTTCATTCATTTACATTTGCATCCAGCAACACTGTAGCTTTCACAATGAATCTACAATTCTGCGAACAATAATCTATATAAAAGATTTCTGATGTGTGGTTAACTTAAAGCCTGTTCTTTTGCAAATATTTCTTCCACATTTGGGATGATATTGTTCATGTACCAAAATGATTAAATGTTATCTTTTAATCCTGTTTTTGCTGACTGAAGGTTTGAAATAGTTATGAATGGCAAACATAAAAGTGTACAGCCTTTCGATATCTGTGCATGAACCTGAATATGACTTCAGGGTCATTTCATGATTACTTGTTCATTTCTGAAAAACTGCACCTTTAAGTTACATTTCAACAACCTTTCTTTTATGCAAATGGTTACTTAATTGATGGTCACTTGAGACATGACACGAGCAAATATAAATACATTAATCAATCATTTTCTTTTACACAATGAGTGGAAAAATAAATTCCAAAAAAACAGAATATATCCATAATAAATCCAGTTTTCAAGTTTAGACCGTGGTTTGGTCATGCTTTAAAAATGTGTAATATACTTGCTATAATTTAATGGCTGTTACGAACGAGGTGGAAGTCAAGAAGTGATCTGGCAGTGTTTTGTTTACTAGTAGACACAAACGATAATCAAAACAAAATCTTTCCTGACCCTGGGAGATGAGAAAGTTGCAAATAGATATGTGGAACATCTACAAAGAGGGGGAATCTGACAATGGAACAGATGAGTGAAGACAAGGACAAGAGGAAGGTAATTTTTTTCTGTAAGGTGAAGAAGACAATGGAAGTAGTCCAAAAGTAGGAATCAATGTTGGAAACATATCGGTAGCCGTACCTGGGACTCTGGGTGGATGAGTGTGTAAAGGAGGTTATAGGAGGCTTTAGGGGTAGTGAGAAGATAACGAGGAGGCTAGCAAAACAAATATACTGTACACATTTGTGAGAAAACCCACGGAAATCACAAGACTGAACACAATATAAGCTCAATTGAAACATAAACAAGGATACACAGAAGATAAACATATTAGAGCATAAACTGAGACTTTGAACTCTGGCCGAACCGAACAATGGCTCTATAAAGCAGCCCAATAACGAAACAGGAAATTTGCTGAATGTTTCTTCGGCACCCTCCTGTCAGTGACATCACAGCGCTCTGATTGGCTGCAGAACACAGACATGAGATTTAGTTCTGTAGAGAGGCTGAAATGCTTCTCACAACAGAGATCAGTGAAGACACCAAAAATGTTTCTCTCTTCACTGCTTGTTTTAATGACCACCATTGGTGAGAATTAACTTCTACACAGCTTTTTCTAACTTTAAACATAACAATAATAAGTCTGATATTAACTTGACAGAAAAAGCACTGAAGTGATTTCAGAAGTTGCTTTTTTATGCAATCAGGATTACATATTTACGCTTCCATATAATACAAAAAGCTTGCATATTGTGTTTTGTAATAGCTTTTCAATTCCGTGAAACTGTTTAAACAGCATGCATCATATAAGAACTTAAGATTTAAAACTTTGCTTCAAATAACCGGTTCCACATGCTTCTCAGGAGCCAGTCTCGAAGACGGTGTTACTCCAACATCTCTGGTCATCCATGGAAATGAAAAACAAAACGTGATCATCTCCTGTAAATACCAGTACACCGTCTCAATGAACAATCTGCAGTGGTATCGTCAGCATCCCAGCTCAAGGATGGAATTCCTGTTTCTAATACTGGAGTCCGGACAAATTCAGACATCGACCCCTCCACACCCTCGAGCAAAAGCTTCAGTCGATAAAGAAAACAGGCTGGTGAAACTGGAAATACAGCAGGCAGAAGTGGAGGACTCCGCACTGTATTATTGTGCGCTGCAGCCCACAGTGACAGGAAACACAAGCACACTACACAAAAACCTGCTCCCTGTTAAAACTCTTCAAATATAGCCTCCAAACACACCACAAGAGGGCAGCTCTTTTACATCTCCAGTTTGAGCTCACACTCAGCAGCCTCCTAAGAACACGTGATGCTACAAACCAGAAGAGATTCTGCTGAAACACTCACACCTCTGTGAACCTTCAGAAGAAACACTGCAAACCTAAAATGGGAAGATGGTTAGCATTAATTCTCACAGCAGCATCAGGTACCTTTCAGTCTTATTAAGTCATACGTTCCAACACAAGTGAACATTTTTCTCTCTCTTTTGGGTCGTTTTAGTTGCTGTTGGAGATCGAATTGGACCAGATGAGACCATTATCATGAGAAAAGAAAATGATCGAGTGACCATGAGTTGTTCTTATGAAACAAGCACAGAATATGTAGCTCTTTTCTGGTACAGACAGCGTCCAAACAGTGAGCCAGAGTTTTTGCTGTGGAAAGGAGCCCGATCTAGCGGAGGCAGTCGTGTTCCAGATCATCGATTTGATTCATCCACAAGTGAAAAGTCCACTGAGCTGATCATTAAAGCAGCCGCTCTGTCAGATACTGCGCTTTATTACTGTGCTCTAGAGCGCACAATGATACAAACATTCTGGGGAGCTTTACAAAAACACATCTGCTTTGAACTCAAACACATCAAAGAATAGATAAACCAAAATCTATTATCTGTCATAACCATAATGTGTAGAGGTAAGGAACATCTGCGACTAATACAGCAGCCAAAATTAATTTCAAGATTCAATGTGTTAGCAGATTTAAAACAATTTGCACACAAACCATTTTTTAATGGTGTTTATATAAATAATATTTATTTTTAAGGTAAACGTGAAGCTGGATGCATATTATAAATGGCTAAAACAAAGGTCAAACCCGAGGACTAAATTTGTGCTGTGTGATTTTGTATAAGTAACTCTTAAAAATTATCTTTTTATATTTCTATTAAATAATGGCAATTTTAAACCCAATGTTGACACAACATTGCAGGCATTATTTGCAGAAATATAAGACTACTATAAAAAGCTCTGTATAGTAATTAACCAGATAGTAAATATTTTGTGGCCCAACTCTAGACAAATACCATACAAAAGCCAGAAATGGGCCGTGTCTGGCCCAAGTCTCAGCTAAGTTAATCATCCGTACTTGGCCCTAGCGTGGTGTGGTTATGATGGTAAACGATGTTCTGCTTTCTCATAGTGTTGTGTGTTATTTATTCTGTCTTTTAGGTGGTGGTCAAGAGAAATATCTTCATTGTTTTAAAATAATAATAATCATCATTTATTTAAATATGGCTTATATTCAGTATTATTAGCTTGGCCTGCATAGCAATAATTTATATCTAAGTCAAGCAATACATATGAACTCTGGCCCTAGTTTTAAAACGCCACCGCCTCTGCTAAACTTGGTCCATATACCGTATGCCATTGCAATTTTTTTTGCTGACTGGGTGTTATTTCATATCTGTAATCGTTATGAATAGATATTAAAACATTTGAAAAATAACAAATTGAAAGCAAAAGAAGACAGAAAGTTATATTTTACAAGAAAAGCTATTTACATAATAAAAAATATTTTTTTTAAATATTTTTTTAAACACAATTCAAAGAAATGACCATTAAAAACCTCAAATGGTTGATGATGCATTATGGTTTAAATTGGGTACATTAGGTGGTGCAGTTGATCGTCCTATAACCGAAGGGTTGGTGGCTCGATCCCAGTGAATGAATGATTGGTTTAAATGAAAGAGTGAATAAAATAATGATCTGAAAATCGTCTTCAATGTCCGGAAAAAGCACTACACAAATAGAACTAACTAAAATAAAATTGATGAATTAATTAAATGAAAGTACTAAACTTTCCTTCAATCCTTTTCTATATTTGTTTTGTTTGTGACCCCGGCACATGTTCGGTGCGTCAGTGGGAGGGGTTTAAGAGTTCCTCCTGACTCTGAGGAAGTGGTTTCAAATAGATCTGATCAGTTACAGACAAACTTGTCAGCCAGAAAAATGCTGCTCTGTTTACTTGTTTTTTTAGCAACATTCAAAGGTGAGGAACTCCATTTCTCATCTTTTCCGAATTTTTCCAAGATATGTTCTAGACTTAAGTAGTTAGACATTAATTTTTTGGGGGTTTTAAAGTTGGAACCAATTTAGCGAAAATTAACATTTAGGTACAAAAATACTATTATTGATATGAAAAAAAACATATATAGATATTTCTCTGATTTAGGAGGGCGCTGTGTTGATGTCATCACGCCTCTCCATACCAAGGTTTTTGGAAACAGTGGAGATGAAGTCCAGTTGTCATGCAATTACTCCAGCGCACTGAGCTTGTACTGGTATCGTCAGTATCCCGGATCAAGCCCCAACTTCTTGGTTCTGATCATTCAGAGCAACCGGAGGACTGAAGTCCTGCAGCCTGGCTTGGCAGGGAAACTCAATGAGGAGAAGAAATCCATGGATCTGCTGATCTCCTCTGCTAAAGAAACCGACTCTGCACTTTACTTCTGTGCGTTGAAGAACCACGGTGAGAGGAAACCCCTCAGCGCTGTACAAAAACCTGAATCGGCCTAACAACGTTTATTGAGGGACAGAAAAATAAACAAACATCCTAAACTGCAATAGTTTAGCTTTTTTGGGGAATCAAATCAGGAGACAATTTAGGTTTAAGTATTTTTGGTGTATATCTGATCAGAAATATATAATTACTGAATAAGTAAGAACAACTCGTTTTTTTGTCAAAGAGATTTAACAGAATATTGTTATTAACTGTGCAAAAAAACCTATCAGACATAATAAACATTACATAATTTTTTCCCATCAAATAATGATTATATTATGAACACAACTAATACATGTAATACTATATTATTACACACTTTTCTGCTCAAGACTAATCAATAGCATAGCACATATTTTTGAACAGCACATTAACAAAAGTCATCATTTAAAATGAATAGACATGTCCTTATAATCTGTATATATTGAAATTAATGAACAAGGTTTATAATAAATAAGGAACAACTTGAATATCAGGAGCATGAAAGCATAACTGCAACATGTTATTACAATATAGTGATTATTAAAAAAATAAGAAAGGGATCATTTGGTTCTTCAGATTAGAGCTTGGCAATTCATTGATAAAATCGAAAAAGTATATATATTTTTGTTAATGATGACGTTAATGAAATGAAAATCAATTTCCTGATTTAACTCTGATATGTCTCATTGAGCTTCCGTTGTTCTAAAATGCCTCCTTTTCCATCAGTAATTCACGCACAGTATGCGTGTGTGAACAAAACAAATGTTCTCAAAAGAGGCACAGTTTCTTCACTTGATTATAAAATATTTTTATATTAATGTACTGTTTATTCAATAATATATTATTCAAGTTAAGTTAGCATTTTGCTCTTTAAAAATCCTATATATTGTTTGTTTATTTTACTGTAAAAATAATAGTTTGATAAAAAACTATTTGAAAAAATAAAAATACAAACATTTTGAAATGTTTAAAATAAATGTATTAATTACAAAAAAGGAACTACAACAATGAGTGTTTTAAGTGTTTTGTTAAAATTGCTTTTTCAAGATTAGTTTTTTATGATATGCTCTACTTCAGATATCAAAACAGAATTGATGTTGTTTAAACATTTTCATTTTCTTTGCTCAGAAAGAGTTCCACCTTCATTTCAAGAGGAGGGAGTATTCTGACACGCGCAGCTAGGGCTCATTTCTCTTCTGCGTTCAAACTGCAGCCTCTCAAACTCCACCATGTGGCTTCCTAGCTTTGCCATCTTGTTTCTTCACACAGGTGAGAATATTTTCCCTTTTATCCCCAACAAATGCAGCTTGTTCAGACCATTTACAGTATTTACCGTTTCGGTTTGTTTTCTGGTTTTAACAGGCCTCACACTGACCAGCTCGATAACATCTTATGAATCAAAAAAGCAAGTCTTGGAGGGTGAAAACACAACGCTCATTTGTAACTACAGTGGAGTCCCTGATAATCTGCACTGGTATCGTCAAGATCAAAGCTCTGCACCAAACTTTCTCCTCTACATTTATGAAAGTGGGCTGAAGAGTGGAAATATTCCAGAGCGTTTAACACCAAGAATTAACAAGATTACAAAAGTCGTGGAGCTGGAGATCTCGTCTGCTGCAGCGTCAGACTCTGCAGCGTATTACTGCGCCCTGAAGCCCACAGTCACAGGAAACTCTCACACGCGGAACAAAAACTAGAAACATCAGGTTAAATGATGTGGAAAGCAAAAACTGAATTTTTTGCTCTTCAACTCTTAGCTGCAGCAACAAGTTCATATTGTACCTATTATTCCTATTGAAAGTTGTAGTGTATGGTGTATGTTGTAGAATATGGTGATTTCTTTAATGTTTTTTATGTTTCACTTCAGCTTTTGGGTGCTTTGAGTGTGTTATGGATGAAATTTTGTGATCGTCAGAGAACCTGGTATTTAGGACCCTCTTTACGACCCCTCTTTGAGAGAGTTGTTGATCATTATCTCACACCTAAGCACAAGAGAATCTGATTGGAAGCTTTTCCCAGTATATTTCCTGATCTTTGTGTATGTTAAATGTGACCAGAGCCATGGCAGTTGGCTGTTAGGCTGAAGTCAGAAAGATCTTTTTCAATAAAACTTGACTGGATTTGACATCTAAAAGCTTTATTAAAAAAAAATCTATTTATTGTATTTCAACTAAAAAATAATGAAATTTAAAAAATCCCAATACATAATTCCATATTTCACAATAAGGCTCAACAATTAATCACATTTGCAATTAAATAAAAAAATTATAAAACACAAATAGCAGAAGCAGAAGCTGCAATTACACCATCACATTATTAAACACAGTTATGTAAGAGTAACAGAAAGAAAAAGTAAACAAAAATTAAAAAGTGCTGTCCACAGATGTCTATTATGTCATCTTTGAAATACTAAAATACGGTAAAGCCACAAATTATTTTTAAATATTTGTTTCATCTACACTATTTTGATTTTAGTTTGACTATTTTAGTTTGATTTGTTACTGACTTTAAACAAATGTTTTGTAGGTTTTATCTTCATTCAAGGCTGCAAGTTCAACATGTCAATCATTGTAGATCTGTATTGTAGTTGAAAAACTCTATTTTTATTCATTTAGTGATCGCTGCATCACAGAATTTAATTATGTTTAGTTAAATAGTGTTCTAAGAAGACCTCACTGATTTATCAATCATTGTTAAAGGAAAAATATACAATCGTGAAACCTTTAGAAAAAATAATTGCAATTTTGCAATCACAATTTTTAAAAATTCAATTAAATTATTTTCCTAAATCGTTCAATCGTCCCTATTTCACAATGTTTAAAAATAAAGTATCTCTGACACAGTTCTGGTTTGAACTGATAAAGATCGGTCTATTTGAGCTGCTTCTGAAACCAGAGCTAGCTTCCTGAAAATTAGGACGTGATGAGGTTGTGGCTACACCTGCAGCCCCTGCAGCCCCTGCAGCTCAAACACACGGGAACGCTAATGATATACATCCACTGCAGCTACTCAATATACGATCCATTGTTTTTTGTCTTCAACTGTATTTTGCCTAAAAACAAAAACTAGAAAATAAAAAATGTACTTATTAAAAAAAAAAAGCAGCATGGTGGCTTAGACATCAGATGGCTTTCTTCAATGTTCATTCTGATTGAAACTTACTCAATTGCTAGAAAAAGTGAATATAAGCAAAACAATCGCAGAACAGAATCTTTTGAGCAAACAATCAGGTGCCAACAGTAATATTTATTTTTAAGTATATATATAGGGAGGAGCTATCTTCTAGAGACTCAGTTCTTTCCTGAATTTCACTTGATCTTAACAGTTCAGACATGCTTTTCTTTTGCTTTCTGCTACTCTTGATATTAACGCAGGGTAAGTCATTATTCACTTAAGCACCTGACTTATTTATAAAATGCATTTACTGTGTATACATGTAGCCAATGGAAGTATAGCTGGTCATTCTCATAACATATCTAAGCTTTTCCAAATGTTTTCTTCACCAGACGAATGTTTTGCACAGTCCATAAACCCGCTGCAGGGCACCATGGAAGAATCCGAGGGGAAGCCAGTGGTTCTGTCTTGTAAATATGATGTCAGTGTGCAGAGTTTACTATGGTATCAGCATTCGCCAGGGTCAGTGCTGAAGTTTATCTTCCTAATTGTGGCGTCATCCACCAAACATGTGGTGTACGCAGAACCTCCTGTTCCTCGATTGGATGTGGAAGTGTATATGAAGGATAAGCGTGTGGATCTAGAGATCTCGACTGCTGAAGGGACTGATTCAGGGGTGTACTACTGCGCTATGGTGACCACAGTAACTGAAAACATCTTAGCACTGTACAAAAACCTTCAGTCTCTTTCCATTTGAAGCTTCAGATGCCAAGGTTCCTCTCTAAAGTAAACTCAACTGAGCCTCTAATGCAGGAGTCCACCATTTCTGCAGCTCAATGGTCAACAGATCCATTTCTCTCTTCTACATTTGTCTCTTTAAGGTTATGGCAGCTGCGTAAATGTAGCTCTGGTGTAAACAATGGCCATGTACACAAAAAGTTTGTTTTGCTGTGTCCCTCTGTGCAACATTTAAAAATTGTATTATTTAATGTTCCACAACTTTCCATCAAATGAGAAACAATTAAAGAAATGGATACCCCAATCTCAGATAAACTATTTAGATTATTTAACTAGTTTGTTGGTGCAATTTTTGTCATTCTACAAATGCATCAAAGAAGGTTTGCTGTTTTCAGTCAATCACACAATGACTATAATTATACAATGTTTGTTTGATAAAATTAGTTTATTTTTGTTTATAGATAAGAACATTGTATGTTTGACAAGTTTTTTTACACCATTTACCATTCACCATTCATTAAGTAATGAAGTTGATTAAATGTAAAGCAAAATACTTTAATATGTACAATGTGCTAATATTTCCAATATTAAGACAATGTTTTAGGGAAATTTATGAGAGAGGGGTACAGCATGTGTTTATTTGGAAGACAAAATCCAAGTAACGTCTCCAAAAAGAACTTCAAAAAAAAGGTTCAGTGCGTCATTAAAACGCTCACTTTTGGTTGTGAAACATATGATAGAGCTTATGCTATAGCTGTTTAATAGTAAGGCGTTAGGATAACGTAAACATTTTAATAAAACATGTTGGTTATATAATTAACTTCCCCTCGACCTTTAATGAAACTTAACATTGTCTTTTCCAGAACGTCCAGAGAACTTTCTAGAGAACAACACCAATCGGGACATTCTGGGAACTTTCTATATCTAACATTCAGAGGTGGGGAGTTTCTAATAACATTAGTTACATTTATTGAAATAACATTTTTGGGTCACTAATAGTACTTTTAGAAATGTGTACTTTTATTTTCACAACAGTAGATTTTAGTGAAATATTTGCACTTTTATATCTGATTTATATAATTTTAGCTTCTTTCCTTTAATGGAAACAAATAATATTACTTTTGAAAGTAAGCTATTTCTGTTATTAACAAGTCTCATGAGATGTTGAAGATAAAGTTGCAGATGGAAATGGATGGAAATATCTATACTGAAGCTTATTCTGATTGGTGCTTTTTATTGTAGCTGAAGTCTTTCCTTCAAGCTCAGTAAATATTGGAATGCGATGAGTGGAAATCTCCACAAGGGGACCCTCTTTTACCAAAAAGTCATGAAGTGCTTCTTTGAAGGATGTTCACATAGAGGTTTTTTTATGATATTTTATAACATCAGAGAATCAGAGATGCTTTCCCAGGTCTGTCTATGTGTCATCTTTTCTTCTCAGCAGGTTAGATGATATAATTTATTCAGTATCTAAGGTATGGCAGGAGACCAAATGAATACAAACTAAAACCAATATACTGAACGTTGGTTAATCTATGGTCTTTATTTTTCTCTTACTTTGCAAAGACCAGGTCTGTGGTGAAGGAATTCTGCTCTCAACTACTGTGCATTGCAGCCCACAATGAGCGGAAACAAACAAACACAGTAAAAGAAATTTGGTGCAATTGAGTGGCTCTTTCCACCTTTTGGGAGCATCAAGCTCAGGGTTAAATAAACAAAATTAAGTTTTTTTACCCAGTAAGCCATTTTAGCCTAGTCTCAGCCTCAGCCTCAGTGCTGGCTATGCGTTTGATGAGTTTCGTAAGAAAATAGGGACTTATGGAAAAAACGGGTGTCACATTTTTTTTTTCAAAGTTCTGCCCTACGATTGAGACAAAGAGTTATCATCTACTGGGAATGAACGATTATAGAGTAGAGTTAAACACTAGGTAACAATAAGTAACTTGCTGCATGTCAGTCATTTTTTTGTAGCAAGTTTTCCATGTGTGGAAACATGACTCTCATGAGATGTGAAATGGGATTAGTTGTTTGATATGCTGGTCAATCGGATTCCTGGTAGGATCTTAGCCAAACACACGGGCTACGTGAGACCGAGAACAGAAAATATGAATCAATCTGATTCAAATTCATTTATGTGAAGTAGTACTGTGTGTAAGTAACTGAGTGTAAGTAAAATTAACTGTGAAGTAAGTAAACTATCAATTTAAACACAGGAAATGACATCCATTCTACATTTTGCAGGACTTTTAATATTGCAAATAATTGTTTTGAGATTTGTTTTGAATTCTGAAAAAGTAAAGCTGAAACCTTGTGTGAATGGTGTTCTCTGTACCTCTTTTTTCTCATATCCTACTTTTGTAACTATATTCATAGCATTTTGGATTCAAATTAAATGATTTGAGTAACATCTTTAAAATTTTGTAGACGTTAATGTTCTCAAAAAAGAGTTCACAAAAGATTTGAAATGCCTAAAAAAGATATAATTTACTGTAATTCATACAGAAGAAAATAGAGATGGTTTCTAGAGCTTTAAGTGGGAGGAGTACTGAAGCATCTCCTGAACATACAGCTTCATTTGGTCAGTGGTGCAAAGATGATGCTCCACGTCTGTCTGCTTCTGCTTTCTGTAACAAAATGTAAGTAACATACAAACACATTTTTCAGATGATTTTTATCCAACATGATTTATAATTGCAGAAATACAAGCTAACTGCCTAAACCTCTACAGTAAACTTGAATGATTTTTCTTTTACTGCTTTTATAGAGAACCATTGTTATTCTTTACAGACACGCTGACACAATCAATCAGAGCAAGACAAAACTATGTTCATGTCTCAGAGGGAGCATCAGTCTTGCTTTCGTGTGAATATAACGGTAGTGTAAACAGTCTCCACTGGTATCGACAATACCCAAGATCCAAGCCAGAATTTCTGCTCCTTGTTTTTGAGTCCGCAACAAAGATTGTGACCTATGCAGATCCACAAATCCCTGGGATGGATGGAAAAGTGTCTATGAGCGATAAACATGTGGATCTTGAGATCTCTTCAGCTGCAGTCTCACACTCTGCCATTTATTACTGCGCACTGCAGCCCACTGAGACTAAAAACCATCGAACACACGACAAAAACTTCCATGAAGAGAAGATTCGTTCTTAACTCTCCTCTAAAAACCAGGTTTTAGGTTTAGAAATTAGCGAGTACACTAAAATAAGAGTGTTAAGTGACTTAAATGAGACAAATGTAAATTTCATGAGAATTAAACCTATAGAGCTAATCACTACTGCTCTTACACACTCAATGACAAACCTGCATTCATTATCACCTACTGTACATTGCTCTATTTAAGTTTATAGTAGTGTAATTTTATTCTCTGCTACTGATTAAAGCTTTGTAACCTGCTACTGCTGTGGATTTTTTTCCATACTTGGAAAGTTGGATTTGTTTGTTTATTAGTCGCTCAACTTCTTCTTCTTCTTTTTTATTGTCATGCACAAAATAGAGCAGTGTCTACTATTTGTCTATGTACTAACTGTTAATTTGAAAACAATATTTGTATTAATAAATTAACTGAGAAAACGAAAATCACTTCTGATTTTGATACCATTAATTTATTTTAAGTGGTAAGAAGAGTGACAAATCATATTTGAAATTATTTTTTAAAATGTGTACTGATAACTTGATTCCCAGTAAAATATTTTAAATATATAACGGTTCACTCAATACATAACAATAATTATTTGACTTTGTGTAATGTTTTCATCAGGGTTTAAATAACTTGATGATAAAACAGGACCTTTCATAATCGTAAATCAAAGCAATTAAAGAGTACTGTATATTTTGTGATTGTTTAAATTCACCTTTAATTTACATTTTATTTCACTTGAAATACCTGGACCTCAATACAGATCTCAATATAAAAAAGTTTAAGGCCATTTGCGGCAATTTTATTGTAAATTACAATTGTGAATTACAATCAATGAAATGTATTCATTAATATGAATGTAGGTTATAAATGTCTCAAATGAAAGTCTAATGAATTACAAACAATTCTTTTTAAATTTACAATTCGAAAAGGAATGGCATTTTTATGAAGTATGCAAAAATATTATACAAAAATAAATCCATAAATTATTGCTACATCTTTTTCTTTCAAGCCGAGTTACCCAACCCCACAAACTGTGTGCACAGATGTTATTGTTAGCGATTACTAGATTGTGTTTCCTTTTTAAATAACACAGAACCTAGTGGGTGGAGTTTTCTCTTTAACGGAGACCCAACTCTCAACTATTGTACATACAGATGCTCCATACTTTTACTGGGAATGATCATTCTCAGCCATGTTCATCTTTTGTCTCACAATTCTGGCACTTCTTACAGGTATTTACCCTTTTCTATAATTTAAGTTATGAACTTTGTTTCTTTAGCTCAATGATCGAACATTTTTATTAAATTATCAGTTTTAGAATAAGCAAAAACCAACTTCCGTTTCGGATGTCTATTTTCAGATGCTATATTTGCAAATGCAATTACACCAGAATCTACAAAACATCAGGGTTTGGAGGGCGAAACTGTAACTCTTACGTGCAACTACAATGGAAGCAACATTTACAGTTTGCAGTGGTACAAACAGTATTCCAACAAAGCCCCTGAATTTCTCCTGCAAGCTTTTGAAGGTTTGAAAGCACAAAGGAAGGATCGTCATGTTGCTGAAGCAAAAAAGGACAAAAAACTAATTAATCTGGAGATTTCCAAAATGCAAATATCTGACTCTTCAATTTACTACTGCGCCCTGGAGCCCACAGTGACAGGAAACATGTTGATACCGTATAAAAACAATGAGATGCTCATCTTAGTTTTTCTAGGTTTTGTTTAAAGTGTTTTATGATGTTCAATTAAACATTTACACCTTTACAATTTAAATGTTTTATTCTCAGGTTAGATGAAGTAAGTCGAATCTGCCCCAAGTCCGAAAAATTCTGGTCAGAAGATTTCTCTGTGTTCTGTTCTCTCAAAGCCTTTGTATAAACAATCTCCAGTGTTAAAACATTTAAAATAAAAAAACTCAATAGTTCATCATTTAAGGAAGATTTGTTATTGATGATCCTTTCGCAACAAACAATTACACGAACAGAATTTTGACCTGCTCAACACAAATAAAATGACAAAGAACAAATTTTAATGACTTCCAATTAATTCCACTGCCTTTATTCAATAATTTAACAAACCATGCGTCGTGTGCTTTAGAGGTAAAGAAAAAAACAGAAGCTTCAAAACATTAGGGAAAATGGAAAATCGAGGGAGGGGTTACTTCACAAAGAAAGTTGGTGTGGAAGGCTGTTCAGAACCTAAAGTTTTAACTACAAGACCATCATGTTACACTTCAGCTTGATCCTACTGTCCTTATTCATAGGTATTTTCTTTTACATTTTATTAATGAATTTTCTGTTAAACTGTCTTCAGTGCCAGTGTGTAATGTATGTCACAAATGAAGTTGCTAATTATTTATATTGTCTTTGTAGGAAATGCCCTGGCAGACACAATACAGCCATGGTCTTCTGAGAAACAGGTCTTAAGTGGAAACAGCGTGACACTTTCCTGTAACTACAGCGGCCTTGTTTATGATCTTCAATGGTATCGGCAATATAATCGAGATAAACCAGAGTTCCTGATACTCATTAATGAAAATTCAGAAGCAACGGACACTTCTCTTCGTCTCTCAGCAAAGGATTCATCCAAGGAGAAACAAATGAATCTTACAATCACTGATGCTCAAGAGTCAGACTCTGCAATATATTTCTGTGCTCTGAAGCCCACACTGACAGGAAACATAAGAATACTGTACAAAAACCCTCATTCCAGTTACAATAGGAGTCTAAATCACAGCAGAATCTACTGTATAATGCTGATCAAGTAAAAGAGACATTCAGTGTCATTGCACACACCTGATTCTACTAACTAAGCTTCTCTTGGCTTGTTTGAAGATACTTGTGTTTCTCTTGATACAAATTTGGAACAAAAAGCAGCAGGGGCTTAAGCCCTATAGAAATCACTCTGTCTGTCTCTGCACTGTATACATTTAGTTTTTTTTTTGTTTTTTTATCAAGAAACTTCATGCCAACATATCAATTTCTTAAGAAATTGTAAAACCTCCACAAAAGCGTGCTTGATTAGATTTCAGGATACATTTATTAGATATTCCAATACATACATATATACATACATGTTTATTATGTTTGCTCCCTTGATTAAAGGCTAAAACAAAGTGTTAAAGTATTAATGTGCCTCATTGTCACAGCAATGACTAATTAAAGCTTAATCAAATGTTCTGTTTGTTTCTAAGAATAGCCAAACCTTTGCATAAATGGGGGGAATTGCCTTAGTGTTTAAAAAAACCTGCAAACAACAAAAACATCTTTCATGACCCAGCAGAGGGCGCTTCTGTTTGTAGTCTACATGAAGGGTTCAAGTGGCATGAAAGCACAATTTCTCCACAGGGAGGAGCTTTGGGTTTAAAATCGCAGCATAAGCATAGACTACAAATGTTGGGTACATTTGCATTTACTCCATGATGATGCTCTGCATGCTAACAGTTTCTTTTCTTTTGGGTGAGAATAATGTGTTTGTTTTGATATTGCAACAACTTTTATGCATATACCAGACTAAATATCTAAGGTCACTTTGTTTGACAATCTCTTAAAAGAGTAAAATCAGTTAGTCAGCTGGTCAAAATGTTGTACACTTCTCTCCTATATTTCTACAGTTAAGCCATATGTATGTGTTTTTAGGAGTCTGTCTTGGTGAAGTAATAACGTCTCGAGGTGCTGAAAGTCCAGCGGAGCATGGCAGCAGTGTTACTCTGTCCTGTAACTACAGCAGTATGGTTTACAATCTTCTTTGGTACCGACAGTACCTGAGATCTAAACCAGAAATCATTCTCACTGTCACTGAATCTGGAGGAGCAGTTAAAGCAGATCCATCTGCACACCGGTTTTCTGCCACGGTTGAGAAACACAATAAACTCCTGATCCTGGAAATCAACCCTGTTCAAGTGACAGACTCTGCAGTTTATTACTGCGCCCTGGAGCCCACAGCGACAGGAAACAATCATCTGCTGAACAAAAATATAACTGTGTGCATGCATGCTTTGTTAGAATATCCTATCAAAATTCACCATTAGCACCAATGAACTACAATTCTATATTACCCCATACACATAATGGGTACAGTTTTATTATAAATCAGACAAAGAGCTAAAACTATTTTGAATGACTAAAAAAATAATTGAACAATTAAAATAGCATTTTATTAGTTGATCAATGAAAGGCTAATGCTAGACTTGATCTTCTCTGGAGAACAAGTGAGAAAAATGAGAAAATCTGTGTTTACAAAGAGGCAATAAAAATCCTCTGCATGGTGACTAAAACAAATCTGAATCTGAATTTCAGTGTTTGAAATTTTGTCGCTCATTGATAAATCATTTAAAGGTCTCCACCTCAGTCTCAGGTCTGTGAGGAAACTAGTTACATAAATCATCTCTTCAACTGAAGAATCAGATTCTGCTCCACACATATTCAAATTATTGGTGCCCACAGACATCGATCAAAGCTAATATTTTTAACTCTAAAATAGAAACAAACTAAGACAAGAATTATAATAATACAATTCTAAAAATCCTGGATTATTTTTTACATAACTAATTTACTCTCTCCAAACAGTAATGTTTGGTTTAAGATATAATACATTAAAAATATTTCTTAACATTACATTGGAGGTTTGCATGTTGTGTAGCAAATTAAGAAGCTATTTTCAAAATGTGTAGTTTTTATGTTGTGTTATTCAAGTCAAACAAAATTATAGAATATCTCCAAAATCAGTCTAATTATTTTATACTTTCTAATAATTTTATTAAATAATTTATTGAACACCTCCAGGAAACTGGAGCAGGAGACTTGAACTGGTTTAGGAAAAAACATTAAGTGATTTATTCAGGAGGAGGAGCTGAAAATCAAGAAAGAGCAGCTTCTATATCAAGGTGGATGCCAGAATTTCGTAGCAGCCCTTGTGAATGGTCCTTAAAAATTCAGTTTTATCATCATTTGTGAATCATGCTTCATTTCTCTCCAGTGATAGTTCTATGGGCAATCTGGACCGGTTTTGGTGAGTACTGATTGTATCTGTCACTCAAAAATATTCTTTAAAAAAACTTATTAAACAGTTAATAATTTTTTGTTTATATTTTTAGGAAACACAGAAGCAAATGTAATAAAACCCTTGTCAAAAGATGAAAATCAAAGGAATGGAGACAGTGTTACTTTGTCCTGTAGTTACAAGGACTATACCGGTGATGTAAATAATTTACAGTGGTACAGACAATATTCCGGATCAAGACCCGAATTCCTCCTTTACATCTTAGAACAAGGTTTTATGAGTGAACACAGACCTGAGAGGATTTCTGCTGAAGTTCACAAAGGAAAAAAACAAGTGGATCTGAAGATCTCCTCGGCTGTAGAAAGTGACTCTGCCATGTATTACTGCGCCCTGGTGCCCACAGTAACAGGAAACACAGAAACACTGTACAAAAACACCTTCGTACGCGGGCACAGAATTCATTCAGATCTAACTGACAGATGATAGTGATTCCCTCTCTTTAATTACTGTTTATAAATGAGTTCAAAAAAGTATAGTTTTAAAATAAATGTATTTTTAAAAATAAATTACAATGACAGGAAAAATAGCTGCACTGTGCAAAAACTCTATCTTTACAGTATGAGATCCTATTCAATGATCTCCCAGAAGGTGGAGCTAGCAGTCAACATGCAGATAAGAACTGTACAACATGAGCAAAGCATCTCAAACACATCCATCAATTCTTTCTTCAAGGTAGCCTCTGTCATCTCTCTAAATGCTGCTTCTGGTACTCATTGTGTTTTCTCTTATTACAGGTGAGGAGCTCATAATTTACAAGTTAATTTGCTGACCAAAATACACTCCATTAAAATAGTACTATTTCTATCTATTTGTTCACAGAGAATACTGGTGAAGAAATCATCTCTCCACTTTTCAGAGAGAAGCATGCTGTGGAAGGAGAAAACCTAACACTGACCTGCAACTACACTGGAAATATTTATAACCTGCAGTTTTATCGACAACTTCCTCAATCTAAACCTGAAAACCTCATTATCTTCTTTGAAAGCTCGGCTAAGTCAGCGGGTCGTTTATATGCTGCAGCCGAAAAGACAATCAAACATATGAGTTTAACAATCTCTTCAGTAGAAGTGAGAGACTCTGCTGTGTACTACTGTGCTCTGGAGCCCACAGTGAGAGGAAAACTAGCTGCACTGAACAATAACTCAACTACTGTACGCTTCTGAGTCTCTATTCAACAATCTCCCAGAAGGTGGAGCTAGCAGTCAGCATGCAGATATAAATGGTTGAATTGTATAAAATGTCGCTCATTGATAAATAAATTCAAACTCAAGGTCTCCACCTCAGTCTCAGGTCTGTGAGGAAACTAGTCACATAAATCATCTCTTCAGCTGAAGAATCAGGTTCCGCTCTGTACATATTCTACTTTCTGGTGTCCACAGACAGTTTAATGAATATTTAAACTTGATCAAAGCTATTATTTTGTTACTATAAAATCAAAACTAAAGTGAATAACAATAAAAAAACTAGCAAACAATCCTGAATCCTTATTTACATAATAATTCCTTTACTGCCTGGAAACACTAATGTCTGGTTTAACGTGGTTTAAACATAATTTTTTACCATTACCTTGGAAGCCTGGATGTTCTGCAGAAATTCTATAAAGTTCATTTCAGAATATGAAATTTTAAATGATCAGTAGCAAGTATGGAATGTATTTCAAGTCAAACGAAATTACAAAATGTTTCCAAAATCATTACTTCCAAATTATTTCAATATATAATTTACTGAACACCTCCAGGAAGTTGGAAAAGAGGACTTGAACAGGTTTAGGTAAAAAAATATTTCACGATTCATTCAGGGGGAGGAGCTGAAAATCAAGATAGAGCAGAATCTACATCAAACTGAATGTAAGAGCTTATTTGCATTCCTTGTGAATGCTCCTTAAATAATTACATACTTTCATTATCATTCGTTTGTGAATTATGCTTACTTTCTCTCTACTGATATGTCTATGTGAAATCTGGATAAGTATTGGTGAGTACTACTTGTATCCGTCTCTTCTAATTATTATTAGAAATGTATTACTTAATATTTATAGTTTTTGTTTATTTATATTTTAGGACTCACAGAAGCAAATTTAATAAAACCCCTGTCAGAGGATGAAAATAGAAGTGATGGAGACACTGTTATTTTGTCCTGTAGTTACAAGGACTATACTGGAAATATACATAATTTACAGTGGTACAGACAATATTCCGGATCAAGACCTGAATTCCTCCTTTACATCTTAGAACAAGGTTTTATGAGTGAACACAGACCTGAGAGGATTTCTGCTGAAGTTCACAAAGGAAAAAAACAAGTGGATCTGAAGATCTCCTCGGCTGTAGAAAGTGACTCTGCCATGTATTACTGCGCCCTGGTGCCCACAGTAACAGGAAACACAGAAACACTGTACAAAAACACCTTCGTACGCGGGCACAGAACTCATTCAGATCTAACTGACAGATGATAGTGATTCCCTCTCTTTAATTACTGTTTATAAAGGAGTTCAATAAAGTATAGTTGTAAAATACATTTTCTGGAAAACTACAAACAGGAGTAGAAAAGTGGAAAGGATTTGAAAACACACCTTTAGTAACTCAAGTATCATCTTGATGATGATCCTATTGGTCAACAACAGCCAGGCAGAGACTATGGCACTGTAGATGGGAGGAGCTCACCATTCAACCCCAGCAAAGCATTCAAAGCTCTGATTCAAACCTGCAGCAACTATTCAAGAGTGAAAATGTCTCTAATATATTACGCTCCATTCTTTCTCATATGCTTCTGTGAGTACATTCACTAATTTTCTACACATCTCAAAGAACAGGACATTTTTAAATATGCTTTAAAATAAGATATTTATTTTCTTAGGTAACGTGACTGCGAATGTCATCAGTCCAGAACGAGCATCTGTAGCTTCAACAGAAGGAAGCAGCATCACTCTGTCCTGCACGTTTAACACTTACCCGTACAGTCTCCACTGGTACCGCCAGCTGCCCGGATCAAAACCAGAGTTTCTGCTGCTGATAAGAAGATCAACTAAAACTGTAGTTCAAGCTTCTCCACCGAAGCCAAACGTGTCCATCAAACTCAGTGAGAAAAGTGTGGATCTGGAGATTTCCTCAGCTGCTGGATCTGACTCTGCTGTGTACTACTGTGCTCTGGAGCCCACAGTGCCAGGAAAAATAGCTGCACTGTGCAAAAACTCTAACTTTATAGTATAAGATCCTATTCAATGATCTCCCAGAAGGTGGAGCTAGCAGTCAACGTGCAGATAAGAACTGTACAACTTGAGCAAAGCATCTCAAACACATCCATCATTTCTTTCTTCAAGGTAGCCTCTGTCATCTCTCTAAATGCTGCTTCTGGTACTCATTGTGTTTTCTCTTATTACAGGTGAGGAGCTCATAATTTACAAGTTAATTTGCTGACCAAAATACACTCCATTAAAATAGTTCTATTTCTATCTATTTGTTCACAGAGAATACTGGTGAAGAAATCATCTCTCCACTTTTCAAAGAGAAGCATGCTGTGGAAGGAGAAAACCTAACACTGACCTGCAACTACACTGGAAATATTTGGACACTGCAGTGGTATCGACAACTTCCTCAATCTAAACCTGAAAACCTCATTATCTTCTTTGAAAGCTCGGCTAAGTCAGAGGGTCGTTTATATGCTGCAGCCGAAAAGACAATCAAACATATGAGTTTAACAATCTCTTCAGTAGAAGTGAGAGACTCTGCTGTGTACTACTGTGCTCTGGAGCCCACAGTGAGAGGAAAACTAGCTGCACTGAACAATAACTCAACTACTGTACGCTTCTGAGTCTCTATTCAACAATCTCCCAGAAGGTGGAGCTAGCAGTCAGCATGCAGATATAAACTGTGCAACTTGTGCAAATGATCTCAAGCACACCTATCTTTTGTTTCTTCAAGGTAGTGTTACCCTCATCATCAGAGTAAATGCTGCTTCTGGTGTTCACTGTGTTTTCTGTTCTTGGAGGTGAGTTACTCAAAATAGCTGCCAGTATAAATATATCCATCATTGTACCACTACTATCTATTTTAACAACATACCCATCATTATTAAATACAGAGAATGGTGGTGAAGAAATCATCGCTCCATTTTTCAAAGAGAAGCATGCTGTGGAAGGAGAAAACCTAACACTGACCTGCAACTACACTGGAATTATTCAGAACCTGCAGTGGTATCGACAGATTGCTGGATCTAAACCTGAAAACCTCATTATCTTCTTTGAGACCTCGGCTAAGTCAGAGGGTCGTTTATATGCTGCAGCCGAAAAGACAATCAAACATATGAGTTTAACAATCTCTTCAGTAGAAGTGAGAGACTCTGCTGTGTACTACTCTGCTCTGGAGCCCACAGTGAGAGGAAAACTAGCTGCACTGAACAATAACTCAACTACTGTACGCTTCTGAGTCTCTATTAAGGTAGCCTCTATCATCAGTCTAAATGCTGCTTCTGGTCAATATAAACTGTTATGATATCTGGTCAATATTAGCAGTATGAAATAAATAGTTAAATGCAATCTAAGCTAATATTTTTGTACTCTAAAATCAAAACTTACATAAATTACAAAAAAACTTGCAAACAAGCATAAATTCTTCTTTATATAATAAATCATTTACTGTCTGCAAACACTATTTTCTGGCTTAATGTGGTTCAAACATATTTCTTTCCATTTCACTGGAAGCCTGCATTATCTTTAGCAAATTTAGAAAGTTCTTTTGAAAATATGTATTTTTTAACGATCGGTAGTTTGTATGTTGTGTTGTTAAAGCCTAACTCAATTACAGAATGTCTCCAAAATCATTTTCACTAGATAATTTACTGAACATCTCCAGGAAGTTGGAGCAGGAGACTTGAACTGGTTTAGGAAAAGACATATTCAGGAGGAGGAGCTGAAAATCAAGACAGAGCAGCTTCTATATCAAGGTGGATGCCAGAACTTCGTTGCACCCCTTGTGAATGTTCCTTAAAAATTCAGTTTTATCATCAGTCATTTGTCAATTATGATTACCTTCTTTCTACTGATTGTTCTATTGGCAATCTGGACCAGAATTGGTGAGTACTGATTGTATCTGTCCCTCAAAATATATTTAAAAAACTAATTTATTGAATATTTCATTGTTTTTATAATTCTATTTTAGGACTCAGTGAAGCAAATGTAATAAAACCCTTGTCACAAGATGAAAATAGAATTGATGGAGACAATGTTATTTTGTCCTGTAGTTACAAGGACTATACCGGTGATGTAAATAATTTACAGTGGTACAGACAATATTCCGGATCAAGACCTGAATTCCTCCTTTACATCTTTAAACATGGTGTTCTGAGTGAACGCAGACCTGAGAGGATTTCTGCTAAAGTTCACAAAGGAAAAAAACAAGTGGATCTGAAGATCTCCTCGGCTGTAGAAAGTGACTCTGCCATGTATTACTGCGCCCTGGTGCCCACAGTAACAGGAAACACAGAAACACTGTACAAAAACACCTTCGTACGCGGGCACAGAACTCATTCAGATCTAACTGAGAGATGATAGTGATTGCCTCTCTTTAATTACTGTTTATAAATGAGTTCAATAAAGTATAGTTTTAAAATAAATGTATTTTTAAAAATGAATTACAATGACAGGAAAAATAGCTGCACTGTGCAAAAACTCTATCTTTACAGTATGAGATCCTATTCAAGGATCTCCCAGAAGGTGGAGCTAGCAGTCAACATGCAGATAAGAACTGTAAAACATGAGCAAAGCATCTCAAACACATCCATCATTTCTTTCTTCAAGGTAGCCTCTGTCATCACTCTAAATGCTGCTTCTGGTACTCATTGTGTTTTCTCTTATTACAGGTGAGGAGCTCATAATTTACAAGTTAATTTGCTGACCAAAATACATTCCATTAAAATAGCACTATTTCTATCTATTTGTTCACAGAGAATACTGGTGAAGAAATCATCTCTCCACTTTTCAGAGAGAAGCATGCTGTGGAAGGAGAAAACCTAACACTAACCTGCAACTACACTGGAAATATTTATAACCTGCAGTTTTATCGACAACTTCCTCAATCTAAACCTGAAAACCTCATTATCTTCTTTGAGACCTCGGCTAAGTCAGAGGGTCGTTTATATGCTGCAGCCGAAAAGACAATCAAACATATGAGTTTAACAATCTCTTCAGTAGAAGTGAGAGACTCTGCTGTGTACTACTGTGCTCTGGAGCCCACAGTGAGAGGAAAACTAGCTGCACTGAACAATAACTCAACTACTGTACGCTTCTGAGTCTCTATTCAACAATCTCCCAGAAGGTGGAGCTAGCAGTCAGCATGCAGATATAAACTGTGCAAAATGAACAAAGTAACTCCATCCATCATTTCTTTCTTCAAGTTTATGACTCTAAATGCTGCCTCTGGTACTTGTTGTGCTTTCTCTTATTGCAGGTGAATTACTAATTTTTTCTAAGAATGAAAAAATATCAATCACTGTTCTATTACCATTTATACAACAAGCATTTTTTTATTTAATGTTTTTTTTATTCAGAGAATGCTGGAGAAGGTCATCACTCCACTTTTCAAAGAGAAGCATGTTGTGGAAGGAGAAAACCTAACACTGACCTGCAACTACACTGGAAATATTTGGACACTGCAGTGGTATCGGCAGCTGAAAAGATAAACATATGAGTTCTTCAGTAGAATTGAGAGTCTCTGCTGTGTTCTGGTGGGAAAACTAGCTACACGGAACAAAAACTTACTGTAAGCATATTAATCTAATATCTCCCAGAACGTGGAGCTAGAATCTCAAAAACATTGATAATTTTTTACTTTAAGACAACAAGTCTTTCTTAATCATGAACTCGAGTATCAGAGTTTTTTGGGACCACAGGGAGTTTTAGTTTCAGTTTTAAAATAGGCTGAATGACATGTTGCTGGTTGGCCCAATGGGGACAACTGTCTTTGGCTGTTGGGTTATGAGGCTGGTAAAAAACTAGTTTTGTAATAAGACCCTGTAAAACACACACAAACACAAAAAAAAGCAGAAGAATGAGATTGTGTGAAGGGAACAAGTTTTGGCCTGAGAGTAGATCTATAAATAAAACAATGAAAATTACAACAAAAAAATTACAGCTTAACTTTGTCTGATTTTGAGAATTATTTATTTGAAAGTTTAAAGATATTTAACATCTTTTTTCAAAGGAGTTTTCAAAAGAGAATGGGATATGATGTTTTTATAACATTTCATCTCACTATGTAAATACAAGGCTTAAAAAAAGAGAGACAAAAGGTGCAAAAAAATACGTTAATAAATGCAAAAGTAAGCCGACTGGGAATCAAATTCAGCCAGAAGGTTCTGGTGCATCAGCAATTGTTTCAGAATTCATAAACACAGCAGCCATGGATCCTAGAAAATTACTCTTTATTTGTAAAACTCCAAATAAACTGAACATATATCACCCAAGAGTGGGAAAACCTACATAACTAAATTACTTTCTAAGTACAGAACAAAAAACCCATGAGAGGGAAAAAGTAGAAAGCGGAAGATAATCTCTATAATAAGATTGAACAGTCAATTAAAAAAACACAGAATTCAATAGTCATTGAACAACAAAATTCATAGTCATAGTTTACAAACAAAGTTTCGGGATTAGCACAGGGCGGTCTCTCTCTTAAGCTTGGAGTTCCACCCTTTGTAAAGCTTCTATTCTCCCATACAGTCTCGTTGAGCGAGCAACAGCAAAAACCCCTCCACCACCGCTTCGCCTCAATTAGAGGGGTGTTCAGGCTTCAATTATTTCCCAAACCTGAAGCCCTCCAATAAACAGCTCACCTGGTATGTGTTCATACATGCCAAATTCTGCTTGCGCTACAAAGCTAATTTCTGCAAGTGTGCCCTCGTGAAAAACTCACAGGACTCAGAGGGTGATGATAGCTAAAGAAGTAACAGTGAACTCAACAAAAAGAAGCATTATAAAGGGAGCCCTTCACGAGTTAATGAGCTGTGAAATTTGTATAGACTTAACTCCTGATCAGCAACCAAAACTAAAGAAGTCATTGTGAAAACCTAATTAAGACACAAACCAACAAAAGAAACTAATGTTGTGGTCAAACTACGAAATTAGCTCCATTCAATTGAAAGGGATCACATCCGATGGTGCGAAACTAAAAGTTTCAGCCTCCATAGTTCAGCTGAAATTAACTTTGACCTTCGATACCACATCATGTGACGCGACTACAAAGTACAAATTGAAGAGGTCAGGGTATGTGTTTCAAAAACTGAAATCTTGTTTTAAAGCTAGTTTTTATTTTTTAGGGCTCCAGTGTTTTTTAGAGTGAAGCCTGCTGCTGTTTTGACCTTGATAGAGCTTGATGTTTGTTTTTTTTTTTTTTACGTGTTACCTGCTGGGCGGGGTTTTCCCTGCCGCACGGCCATGGTTAGTCTGACCGAGGCATAAAATATTAACAAAAATCTATGCAAACAAGGTCCTTTTATTTCAAGAAACATCGGCGTATCAAGTTTGATTGAAGCATCAACATCACTGAAAGTAGTGGTGCAGCTAGAAGATGAACATTTAAATACATAAGGTAGGTATCAGACTCTTAATTATCAGCCGCTCTTTGTCGGTTCCCATATGAATAGAAGTTCTGATCTTTATGTTTGGTGGTATTACATATTAATGCATCAGGTTGATTCACATTTAATCTATAGCTCACCGTTGTTGCTTTTGAAAGATGTATGAACATAGAAAAGAATGACCAAATTTATTCTGGAGAGGTCAAATACAGCAACAGTTACTATAGGATTCCGTACATCTCATATGCTCTCTATTTTCACACACACACACACACACACACACACACACACACGCACACACACGCACACACACACACACACACACACACACACACGCACGCACGCACGTACGCATGCGCACGCACGCACGCACATGCTTTTTTACATTTGATACAATTCCATTATTCTGGTTTTATTTTAGTACTTTAATAGAGATATATTAATGC
This sequence comes from Danionella dracula, assembly GCA_900490495.1. Taxonomy (NCBI): domain Eukaryota; kingdom Metazoa; phylum Chordata; class Actinopteri; order Cypriniformes; family Danionidae; genus Danionella; species Danionella dracula. Next base: position 2,699,077 of record UELW01000633.1, read on the forward strand.
TAAAGCTAAATTTTAATGCTAACATGATTGATTTATTTTATTTTTTAAATTGCCAGCCACCTAGAGCAATAATTTCCTTCATATTAAGGAAACAATGCAATTATAGAAAATAAAGAGTTGAACATAGTCCATATTATATACCATTTTATTCCAAATAATGTTTTCTTGATGCTCCTTAAAACATCTTAAAACATCAGCTGTTCATTGCGCATCATTGTAACAAATAACAGTTTTAACTGTTCCTGCTCTTCTTTCAGCTGGACCACTGCTGTGTGTTATGTTAAAATGTTAATAAATATTTCAATTTGAGATTGTTTGGCTTTGCCCAGATTAATCAAGTTAGAGAAGTTTCATTTAAAATACTCTCATCTACTGTCATCTAGTGTTCACTTTCAGTAGTGCGAGCTTAAAGTAGCAGAAGAAAGTACGGCCAATAGGTGGCAGCAGCTGCTTATGCATAAACAGCAACGACTATTTTGGCGAATACCTTCTATCGCCCTCTACTGGAGATTTTGTTCACTGACACATAATCAGGAGACATGCTTGATAAACCTGGACAATTAGCTCAAAACATAGTCTATCAAACTAATACTATAATTACATAATTACTATCAAAAAGATAGTCAAGCTCAGAGGTTTAAACTCAAGAGTGTTTCTTTTGCGCAGAACACCAGCAGTGACTGCAATGCAATTATGTACTGTAAAAGATATTCCAATATATGGAAAATGTTACTAAATCTATTAAATCACAGTTTAACTTCCCTAAACATGCTACTAAATTGTTCATTCCATTATAATTAACTACACTCTCAATGACTCTACACTTCTCAAATGAGAAATTCATGATGATCAATCTGTCTTTTTTTACAATGAAAATGTAATGGGACGTTCTGATAATAAAACCGAATAATTTTATTGCTAAGTAAACAGTAACTCGCCTTATGAAAGTAGACATGTTTTTAGTCTATGATTGTCATTAAATGAATGTTACATTATGAGAGCTCATAAGCTTGATATTATAGCACCAAAGTCATGCATGTGCTATATTTCTGCAAGTCGTTGCTAAATGTGCAAGAGTTGCATGCATCAGCTTCCTGTCCTCTTTTTCGGTCACCCACACAATCACGCATGCGCAAACACACACATCCTGCCTTGAATGCATGGAGGAGGAGAAAACAGAACCACAGGCGGCTGTGACGCTGACAGGAAGCTATGGGCATCCAGTCTTATTTCTGCACATCACCCACTTCCTGTGGAAAATTAACCTTGATTCAAAGATTCCACTTACCTACTTTCAAAATGATGACACAGTTTGAGACGCTAAACAGTCTCTTTATCAACGGTTACTTTAATGTTTTGCCATTTATACAATAGTTAGGAATCAAACTTTGAAAGAAATGTGAGTGCATGTTGTAAGAGAATTCAGTATCTATAATAAAAGAGGACTGTGAAGGGACGTCATGTATCCTCTTCAGCATTTTAACTAGTTACAGTTCTTCAGAAACCACTACATGAAGATGATTAAAAACTCAGAACTAATTTACTCGATTATACACATTTCAGTACATGTGTGTACCCTACCTGTGCCTTATTTAGATTATATCAGAATTTAGATTTCAGCTTATTTTGAGTAAGTTCTATAAACCTATATGATGTTTCCGTGTGATGGAGTGCAATGATTTCTCTGCCATATGAATCTGTTCTTGTGATTTAACTTTTTATTCAAATTCATGAAATCACACTTGGATCTGAACACACGAAACAATGTAAAATAAGTTCTCCATTGGCTTATTTACATTTGATACATTTGATTATTTACATTTTCATAAACTTGGTTATCATAAACCGGGCGTCACGGTGGCGCAGTGGGTAGCACGGTCGTCTCACAGCAAGAAGGTCGCTGGTTCTAGGCTCGGCTGGGTGGAGTTCTCATGTTCTCCCCGTGATCGCGTGGGTTTTCTCCGGGTGCTCCGGTTTCCCCACAAGTCCAAAGACATGCGGAATAAGTGAATTGAATAAGAACAATTGCCCATAGTGTTAAAGTGTGAATGTGTGTGTGAATGTTTCCCAGCGATGGGTTGCGGCAGGGAAGGGCATCCGCTGCGTAAAACATATGCCAGTGAGTTGGCGGTTCATTCCGCTGTGGCGACCCCGAAAGGGAATAAAGCCGACATGAAGATGGATGGATGGATGGTTATCATAAACCAAGCAAAATCTTCTTTACCCTTCAAACTCTGCGTCCATGCCAATGGTTTTCACATTTATTACTTTTGCAAATACTCGCAAATTAAAGTCATTTTTCCTAACATTGAGCATTTTTATGCTGGAAATGCTAGAAAAGCTCATCAGCAAGCAAGCAATGAAAGCACATTTTGCAACACAAACCGTTTTTTCAATGGGTTTGTTTTCATTTATTGATATTTTTGAACAAGGCAAAGGTTAAAAAAACTTCTTTGTCTGATAATTACATCTTTTTATATCTGATCTTCATTGAAATGAACAAAAAAAGTAATTATTAAAGAGACTGATATTATAATTCATAGCATGAATTGTCTAAAGAATGCAGAAATGTTTTTTTTATTTCTTGAGGTCTATAAAATAATCTGAAGGGGTTCAAACAGCAGTTAGTGCAGGTCTAGGAGAACATCAGGAATAAATTATAGAGTTTCAGCTGATAATAGACCTGCAAACATAAAAACAAAATATGCTAATTTATGCTAAATTTAAAAAAATTGAGAAAGTAATTCACAACCTTGGAATCTTAGTCTATCAATTAGCTACTTCTGGGAGTTTGCAGAACAAAAAGTGATACATGCTAACCTCAATTTAAAAAATACATATATCTTCTGTTTGTTTAGTTTTGTTTTTGCAGTTTGGGTTGTCTGTGAGGATCATTTAAAATCCTGACTTTATCAGGACAGTCAAAACATCTCAAAAAACCTACAGCAAATCAGCTGGTGTGTTGAAATCTTTGTGGATTCTTTATGTCCACATATCTTGACCAGTCCGGAATCATTTCTGTCCTGAAGGTCATGATTTCAACATTCAGTCACACAGAAGTCTCTCACTACTGGAGAGCGGAAGGGCAATCCTTTTTGCTTGTGCATTTCTAGTTAGGTTCACAGACATTTATCTCTCATGTTAAAAAAACAAGCTCCATTAAATCAATAATAAAGCATACATGACTTTCAGAGCATCCACCTGAACACACACACACACCACTCAGAAGAGCCCTGCCTTAGAATCCAAACTAGAATTGTCAAGGAAATAAAAAAACATACTTCTTTATTTCTATCTTACAGAACGTAAATAGTTTTGGAACTTACAATTCCTCTTGTGTCTGTTGTTGTTCCAGTGATTGTCTCAACACAATTGTGTGTATTTTCATAGGCAATTTAGCATATTGAAAATGTCCAAGAAATAGAGTAAGTCTACTGAAAAAAGGGGAGCTTTAGGACTGGTGAGAGGTTGAGCGGTTACTCAGGCCGATTAACGGAAAGCGGATGGGAACATTCATTAAACAAAACCATGAGCGGAGAAAGCCAAGTACATACGGATGCAGATTGCGATCAGCCTCAGAGATCAAGAGATCTTTAAAACTACATTCTTCCTCTATCAGACAAATCTACAAATAAAAATACTTTTTGTAAATATTTATTATATTTTAGCCATTTAGGCTGTTGGTAGAGGGGTTTTTCGGACAGTAAAAGTACACTCTTGAACAAGTTGCACAATGTAGCAGTTATTTTTTTGTGTTTTGACAACATTAAGATTAAACATACAAAACTTCTGTAGCACTTTATAAATACACACTACTAAATATTTATTAAGCATTAGCAAATTGTTAATAAATAATTTATAAAGCATTGTCTCTCTGTTAACACAAATTCATTTATAAATGTAACTTAATTGATGATTTATTGTGGATCCCTTAATCTTTTATACATTAAACTTTTCACCAGTTACTAACTGCAAGTAATTCATGAGATCATGTTATAATATGTTAATGACTATTCGAAAACACATTCATATATCGTATTAACTGATCCTTAATAAAGCTTGTAATTAATGTTATTAAGCATATTATATAGATGCTTATAAAACAGGAATAAAGCACTTTAAGTTATATTTAGATTTGATACGTTGTGGAATGAGCTACAAAAAGTCATCTTGAATGATCTTTAAGTGTAAATTGGTGAGTCAGTTTCTCTCTGTGGCCTTTCGACTAATTAATAGTTTGGATAAAGTGTTTTTAAATGTATTTACCCACTGATTTTTTAAGTCTAATATATACGTTTAAGTTTAGCTGGATTCCTTTTACTTTTTCAAAACTTCTCTTCTCTTACCTTCATGAAGATTGAATCTCATCTCACTTCATTCTTTTATTTTATAACCATCAAGCACCTACTCAAATAAAAGATATAATTTTATGTCGATATAAAAAATATATCTCATGGAATGCACATCAAAGCAAATTTTCATTTGATTGAGGAGTATTTATGTAATAATTAATGTATTAATATATTTATTTGTAATCATATTATGATGATCAACAGGAAGTGAGAGTGATTTAGTTTGCGTGGTGAACAGGTGCTGTGGATGTGGTGAGGGGCGGAGGGGGCGGAGGGGGTGGAGGGGGCGGAGGGGGTGGAGGGGGTGGAGGGGGCGGAGGGGGTGGAGGGGGTGGAGGGGGCGGGAGGGGGTCAGATGTGACAGCTGCAGTCTCTCGAGAGCTTGGTTTCCGCTTCACGCACCTCTGATCTTAAACCATGGAAAACACAACACACTTCCCGGATGAGGTGGACAAGTTTAGAAATAGGGTTGGGTTTACGTCCATAATTATACAGATGTTGATTTTCAAAAAATTAGGTTTGCTTTGACATTGACCTAAAAGTATAAAACAAAGAATTGTATAAACAAATTTTGAAAAGTGTCACATCAGGCTACAATTTATGTTTAAGTTGTTGTTGTTGTTAGATTATAATTTTTCAGTTGATTGCATAATACATACAGTTTAAGGAAAGGGTTCGTAGGCTTGTAACTTCACATATATTTTTTCATTACTGAACTTTACTGAAAATAGAAGTTAACATCTCTCAAAATGACATGATTCACACAGATTTCTAATCAAAGTACAATACTGGATGAGTAGCATTTTATTTTAAGGGCCTCACTTACCGAAAAGGGCCAGGAGATCTCCAGGCATTTATGCACAAACTCAAAATGCTTTTAACATGCTTATTTAGCTTCAGTTGTTTAGAAAACAAATGTTACTTTTTTGGTAAAGTCTGAATGTCAAAATAAAGGTTATGAGACAATTGTAATATCATAATCTAAAATGCTAAGAATGAAGACAGCAAATATTTTTATATAAATAGATTTATGACAAAGAGTGGACAGCAGCTGGAGTCGGTGCTTTAATTACCATAACACAAATGTATGCAAGATATGGGTTTCCAGCTGTTGCATTTTTCTCAATCCACTCTTGAAAAAGAGACAGGATAGGACAGACGGACAAAAAGACTGGACTGCTGCTGAGTGGTCCAAAGGTATGATGTAAGTCAGCTTGCATTTCTTTTTAGAAATGAAGATCCTAGAATCTGGAGGAGGAGAGGAGAAGCTCAGAATACTTGTTGCTTGAGGTTCAGTGTAAAGTTTCCCCAGTCACTACTGGTTTGGAGTGCTAGCTCATCTGCTGGTGTTGGTCCACTGTGTTTTCTGAGGTTCATAATCAAAGCAACCCTCTTCCAGGAAGTTTTAGAGCACTTCATTCTTCCTACAGCAGACCAAATTTATGTAGATGCAGATTTCATGTTCCTAAAGGACTTGGCACCTGCACACAGTGTCAAAGTTACCAGTATCTGGTTTCAGGATCATGGTACCCCTGTAGTTATTAGGCTTGCAAACTCACCTGACCTATACACCATACAAGCTCCATGATGATATTGTTGAGAGGAAGATGGGATATACCAGATCCAACAATGCAGAAGTCCTGAAGGCTACTATCAGAGCAGCCTCTGCTCTCAACACCTGAGCAGTACCACAGACTGATTGGCACAGACATGGCACGCTGCATTGTTGCAGTAACTGCAGTAAATTCATTGTTCAGGCAAAAAGAAGAGCTGCAAATGCTCGACATTTAGCATTTTGAAAAATTCTTTCTTTGTATTGTCTTAAGTAATATTATAACTTCCTGTAATACTATTTTGGGGATGTTCATTAATTGTTCATAAGTGTTTCAAAATGAAAGGAAAATACTTTAAAATTGTATTAGACTGTCTGAAATGAATGATTATAATTTACAATTTTCACTTTTGAATAGAAAACCCCAAATAAACAATAATTTCCTTGATATTCTAATTAGATAACTTGCACCTGTAAATAAAAATACCTACTTAAAGACTTGCGTGACTTTAAATAACTAATTTTGGAGTTTGCAATTACACCTTTAATTATATTTCATAACTAAAGTATTCATCCATTTTTACTACAAATGCTTCATGAGTCAAAATGTGTAAAAAAAATCCATGAACAAAAGCATTAAAATACCTCATTCAATTTACCCAACTTGAATGTTTTTTAAAGGTTGCAAGGAACACATGTGAAATTAATAAACCCATAAAAATAATAATAGTAATAATAATGTGTTCATTTATATAGCGCTTTTCCAGCGCTCAAAGATGCTTTACAATGTTTATGACTAATTCATGACACTTTTTTTATGATTAATTCATGCATTCCACATTCACACTCTGGTGGTGATAAGCTACCTTGGTAGCCCTCAGCTGCCCTGGGGCATTCTGACAGAACGTGGCTGCCAATCTGAACCTACGGTCTCCTGACACCCACCAAACACCCCCCACCAGTCACTCACATCCATACAGGGCACTGTGGGTGAAGTGGCTTGCCCAGGGCCAAAACAGCAAAATGGAGCTGGTGGGGATTAAACCGGCAACCTTCCAGTTACAGGAAGACCGACTACAACCCTGCGCCATCTTTCCACCCAGTTACCCTGAAACCATTAGAGTAATAATATACACATTCTCTTAATGCTCACTGGTGCAGTGAAAGGTCAGGACACATAGAGAGCAGGACACATGCTTTAATGCTAGCTGCTTATCGACAACCCTGAAATCATCCTCCTTGGCCTTATGACCCTTTTCCAGTCACGCTCCATATTTATCTCTCTCACTTCACTTCCTGTCACTCAACTGCCAAAAACACCAAAAAGAAAAAAATCTTTAAAAGGTGCAAACTCTCAATCAGACATAGACTGGGTTTAAAACAGGAGCTTCCTGAAAGTCAGAGTGCTGATCAATACTCATAGCCTTAACCCTCACTCTATAAAAACTGAACTTATTGTTTCAGTACTAGAGTACTAGATGAGACAAAGATTTCTTAATGCAAGACTAAAATATTTTAAGTTAATGTGTGTCTGATGTTTCTACAAGTAGCTCATCATTCTTGTTCATAAAGTTCTTTGCATGCTAGAAGACAATGTGGGGTTAGACGTTTTAGGCTATGTTCAAACTACAACCCAGATTGACCAAAATCTTTTTTTTTTTGCTCATATGTGACCTGTATGAGATATTTTCAGAAAAGTCTAAACAGCTAAATTCAGATTTTTTTATTCCAAATATGACTCAACTCATATGTGGCCCTGAATCTGATACATAAACGATTCAGCTCCTCTGCCTCTAGACAGACCTTCGAACTTTCACCTTCAACATCCTCTTCCTTTCTTCTTCCTATCTCTTCTCTCATTGTATCAGAAAGCTGTATTTGGTACTCAGATAAAGGTTGTTTTCTATACTAAATGTTGAAATGCAGCAAAATCTAATTTGCCATATCAGTTTAATACAGAAAGCTCTGTGATATGGTGCCTGGGCCCCTGACTAATTTTACATCCAAGAATGTGTATTTCCTGGGCCCTCTGTATGAGTAAGTTCAGTATAATCGACTCGCTAGCAAACTGTGTGCTCCTCTGTTTTGCTTTGTGTGGAATGCAAAAAGAAAGGAAGAAATAGATCTCCCTTGACCACTTTGATTGGGACTCAGAACGGGATACAACAAGCACATTATCAGATGCTCCACATTTCAACAAAGTTAAAATAATCTCAATCTGATCTTAAACTGTAAAAGTTCATGATGAAAAGATAGTGGCATTTACCATGAATCTGATTTTTTAATCGTTTCAGTGTTGTTTTAAGAGAAACTCTTTTTGAGGGCAAAATCAGGGATCAGCATTCAGAGGTCAATTAAGAGCAAGTAATAATTGAGATTTAACTGCAAAAATAACAGTTGAAAGCTACTTTGAGCTGCCATCTTGAAGATCTGTTTACTGAAGCTTATTTAGGTGATAGAGGCAGCTGTAGCTGGTTGATGAATCATGCACTGAAGGAGTCAGGTGGCCAGGATGGAGAGGTTTTTCCCACACCCCAAAATACAGTACATGTGGTTTCACAGGCGTATATGGTGACTGTTATGATATAGGCCTTTAAAAATACGTACCAAACAGGATACATTAAAATAAGGTCAGAAAGTCTTCAAAACATCCTGTATTTAAAAAAATTATTTTAAAGTTACTCCCTAAAAAACAGGTTGTTTAGTATTTTAAAGGTTTCTGTTGAAGTAGTGTTCACAGTTCAGAGCTTCAAAACATCATATTATAAACATAATCATATATAAACATTCCAAAATAGTGTTTAAGTGTCTAGATACAGATCTAGAGGTTGTAAAGGTCCCTGAAAAGAGGACCTTTTACAACACCATGCTGAACAACTACAGGCTGATTTTAAATCTCTTTTATTGGAAAAATAATTTAAAAAGGTTATATTAAAGCAACTCAAGCAGCTCATGAGTTTAAATGAGCACATGGATATTTCTGGTTTCCCAGCTCATCACAGTACTTACACAGTATTTACTCTGCTAAAGATAATAAACATTATCCGCTCAAACACAGATTTAATAAAGGTGACTGTGCTGGTTCTACTTGACCTCAGTGCTGCCTTTGACTCTGTTGATCATATTATTCAATTTGATAGGTTGGGACAGTGCTAGAATGTTTCATGTCATAGTTGGAAGGGAGAAGCTTCTATTTGATTATAGGTGATAAACTGGACACCAGTTTCATGTGGCGTCCCTCTAGGCTCAATTCTTGCACCCATTTTGTTCAGCTTGTACATTCTACCACTGGGTCAAATAATGAGAAGATACCAGATTGCCTATAATAGTTTTGCTGATGACACTCAGATCTATGTGCTCCTTTCTTCTAATGACAACAGCCCCATAAACTCTCTGTAAATGCCTTGATGAGTTTAAGAGCTACATGGACACAAAACACATGGCGAATGGACACCTTAAATCTAAGTGAATTACAACTAAACATCAGCTTATGAATCGCGTGTGATTCTGGATTCTGATCTGAGCTTCATCAGTCACAAAAGAGAAATAACTAAATCTGTTCATTATCATCTCCGAAACATTGCAAGAATTAGATGCTTCATTTCCAGTCAGAATCTAAAGAAACTAGTCCATCCTTTTGTCACCAGGAGGCTGGACTTTAGTAATGGTCTCCTAATGGGTCCCCTAAAATCTGCAGTTAAAAATTAAACATCTGCAGTTTGTTCAGAATGCGGCTGCATGGATCCTAACCAGAACTAGAAAGTCAGAGCACATAATGCGATTCCTTAGGTCTCTACACTGGCTGCCAGTGACTCTCAGAATAGATTTGTGCTGCTGAGCATTTATAAGTCACAAAACAGCTCAGCATTAAAGTACACAACATATAAGCTTAATTTATACAAACCAAGCAGAGCTCTTCGATCATTGGGTTCAGATCAGTTAGAATTACCAAGGGTTTGCTCCAAACAGGGAGTCTGCTCTCAGTTACTATGCTGCCCGCAGCAGGAACCAGCTTCCATCTTCCAGAAGTAGTGGAGCTAAAATTTTAGCCTCAATTAGCAGACAAAAAACTCATCTATTTAAATGTGCGTTTACTGAGCTCTGCTGTCTGAACAGCTCTGTATTAAACTTCTGATTTTATTTTTCTTTGAATTGTAAAGCTTTTTGTGTCTTCTCCCTTGACCTTTATCTAAGAAATGTTTTTTATTGCCTGTTTTATCCCTGATCTGTTCCTATTCTTTTGTAAAGCACTTTAAATGGCTAATGTGTATGAAAATGTGCAATATAAATTAAATTGCCTCACCTTGTCTGACGTATAAATGTTCTGTTAAAGTATTTTGGGGTAATCTTTTTGAGGCTCAAATTAATCCCAATTGAGATCCTTATGTTAGCATGACCGGGAAAATAGTCTAAATTTCTAGGAGATTTATTCATTTTTTTAAGTTTGGAGACTACGACTAGTGCACTAATCTACAGAATGCCATTTATTAAAAAGAATGTGAAGAATAGCTTTTACACTGATACAGGAATATTTTACTTACTCTTCCTTTTCTTTTGTACATTTACAGTCAAGCTTAAATGTTTAAGATTCGTTAGAGATATTTCACATCATGTCACTTATCTTATTTTTGCTTATATATTTTTAATTCACTTTTCCTATAACGGTTTCTGCTTAAGTAAAAAAAAAGCATTTCATAATTACAGTATTGCAATAAGGAATTCTTCTAATGGTGTAAGTTCTGTTCAAAATTCATGCCCATAAAAGAGGAAATATTTACTTGCGTCAGGCATCAAGATAATTTTAGGTCAAACTTATGCTATTGATTATTGATTTATTTATTAAATTATTGCAACTCAATATTTTGGCACATTTGGATTAAACTTTTTTGCTGGTCTTCCTTCCTGAACAGAAATAAAATTATCTATCATGCAACTATTTCCATTTTGTCAATAAATTTTTTATAGAGGCTAATAAAATAAAAATGTTACTGTGCTGAACAAAAGGAACTAAGGACTCTAAGGACTAATGGTTAATTTTTTTTGTTGCGAATCAGAGAATTACAGATATTGTAAAGAGTGTTTTTTCTATTCACCTGAAAGTACACACTCACATCATATCAAACCCAACTAATTTGTTTTGAGCCTTAGAGAAATAACTATTATTTAGGATTTAAAAATTAACCTTAGCCTTTGCTTTGTAAAACATTAGATGATGACTCTTTTCAAGCTATTTTCACTCAAACAATTAATCAACATTTTCTGCTGGTTATAAACACAAAAATACTTCTCCATTTTGATCCATTTTATTTTCAGCTTTTTGTACAATATATATATATATATATATATATATATATATATATATATATATATATATATATATATATATATATATATATATATATATATATACAGAATAATTTTTGACATAATTCACAAGATTAATGAAAATTGATTGAGAAAAATGTATGTATACAGAAAATGTAAAATGAAACAAAGCATTGAAGGTTTAAAAAAACAAATGTGTAATACTTAAAAATACAGCAGAAACAAAGAGAAAATAATAAACATATTTTTGTTATATCTTGGATATTTAATGAAAAGCAAGAGGTGCATGACATTCAAATGTGTAAACAGAATATTCATCTTAAATGACTGATCACTCAAAAAAAAAACACAATTGACTGAAGCACACGTAAAAACACAGGAGATAATTCTCCTGAGATCAAATGTGATGCAGTCTTTGCTGATGTCCTCAACTCTTTGTCCTCGCTGCAGACCTGACCAGTGACCTGTGAAAAACAAGAGACAAACCGTAAATCCTCAAATTTAACATGATGTTATACAGTTTGTAAGCATGGGTCTCATTTACAACTAGGTTTACACAATTTGCGTACTTACAATTGATTTTTGTTGGAAAGTTTCTGAATGCAGGTGCAAACTGGGACATGTAGGTTTTTTGTAAAGACAGTTAAACATTTTTGCACATTTATGTGCGACTTTTTTCTGTTCAGCGCTTTAGAAAGCCAGTGTGAATAGCACTTTATGAAATAAACTTTGCTATTATTACTATTATTATCATCATCATCATCATCATCTAGGTAGTGTTTTCTACCCATTTGTTTCACTGGCTGTTCCATGTCTCAAAGACAGCGTAGTATGTCACATGACAGATTTTTCATTTGGAATTATTTTCTTGTATACTTTCTATTTTCTGCTAGTTTAGCGGGGTTCAGTAGGTACCTGATGTGTTGTTGTTTCCTGTTATACATCATTCATTCATTCATTCATTCATCTTCATGTCGGCTTTCTTCCCTTTCGGGGTCACCACAGCGGAATGAACCGCCAATTCTCTGGCATATGTTTTATGCAGCGGATGCCCTTCCAGCCACAACCCATCACTGGGAAACTGTTATACATTGTTAGCACAATTTTGTGCTAACATTTAGTGCTTTTATTGTCGTGAATAAAGCAAAATTGTTTAAAAAAAAAGTCATTCTTTGCATTCTTTTGCATTGTCCTGCTTTTCCCCTATTTTTGTTACACCCTGACCATATCCGCCGACACCATTTTGGGCCGTAACATAAAGTAGCCTTCACTTCTGAACTGCATGTATAATGTAAACTACAGCTGGAGCTGAATCGCAAAGAACCTGAATGCGATCCCCTTTCTTGATGGTGATCGGCATCTGGACGAACGGATCAGGAAACAGCTGAAGTCACGTAGGAAATGGGATGTGAGTACAAAGCAGTTAGTTTCAGTTTCAGATGTCTCGCCACTGGAACGCTAGTTAAACGCCTGATGAGTTTGATACAGAAAGTGGGAAACACTTCAAGAATCCTGAAGTCGTGTTTTGATTGGTTAGACCTAGTAGTGACTAGTAGTTCCACCCCGAACATTGAACATCCATCGAGTGCATTGAAAATATGTAATTTTAAAAACAACTAAACATTGAACTTGCTAGTATCTCTCCTCTTCTGTGACTTTTTTATATAACTAACTCATTACATGTCAGTCACTTCTTGTGGAACATCTCCACACCCCAAAACATGACGCTATGCAAAACGATACAGGATTTGGGTCTTGCTCAAAAAGGGCTGCCAAAGCAGATGACAGATGAAGAAACAAATAGAACCACATAACCTAATACCCCGAACCCTTAACAATTTCGTGCACAAGCGTGTTTGTGTAGTTGATGAATGCGACCCTGATTTCTCAGAAAGAAGATGACTCACGTTAGATCATCCATGCTTTAAAAGTCATCAGAACGTTGAACACAACAGTCTTCAGGAAGAGGATTCGAAGCCAGTAGATGCCCAGTGACAGGAAGTTGACTTTCTCATCTGAAAATTTGGAAAAATATCAGTACATCTACAGGATAAAACAACAGTGAACAGAAAGATCCATGAAGACACTAACCTTTTTCAAATCCATCGATTTCACTGGATTCATTACATCCGCCTGAGGGTGGAGAGATTTGTATTACTTGAATGCTACGATGTTTAAAACAAAGCTAGCCGGTGATATTCTGAGATTGCTCTGACCTGTTTCAATGCACGGGATGTTGGGGTCAGAAGAGAAGCTGCTGTAGTAGTTCTGGCCAGAGTAGCGCACCGGTTCCACTCCGTCGAACGGAGAGCTGGAATGATTTGTGAAATCGGTCGCCAGACATGACGAGTTGCCCACCTTGAATATGTTTGGCTTCACTGTCTTTTCTGTAAAAAAGAAAAATAGCAAATGGATCACTTGTTAAGTTAGTTTTAAAAAACTTTTTTTTAACATACTGCTTATCCAAAAATACCATTAACTGATGTGCAAACATGTTTTGTAGATGCTGACTCAAATTAAACAATGACCATTATACTTGTACAATGAACTCTTATCCTAACAACAGAATGACTTTTCTAGATCCACAGGCCAAAGCTTCAGCTCGAAAACTCAACCACGTTCAACAATTGCCTGATTATATTCGTTATGTTTTTAGGATATCTTCTTAAGTAATTTAAAAGTCCCTTAAAATTGGAACACGTTGATTAGCTTGTTTAGTTATTATTAATTATTGTGTAATTATGTTTTGTTAATTTAAGATGGTTTCTTTAAAATTTTAATTTACTTATTAAATTCATCATTGCAATAAAAAAAACCTTTGAATAAACACAAGCTTAACGTACGCAAGATCTCTATGAGCCGCGTTTCTTCTCCAGATATCACAGAGTCTGTAGGTCGAGTCACACAATTTCAAAGCTCAACACAGAAATAGATTGAAGGGTACTTTACCTTTAAACCAGTCTTATTTCAAATTTCAGAAAACAAGATTTTTACGCCAAATCTGAAGAATTCTTTTATATTGGAAACCGTTATTATTAGTGACACGGTGACATGTAAAGTAGTTAAAAGACAGCAAAGCTCAATGCTGCTGCCAAACCCTACTCAAAATACTTTTTAAACTCTCTTACTCACTTGGATGTATAAACAGCGGTGTCCCTTTTCCAAATATAATTTTTCTGATGTTGTTATTCACACAGTGGTTTTTACTGTAATAATAACATTCTCCATTGCTAAGTCTATACTATGTATGATATGTATATTTATGTAATATAACTTACTATAATTTATAGTCAACTGCCTAACATCATCATTTCCCAGAACAGGAAGTGGCCAGTAAAAATTCTGAAAGTTCCTGGACAATCTCTTTTTTTTCCTAAAATTTGACACTATTGTTCGCAAAACATTTTCTAAAATATTATAATTTTTTAAAATATATTTCAATGTATTATCTGATTAGGGTTGCCATTTATAGCTTTTAATAACTATACATTAGATAGAATAAATTAGAGTATGCCACTCTTAAATATTGTTAATGTATTGAAAACCTACTTGTTTCGACTGTTAATCTTGTACCACGTCCAAATACAATCTTTTTGGCAACGTTTACACAAATGTTGACTCCTTCACAAGAACCCCATCATTGTGACAAGCACTAACAATTAGTTATATTTCAAAATAAAATAGTCATCGCAATCAAAAAACAGAATAATTTGCTTTCCCATAACATTTTTACATTGTATAGCCTATGTTTGTGTGTTTACCCTAAATCATAGTAAAATGTTAACTTACTCGATTGAATTGTGACTTTTGTCCCTTTACTGAAGAGAAGCTTAACTGTAATTTTTGGTGATTATTGTTTGTTTTCAATTGAAATAAACTATTTTCAGGCTGAACTACTTTTCGGTTAATTACCACTTAGGTCAAAAGTTACATTAAACTGTAGTAAAACAGTAACTTACGCGATTGGATTGTAACTTTTGTCCCTTTACCGAAGAAAAGCTTAAATCCATCATTCACACAGTCAGTGATCATATGACAAAAATCTTTAACATCTCGCCAGTCTAATTCCCCGTTTAATCAAAATAATGAACATTCTTCACTATATTGAATGTTTTTTTTTTATTTTTTATTATTTAATGCATTATCTAATGAGGATTGACATCAATGTATTTTTTTAAATCATACATTAAATAGAATAAATTAGAGTGCAAATCTTAAATATTCTTAATGTATTGAAAACCTACTTGTTTCAATGTCCAAATAGAATCTTGTTAGCAACATTCCCACAATTACTGACGCCATTACTGTGATAAAAAGTACTTTATTTCGAAATATTTAATTATTTCTTTTTGCAATCAAATAGAGCATAATTTGCTTTTCAATAAACTTTTTTAGACAGTATAGACTACATAAGTGTGTCTTTTGTTATTTAAATAGTATGTTACTTGCCGAAACCTGCAATCTTTTTTTTTTTTACGCATTGAAATCCTGATAGTGACACAGTGAACTTAAAATGTAAGAATAGTTCAAAGGAGGACAATACAGACTCTTGCCTTTTCCAAATTAAAGTTTGTATTTTTTTAAATATATTAGCTGAATAGCTTCTAAAATGTATTAATGTGTAATAGTAATAGATTCATTTGGATAGATGCAGCCTACATTGCAAATGATGATTATTGAGAGATGAAATTAAGCGAGCAAAATTGACAGTCAAAATTGATTCTAAATTTGAGTAAAACAGTAACTTACTCGATTGGATCGTAACTTTTGTCCCTTTACCGAAGAGAAGCTTAATTCCATCATTCACACAGCCAGTGACCACATGACAAAAATCTTTAGCATTTTGCTAGCATGACTCTTTGTATATGACACTTTTTTTTGATATATGATAAGAATTGACATAAAAACTTCCAAGTACAGGAAGTGTAAAGTAAAAATGAAAAAGGTTGTGGAATTTTTCAGCTCCTTCAGAATTTTTACACTTTTTTTTGGCAAAAGCGTGTATTTGATTTTGAAGGAGTGTATCATTTCATGACAGGAGTTGTACTGTCGCTTAGTATATTGTCAAAAATCATCGACACTCTTAAAGAGTGGAAACCTTGTATATTGAATGTATTGAAAAGCTCGACTGTTAATCTTGTATCACTTCCAAATAAAATCTTTTGGCAATATTCACTCAAATCACAAGAATCTCATCATTAGTTATAAAAATTACAAAAGTACTTTACTTTGAAGATATATAATTAAATATTGGTCCTTGCATAATTTGATTTACAATAACATTTGAGATAGTATAGCCTATACCAGTGTGTGTGTGTTTTTTTTTTAATAGTATCTTATTAGCCAAACTCTGCAGACATTGTTGACATTGGAAGTCTGATATTTGGTGACACAGTGAACTCGAAATGTAAGAGTACAGTTGTTAAAATTAACAAATTAAAGCTCAATAATGCTGTCAACACTGACTCAAAATACGTTTTTAAACTCTCATACTCACTTGGATGTACAGAGTTGTCCCTTTTCCAAATATAATTTTACCGAAATTGTTATTCACACAATGGTAATTACCGCAGTAATAACTCTGATCAGTAACATCCTCTATTGCTACAAGGTTATCATTATTTATACATGATTTAGATAAAGAAACCCCAAATATTCCCAACAACATAAGTGGCCGGTTAAAATTCGCAGGATAAGTCAGTATTCTCAGAATTTTTACATATTTCTTTGCAAAAGAGCGTATCATTTTATGACAAGAGTTATATTGTCGCTTAGTAAATTATCGTACATCATAAATCTTTGAAATCACCTGTCATAGCAAGAATAACTTTCAAATCACTATAAAGTACATTTGTATTTGTCTTTATCAGCTTCCGAACCAGCACGCACTGATCTAATGGATCCTCACATCAGATTCTTGCTAAATTACATCCCTTAACTTCAACTTCAATTGTAGTTAAACTCTATAATTGGATTCCAATCAGTTTTTAATACAAAACTCTCAGTTATGATTGAAAGTACTGATAAATGGATTTGGATAGATGCAGCCCACATATCGTACGACTGTTAATGAGTTATGAAATGAAATGAGCATCATTTACAGTCAAACATTACACTAAATAAAGTAAAATGTTAACTTACTCGATTGGATTGTGACTTTTGTTCCTTTACCGAAGAGAAGTTTATAGCCATCATTCACACAGCCAGTGACCATGTGACAAAAATCTTTAGTATCTCGCTAAAGTAAATCCACCTTTAATCAAGATAAGGGACTTTCTACACTATTTTGAAATGATTTCAGAATATATGTTTTTTTTATGCAATATCTGATAAGGATTGACTTCTATATATAAAAAAACATACATTACATAGAATAAATTAAAGAGTGCAAATCTTAAAAATATTGAATGTATTGAAAACCTACTTGTTTCGACTGTTAATCTTGTACCACGTCCAAATAGAATCTTGTTAGCAACATTCACACAAACGCTAACTCCTTCACAAGAACCCCATCGCTACAGCATACAGTGCTTTAGTATTTAATACATTTTTGTTCTTTGCAATCAAATAAAGGATAATTTGCTTTCCAATACCTTTTTTAGATAGTATAGCCAATATGTGTGTGTTTGTGTGTGTGCGTGCGTGTGTGTTTTGTTATTTCTGGTTTTAAATTGAAAAAAAAACTATTTTGAGGCAAAACTACTTTGGATTTGGATAGATGCAGCTGCAAATGACGAATATTGAGTGATGAAAAACAAGCATAATTTAGTCAAAAGTTACTATCAATTATAATAAAACACTAACTTACGCGATTGGATTGTGACTCTTGTCCCTTTACCAAAGATAATCTTCAAGCCATCATTCACACAGTCAGTGACCATATGACAAAAAATATTATGTCTATTGCTAGCATAATTCCACCTTTAATCAAGAAAACGGACCTTCTAAACTATGCTTTAGTAATTGTTCCATAAGCATATATTTGATATTTTGTT
Source organism: Danionella dracula (assembly GCA_900490495.1). NCBI lineage: Eukaryota > Metazoa > Chordata > Actinopteri > Cypriniformes > Danionidae > Danionella > Danionella dracula. The sequence continues at coordinate 2,717,301 of UELW01000633.1, forward strand.
AAATTCACAATTTGGGTGTGTTTCATACATTTTTTCATGTTCAAACATATACATAAATACATAAATGTAAAAGTAAAGGTGTTAGGTTAGTGAGTAAGTTAGTAAAGAATTGCATTATATTTAGTTTTTCTGATGAAGAAAAGAATAAAATCTTACTTGAGGCAACTATGAGACTGGTGCCAGTTCCAAAAACAATCTTTCTGTAGCCACTATTCACACATCATTTCAGTCTGTTACAATAACGTGGTGCATGTTTGACCACTATGCGTACTGCTAAAATTACTATATCATTGATATTAATACTACTCTTATTATTAGACAAGCAGAATGCTTTTTGGAAAAAAAAAATTAAACTTTTTACCAATTACATATATGGATTTGGATAGAAATGAAAATATAAATATGTTTAACTTAACGACAATGCCGATCAGTTGGTCAATGGAAAAAAACTCTAATAACAGCTTTGTTGAGTAACCTTACTCATTGGATGGGAGTCTGATGGCAGTATGCTCATTATTTGTCTCACCTCCTGCAGCTGAGGTTTTTTGTTTTTCAGGTCCTGTCCGGCAAACCGTTCATCGATGGATTTTTAGTTTGTATGTTCTTTATGCTGGGGAGGTGATTAGCGCCTGCCTCAGTCAGCGGGAGTCCCCTCTCAGAGGGAACTCCTGTCTGCTCTGCCTGATCCTCATGGGGACTTTGTGAAGCTGCTTTGAAAGCAATTGCTAAAGAAGCGCTATATAAAAACTGATTGATTGATTGATTGAGTCCATAACTTCAGTTTAATCCTGGTTCTGCTCGCCAGTATAATGGTCAGCGAGCAGGTCCTGGCAGTACAGTTGTGCCTCGGGCTGCTCTAGTTCGAATCCTGAGCCTTTGTTTTCATTGTTACTCTCTCTCTCTCTCTCTCTCTCTCTCTCTCTCTCTCTCTCTCTCTCTCTCTCTCTCTCTCTCGAAAAAGTCCTTTAGAAAAATTAAAAAGGCTTAAAAAAACAAACACAATTTAGATTATTGCTGGGGGTTTTTTACGTTAATGCAATGCCTGTTTAAGGCAAATTTAAACAGAAAAAGCCTGTGCTATAAGCTAATAGGCTCCAGAAAGTCTTTGACATCAACTTACTTTAATCAAAATATTTTCAAATGATTTATTTATGTCTGGTAAGAATTTCTCATCCGTGAAAACTGGACAACTTACTTGCTTGCACAATGAGTCTCGTTCCTTTGCCAAAAAAAATCTTATTCACATTCACACACAGCGTGACCTTGTGGCAAAAACTGGTTTGAGTCAAAACTTAATTTTCTGAATACAATAAAGACTACACTACAGCAGATCTTTAATGACTTGCTGGATCAAATGACAGTTAAATAAAAAAGGAACATTATAAATATGTTATAACATCATAAATACTTTAATAACAAGGATATAGATCACGCTTTTTTAAAATCATACTGCACTACAGCATAACGCTATTGGTATAGTACCATCGATAGTAAGTGTTTTTCAACATTCATATTGTAACAAAAATAAATGACGAGGACTTTTTCCCATTTCTTCATGCGATTCAAATATGGAACTGAGTAACACCTGTGCTTTCAATAAACTTCTGTGTCTGTTGAATTAAATGTTTTTCTAAATTAGCTCAATTCTAATTTTGATTGGTTCTAAATAGCACTTTTAGAACCTGGTGAAAAAATGTAAGCTAAAGAACCAGATTTGGTAGCGTGTAGCACTGTTAATTTAAGAGGTGTACTGTACTAATGTAATACTCAGTTTTAAATTGATTTCAAGATGTGAATACGACGGATCAGACTTCCTAAAGCTAGTTTACTATCCCCAACACAGACACTATTTAGACAAAACATGTAATTTAACCTTGTATTTTATCAACAAACACAAGCTTAAACTTTTTCACCAACCAAAAAATAAATAAATAAATCAATAGCCGGCAGGTGTTCTGGAAATAATGGCACCTGTTCATGCAGCAAAGGCAGGTTATTCCAGAATACAATGAGAGTTTCAAAATATTTATAAAACCCTGTAAATCATGAAAACAGACTATTCCATTAAAAAAATTACAATGCGGTGAACTGGTTTGTCACCAGGCAACTTAACTAATTAGATCATTTAAAGCATAGTAATATATGTTAGATGGTCAGTTATCCACACAGACTTCTAATGTAGATGTTCTTCTAATGTACGACTAACATTGGGCAGAAATATACACACTGGACGAATGACAATCCAACGCAGGTCTACATTCATTTTCAAGAGCAATTTTGTCAACAATTTCCATAAAGCATGTTTGGAACTGTGGGAAGAAATTGAGTGGGAAAGAAGCCCACACAAACACAAGAACAACTTTGAAAAGTTGCTTTCTAAATGTTCATAATAAGATGATCTGCAAATTAGAATAAACTACTATGTGAAAAATTCTGAAATATTTACATAATTTATTGAAAACCTACTTGTTTCGACGGTTAATCTTGTACCACGTCCAAATAGAATCTTGTTGGCAGCATTCACACAAACGCTAACTCCTTCACAAGAACCCTCATTGAGCAATTCACTTTTTAATGAACATTTTGAGATGGTATTTTAAAGTACGTTTTTTCCCCCGTCAAATTTGCCTTTTAATCAGTCTTGTGAAATCTTATACGAACACTGATAATCAAACAACAATAAAGTAGAGTAGAAGACTTAAGATAAGTTTAGAATAACATAAGATACTAGGGTTCAATTTATAACACAAGTATTAATAATGTGAGCATTTATATTGACACATGGAGTACTGTTGCTAACCCAAAAGTGTATGTTACTGTTAAAAACCCTAAAAACATTTTAACACCCAAAACTCTCACACACAAAAAACTGTTATTCTAAACAGTCCTCATTTTTTGCTACTATTGTTATATTGAAACTATTGTTAGTAAGAACTCTTGCTGACCCCCTACTTTAAATAGATTTTAGAGGTGTTCATTAACCAAGAAGTTTCAAAATTACTCAAACCCGTGAAGAGTGTTTATGAACTCTCTTGGTCAGATGTACTGGCAGCTAATGAGCCTACGTTTACTAAATGATTATAACTGAATTGATTCGATTTTGTAAACAATATATTTAATGTGTGATATTGCGTTGTCTTTAAACAATGCTAAACGCTTTCATTTAGCATAGAATCATGTGAACATCTAGAGTGTGCTATATTTATCTATAAACTATACCTGAAATATTTAAACTGAGGTGCTTTAAAAAGCAAGAAGATTAGTTAGAAGTTAAGTAATGTTGGGTTTAGATAAGATAAACAAGATAAGGCACTATTTCTAATTGTGATTTAAGCATCAAGGTTATTAATATCTATAGAATGTGAGAAACCAGGTAGCCGAATATAATTTAAATGTCAAGCTAAAAAAATATATATTTCATATTGCGCACTTACTTGGTTGTACGACAAGTTTGGTTCCTTTTCCAAATAATATTTTACGACCAACATTCACACACTTATTTTTCGTGAACAAAAAACTTCACTACTTACGTTGTTACTAAGTTGTTCTTTCAGCAACAACCTTTTCTCAAGTTGTTTTATTGATAACGGAACATAACGAAATAAGCAAATGTATTATCAACAAGGTACAGCCTATTAAAAAGTTCTTAACTTGTCAATTTATTTCTCTGTTTGATGACATATGTGCAACTTTAACAAACTACTATTTGATTAACTGTTATGATAAATTGTCATTATTTGTCAGTAACACAATATTTTGTTGAAGAACGATGGTTGAGAAGAATATTGAAAGAAAACTCACTTGAGTTTATGTTTAACTTGGTCCCGGATCCAAATATCAGCTTATAAATCCCTCGAGTCACACAATGTTTTAAACCTCAACAGTAACTTGCATCTAAAAGAAGAATCTAAGTTTTCTTTTACACATAACTTCTTATGAAAAACATAGAATTTTTTTTAAATAATGTATGCTTGCAAAAAAAATTGTAACTGTTAAAACCAGGATTTATTCAATGAGTGTTATTTATTTTAATGAGCATATAATATATTGGCATTGCCATATAGAAATACATACATTTTAATAATATAAATTAATGAGGTAAAAAACATTTGATTTTGAAATAATTAACAGTAGGTTTATCTTGTAAATCTTACATTTTTGTAAAATCTAATAGTGAGTATTTAAAATGTAACTTACTGGATTGTACGATAACTTTGGTTCCTCTGCCAAAGAAAATCTTATGGCCAGCATTCACACAGTTTGACGAAGTTCACTAAAAACTCTGAGTCTCAGCTCCATAAACATTATTGATGTTCATCAATTCTGACGAAAACCTAAATAGCATACCTATGATTAGATTTACTGTACTACTAATAATACGGTATAACTGTGAAAAATTTACCATTTCTAAACTTACACTTATACATATACTTCACAGTTAACGGCTCATTATCTTAAGTGTCTTTTTAATAATTATATAGAATTATATATGTTCAATTGTGACTTTAGTTCCAGAACCAAAAATAATCTTCAAGTTTGATGTCACACAATGAAAATTGTACACACAAAAATATCTGCTTCGTTCTTAAGTCAGTAAGAATAGATGTTTCTATCCTGTTTTGAATTCAGAACATCGCACTTGTACATGCTGCGCATTCTTCTTATTCAGTGTTAAGGGGTAATAGGGTTAGGGGTTATAAGCTTAGGGGTAGGGATAGGGGTTATAGGGTTAGGGGTTATAAGGTTAGGGCTAGGGATAGGGGTTATAGGGATAGGGGTTATAAGGTTAGGGGTAGGGATAGGGGTTACAGGGATAGGGGTTATAAGGTTAGGGGTAGGGATAGGGGTTATAGGGTTAGGGGTTATAAGGTTAGGGCTAGGGATAGGGGTTATAGGGATAGGGGTTATAAGGTTAGGGGTAGGGATAGGGGTTACAGGGATAGGGGTTATAAGGTTAGGGGTAGGGATAGGGGTTATAGGGTTAGGGGTTATAAGGTTAGGGGTAGGGATAGGGGTTACAGGGATAGGGGTTATAAGGTTAGGGGTAGGGATAGGGGTTATAGGGTTAGGGGTTATAAGGTTAGGGGTAGGGATAGGGGTTACAGGGATAGGGGTTATAAGGTTAGGGGTAGGGATAGGGGTTATAGGGTTAGGGGTTATAAGGTTAGGGGTAGGGATAGGGGTTATAGGGATAGGGGTTATAAGGTTAGGGGTAGGGATAGGGGTTACAGGGATAGGGGTTATAAGGTTAGGGGTAGGGATAGGGGTTACAGGGATAGGGGTTATAAGGTTAGGGGTAGGGATAGGGGTTATAGGGATAGGGGTTATAAGGTTAGGGGTAGGGATAGGGGTTATAAGGTTAGGGGTTGGGATAGGAGTTATAAGGTTAGGGGTTATAGGGTTAGGAGTTATAGGGTTAGGGGTAGGGATAGGGATAGGGGTTATAAGGTTAGGGGTTGGGATAGGAGTTATAAGGTTAGGGGTTATAGGGTTAGGAGTTATAGGGTTAGGGGTAGGGATAGGGATAGGGGTTATAAGGTTAGGGGTAGGGATAGGAGTTATAAGGTTAGGGGTTATAGGGTTAGGAGTTATAGGGTTAGGGGTAGGGATAGGGGTTATAAGGTTAGGGGTAGGGATAGGGGTTATAGGGTTAGGAGTTATAGGGTTAGGGGTAGGGATAGGGGTTATAAGGTTAGGGGTAGGGATAGGGGTTATAGGGTTAGGGGTTATAGGGTTAGGGGTAGGGATAGGGGTTATAGGGATAGGGGTAGGGATAGGGGTTATAGGGTTAGGAGTTATAGGGTTAGGGGTAGGGATAGGGGTTATAGGGTTAGGAGTTATAGGGTTAGGGGTAGGGATAGGAGTTATAGGGTTAGGAGTTATAGGGTTAGGGGTAGGGATAGGGGTTATAAGGTTAGGAGTTATAGGGTTAGGGGTAGGGATAGGGGTTATAAGGTTAGGAGTTATAGGGTTAGGGGTAGGGATAGGGGTTATAGGGTTAGGAGTTATAGGGTTAGGGGTAGGGATAGGGGTTATAAGGTTAGGGGTAGGGATAGGGGTTATAGGGTTAGGGGTTATAGGGTTAGGGGTAGGGATAGGGGTTATAGGGTTAGGGGTAGGGATAGTTCATATGAAGCACTTTGGCACGGTATCCCTGTTTTCACTCTCGGTTAGAATCGTAGTCCTCTAAACTGACTCACTTGCTTCCACATGAATGCGAGTCACTTTCACAAAGATTAACTTGAAGCTACAAATCAAATTTGGACATTATGAAGAAATCTCTTTAGCACCATCATTTTTGTTTTGTTTTGTTTGTTTGTTTCATAATGTAGCATATGTGACTATATTAAATGTCTGTTCAATTAAATAGTTGAAGTTGAAGACTATACTATGACTAAAAGTCAATGCTAAAGCCAGATATTGATGTTTATTTATCAACTGTACGGAATGTTACATTTCTGCTTAATTTGAAACCAGGGAGCCGTATATTTTGAAAGTTTACTAGCTTTATGCAATGAAGTTTTATTTTGATAAGATTTAGTTTGGCAGTCACTAAAACAAAAAATGTATTCACCTTGTCCAAAGTTTAATCGGCAGGAAAAATTTGTAAGACAAAAAATTGATTTAGGAATAATGAACAGTGTGTATAGCTGACAAATTCTTTGCATTGTTATCAAAAACGGTTTTGAATATTTAAACTGTAACTTACTGGAGTGTATGAAGAGTTTGGTTCCTCTTCCAAAGAAAATCTTATAGCCAGCATTCACACAGTTTAAGGAAGTTCACCAAAAACTCTGAGTTTCAGCTGCTTAAACATCCATTACTGAAATATATTCATTCTGAAGGAAACCTATATAACAAACACTCTGAACAAATTTGTATTATTTAATCATATTACAGTAAAAAATGTAAAGATTTACCCATCTCTAAACATACACGTATTTCTCAGTTAACGTCTCATTATATTACGCCTTTTTTATAAAAAATTTTACTCACTTTGTTCAATTATGAGTGTAGTTCCAGAACCAAAAATGAGCTTCCAGCTTGATGTCACACAATGAAAACTGTGTACACAAAAATATATCCTCTTTGTTTTAAGTCACCATGTGTAACAATAGGTGTTTCTTTTGCACTTGCACTTCCAGATGATGTACATTGTTTTTATTCAGTGTTTATGTTGGGATCAAATATTTTTGTAAATTGGGGGTATGAGTGAAGTTGATGTATATAGCTTCTATTTAATTTACAATATTATGGTCATTTGAAGCAATTTGCCACAGTTTTCACTTTCATTTAGAACCTTTAAACTTCACGTAAGAAGAAAAAACTTTTGTAAAAGCTTTTCCAAAGATAACTCAGACAGACAGTGAAATACAGAAAACCCTATAGCTTTTCAAAAGTTTAAAACTTGCTTTTATACAATGACTGATTTGTTGATATTTTTTTTTAGAGATGAGAAATTTTTAAGATTAACATTTAGTTTTTGGAAAAATGAACAGTGTGATTAGATTGCAAAGTATTTGCATTGTTTGAAATAAGATTTTGAATATTTAAAATTGAACTTACTAGATTGTACGATAAGTTTAGTTCCTCTTCCAAAGAAAAGCTTAAAGCCAGTTGTCGCACAGTTTAACGTCGTACACCAAAAACTCTGAGTTTCAGCTGCTTAAACGATTGACGGTTTCCATTAACGATTTCACATCTTCACAGTTAAAAACTTTATCTGATATTATATTGAATGCTTTTTTTGTGAACTGTTTTCGATTGATTAAAATTTTACTCACTTTGATCAATTGTGAGTTTATTCCAGAACCAAAAATGACCTTCTGGTTTTACGTCGCACGATAAAAACCGCGCGCACATCTGCTTTGTTTGGTCTTTATCACAAAAGGACTTGCATAATAACATGTCTTTTTCTTTCCTGTTTTAATTTAAAGCAAATGCAATGGTCCACGATGTCCTTTCTTATTCAGTTATTATAATGAGATCTCCAAAAGAAGGAGTGATGATCAGGACAAAACAAGATATATTAGATATATTAAACAGGACATATTGTTATGCATTTCAACTTATGATTTCAATAGCTTTGAGATTTGGATTGAATCAAAATAATATAAGCTAAATAATGTACCAAATTACTATTAGTATAAAGTATTAGACCGAAAGTGAATTTCTTACTGCTTTGAACTTGTAGTTCTGTTGCTTTTCCAAATATTATTCTGCTTCCATCAGTCACACACTCTCTCATCATAAATACCTCGTGCTTTCAGCTCTTGGGGACATGTCAAGGTTAATATAAACTGCAACAACAAATTGCCTAGTTTATAAAAATAATATCAACATCAAACATCAATTATTGATTAAACATAAGGTAAACATTACAAACAGCGAACAGGTTTTTAAAGATTTTTGGTAATTAGCTGTTGTAAATTGGTATATAGAGTAAAGTTGGCATATATACATATTATAAATGTATACATGTACAAAGGTACTAATTCCACTAATGTCTTATTTTAATTAGTCAATTTAAGGTAAAACATTTAAGATAAATGTAATTATTTTTTATACTTTGCTTTCGTTCTGAAGAATGCAGCCATTTTGGGTCTTTTTACTTTTGAATAAGAGTGTTTACATAAAGACATTATAAATGTTAATATACTAAATATATAAAAAAAATTACAGTTACAGTTAATTGTGTTCATCCAAATACAATCTCTTCAATGAGATCAGATCAACTTGAAATGGTATTCATCTTTTTTTCTCTCATTTAGAACCTCATTCTACTTTCAATTTTTTTGTAAATAATTTATTGTAAATAAAAACGGTTGTTTTTTTTTAGCAAAACAGAGAGTATGAAAATGAACAAATATGTCTTAATAATAAAAGTACTTACTTGATTCGACAATTAGTCGTGTACCACGTCCAAACATTAGCTTTACACCAATAGTCACACAGTAAACCAGCTAAGTATAAAAACTTAAGACTCTAAGACGATATGCAAAACGTATTTAATATACATAACCTATTTGTTCAATAATTAATGCAGACTATTTCACTACAGTCCTAATAGTCAAATATCTAGAAAATCTATAATATAATAAGTGCATTCATTTCTATATTATGTAATAATATTACTGTATATATTATTGTGCTAATATAAATTAATTGTAAAAGAAAGGTGTTTTCTTACTAGACTCCACAATCAGTCGAGTTCCAGCTCCAAATATGATCTTGTTGTAATTCACACACTAACTCATCCTTTGGCATAAACACGTACTACACTTCTCAAATTATTCTTTATCCAAGTTTACAAAATGCTCGTTTTGTTTCCTTGTGACATTTCATTAATAAATAAACACAAAATGTCTACTTATTTATCAAACTATTTACTGTGTACATCTGTGCTTAGCACCAGTTTAGTAACTTTCTGAAAAACACAGTAGCAATGAGCTTAGATTAAAATTTGGTTTAAGTTACGGTACAATAAAATCATATTAGATCAATTTGAAATCTGTTTAAAAGATCAATGTTCAAATTACACCGATTTATAGACGCTGCTGTATATGTACTATATTTGCTATAATTATAGCCTTATGTTAATTGCTTTGTTAGACGAGTTGCTCTTTACTTATTCCACGATAATTATCCTGTTTGTATTGTACTCATGTTGCTGAACTGACTTCTCCATCGTACCACAGAAAATTCCTTGTGAAAATTCCTCACACACACGCACGCACATGGGAATAAAGCTGATTCGGATTATGATTCATATTATTGTTCAACTGAGTAAAGACTAAACAAGATCTTCAAATTGTTCTCCGTTAAGTTCAGTATAAAACAATGCCGTATTGATAAAATATGAGCTTCTTACTTGGTTTGAAATGCAGATTTTAGCTTTTCTTTCGATGATCTGACATCAACCTAAAGTTACGCAATTTATGTCAGGAATTTCCAGCTATGATTAGCCTTTTTCAATGTTCCATTTTTTTATTTTCAATCTCAAGGATTTTTACATTTTCTTTCATTAACTTCCCTACAACAGCATTTTAGCAGGCGAAAAAAATTATAATCTACACATATAGACCTAATGATGTCATTTTTTATAAATTAAAGTATGAAAAGTAAATGTTTCTTACGCGACTGAACTTTTAAAGTTGTTCCTCGGCCAAAAATGATCTTTCTCCCAGCTACATTCACACAACAGAAACAACCTTTGCAAAAACACAGCCAGATGTATCTGAAATGTACTAACAATGTTTTTCAACACATTTTTTATAATGTGTTTAGTTTTCCCTTAACACACTATATGATAAATCGTTCAAATCAAAATCCTCTGAGAATTAAATGCTTTGAAGAAAACTCTTACTTGATTGTACATATAAAGATGTTCCTTTCCCAAAACGAATCTTCCAAGTTCCATCATTCACACACTAGCTAAGCTAACAACAAAAACACTTTCCGTTTTAAACACTGCGATCCATGTGATATATGATATGCGATCTATGATATCGAATAAATTATCGCCATGATATTTCACGTGTGGTGAAAAAGACTAGAAACTTTTTTCAAAACTAAACTGAAAAAAAAAAACACTTTTACTATTCACTTGTATCAACAATCAGTCAGATAGCACTTACAAAAAATACCGTTTATCTGCCACTAGTTAACTATTAAAACTAGAGTCTTGGATGGACGGATAGATGGACGGATGGAAAAATTAATGAACGAATGAACCAATTAATTAATAAAAAAATAAATAAACAAATAAATGAATGAACGAACAAATCAGATTATCTTTAAACTCGATACTCAATGCCGAACACAAAATTCTTTATAAGCACGTAGACTTACTTTTGTTTTAAGAAACGTAGAACTTCAAATATTGCTGAAAGAGTCACATTAATCTATTACGCAAATCTTATAATGATGCGATGATTAAAAGAACTTTTCTCTACAGAGATGTTTTTGTACTTACTGGATCGAACGTAAAGCTGTGTTCCCTGAGCAAAAATGATCTTGTTGCCATAATTCACACAATGTGAAACGCTGCATCAACAACTTCTGTTGCTTGTTGTTGTTTGAGTTCCCCAACAAAAACACCGTTGCTCTCGTTGCTAGTTTGGAATTTTATATCTTTGTTTTGGTTCGAGTAAAAATAATAATTTTCTCCAAAACAGCAACAGGTAAAACCACCATGCAATGATATTGAGAATTTTTTTTTTTTTTTTTTTTTTTTAACAAATTATTAAAAAAAAATAAACAGAATTTAAAGAAAGAAAGATAAATGTGCCTTACGAGACTCAACTGTCAACTTCGTTCCACTTCCAAAAGTGATCTTGTCATACCCATAATTCACACAGTAATATACACTCAGACACAATCTGCTCTCTTGGGGATGTAATTCATAACTCTAGCACACTGGAAGAGTTATGAAAAAATCTTCAACTTTCAGGTCAACTACAATTGAAATGACATTTCAAATGAAATTTCAATTTGCACCTCTAGCTTATTTCAGCTCTAACGATGACCAAAAAAACACTAAATTAGCTTTTTTTTTGTAACTGTCATAATAGTTGATAGTTGTCTATTGTGTTCAGTAGAATAAAAATAAATGTAAAATAATACTTTGTTCTAAATGTAAAGTTGTTCCTTTTCTATAGACGACCTTGTTGCACAATATGACGGCCCTACAAAAACTACTAATAAACCGTAACGATTATGCTTTTTCTGCTGTTAGACATTTTTATTTGAATTTCTAATGACTTCTAACATTTCTTGTATACACTTCTCTATAGCTGCTTTTTTGGCAAAATTATTAAATATAGTATCCGAATTATGCGTGGACGAATGTCATTTTATATAAAATAAAGTATGAAAAGTAAATGTTTCTTACTCGACTGAACTTTTAAAGTTGTTCCTCGACCAAAAATGATCTTTTGTCCAGCTCCATTCACACCACAGAAACAACCTTTACAAAAACACGGCCAGATGTATCTGATAAATGTGCAGAGTTTTTTTATGTAGTATTTTTTTGGTAGATTTTAATTAGCATTTAGTTTACATGCAACATGACATGAACAAATTGTTTATATATTTGTTGATGTGAAAACATGACTGATTTAGCATTTCAGATCGACTGTGAAGTGGACATGAAAAAAAACTTTCTTACTTGATTGTACATATAAAGTTGTTCCTTTCCCAAAATGAATCTTTTGAATGCCATGATTCACACACTAGCTAAGCTAACAACAAAAACACTTTCTGTTTAATCCCGGGGACCCCTTTACACAGTATGGACAATCTCATCATGAAATAAAAAAAAACTGTGTACTTGTTGATGAGAAAGACAAATAAAAGAAACTTTGAAGCTATCATTATGCATTTCACTTACCTGACTCAATGACCATTTATAATTTAGATAAAATCCAAAACTAAACTGATCTAAGATTCGGGTCCATACATGATCCAAAATATATTTATTTTAAATGTGACTCATATTACTCAAGTAATATGCACATAATTTCCATTACACACATCATATAAATATATATTGATTAATATAACACTTCAGCAAAGTGAAAAATGTATTGTACTTACTGGATCGAACGTAAAGTTGCGTTCCCTGAGCAAATATGATCTTTTTGCCATAAGTCACACAATGTGAAACACTGCATCAACAACTTCTGTTGTCTATAGTATATTCCGAAACAGTTTCAGTTGCTCGGGTTATAAACAAAACATTTCAAACAAACTACATTCAAGTCAACGCTGTTTGTTGTCAAATATATGTTAGTATAGATTTTTATAATGTTGTGTCGGTCATTCAAGTAAAATTAGTAGAAAATATGAACAGCTACCATACAATGTTATTCATTCATTAGGTTAACTGCAACGTTGGTTAAGAAAATAAAGTCAAGCATGAAAATACTCCAATAATATATTTTGAGAACTTTAATTTTACCTTCGAATTTAAGAAACAAAGAAAGAAAAAAATTGCCTTACGAGACTCAACTGCCAATTTCGTTCCACTTCCAAAAATGATCTTGTTATTGCCATAATTCACACATTAATATACACTCAGACAAAATCTGACTTCGATGTCAGTTGCAAATGGAATTGATGCACAAGAGACTTTCTATAGACTTCTGTATATCAACCATGGTTAATTTACTCTTAAATTCACTTTTTACATGCTAAAAGTGACAAAAATTAAAACTTAGAAGTTCATTTCAAGATGAGGTAAAAGCACTAAATGAGTGAGTTTTATATCATCCATGACTTTTACACTCTTCGTTGTTGTATAGAATAACAATATCTGCAACACATGAGTTTCTTACTTGCTTCAAAATGCAAAGTTGATTCTTTTCTATAAATGTGTTTTCGCCAAAAGTTAAGTTAATTGACGGCACTCTTAAAAAAACGACCATTACCAGTTCGTTTCATTACCAGGCAAAAATAAATTTGATACAAATAGCAACCCAATTCATTGTTGGCGAACAGCATTTATATAAAGGGAAGTTTTGAAAAAGTAAATTTGTCTTACTCGACTGAACATTTAAAGTTGTTCCTTGGGCGAAATAGACCTTTCTTCCAGCTCCATCCACACAACGGAAACCACCATTGCAAAAACATGACTAATTAGAGAAGCATCTGATTAATTGACTGACATATTTCCTTTTTTTTTTGATACATTTTACTTCGCATTTACATTTCACCTAGCACGTTAACATATGATTGTTTATGTCATTGTGGATATGAAAACATGACTGTTTTAGCAAAAGAAATCCAGTGTGAAGTGTAGAATTAAACGATTTGAAGAAAACTCTTACTTGATTGTACATATAAAGTTGTTCCTTTCCCAAAATGAATCTTCCGAGTGCCATCATTCACACACTAGCTAAGCTAACAACAAAAACACTTTCAGTTTAAGACCCTGGGATTCGCATACAGAAGTCTCCCCATGATATTCAATAAACAATGCACTTACACTATAAGAAAGACTAGTTTCTTTTTTCCAAAGCAAATAAAAAACAACAACATTGAAACCATCCTCAAACATTTCACTTACTTGACTCAACAATCATTTGGGTACCACTTCCAAATATTATCTTTCCTCCACCTGTCACACAGTAAACTGCCTAACTATAAAAACTAGGGACTTGTATATCCTTCAGTATTAATATGCTAAAATAAAGCTTTACTAAAATCAGATCATCTTAAAGGACTATTTACAAACACAAATATGCTTCATTGGTTTAAGATATGCATTAATAATACATTCTTTAAACATTTCTTGTTTCTTCAACCTTTATATACATCTGTAGTATATTAAATCAGCAAGACCAAACTATTAAATATAATTTAGAAAATATCCAACAATTACACTGATCGAAGATGTCCATTTATGAGCGTGCTCCATGAAAAACTTGTCAAAAATCAATCAGTGACTTAAATTACTGAAATAAAATGAAAATTATTTCTATTGCATAGATGATATAATGATATATTAATGTAAAAATGTATGATTAATGATTCATGTAACATTTCAGCACAAACAAAAATGTATGTACTTACTGGATCGAACGTAAAGCTGCGTTCCCTGAGCAAATATGATCTTGTCGCCATAAGTCACACAATGTGGAACACTGCATCAACAACTTCTGTTGTCTATAGTAGTTATTTATATTCCAAATAAATCTTGCTGATGTAGGTAAGGAATTTTGTATCTTCATATGGGTTCTTTAGGAGATAATGAGGTATTAACATGGACCCAAAATATAAACACATTTAAAAGTATGTAACATAAAATGTTATTAGTTCATTTAGCTTACTTGGGTTAAGAAAACAGTCAAGTATCAAAAAACTCATATAACAGAGATAAATAACTTTTAAATAAAGAAAGAAAAAAGTGCCTTATGAGACTCAACCGCCAATTCCATTCCACTTCCAAAAACGATCTCGTCATTGGAAAGACTCCCACACTAATATAAAATCTAAGCTCTTATGGATGTAATTAATGACTTGGGGTTAACAATCCAGTTCACACTTATATTTTTATATATATTAATACAAATCTGAGCTCTCTTACAAATACAAAAGAAATTATTTGCAATTATAAGAGGTCCATATACCAGTCAGTACCAGTTTTGTTCAGTAACCTGATAAGATGTTCATTTTGAAGAACCACATTCTGAAAAATGTGTTGACTGTTGACTGAAAAAATAAAAATAAATGGTCTTCTTGATTATAAACGGTAAAGTTCTTCATATGGCATTACTTTAATTAATCTTTCTCAAATGCAACATAACTCTCTTTTTTTTCATTCAAATTTAAGTAAAGTAATTCGTCAATGTAGTGATTTTGTTTAAATACAAAAAAAATTATCATTCGATCTTTATAGTTATTACTTTGAGAATCGCCGTGCACAATGTGTCATTTTCATTTTAAATGTGTGAAAGATTTCTAGGGTTAATTAAAGTTCACATTTGGGTGTATATTTATGGTTCACTTACTTGGTAGAATAAACAGTGACGTTCCAATAGCAAATAGAATCTTGCCTCCTGAATAAGTCACACATTAAGATACTCCTCAACAGATACTAAATGCTTCATAATTTTTAGGGGAACATTTTGTAGAAGCTCAACATTTACACACTTTTGTGCTATTTCAAACATACTAAAAAGTTATCGTAAAGGGTTAATTTCCAAATGATACAATAACTGTAATCAGAAATTATTCACTATTTTAGACTAAAATAATAATTTTTATCCAACAGACTTACTTGATTCGATCATTAACTGCATGCCTTTCCCAAAAACGAGCTTGTTCAACCCACCAGTCACACAATAGAAAATGTCATTTCAAAAATCTCCAGAGTACATTTTGTTCTAACTTCTAAATCGAATTCTAAATTTAGAGCCATAAAAAGTGTTAAATTGTATAAATGTCTCCAGGAGTGCATACTACAAGATAGAGTATTTCAGAAAAATATCTTAAAAACATTAAGAAATTGAAAAGAAATTTTCCATATTTCAAACTTTTTCAAGATAACTAAAGAAAAAGTGAGTAGTTGAACTTCACAGGGGATCATTTAAACTTGAAATAACACATAATTATGGTCCACTTGCCTGAAACCAGTCGTATGCACTAACCACTAACATAGTACTACTAGACCATGCAACTAAAACATGCAGGGCTGTGTCCCCTCAGGAACAACTTCGGACACCTCTGATTTAGATCTGATTTAGTGTTAAGATAAAGACGATATTTGTATAAATAAATTCTGCTGTGTGATGGAAACCAGTGTCTGCTCTTCCTTTACATTTAAAGTAATGATGAACATGTGGTTTTCATTTAACTGGTCTCCATTTTTAACCTTTAGCTAGTGAACTATTTGAGAAACATTTAAGATTAGAGAGGAAAGACTAGGATTGTTTACTTACGTGCTGCTATACTTAATTTTGTCCCCACTCCAAATAAAATCTTCCTATAGCTCCCAGTATTCACACAATCAGTGAAAGTAAACCTAAAACCCACAACCGTGAGTGCAGACATCAACAAAGAGCTCATCTAATTTATTTGCATAATCAATTTGATTTGAAAATATTGATCAAATTTGATTGAAGAAAACACTGCGGTGAAAATTGTTGAGCCTTTAATAATCTAAACAATTCAGGAGCCTTAAAGAAATTTTTAACAAGAAACTTTGAGTTTGTTTTTGTACCTTCACCAGTACACACAATATTTGCTGCTATATATATATATATATATATATATATATATATATATATATATAAAACCCAACGGGAAGATCTTCTGATTGCATTCAAAAGTAGAAAAATACATTTCAATATCAGTTCAAGTGTGCAGCAGAACTGCCATTTTAATTCTCTCTTTTTAAAGACTATTTTACTTGAGATGATTCTTGACAGCCTCCGATTCTATACATTATTTTTATGGGTTTATTTTATTTTCACTGAAGAAAGCTCTATTTCAGTTGTTTGCTAGCTTTATTCTTTTCCAAAGATTACTTTCCGTCCCTAGCCCTAGACACAATAAAATGAAAATGAATGAATGAATGAATATAAATTAAAATACGAAATATGAAAAAATTTAACATTTGCAGAAATGTTTACTCCTATACTGTATAAAAATGTTTTTAAATCATTTAAAAAAAAAACAGTACCGTTCACTTACTAGTCTCAACAGAAAGTCTGGTTCCAGACCCAAAATAGATTTTCCAGTTTCCAGTTCCAGTCACACACTACATTTCCTCGCAGCAAAAAGGAGATAAATGACGTGAAACGATGACTACTAAATTAATAGGACCTCAAATGTAGAAAAGTCATCAAATTAAACACATAAAATTTTAGGCCAAATATAACAATAATGCTTAAACTAATCATTCTTTTAATCAGATTTTTCACACAATCTCACTCTATTATGTTTAGCACCAGGCTTTGGTTTCCTTTAAGTTTCTATTTATAATACATTGTAGCTGTCATGGGAAAAGTATGTATGTTTACCAACATAAATGTTACCTGTAAAAAATCTTAAAGTACGGAAATTAATCCAAACATTAATATTTTATGAAAGGACACCTAAAATTACTCACTTGTGTTAACTTCTAGCTTAGTCCCAGAACCAAAGATGAGCTTTCCAAACGCGCCTCCACTATTCACACATTGCTAAACTAGGACACTAAAACTGCACTGGAATGTCTGACTTTCTTTGAGTACCAATTGAGGCCACTGGTAATAATGGTGTGTGTATATATATATATATATATATATATATATATATATATATATATATATATATATAAAAACCCACTCACCCAACTATAAGTTACTTTTGCAGATTGTGAAACTATTAGAAACAAAATACTAACTGTTGGGAAAACCATTAATTCCCTATTTAATATCCATTCCTCTTTTGAAATACCGATCAGCATGCCGGTCATTTTTTAAAACACAATTTCTTACTTGTTGTGATGATCAGTTTTGTGCCGCTCCCAAAGAATAGCTTGTAAAAATTAACTCCAGTATTCACACAGCAATGGACCCCAAAACAAGAACTCTACTTGACAAAGATGAGAATCTCTTTGCAAGAAAAATAAAAACGTTTTTTGAAACTTACTTGGGTAAATTTCTAGAATCGTGCCTCTTCCAAAAGTTAGCTTTTGTCCAAGATTCACACAGCATGAAAGCCCACAGCAACATCTCTCAAACCGGGATGATTTTAGAAAGACTTTTTAAATATGTTCATTCTCTACTTCGTTCTTGAATTTAAAACTTGATTTTAGATTATTTCATTTCTTTAGCACACCACAATCTTAAAAGTAATATTTGAAATACATTTTTCCAACTATTTCTAGAATTTCGATCTAAAATAAAAAACAAAAACAAATCAATTATTAAATTACTCACTGCTTTCAACTTTTAATTTGGTTCCAGATCCAAAATGGATTTTCCAGTTTCCAGTCACACACTATATTATCTCTAGACACAAACTTCTGCAACGGCTTTAGAGAAAATTTCACTAAATGACTTTTCATAGATTGTCATATATTTGGTTTGACATTTCATTTCAACCTTGAATTCAATTCTTGTTAATAATTTGAAAAGCCAACTTTTTTCTTTTAACCCCATAAAAATCTCTAAATGTATTACTTTTTGTAATAAAAAAGTAAGTCATGACTGTTCTAAACTTTTTTTAGCTTTATATTAAGTGTTGTTAAAGTAAATCAAATCATAGATTGATAAAATAGAGTATATTGTAGTGAAAAATTCCTTGAACAAAAAACAATACGTCAAAAAACATTCTCTTAAAATCATTGAGAAATTCAGATTGTGGAAACTTACTTGTTTCAACAAACAATTTTGTTCCTCTGCCAAAGATTATCTTGTAAAGACCAGTTCCTGTAGTCACACAACATTCAACCACTATGCAAAAACTACTAGATTTCGCAATCCTAACTCGTTAACTAGTAAAGCTATGTAATTTTTTTCTTTACTTGTCATATTTATCTAATCACAGTATTTTATTATTCTCATAGAATTTCGGAACGAATTTGGTGTTCTCACAATTAGGATGTTCACTAATTCCAAAACACTTACTTTTTTCAATTTTTAACTTTGTTCCTGTTCCAAAGAACAGCTTGTAAACTCCACTTCCAGATGTGACACATCATCAAAACTACCAGCAAAAACTGACAGGTGGACTTTCTCTATATGAACATTAATATTAAGAGACGAGTTCTCCTGGACGGCAAAAAAATTATATTTACAGTAATTTATTCATATAATTATACAATAAATATTAATTTTTTTAAATAAAAAAAAATCTTCTGAACTTGTACAGCGGAAATGTGAAAATATTTTTTAAGTTTTAAATACACTTATACAAACACATGAGGACAAATAGTGAAAAAAGATATTGAGGGATATTTAGACTGCTGTTATCAGTGTTACACAACATGTAAGATCCATGTTTTTAATGTTTATTAGTATCCAAGTACACCACATTTTCTGCATATATCAAGCTGATCTGTACAGATCTTCAATAATCTTTGAGCTAGGGATGTTCTTAAGTTAAAATATTTAATATTCATAACTGCTAAATAACACCTGTCAAAAGCCTTTGTTGACAATTGGATTGGAAATAAGGATTTCTTGTGAAAAAGAGCACAAGCAACTTGTAGCTTTTTTCAGTAACTTGTAAAGTAACTTGTTTCAACTTGTAGCGAAAACATGTTGTTCATTTTAAAAACTTAATTTTAACAAAAAGAAAATTCAAAAATTGTATATCAGGTCTCAGTTTGAAACTAGACTCATACAGTTCTCAATCTGAGATAATTAAACACTTACTTGATTGAATTAGTAGCTTTGTACCCGTTCCAAAGTAAATCTTGTAGCCATTTCCAGTCACACAGTGCAAAACGGCAACATTAAAACAACATCTATATTTAACTCTGAATTATGCCTCTATTGAAATTTCATTGTTAATTGTCAAAATATATACTGCCTGCTATATGTTTTTTGTACACTTCCAAAACAAAACCTTAACTGTTTGTTTTGAAGTGAAAATCTGCAGATACTCACTTTCATAAACGTATAACTTTGTGCCAGATGCAAATATCAGATTTCCATATCCAGCTCCTCGACTCACACAGTAAGAAACACTACAACTCTAACCAAAAATGATGAGAAAGAACAATCATTTTCTGTAAAATCACTTTGTTCCAATAAAGTATGTTAATTCTACAATCCATATTTGTTAGTATTGCTTTTTTGATAATTTTGATAACACTAAGAATTTTTAAAGGGCAATAAGGATGCATTATTAAGAGCTAAAAAAAACTGTAGAAAACCGATCTGGATTCACAAACAAGCCTTGTGCTTTCCCCCCAGCATTATGTTTTGATTTTAATTAAAGAGGAGTTGAATGAAAAGACTTTCAAACTTGTTCCAGTACCAAAGTAAATCTGGTTACTGCTGTAAGACACAGTTAAAGACCATAAACTATTCTGAAATTAAGCTGTGCAAATTTTCCCTTCAGAAAAATCATCACTTTGCTACATATGTCCTTGTGTTGATATTTTAAAACTCAATGTTCAGATTTTGTGCCAACTAAACAACAAATGTGAACATAACAAGTCAGTTCAAATAAAACAAACCTTATATAATAAAATTTGTGCATCTTCAAAAATTCCTTACTTGCAAATTTTGAAAATATCAACATCAGGGCGTTTATATAAAAAAACCTTAACTTACTTGTTTCAACAAGTAGCTTTGTTCCTGTACCAAATATAATCGCGTATGCTCCTGTATTCACACAATATAAACCCCCCCAGCAAAAACCCAATGTCAGTTATTGTTTGTGCTGATTTAAAAATATAAAACCCTTTTGCTTTTTATGTAAACTGCATTTCTTTCAGAATGCCTTTAGCAAAAAAAAAGAAAAGAAAGAAAATTATTCGTGCAAACTCACATCCACAATCATGAAATTTTGAGCCGGAATCAAAGTTCAGCATTCCATATTCAAACAATACAAAACAATTGATCAATTATTAACCATATTCTCTCAGACTTAGTCCCTCTTTCTATTCTGACATTCAACATAAATTGAATGGTATTTTTTTTTAAATTGGAGTAACACAATGACAAAATAATATATGTTTGTAAATAAAAGTTAACTTTTCTAGATTAAGTTTACAAAAAGCCATATTCTTCCCTTATTCTAACATCAACACCCTGATTTAACATGTGAAATGCACAATCACAAAATATGAATAATGCTTCTTTAATAACAAAATATAAAGTTTGTATTGCGTTGTGAAGTGATAATAAAAGTAATATTAAAATTATATCATTTGGATCCATAAACCTTTACTACAAACAGCGTTTAATAAATAAATCATCAGGTTTTTGTTTTCCATTGCAGAAGATCATCTGATATTTACATCCTTGAAGTAAGATCAAATTTCAACAAACTAATTAAATTGTGAAAAAGCATTACAATCCTTTCTGGCTGATAAAAGTTACTACTTTGAAAGAAAATTGATACACTTACTTGTTTCAACAATTAAATTTGTGCCTGTCCCAAAGAAAACTTTGTTGACTACAGTAGTCACACAATGACAAACAGCTAAACAATATCTCACTGGAAATCATAGTTAAAATAATCTTTCTAAGATCAACTATCTTCTCTGGCATTATTTACTGATTAACTTCTCATACAGTGCTTTACTAAAATATGTAATAATTTAAATTAGTACGGTATAGTATGTGAATCTACTATTTAAAGTGACGAGACTTTACATGAAATAATAGAAAAACATAAAAAAACGAGACGTGCAAAGCTGTCAATAAAAAAAAAAAACTTTACCTTGATTTACAGTCAATTTTGTCCCTTTCCCAAATATAACTTTCCAACCTCCAGAAGCAGTCACACACAGCTAAAGAGCCACTCAAATACACAGACTCTGTACGACTGTCTGAGATCTTGATCACATTGCACAAGATAGATAACTCAACAAATGTGTTTACATTTATGAATTTTTCAGACGGTTTTGTCCAAAGCGACTTACAGTAGGGGAGAGACAATATGCAATTTGTTACACAGTCAAAGTCTATCTCAGCTCGCTCATAATTTGAGATTGCTTTTTGAAAGCAACTGTGTTTAATATAATCCAAACCTTGACATCAGAAAATAAAGGAATTTGCAGAAAATAAAGATTAGACCTACGTCTTTCGATGAAAAGCTTTGTTCCTTTCCCAAATATAAGCTTATTGATTCCTCCAGTCACACAATACAGGAAATCACAGCAAAAACTACTGCTTTCCTCTCACTCACCTCACACTAACACTGTTTTACACAAAATTTTCTTGTTGAACAAATACCTTTATTTCAAACCTTTTCTTAATGCCTTTATTGAGCTCTGAACCCAGACTAACGAACCTGAATCAACTGTTCCAATGCACACATAATAATCCCTCCTAATATAGCTGGAAAAATGTGTTTCTTGCAAATAAATCAGAATATCTGGATTGTCTAAAATCAACAAAATTCAATGTTAAATTCTATCTGATCAAAAACAATTAAAAACCCCAAAGAACAAAGAAAATTACTTACTTGTTTCAACTATTAGTTTTGTGCCTGCATTAAAGTAAATCTTTAAGCCTCCAACAGAAGTCACACAGTACCAGACAACAGAACAAAAATCAACTCAAATGCCCAAATTAATAAAATGTATGATTGATTTGACTTCCAAATGAAAAGCAGAGATGTTAATTAAAACTAAAATTGTTAAATGATTTCCATGTTCCATTGACATACCAGCCATTACCAGTATCCAATTTTTAACCATTCACATCGGTAGCTATTCACAACAAAAATACATCATTACTGACCTGCAATATTTCTTACTTAAGATTAAACTTTTACTTGTTTCAATAATCAGTTTCATTCCAGAGGCAAAGTAGACTTTATTGAATCCAGACAAAGTCATACAATGGCATTTACCCTCACTAAAACAAATAAAAAATTATAAATCTGTTTTTCACCATTTTAATAAACTCTAAGCACAATTCAATGTTTATAAGGATGAGGAATAAGAAATCTTATGTAAAGGAGTGTCTGCAAATATATTGTCACAAACATTTTGGACAACTTAGTTAGTAAACTTACTTGTGTAAATCATCAATCTTGAGCTAGACCCAAAGACCAGCGTATAACCTCTCGTAGTCACGCAACACAACACTACAGCAAAAACCTTTTTAAGGAACAATCACGAGACTGAAAACTGGTGCTATTTAAATGCCCAATTTTCACCACCAAAACATCACAATAACTTTATTTTTATGTGTCTACAGGTCTGTACACTGACAGTTAATGTGTCTAAATTTGCCAAAAAAAAAGTTCTTTTTTTTTTTTTTGACAATCGAGGCTAATGCAAAACTATACTTCCATAAAACTATACTTCCAAGAAAAAAACACACCGAACAGAGCACTATCCAAAGTGTAGTTTCTACTTCTTCCTATTGACAAATCTGAACTGGTTTAAAAAATAACAAATACAGTAAAAACATACTCACTTATTCCAACATGTAGTTTTATGCCAGAACCAAAGAACAAATGTCCATAACCGCCAGTCACACAACATGAACAATCCTCACGAAAACTGACATCAAGCTGAAAAAAATGTTACTTCGTTGTCAATATTGCATTTATCTATGTCTTAGAATAATAAGTCTTATTACAGTTTGAACACTATCTTCTGCATTTAGTAGTGCTTAAATCATGTCCCTTTTTTCACAATTAGCTTAATTTCTGAACTCCAGAATTAGTTACAAAAAAGGTTTTCAGTGAAAAGATGGAAAAACTACACCATCAACAGAAAACTGTTGGAATGTTAAAATTAGATTGGTGTTTTAACATGGTTGTAGATTGATTGTCTTAATTGACATGGGTTATAAGTCTGTTTCTTAAAGACTGACCCCGTCTCATCTGTAAAGTCACTGACATGACAATAATCTGTGAAACACAGAAAACTTTCTCCTAAGCAGATTGTGTGTAACTGTGTAATTAGTGTTACTGGATGTTCCTCTGAGATGAACCAAAAAAATTTATGTTGTTCCTCTATTAACACAACTTTTCACACAAACCCCTCCAGTTTTCACACAAACTAATGTTATACCACACATACAATTCCCTGTTAATGTTAAGCCCTATAGATTTTTTTATGTATATATATTTTTTTTATTAAATACGTGTTAAATTCTTGATTACATTTGACCATACCACTATTTGTAAAAATAAAAAAAATGTGAAATATGATTTAACATACTTACTAGTTTCAACTATTAGTTTCATCCCTTTCCCAAAGATCATCTTAAATCCTCCACCTCCAGTAGTCACACAACATCAGGCCACTGAACAAAAACTGCCACAGAATCTACTTAAAGGCTCTCACTTAAAACAAAAACATTAGATGGAGAGGGTTTAAAAAAGGAGATATGATCTGTCACACTAGCATTCCTAATAATCAACGCTCTGTCCAAATTTAACAAATTAAACACCTTTTATTGCTTTTCATTGGCGATGAGCTAAATATCTGAAGGGATCTGCATTTTTTTCTGACACTCAACAATCACCTTGGTCTCGGAGCCAAAGTAGATTTGATAAAATTCCGACTAATATTTTTTGTTAATTAAAGAACAAATTCAGAACATATTAGACTTACTTGTGCCAACCATCAGTCTTGTGCCAGACCCAAAGATCATCTTATAACCTCCCGCAGTCACACAACACAACAGCAAAAACTGGGTGCAGAGTTTAAATAAGAACTTCTAATAAATAACTCACTTATTCCAAAGTGTAGTTTTGTGCTAGGACCAAAGATCCATTTGACATTTAAGTTCTTTAAACACGTACATTGACCTCCCATTCTACACATCAGCATATAAACTGACTTAAATAATAATTAAGAACACAAACAAACTCACTTATTCCAACATGTGCCAAAACCAAAGGTCACTTTTGAGAACCTCTCAGTCACACAATGTGAGCCATCACACAGGACTACAAAACATGAATGACCCTTTCACTAACAATCTTGGTCTAACAACTTGTAAAACAATTCTCATCACATGAGAAAAAAGAAGCAAGTTTTTTTAATGACTTAACGTTATCTTGAGCATTAACCCCTTCGGACCAGGCGACTAACACAGTGGACAACAACTTTCAGCACTTTTCCCTTCATTTTAAAGCTTGAGTTGCATTTTGGGAATTCAGTCTTATTACAAAAAACAGAAGTACAAAAAAACTTATTTTCTTTAATGAGTACAATCTGCTACTCTTATGAGAAGCACTTTGCAACTGCATTAAAATCTTTGAAAAAATAATAATGTATGCGTTTAAATTAAAGACATTCAATTATATGAACTTTTGATTGTTTTTATTCACATTTGAGATTTTTGTTTTTTTATTTAAGAAATTAACAAACAAAAACAAAACACAGCAATTAAAGAGTTTAAAATGTGTGTTATCCTTCTGAACAAGACCAAATAAAAACAATTCAGGTGTGAAATGGTTAAGGTGAAGCATAAACAGGAGCTTAATCCCTGCATTCACACTGAGCTTTAAGTCTGCACCCGATATTAAATTCTGGTCTCCACGATTACTCACAAAACCATTCTTGTTGACGAAGTATAAAACTGCAGCTTGGAATGTAGCTCAGACTCTGGTCTGTTAACATAATAGTATAATTATTCTCATTTATTTTCTAAATGAAATCAGACTTTTAGACAATAGAAGGGATCTAATGTAGTTCACTCAAACATGGAATTGGATAAACTTACTGCTTTGGATGATCAGTTTTGTGCCTGTTCCAAACAGAAGCTTCCCAGGGATTCCAACATTCACACTCCATCAAACTCTAAAGCAAAAACCCTGGGATGCTCAGAACCTCTGTCTGACTGGAAGAATTATTAGAAATCTTTGAGAGAATATTAGTTGGGCAAGTTGTCACCACAGTATCATGTCTAAGAAATAGACTATTTATAAAATAAATATAATATTATATTTTATCCTATGAATTACACTCAATTAGCTTTTTTTCAATAAATAAGAAACGGCATTAGAAAAATATTAGGTGAATGTTAAAAATCCATGCGAAAAGAAAGTCAACTTGAGAGGCAATATTTTTTTAAGATCCTTACCAGATTCAATCGAGAGCTTTGTTCCAGTGCCAAAAATCACCTTGTTAGCATTCGCATACACACAATACTACAGCGTGCATCAAATACTCAATGCTCTGACAGGGGCTGCATGAACATAACTAACAATAATAAATCAATTCCTTCATTCCCAGCCAGCCTTCATCAGCTAATATTTGATACAGAGTTGAGTGAGATTAGAAAAAAAACCTTTTTAAAACATGCTTTGAAAATGTTTTTTATAATTTATTGATTTAGTTTATTTTCCATTAATTATGCAATGCTTTTGACTTACTGGATTGTACTTGCAGGGTTGTTCCTTTCCCAAAAATGATTTTGTAAGCGTTAGGCACACAGAGAGAGGCTTCATGATAAAAACTTTTGCTGTTCGAGTGGTTGCTATGATAAATGAGAGCATTTAAATAGGACACGCTATGCCTCCAAATTCCACATGTTACAGTATTTGCGCTGTTTATAATGTTATGATTAACGGTATGTTTTATTGATCTTTTATTTATTATATTATCTCCTTTATCTAGTTTCACAGTTGTCACGCAATGACAATAAATGACTCATATTCTGATTCAGAGTGCTAGCTAAGCTGTTTTATCTAAAACAAATCTAATAAATATTGTAAATTAAATTACAATAAAATATTGTAAAATTAACAAATTTTAATCATTTTTACTTTACTTTTACTTTACTTTTTGACTCTTTCTCTTCTCTAAGTTTTTCAAAATGTTTAACGTTCAATAATTGGACTTTTACCAGTTCAGGTAAATCAATTTTACATTAAAAAATAAAACTGTGGACAACTATAATGTGAAGAATTATAAATCAGCTAAACTTACTTGAATTAATGATAAGTTTAGTTCCTTCACCAAAGATGATCTTTCCCAGGCTACCAGTATTCACACACAGCTACAAACCTAAACATAAACCTCCCAACTGCATTTCAGCGATCATTTTCTTTTTAAAAATGAAAGATTTACTGGGTTTTCAGTGTCTATATTTCAATATTTCTATTTTTAACATCATATTTTTAACATTAGCAACAGGTGCAATCATTGGATTTTGACTTACATCTTTGAGATGTTTACACATGGTACAAATGAACTTAGGGGACAGCTTTATCTTAAAGTTTTTACTTTCCAAAAATGTATTTGCATATAGTCAGAGCAACGTGATTATAGATTTACTTCAGCCGAGAAGTCTCCAAATTTAGTCCTGGAAGGACTCAGCCCTGCACATTTTTGCTAGTCATCTGAAACTAACCTGACCGCACTAATTAAGGTCCTCTTGGCTTATCTGAAGTGCATATTAGCATGAAAATAAAATAAGCAGTGCTATGGTCATCCAAAACTGGATTTTGAGACCATGGACTTAGGTTTTACATGCTAAGATTTGATTTAAAGTTTTTAAATGATCCCAAAACTACTATTGTTGTACTTTCACAATAAGCACATGTTACATTTTAGCAGTAAATCAAACAATTGAATCATCAATAACTTACCAGCTTTCACAATGAGTCTGTTACCACTGCCGAATACAACCTGGTTCACTCCAATAACTAATCAAATAATAAATCATCTTCACTAAGCTACACTGCTTTACAAAAACCAGAGCAATTCTTTGAGAGATCAACACTACATTTATCTAAAATATTAAACCGCAGAATTCTCGTAACTAAACAGTCACTAGATTGAATCCTGAAAACTAAAGTGGTCATAATTATGTTTGGATGCATTTGTTTCTAAAATACAATAAAACACATAAATAACTTTTTTACCTATAATCCTCAAACAATCCATAACATTTCTAATGTGATTTTAGTTAATAAAAACAAAACTTACTTGTCTCTACAATGAATGTTGTTCCAGATCCCATTAAAATCTTTAAGTTGGAACTAGAAGACCACAGTGCTGCAATCCCAGACATAAAACCTTCTCTCCTAACAGACAGCCGTAATTGTTCAGCATTAGAATTCTTTTTAATACAATGAATAGACTGTGAAATATTAGATTCTACAATATTCTAGTATGTTAACAAATATTTGAAAAACAAAAAACCTTTGACTAAAATGTATTAAAATAATGAAAAATACTACAATCCAGTTTTTATCTATTTAATATAGAACACGTATGCTATTGGCATATATCAATTACTCACATGTCAGAGTAAAATATTATATTTAAACTTTTTAAAAATGCATATACTGCATTTACTTCAGAGACTGTCTTCTGTAAGTTTTCAATCCTAAACGATCGCTGCCCATATAGTGATAATTACAATATAATGACAAAAGGCACAAAAAAGTGAATATAATTAAATTTCTTACCTCATTATTACTTCTCCAACTTGAGCCTACCTGTCCGTTTAAGCCTGGTATTTCTACAAAATCTTAAGTAGAAACATGGTGATCAATTAGACTGACATCTGCTCAACTTAACATTCAGTGAACATATAATTACTTAAAAGAGAAGTTTATCTTTACTCACCTCGTGAAATCTCGTGAATGCTCTACTGGCCTAGTTCTGCTGAACGCGACACGAGGCCTAACGGAAGCTACATCGCTTCAAGTGGATTAGCTTCTGAAAATACACATCGGGTTACCCACTTATTTAAAACAGTTGTGTATTATTAACGAGTGTTCAGATTAAAAGTGAAGTTTGTTTCGCGTTTTTCATCAAAAAGCAGGCTAAAATGCCATGTTTAATAAAGTTACATTTACTTCTCTATGCATGTTAAACTTAATTTCAATTTTGAGCGAGTTAACCAAAAGCTGGCTAAATTTAGCAAATAAACAAAACGGGTTCCCGTAATGAAGTGCTTGCCTTTAACGGAATACATTCTTCCCATTTTATTTATTTATAAAAAAGAAGCAGCAGCTAAGATTGGGACGATGCTAATTCACCTTTGGCGCCATTACTTCAAGCAGCCGCTAGGTAGCAGTAACGTCTTGCTATTGGAATTCAAGATTATAAAGAACTGTGGTACTGTGGTTAAACCTCTAGAGGGCAGTGCAGCAGACTGGATTTGGTGCTATTACTGTTTCCCCAGGGGGAACCTCTGTTCCCCGGAAAGGCCTATTTGAAGAAAGAAATAAAAAAGAATGACAAAGAGCAATACAAAATTATTGCAACATATTGTAATTCTATTAGCATATAAAATAAAAACCTGTTCCATGTATGTATGCCTGGATTTACTTAGGCTAACTGTTCTTGATAGTGGTTTTGTGACACAACTGTTTTATTAAAATCATTTTACTTTTATTATGTTCATTTGTAATTTATTGAATCACATATTTTATTTTCCTTGTGCAGAGCATATTTTTGTGTGTTTTTGTGTATGTGCCCATGTTTTATGGTCAAACTTTTACATTAATATTAAAAAGTATCACACTGGTTTTGACTGACAAACTTTTATACAAATTCGAGATACAAAAGTCTGTAAGCTTTCTGCTTGGATCAGTTTGGATCAGCTTTTATGCTAAATATTTAGTTCTTCACCACATTTAAGGTTAAAGACTGTATATACACAAATTAGAAGCTTGCAGAATGTGCTTATTTTGGAATTGTAACATGAGGTTTTGGCATCTGTTCTCTGTACTCCTCAGTTCTCAGCACTCATCAGTTCGTGAATCAACTACTAAACTGATTTATAGGCTTCACAATGAATTAGAAAAATACACTGTTAATTGTTTCTGTGATTCACCAAATATAATCAACCATTTCACTAGAAAAGGTTTAATCAATTTGATAGCTTGAGTCATATTAAAATATCTGTGTATTGATGTTGTCTTACAGAAAACAGTTATCTTAATTAGTTCTAATTTCACAGCAAATTAATGGTAAGCTCAACCATTAAATGATGGACTAATTTCATCTCTTTAGCAATCCATACATTTATATACAAATAATTAACAATTTAATAAAACACACAAACTGTAGCTAAAGTGTACAGGAGTTTTTGGCTGTTTTTCGTTTCTCTCTTTTAGTCAGAGAAATGAACAAAGTGGTCTGTAATTCCTGGAACCCAAAGCAAGCATGAGATCGTTATCTACAGGTGTGGTTAGAGTCTGCTGAGAGCAGTGAAGTGCAGTTGAAACTGTGGTTGAAACAAATTTGCAGAAATGTCTCTTTCATTTAATCGTTTTTATTTGCAAAAATACAACAAAAAAAACTTCATACAGTGGAGCCTGGATAGTTAAACACATGAAAATGTATTAACCTCTCAAACGGCTGGAAAAAAAAGAAGTTAGAAAAAAAAGAGCTATATCGAGCATTTCTTAGTCATTGATATGAAAAAAAAAAAAAAAAAACTATGGGATTTAAAAAAAAATATGGCAATGGAATTATAGTAGGAGCTAAGAAAATTCAAAAAATGTAAATTGCTCTTTTCTTGGTGGGATAGTTAAATGGTTAATATGAAATATTTTATAATGAACAATTTCTCTATTTAATTGTATGTATATCTGAGCTAAGCTATAACGCTGGACTGTTGTCTTCTAAACTAGAAAGGTCTTCACCGTTAAAAGCACGTTGATAGCAACACATTTGGCCAGCAGAACTCTGAGACCGGTCACGAGAAGAGTCATGCTGTTCATTTTGGGATTTCCTGACAAGAGAAAAAAATAGAGAAAACATTTACCTCACACCAACAATTAGTACAAAAATGTCTTCTTTAATCTGTTATTTTCATATCAAGTTAAAGCATGTAATTATTACTAACCATTGTCTCTACGCAGACTATTTGTTGGGCAAAGCATTCTGGTTAGATTAGGTTGAGCTGAAGCTGAAAAACAATACTTCTGTTCAAAGAGAGAACATTGATGTTCCCAAAACACAACAGCAGCTGATACGATACCAACCTGGCACAGGAGCTTCTGTACCTCTGTCAGGGTTGGCTTTGGAAACTGTTTGTCCATCCATTTGACATGTTTGTATTTCCTCACCAGTGAAGCTAGCATAATAGTAGGTCTTGCTGGACATGAACATGGTTGCCTTTTCAGTATCTAGATTTTTAGGGTTTCTACTCTTTCCAGACAAAGTCATCCTCTTTTTCTGAGGAAAGAAGCCTGCCGCCAGACAAATGTCTGGTCCAGGGCCTTTCAGAGCGGACATGATCGACAACATCGGCGAGGTTTCTGGTACATCTTCTAAAAAAAGGAAAAATAGTCAGTTTGATCAGTGCTTTGAAATTCTTTAAACACCGTATTGATCAAAAACTGTTCATATGCAAACTTGCTCATACACTTTTTTCTTAATCATTTATTTTCGTTTTACAAAGGAATCTGCAGTAAGCAGATGTTTATGTAACGAATATAATCTTCTTGAAACTCGAACAATATCATAGACTTTTTCACGCATTCAATATTCTTAACTTCTGTCAAGTTTAAGACGTTATCCGATGACAAAGCAATTGAGGTTTTCAAATATAATTCTATTTATAATACACTAAATATTAAAACCTTGACAGGAAAATATCAGATCATCAAGTGGTTTTGGTTTGTACAAGAAAACTAAAAGTGAGCCATTTACTCCGGACTGAACAGTGTTTTTACAAAAAAGTAACTTTCCAGTAAATTAGGCTTTTTAGAATTGGACACGGACACCAAATATAGACTACTTCAACCCAGTTTCATTTGGCCTTCAAATGTGATACCATTTTCAGCCCTAATGGCAAATTCTTCAAAAAAAAAACTTAATTCTTGCTAAACTTTGTTACTATAATTTAATATGTATATTCATGTATATACTTTTTAATTAAATGAAAGTTTCATTGTATTGTATTCAGTGGAGAATTATTTAACCACTCAATATTAAATTATAAAGCAAGTTTTAAAAATGCAACTATTTGTTTGTCAAAATAATAGCTCTAATATAACCTACGAAAAAAGCAATGGCAATGATATCAAATATCTTTTCAAAACAATGTATGTCTCTGTGTGTGTTTATACAGTGTTCATTTAACTAGAAACGAGAGATTTTACTACAGTAGTTCAATAAAAATTTATTTTCACAGCACCTTATCACAGCATAAAGTTGTTCAGGGCAACAGCTAACTATATCAAAACCACATTACTACATTAAAACTACATTAAAACAAACTGCCAATAAAAACAAACATCCAAATGTAGAGTAAAAAAATGTCAACAATATGTTCCTCTTCATTTTCTGTTAGAGCTCATGTTCAGAATTTGAAAGTTCTACTTACTTGGATGAACAGCGAGAGGGATTGGATTTCCAAGTAGTAAGCGGTTTATTTACAAAAAAAAAAAACCCTTCTGACCCAACTGTCCTCTGCTGCCTTCAGCTAAGAGACTGACAGCCTTGTTTCTATAAATGTGGTTCATACGCTTAAAAACACAGCGTGGTAGTAAATAAAATAGATTGACTTACTTGGAGTGACCGTGAGCTGGATGGGAGCACCAAAAGTTAAAGGATCAGCACTTCATTCAGCTCTCTGTCAAAATCCTTTGCTTAAAGAACCCGTCCTCAGCCCTCCTCAGATCTAAAGCAGCCTTTCAGGAAACTCAACATGAAATAACCAGTGTGAAAGAATCCAGCAGGTTTGTTTTTTATAAAGATTCCATCCTCTGATAGCTATTCTTTGTGGAATGATGTAAAACCCAAACCTCCTCCATCCAGTTACAAACTGATAACTGAAAATAAGACAACAGAAACAAAAAACAAGAAAACTCTGCAAAACAAATGCCAGATACTTCCTTCTTCACATCACCTGCTTATTTTATTTAAAAGAAATAAAATAAAAGCATTAAACTGTGTATTGAGATTGTGTATGGAGTTCACTGAAGAATGTAGCACTGTGGTAGTCGATAACACAATGAATAAGCTCCATACAAAAACCCCTCGCTCAAATGCAAGAGGTCGTCAGATACCCTCAAGAGACTGACGCGTCTATCCAACAGACATTTTGATAAAAATAAGTCATATCATGTGATTACCGTGGTTTGAACACCAAAGGGTGTTAAAATCCTAACGACTGAGAGAAAGGAGCTTCCTCAGATAATTCCTTTACTGTAGAGGAGGACATTTAAGCAATGGGAGGGTTTTAATATGAAGCACAGACAGAAAAGAGCAACTGTGGTATACCCCAATGCACACTGACTCACGTCGAACCAAAAACCAGCCCTCCTCCTCCTCTATGAGAAGAGCAAACAAACCCACTCTTAGAAGTCCCTCTAGAAAAGAAAACTCTTCACATTGTTGACATTACATTTAGCATAATATAACGTTCCTTTATTTCTTGTAGCACATACATCAGAAGATTTTCCTTGAATGACAATGTTCACCAATATAAACAGCTAATGACTTTCTAGTAAATTAGCTCCAGCAAAACAAACATATAAAGAAGCTTTATTCAGTCTAAAGTTAGAGACTGGACAAATATTTAAAGTTAAGTTTTACAAAAAAAAAAAATCCAACTGAAAGTGCATGCAAATCTGCACCTAATAGGCAATAATAGAAATATTGAGATGATCTGCTACTAGCAGAAGTATCTGATGCATGGACACACTCTGTACTCCAAAGTCAGGAGACGCACAACAGAAAGTGAAAAAAAAAAAATCACATGGTACACTATAGAGCAGGATTAGTTTAGTCAAATAAATGTAGTAATCAGTTAAGTTTTTTTTTGGCATGTAAGTTTTCATTTTAAGTATGCAGAAATATTGATTATTGTACAATTGATTTGTCCTAACTGTTAGTGCAGACTTGCAAAAATTATTTTTTTGATAGCAATAAAGTTTAAATTGTTTATTTTTACACAACTTCAATTATTACATCACCCAAGTCATACATTGTTACAATACATCGAAATCTAAACTGCTGTAATAATCCAACTATTGATCCACCACTCAAAGTGAGGAGCCGCTGCGCAGAATTGGGAACCATTTTTTAAACCATTGCTAACACATCTAATCGAACACACACTTCCCCCGAGAGTCATCTCCCGCTCTTATCAACGGTGGGACAAAAAAAAAAACCCAATGATCAAGCATCAGAAACACATTTCATAACACTGCATTAACTACTTACATTGATAATACGCCAAAAAAAACCCCACACACACACATTTAAAAATAACTTGCTGATTATCCACAATGCATTGCAAGCACGTGAAACTCAATATTTTAAATGCGGGAAAAATTGCTCAGCTTACTGAAAAAATAAATTTCACATAATTCTAAACATCACAACATTTCTACCTACTCAATAATGTTCACTAATATGCATTTAGTCACATTTTAAGTTAATAGAACTCAAATTGATTAATTGCTTACAACATTTGAGTTTAACAATATTGAGAACTAAGTAAGTTTGAAGTCAATACCTGCTCGCATCACAGTATGTAGTCAAAAAATTAAAGTATGTCCTGATTTAAAACTAACAAAATAAGTTGTTAACCAGGGACATATTTTTATTGAATGCCATGTTAAAAAAAGTTAACTATTTTTAAAAGAATGGATTCTTTTTGAGTAAGAAAGATGTTTGGAATATCATTCTCAAGAATTATCCTTCAAAATGAGATCCAGCCTTGATTGTGAATTAACACTGAATTAAACATCAGAATTCTGACTACAGATCAGAGAAGAACATTGGAACAGCAGTGTCTAAGCAACTAAACGAGTTATAGATTTGTTGTTTTTTTCCCCCTGGTGCTTACATGGGTTTCAATCAGGTTGTTTGCATTCTTAATGCTCACAACAAAGAACGCAAATGAGGATTTTACGTCCCTTTGAGATGAGATGTATGTGTTATTTCACTTCAGATTCAGAAGGAATAGTACATGATTGGCGGATGGTATAGTGAACAGGAGAGATCTTTTCTCAACGCAAATGAATGAAGTGGAAAAATGTTTTTGAAAGGCCTCATCAACAGTTGACTCACTGTGGTCCCACGTACACACTGATGCATTCAGTGCCAAAAACGGTTCAGTTAATTTACAGTAAGGAGAGAGATGATAAGAAAGGTGGTGTATGTGGTATAAAGTTCTTCAACCACTCTGGTTTCCTGTCAGGAAGTGGTGCAGGAGCTGAAAAACACTTGAGGATCAGAGTCTCCCAAGAGCTACTATTCAGTTGTTTTACTGTATAGATGCCCTTGTAAGAACTTTACACTGTTTCTGTGCAATTTTTGTAGTCATTTAAAATTAAAGATGGGGATACTCAAGCTCTTTGAGTTGGAGTAGCCTATTTAATTGATGCACTGCAGATCTGTACACCTAGATTCTCAATAACTAATATCCTGAATTCATGACGATAACTGTCAGGATCGAAACCCTGCCAGCATTTTCCAATAACAGCAGTCAAGCTTGTGGAAGCTATTAACTTAACAGAAACAAAAGCCTAAATATAGAAAAACTACAAGGTATTGATTGAATCAGACCTTAACAATTTACTGTTTTAGGAGGCCATTCTGACTGCAAACAGTGAAATAAAATAAAAAAACATCTTTGACGTTTAATGTAGGCAACAATATTGCAAAAGAAGGAGATATATCGTCCTCTTGGTACGTCTGCACTCAGGGATTTTGAGATAGTGAGATTCAAAGATTTGAATTTTGTGTAGCAGAAAGTAAATACTGAGCAAGTCTAACTATGTCCTAAACATAGTTTGTTAAGAACCGTAACAAATTCACTAAATATTACATTAGGAACAGCTCAAATGCAGACAGAACCTTTTAATTCTGTGGTAAATGTATTTATAATAACAAAAAAAACTAATTGCATTTTTTTTTCATTTTAAATAATCGCTAAAGGGGCATCTAAGCACTAGAACAACTCTAAAATCACGTAAAGTCCTTAAAAACTCTTTTCTATAAACTCTCTTAAATTTATTACGCCGTTTGGGAGACAGTTAAGAATTTCATCAACATTACAGTCAGGAACATAGGATTGAAATATAAGCTTATCATTCTCAGTTTAATTTAGTATTTGCAGATATTACAATAAAAATATATTCGTTTTTAAATTAAAAAGTCAATAACTTTACAAAATATATAGAATAATGCTAACAGGACATTGATGAATCAGAATGCTTGAATAAATTGGTAAAGCTGTAATCGTAGTTATTTTAGAGCTTTTTATTCTAGGTGTGTTTCATAAGAATAAAATGAATCAAGTGAACAGTTCTGTAAAACAATCAAGGCTTATTGAACACTTCAAATCTCATTTGATTGCATTGGCTGTGCAAGATCACAAAAATTATACCTTGCCTAACAACTTGAAACACAGAGTACATACCAATAAATCAAAAAATAAATGCTGGTGAATACATTACTTTTTTACCTGTTTTTATCTTTTCCCAAAACTCCATAGCGTCACAAATCGATCCTGAAATCCTGAAAAAGAAAAACACTGACACGGTACACCTCAAAAGAGAGAGAACTCAAAGTCAGCATAAGAGGATTTTTACTTTATTAAAGGCAAAGCTGATTCCAGCGTTTACAAGTGTCCACAATGAGACAAGAACACAATAAATCAAGCCCATTAGAGAAGGAGATATTCTCACCCTTAACTATTCCCTGACAGAATCCTCTAAAAAAACGAAACTTGAATGGATACCTCCATCGTTGAAAACACAAGGCATTCTGAAAGAAGGATTTCATGCAGAACTGGAGCGGCAGGCATATTTCAGGCTTGGGAGAAGTATATCTTAGGTGGTAAATTGACTCTTAAAGCTGGCTGTTCTTGTTCAAATTTGACTGGAATGTTCTATTAAGATCAACAACAAGGGCAACGCCGCCGTCCTGTGACCAGCACTGTAATGTGTATCACTGCAGAACCACCATCAAAAGATGAATACTGGACAGCAATGGGAAAGAAATCCACATTTACAATGAGGGATACTGGGGGGCACATTCACGCGAGACTGTGCAACACAAGTCTGTCTGAAATAAAAGAACACAAATCATCTTGAGCAGCCAATCAGTGCCCGCTTCTGAAACTTCTTACAGAACTATAACAAAATAATAGATAACGAAATAGAGCATGCACCTCTTGAAGAAAGGTTGCTTTGCTCAAATATATGGACTCTTCCACACTCTAAGCTTCCATGTAATCACGTTTTCCTCTATTTCTGAACACGTTTAAATGCAACGAGAAAGAACAATCATACAGCAAATAGACACATCATTTAAAGTTTATCTTTAATATAATGTTCTCTACTCAAAAAATAAAAACACGCTTTATTCTCATCATAAAAGAGCGAACGTCTTTTTTATAACCTTCAAAAACAAACAAAACTGCTAACAGCTGAGAAACTCTAGAATATCCAACACCAACCATCCGCAGAACATCTCAAGCTAACAGTGGCACCCACATCCGCTCTGGAAGGCCTAATCAGTGCTATATTCTCTACTGACAGAGAACCGGTCATCAAAACAGTATGACCTTAAAGAAAAAGAAATATAAAGGTGCAATCAGGGCTTCTGCTTTCTAGTCACCCTATCATGACGCGAGCACTGAAACACAGGATTTCAGAGCGAAGCAGTAATCGAGCAGATGCTCTTCCTCTTTTTTTTTTAGTGCTTTAAGCGTAACAACAGCTAAAATTTTACTATAGACAGCAGCGCCTGAGGAAAAACTTTTGAGCTTGTTTTGGGCTTCTCCTTCCTCACCATCAAGCCACAACTGGACCCGTTTGGCTAGCTTCTGCTCTTTTCCTTACGAAACCAACCGTGATTGTGATGCTAACCGTTCGTTAAAACAAACCTAGAGAAAGAACAACAAAAAGGAAAAGAACGTAAACACAGACCAGGCACAAAGAGAGCTGATAAAGCTTAAAACGGTTAATAAAAAGGCAGAACAAGAACGAAAGAGGCGGTTATGCGTTCAAGCAAGAGAGTAAAGTAACGAGGAAAGGACGAGGGGGAGGGGAGGCACACATTTACGATAAACTTCCTCGTTAGCAGTAAACTATCGAACATATTGACGGAATAATATTTCAGAGCGCTAAAACTGCTACACAACAAGTCACAAAATACAGTATTGTTAATAATTGCAGTCTCTATTGCAGCTAAAGATACTACATCTTACATCTAAAGTCTGAACCCCGAGCTTCTCTTGATAGTGATTGAGCTATAATGTCACAAAGAGCTTCATAATAGTTCTGACTTCTCCGTCCCGTTTACCGAACTCTTCTTACAATCGACAGACTGCACATGAGAACACCATGATCCATGCCTGTGTCAATCTAAGTCCTAAAATTCGAGTACATATTCACGATCGCATCATCCTCTTTTTATTCCATTTTTTATTCTGAACGCAGCGACAGAAATCTCTCTGAGAAAAGGAATTCAGACTTGGAATTAAAACGTTAAACCAGTCCTTTCTTTTTTTTGTCCCTCATAACTCCACCATCAATAAACATCCTGACACGCACGGAACCTACTCCTCCATGTGCCTGTCATACCAAGCAATTTAAGCAGGTGGCATGAGGGCGTCTAATCAAGAGTTTTAAGTCCAGATGAGACGGGAGGATGACCTTTGACCCCTAAACGAGGCGAGGGGGCAATCAGAAAGATTGCTTCCCTCTGAGTCATTGTTCTGCTGCAGCTTTTTGCTGAGCAGAGAGAGAGGTCAGGTGCTCGCGCGCCCTCACCGAGAGAGAGACAGAGTGAGAGAGAGAGTTAGAGGAGAGGGCCGCATGTCCCCTGGCGGTCAGGTGAGCGGTTCGTTTGGAGCCTGTCGCTTCGGTCTCCATCTTCAGTCTCCACGCGCAGGCAATGCCGGAAATTTCCGATTGGAGCATGTGGTGTTTCACCTCTTCTGCTGAATCATGTTTCACACGAGTGCTTCTTCCTGTGGCCTCTCAGTGTGGCGGGTTCATGTTTCCATGGCCGCGCTGCTGCTTCTGCTTCTGCTGCATCAGTAGCTGCTCCAATGCAGACGGTCCAGGCTGCATCATGGAACTCGACCAGATTGACTAAAATAACAAGGATTCCATGAATGGATACTACAACCAAAACAAAGAGTAACATTCACAAACCCTGATGCCTCCATTTTAAATCAGGATTTCATAAGGTGAAATGTAAGAGTTTTTAAGACCTTTGAGAATCAAATTTAAGAGCCGTATAATACCACCAAACTGTTTTTGCATAATAAACAGTTTGCTTCGAATACATTGGTTGAAACCCTAAACATCATTTTAAAGAAGGATTTCTTTAACTCAAGCAAGCCTATTCTCAATTTTTAAATATTTTTTTAACCATTTAGGAAAATTCTCAATCTCTGGCAACCCAAACAATCCCTTTTATGCTACTGAACATTAATGAACATTTTCCTAATCTCTGGCAACCCAGATAATCACATTTGAAGTATCTGGCAAACCTAGTAATCCTTTTAAAATTTTGAGGGTATATGAGACTTTTCTCTGCTAAATGTAATTTTTACATTTGAGAAAATATGAAAGTTTTCTCCTAGTCTGGTCACTCATGATTTTTATGTTTTATGTTCTGTCAAACTTTTTTTTTTTGCATTTAGTAGCATTATCTCTGGCAACCCCAAGCAAAAACAAAAAACACATTTAAAAAAATAGCTTTACATGGACATCAGGAAAACAAGAACTTTGAAAAAATATTTAGGACCTAGAACAGTGAACTTAGGTTTTTTTAATTTTAGACTTTTTAATGGCTTCCGGAAATCCTGTTAAATGAAGGAATACTACAGAACACAAACTTTGAAAGATGAAATTCAAGAACGTGTCAGGCTCTATTTGTAATGAAAATGTAGCTACTTTACCATACATCCAATCCAAAATTATAACAAAAAAAAGTGTTATAACAACAGAACAAGTGTTTGAAAATTATAAACAGTAACTTAAAAAAGAAACTCATTGATGAGTAAATTTAAAAACAGAGCACATTTTAGCTCTACTTACCAAAGTTTTTAGTTTCATGTACTGTATTGGCATTAACAATTCTGAATAGTTTTTTTTTTACGATTTGTGATGTAAAACACAATAGGTTTGTGATTTAAAAGTACTTATTCCAGGATGTACTCCCAACACAAGACATCATTCAACATCATCATTTCCAGTGAAGGAGCAAGTGAGGAAAAGTGCTTGATTTTTGGTTCTGAGGGCAAAAATCTTGAACAGTGTTTATCTGAGCCTACCTCAGAGAAGACTCCTTTTTGACCATGTGACAATCCAATTTAGGGTTTCCCAAGGGACCGTTGTTGAAGGATGAGATCTTATTAAACAATTTCTGTGATTTTCCTTCCCTTTAAACTTTTCACTTTCTGTCTTTATTACTGCTCTAGGTCTTTGTGTTCAATAATGTTACTGGAAAGTAACCGTGCTATTAAATATAAAGATCTCCAACTCACTTTCCTACTATTGTAATTCGAATTGCAGATCTTCAATATTGGTTAAGTCATCAAATCTTAGAATTCAATTATTCTTATCTTAAATAAATATTATTCTTAAATATTTTAACGAACAGTCAAGCAACAACTTTAAATATAAAAACAGCTTGCCAGAATGGCACCACAAGTTTCAATTATCTTAGCATTGTCCTCATCTGGAATCGTGCCATCTGTTCATGCCACCAAAATGACAGTTTCTAACAAGTACTCAATATACTAACATATGTTTTGAACCTGAAAACATTATCATAATAATCACATAATTTCAATTTTAATAAACATCACATAATTTTAAATAGCCATAACAGGTGATCTTTAAGGTTTGTTGGAAAATTATCAAGCAGCATCAGTTTTGCTCACTCAAACATACATGGCCACAATATGAACCGGAGTCTGTTTGTTAATATTTGATTCCCTTTTATAAATATGGAGTAATTGCAGGTTGATTTGACTCATTCCTGGATTGAACGCCGGATTTGTAATATGACAAAATGTTTTCCATATTCTCTAAAGCTAATAATGGATCATAAATTTGAATGTAATATACTCAAGTAAAATGAATTGAGAATAGTAACACAGATGATCCGAACCTACCTTGAAGCTGTCCAGTAAGACATTAGAAGAGTCCTCCATTGGCATCTCCTGAGGTGCCCAGCTGTTGGCTGGCATCCCCTGATGCCAGCTGTTGCCCTCTGGAACAGATGTGGAGGCAGAAGGCAGGTAGTCTAACCCAAAGCCACTCATTCCTGATGAAATGATACATTATAAGAAAAAAAGAGACCTAATAGCATTTGTGCATTAAAACAAGACGTTTTACCAGGTTTTTCAGCCTTCCAGCGATCATTTCCACGCCGGTCTCTGCTGTCTGGTGTCCCGATGGGGCCGAAGTTGGAGAAGGGCAGGGAACTATGGCTGTGGGTGGGTGGAGATGAAGGCAGGCTGCTGGGATTTGACGAGTGAGGGGACTGGCTCGCTGGTGTGGAGTGATCTAAAAAGATTTAATTATCAAAAATACACAAATACATAAAAACGGCTGGTACCTAATGAAATACCATCAGACAACAAATCTACACAGGTTATCAAAGAGTTAGCTAAAAAAAAATGTAATTGATGGGTAAATTATTTAATGAAAAAAATTCTGTGTGAGACATACTTTGGCTGCTGCATGTTTTAGTTTTTTATCTTGTAACGATTATTTAGTTTCAGCTGGTCAAAAATTCCCATTACCTGAGCTGGCAGGTAGGGAAGGTGACCACGGAGTTCCTTCAAACAAAGAATAAAGTGAGGGCTCCTGGTGCATCATGGGTATATCCGGCTTGGAAGGTGGTGCCATATTTTTACCATAAGCCTCACTAAAAATGCTGTTGTTCTGATAAGAGCTCTCCTATGAGAAAACAACAAACACATTTGAATTAGGTATTGTGATAAAAACTTGAAAAGCCATATGTACTTTTTTCTGAGCCTTGCTAAAACTGATTATAGCCCGAAGGTGAACGCTGTCACCTGGTGGCTGGGTGTTAGTGAGAGACACGAGATTACCTGAATGGTAAATCGGGGTAACAGAGAAGAAGGGCCCATCAGATCAGCTCCACTCTCTATTCGGGACTGATTTGGCAACTACAAAATAAAAAAAGAGCCCAAAATTAGGAATCAACAAAGAAATCATTATGACTTAATTAGTTCATTGTGACTTTAGGCTACGTTCAGACTGCATTCAGTCTTATCTGCCAAATTGGATTTTTTTGTGTGTTTGAAATATATTTATTTTTTGCCTTTGTTCACAATACAAAAAAGAAGCACTGTCTTTTCGGTGAACACTTTGTGGGCATGCATATCTAATCAGAGCTAACTTTATTAGTATTGAACAATATTAAGTAAAAGATTGAGACACAAAATAATGCATATTATGAATCCCAATATTAAAACCCCAAAGAGAAGGTAAAAGTGCTCGATAACAACTGCGACTTTACTAAGCTTCAAAGGCATCTTTGGGCTCTTCATGTAACTAGGTTAGTACAAGAAGTTTTCTCCAGCAACTCGTTTCTGTGAGGAACTGTGTTTAAGTTGTGCTTTATGAAGCAAAACCCAGATAAAAGACCTGGCTGTTCAGATCGGATTCAGGACCATATGAAATTGACCTGGGTCACACTTGAAAAATTCAGAATTGAGCTGTTCAAAGTGTCCTGAAAATATCAGATACAGGTCACATTTGGTTAAAAAAACAAAAACAAATTTGGGTCACTTTGGGCTGCAGTCTGAACATAGCCTTAGTATTCCCAAAGCCAGACAAAGCACATAAATATATGATTCGGAACACTACAAATAAAACTGAACATTTGGAGCAATTAAAATAAAATGAATAGGTTCGGAATACTTTTAAGCATCG
Source organism: Danionella dracula (assembly GCA_900490495.1). Lineage (NCBI taxonomy): Eukaryota > Metazoa > Chordata > Actinopteri > Cypriniformes > Danionidae > Danionella > Danionella dracula. Next base: position 2,760,297 of record UELW01000633.1, read on the forward strand.
TTCATACGTGATCATTACAATATTACATGGGAACAGGTCAACAATAAATCAACTCCCCCCTGACAAGAAGAAGGGAGGAGATCTACATACAAACATGTTCCTTCCAGGAGCAGAATTAAGAGGGCCAGCCAAGGCCTGGTAGAAATCACGAGGTTTAGAAAAGAGCAGCTCCTCCTCCTCCTCAAAGTCCGCCAGAGTCTTTAACAGGTCTGGGGGCAGAAGAGGGGAGCTCTTGTTGTCCTAGTGAGAGACGAGAGACCAAAAGGGGAAGAGAAGAAAAGACAGACACAGGAGGGAAGAAAAGGAAAAGAGAAACAGGATGTGAGAAGTAGAGGAGTGGTCTCAAAGAAAAAAGTAGTTGGTGAAGATCAGCGCTGATCTCTTTCTGATTCCAAGGTATAACAAAGATGACAGATAGCTTGAGAGGAATATGACATTATGGTGTAAATGTGGAAAAACTATTTTTTTACACTATTAAAAAAACAAACAAACACTAAACAAGTCAGAAATCCCGAGTTCTTAAGAGTGGCTAAAGCTGAAGGAGCTCACTAACTTTGATGACATATTAGTGATTGGAATAATGTCACTTGTTTCCAATAAATCAGGATTATTAATTAGGATCCATTAAACAATAAAGCAAGATTGATTTTAGAAACAAAAACAGCAACACTTATCTTATCCTTCCTGTAAAGTAAATATGCATACGCATCTGAATGTTGAAATGAGTTTTCCAGCTTATTGAATACATTTTTATTTATTTAAAATTCCATTGTTTAGAACAAAACTGATCATATAAAACTTGCTTGATTAGAAACAAATATTTCTTTAAGAAGAATTGCTGTGAATTCACAGTTTGGCGACTACCAAGTCATTATTGGTTTTATAGATGTCATTCATTACACTAAAAAACTACACTTGATCATTTGTAAACATTTTAAATGCTAATGATTAAATACAATTTCTATCAATTTTCAATGATTCAATTAAGTCTGCTCAAATCCGCTTCATGGTCCACAGTTTAGGAATCATGTCCCATACATTTAAGGTTGTTTTCATGTTTAATGTTTATCGTGTCAAAAATAAGTATTCAGACTTCAAATTTATAAACTTTGCAACAGTACACATCAACCTTGGGTTGGTTTACCCATCCCATTTTTGAAAGAAATAAAGAAAAGAAAAGAAATAACTATAAAACAAATCTATAAATCTGGTTAAAGTTAACTATATAGCGTGTTTAAATTGACATTTCTAAAATAATAAAAAATTTTTATAACATAAGTATATTTTCCTCTGATCTAAAGAATGATTACAATATTTTAATCAATTAAAAACCCTTAAAACATATTAACAAAACAAACTCATTGTAATTAAAAGACGTAGCATGCACGTTTGCAGCCAAAACTGGTATTGCAAAACAATAAAAAAATAGTTTGATGTGGATTCACTCTCCCTCCTTCAAGACTAAAGATTTCCAGCCATAGGTTTCTATCTGTAAAGACTGAACGAGGACTCATTTGACTGAAAGGATGTCGCACATCAGGTCTAAAACTAATGTAAACATTGCGTTAGTGCTGTAGTTTAGCTTTTCAAATATAAATATTCTGACAACTGCCCAGAGTTCGATAAATTCAATGCCTGAATAAACATGATTCTTTAAATAATCTTTTATTCCATTAAAAGATATTAATCACTACTAGCGTTAACTTTAAAGCTGTAAGCTGTTGTAGGGGGAGGAGGAGGAGGAAAATAACAATTTGATTAGTAAACGCCACTGAAGAGTCCATATGAGATCTTTTTCTTTCAACCATTGAAATAGCAAGGGAGGAAATGTTACTAACTTCATATTGTGGGCCTCTGGACATGTTTTCCTGCTCAGGGCAAAAGACCCCTGGCTGACGTTTGCCCATCCTGTCTACTATTGCACTCCTGGCTTCTCCTCCCATGTGATAAGGTGGCTCCCAATAGAAATCCTGCATTTTGACCTCTGGAAACTTCATCTTCTTATCCATGCTGGGCTGTGGAGGCTGCATGCTCATGGGGTGTTCAAAGAGCTTCATTGGGTCCTGGGCAGGCATAAAGAAAGGCTGTTTGACCGGCATCTGCATGGGCATTTTCTGCATACCGGGAGACTGATGCTGGTTCCACATTTGCCCTTTCTGCTCAGGGCCCTGCATGTAAGACTGCAAGGACAGAAGAAAAGGAGAGAACTTCAACAAGGTCAGCAGCACGCTTGCTTAAAAACATCTCCATGGCAATGAGACTGGTCAAGGAAACTGGAGAGCAGATTACAGCACCATTGAAAAAAACTGAATGTCTAATAAGAGCATCAAGAAAACATCAAAATTAACTGAAACCATCAGATAAACCTTTTTGTTAAGTTTAAAATACAAAACATTTCAACCCATGTAAAATGATTAGTAAGATATTCATGATTATGCAGATACATTCATAAACTATTAGCTTACTTTCATATCCTTCATTTGCTATTGTTCTCAATAGATACACTTTAACAATATTGCTCAACTTAAGTTGTTATTACTCCAGTCAACATTGTTTCTTCAGATTATGGATTTATTATTTCTTTTGAATTGTGTTGATTTGATTAAAACCAGTAAAGTAAAAAATAATCTACATATCTAGTTAAAGTTAACTTAATGGCATGTTTAGACTATTATTTCTCAAAGAATAAAAAAAAACTAATAACAACATAAGTATACAATGTTTGAGATCTAAAGAATGATTACAATCTTAACAAACCAGCCAAGTGTATTTTGTACATTTAGATTAAAAATGAATTGTTATAAAATAAACAAGGCTCGGTGCCATAGTGAAATATTTATAACTTTTCTGTAATCAAAATAAACCGCTAAAATCTACCCAAAAGTAGCAAATAAAATAATGTTCAAAACTCTTCCACTGTTTTTCTAAGCTAGACATCAGTGATGCCTTCTTTAAAAACAATCCATAGATCTTCATGCTTGTGATTTTATTTATTGTAATGTTGCTTTTTAAGATCATGACAACTTAGATGTTCAAATGTTCAAAAAAAACCCAAAGAATCATATTAACTTTAGCAAAACAAATGAAGACAATTAAAAAAAAAATCTTACAATTTTAAATCCTAATAGAAAAATATACAATAATATATTTATAATAATTTATTGGGAAGCAACAAATATTCGGCTGCTGAATATTGGAAAAAAACAAAGTCACATCAGGTCTTTGGTGGGAGCAAATTTGCATCGAATGTGGAACTAAATAATCAATAGGTGGGTACGTCTGCTAAAACCCTTTAATACTACTGCATTAATATGTAATTTCAGAGTCAGAAAGACCTTTATTGCCAAGTGTGCATGTGCACAAACAAGGAATTAATGTTGCACAGTAATACTGCTTATATTTGAAAATTGCTCAAGTTAAAAGTGAATAAAATATTGTAATATTGATGTTTTGATGATATAAACATTTACTTTATTTGATAAAATGTATTCTTAACTATTTATGCACTATTTAAAAAAGTATGAAAACTGAACTATTGAATAACTATGCATTTTCAATTAAGCATTTTAATTAATATTCCGCTTCCGCCATACATTTTCATTTTAGTGCATTCTGAACGTGCTTCAAAACTCAGTAAAAACTGTATGATGTAGCATGTTATATAGATCATAGACAAGAATCATAGCACCTGTCCAAAAGAACTGTTACCTGCTGCATGCTATGATGATGTGGGGGGCTTTTTCCAAGCTGACAACTCTGCTTGGTGGGCGACTGCTGCTGCTGCTGTACTTGAAGCTGCACAGACTGCTGCAGGGCCTGCTGAGAAGGTTGTGAGGGGGGAGGTTGCGTCTGTTGTGGCTGGAGAGGGCCCTGGTTTAGTGCTACAGGCCCCGAGGGCCTCTGTTGGCTGTAGGGAATGTGTGAGGGTTTCCCAGCCTGGATAGAATTGGCAGATTGAGGGTGTGAGGCAGTCTGAAGGAAGGGTGCAGGTACACCGGTGGGAAAGGTAAAACCTGGACTCATTGAGAAAGCCACAGGTGGAGGGATCACATATGCTGGTGGGGGGAAACCTAGAGAAAGAGGAAATTAAAATCATAGGTGACGCCATAGTCAAGGTTTCATAAGGTAAAATGTAAGACTTTTTAAGACTGTTAAGAATCAAATTGAAGACCTATCTCATAACGTCAAAAAGAAATAAAAAAAACTTTTTTCATGATAAACAGTACACCTCAAATACATAGTAACCATTACTTTTATGTTTTTGAACATTTATGAAGGTTACCTCAAACTCTGGCAACCCTAACCATGGCTCATACAAAGTTTGTTGTTTATGGGCATTTTCTCAATCTCTGGAAATCCTAGCAGTCCTTTTTTACATTTAGGAGCATTTTTCTCAATCTATGCCAACTTCATCAATCACTTTTATGTATTTGAGAATTTATGCTGCTTTTCTTAATCTCTTAGACATTACAATAACATTTATATTTTATCCACATGTAAATATCTGGAAACTGTAAAAATCACTTTTACGATTTTAAATGTATATGAGCCTTTTCTCAAACGATGGCACTGCTAAACATTAATTTTGTGTTTCTGAGGATTTATGAACATTTCTGTAAACCTTAACCATGACATTTTTTCAGGCTATGAGAACCCTAACCATCATTTCTATATTTGGCAACCTCAAAGCAACAACAAAAAATAAATATAAGATGACTTATACAAGGACATCAGAAAACTAAGACCTGTGGAAAAACTATTTAAGTCTTTTTAAGGCCTTCAATTTGGACTTTTAAATTTGAGACTTTTTAAGACCCCTTGAAAACCATGCATATTGGTTTAAATTACATATGTTTGAGAAAAAAAAACATTTGTGTACCTGGTCTGCTGGGGAGAGGGGGAAAAGCTCCTGGGTGATGGATGGGAATGAACTGTGAAGAGCATGTGGTTTGAGTCGGCGTGACAGGTGTCTTCCTTGATTCAGACACTGGAGTCTTCCTCATCTCAGTCTGAGTCTTCACCTATTTTGCAAAAAATAGTCATTCGAATGCTCACACTATAAAAAAACAGTAAACAAAAAGCACAACTTCAAGTTTCAAGCTTTCCCACCTGTTTCCCAGCATCTGTTGTTTTATCATGACTGCTCTTTTTCACCTCACTCTTTCTCTTGCCCTCTTTCTTCAGCTCATTCTTCCCTTGAATGGCATTTGCTTTAACAAATCCTGCTTTTTCCTTTCCTGCATCCCTCTGAAGGGGGTTCCGGTTCTGCTCTCTACTTTGATCTCGGGGTTTGATGTTCTCTTTGAAGGTGACCACAGGTCTCTCGCTGCCATCCAGCCCACTGTTCTGGTTCTTCCCAGCGGAGAGGACCGACTTCAAGCCTTGGATGCTGTCGTTTGGTGTCTGTTCCCCATTTAATGATTCCTTGAGGACAGGAGTTTCTTTCTCTTGTGGTTCTTCAACTACCATCTCAGGGATCTCGGTTATGAAGAGCAGAAGGCCATCACTTATGCGACACTGGATCAATCTATATTTTTCAAAAATTAAACGGATTTAAACTGATTGAACAGGGCTTTGGTATTTCTCCCAAGTAACAACAAATATAAAAAAAAAAAATAAAGAAAGGAAGCTTAAAAAACAGTACTGCTTACTCTGATTGGTTGTCAGCCAGCCATTTTCCCAGACTGACAAGTCTCTGTTGTCTGGCGTGGATTAACAAGCTTTCCTTGCCAAACACAATGCCCTGGTGCCCTTTAGAGAAGTCTAGCATCCTGTAAACATTGAAAACTACTTTGAAAATGCTGAACTCAACTATAAATTAAAAAAAAGGTAAATTGATTAAACGGTTTACCGTAAAGCAGGTCGAAGAGCCAGAAATCCTTGAAGTTCAAACTCTTCAGGAAGAGGAATCACTACAAAACAGATCAAATCATTAACGAAGGTTCAGATCTAGGTTATGCTCAAAAATGTATGATGAGAAAAAGACAGCTGGTACCTGATGCATTTGACACATCCTCCTCCCTAGGCTGAAAGCTGTTCAGAATAGACACCAGCCATGGCCAGATGCTGTAGGATGAAAAAGATGTGTCATGTTAACAGTCAGTCCCTCAAACACTCGGCTGAGCAGAACAGTTTAAATGCCATCAAGAAGAAGCACAGACATGCACGCAAACAAACGCGTCAGGCACACTACTAACAATTACTTCTAAAATCCAGTTGTATTAATCCTTATTCAGCAGATTACAAAATAGCCTGCATATATTTGAGTTCGATACATTTTTATAGGATTTTTCACAATTCAGAACAAAGTAAATTGATGCATTGTGCAATATCTTGTGATTGACTGTTTTTTTTTTATTTGAAATTATTTCTCTGCACCTCAAAGTATAATATTTTATTAATTCAATCGAAATATATCAAAATTTGTCATTCATGTATAATGTAGTACATGGTTTTGAATGGGGTATAATGATGATGGTGCCAACAGATTGGTGCAGTTATAAGAGAATATATCCATTATTGGATATGTGAACATGTTTGTTCAAGGTACACAAACATATATGCATGGAATTGAGAGCGCGTAGTTACAGTAAGAGATGAGATTTCATGGTAGTACAATGGTCTCCATTCTTTCCATTGACTATTACAAGATAACATGGCCCTGGTGAATGTGATGTCACCTAGGTTTTAGAATTAAATGAGTATTAAAGTTTGGGTAATAATCTGTTTTCTTTTGGGTAAAGAGTCATTAGTAGAAAGTCAAAAGTGGAAAAAAATACACAAGTTGGTGGGTCAGAAACTACGAGAACTGAAATTCTGCTCTTGGTGAGTGGCCCTCTATCTCTTTCTTGTATGCTAAATCATGCAAAACTTCTGCATTATTAAACATTATTTAATCAATTTCAGTGATAAAGGAAAAAAAGCATTTCTTACTACTGTTGCTTGTCCATGTTACTTTCAGTAAACACACTGGGTCGAATCCTCAACCAATCCAAAGACACTTTGATGGCAGGTAGAGGACATTCTCCCATGATTTCCGCTCTGTTCTTGTTGAGTAAAGCTCGACTTAGCATCACACCCAGGAAAGACACTGGTGAAAGAGAACTACATGAAAACTTATATTCAAACACAAACAAATTTAATTATTGGGTTTTGTTTCCCTATCTAATCTAACTAAAATCACTCAGTATGCTATTCTTAAACAGCATGATTTCGTATACGTTTTATGCATTATGCTTATAACATATTTAAGGTACAGCGCTTTCAAACATCAGTCAGTGGTTTAAAAACCCCTGCGATTTCACAAGGACATACTAAACAGGCCAAGGAGCTGAATCCAGCTGATCTGCTCATCCGAGCTGTAGCTGTGCTCTTCAGCCTCATTGCTGAAGTCTCTGAGGTGGTGCAGTTCAAACAGATTTATCACCGTGATGTGGACCAGTTGCTGGGAGCTAAATGCTTTCTGCAGAATCAGCCTCTGTGGTAGAAATAACATGAGTGAATATTCAGTAAAAAAAAAATAAAAAAAAGATTTAAGGCGAGTTTACGGGAGTACCTGAAACTGCTCCTCAAGCCGTTCTCTCAGGGTGTTCAGCTTATCCAAACTTTTGCAGAGATAAACATGGCCATGAAATTTGATGAAAGCTTTAATGAAATCAGACACACTCCATTTCGTTTTGACCTCATCACGGCTGTAGGATAAAGAGACACAGATGTTCTAGTACACATATAATTTACACACCATTACGTCTATCAATGGTAATATTTGTGAGTCATTAAGAGAAAGATCTACTACCTCTCTAGGGCCTTGGATAAAGCTTTCTGTAAGTTGGTCGAGGCAGCAGGGAAAGGGAACTTGACAGCAATACTTCTGCAGTAGTAGAAGATTGTTGTGAGGTGGTCTCCTTTGGAGGACGCCAGTATGGCCAATTGATTGTAAGGTTGGCCTGGAGAGAAAATTCATTTTCATCAAAACACAGATCATTACCACTGGTGAAATGAATGATGAATAAGTGGATACAAACCATTGGAGGGAACAAGTTGAGCTGCATGTCTGTAGTATGATTCAGCCTGGCTGGTTTGGTTCCTATAACGGGCTTTAAATGACATAAAAATGTAGCCAAATTAAATCTACCATACTTTAAACATTTTAGACATCAAAAATGTGTCCAAGCTTACAGGTTAAATATAGGTATTGGCCATAATTTCCTACCAGTGATGCACGGATTGACCCGAAATGAGCGGATGCTTAAAGTCATCCAAAAATATTTTAAATCATTTTTGGGTTGCGGTCGGGTCGTTTGAAATAAAAATGTACTAGACACACTTAATTACCCCGCGATCGAGCTCGACTCTCCAACTACACGCTTCAAATAAAACATTGATTAGCACTTTGTTCAGGAAAGGGTTAATCTTTCAACTCCTGATTGAGCGCGCTCGAGACACAAGCTTCCACTGACGCACTCAAAGACACGAAGTCAGCAAATGTTGGCTTAGTAAAATGAAGTTTTATTCTGAAATTTCTGGAATTGGTTCGGCATTAACCTGTGTGAGACTACAGGCACCACAAAAGGCACCACAAAGAAAGGCAAGTTTCCTGTGCTCTCTCACATCTTAGTTAAAATGCTGATGACTTCTTCAAGCAGGGTCGATACAAACATCACATCCATCAATGTTATTATGCAACTAGACAGTTGAAATGGAAAATGATGGGTCGTCTCAAGAACTGCCTGCTCTCCACGTCAGTGAGCACATATTTGCTATAATATTTTCTCTTTTATTTCAGTCTGATTTGCGGGCAGGTTAGTTAAAAATGTTGGTCGCGTTCGAGTTGTTTATTGACCCCTGTATCACTGCTTCCTACTATGGTCATCGAGTATTGCAAACAAACTTTACACAGAGTGAGCTTACCAATATCTCCGAGATGGACGAGACAGTGCTGGCAGATGTAGGAGCAAGAGCTGGGCTGGGGTTTAACAATGGCGCTGGTGCTGCTCTGTTTATTGCTGATTATCCCAAGCTGAGACGATTTCACACGGCAAGGTAAGTCCACATTAAAAACTGTGCACAACTCCTGCAACAGCTGAAAACAAATGAAAGAATTTGATGTATTACATACTGTTGGACATGGAAGCTTCAATTATTTTTTTAGACAAATTAAGAGGTGAGTATTGACACTTTACCACCTGATTTTAGTTAACAACTCGACTCACCATGCTTCACATTGTGTTTCGACTATTCTTTAAACAGACATGCAAAGATTATACCATGCAAGGTGTTTTTGGTTTAAGAAATACTCTGTTTTCCAACAATAAACTGTATTATTCTTTATAATCGTTTTGGGCATTTTATATATATACTATTGGTTTAGTAGTTGGTTTAGAAACTAAATTCTAAAAGTGTGGTAAATTATACATGTATGGGTAAATAATGAGTGCAAATGTTTTCTATATATACACACTTTAATGTTAAAACATCTGTGGAAAAATTTAATCTTGAAGATAGCAGAACGGTTTAGATTATACACTTAGGTTTTTGTGCAAAATTTGCGCATTAAACCTAACAAATTTGCCATTAACAAATTAGTTTGATACATCTTTTATAAAAGTAAATAAAAAATAAAAAAAAACAATATTCAGAATCAATCGGGTTTTATTCCCTCTTCATACATGAAAGGAATACATCTTGACAAACAGTTTGTGTAGTTTTTTTTTTTTTATAAAACAAGTCTTTGTTTTGTTTGCACCAGCTCTCCTAAAACAAGAACACTGTTTAAACTCTTCTAGAGTATTATCTTCATTAGCAGTTCGAGTTTATGCACTAAAAAAATATAGCAATTACAGCTCTTTTTAATGCTGCTTTTGTGTGTATTGGTGTACAAGTGTGTCAGCCAGCTGAGTAGAATACAAGAACTGGACTTACTTGTGTGTAGAATCCACTAGCTGCCTCAAGAAAGAGGGAGAGATTGGCCTGTACTTCACTTCGATTGGGATTGGCCCTGTTCTTAGCTTGACTCTGTAGTGTTGTTATTTGATTCTTGAAAGCATGATTCCAGCTGAAAATCAAGCATTTGCATTAGTCAACCAAAGTCTCTGCACGAACATAAATGTGGAAACATTTACATAAACACTCTTACAGATCTTGTTCCACTTTCTTGTCCAGGGCATACTCCAGGTCCGTAACCAGCATTTTCTGGTACAAGTCCTGAAGTGCCTGCCGTGATGTCCAGACCTCTGCAGCACCAAGCTTTGAATCTGCATTAAACAGAGAGTTGAACATGTTAAATAGCTAATGCTCCAACCGCACTGATGAGAGTGACTGACTCAAGCAGCGCCTTTCAATTCGTTTGGAGAAAGATCTGCACGCCTTAGAAACCTCTTTCAATGCCATGGTTACCACAGTGACAGGGATAAGATGACAAAAATGAAACACAGCAACAGACTCCATGCAAGCTCATGTATCACTTCAGTCATTTGAGTAATATGTGAAAACTCATCATTTGACTGGTTTTAAATGTCAGATATTTGAAATAACAGAATTGTAAAAGTTTTATACAGTTATATTAATACATTAAAAAAAAATCTTAGAGCATACCTGTCATGTCCGCCTTCAGGGCCTCTGCCTGCCTACTCAAAACAAACAAACACAATATAAAATAGAAATATTAGAAAGACTGGTGAGCAAACATAAAACAGTAGCTATACAATTAAGTTTTTTTTTTCATTTATAGAAAAACTCAAGGCAATTTTGTTGATTTTTTGCCTTTATAAAGCATCATCACAAAGAGTGTGACTGCAGAGAAAAAGGCAAAGAGTGGATCAGGACTAGCACAGGATATACAAACACTCAATTTATAAAATAAATCAATTTTGATCAATAACAATTTGTGGGTCTGGCAATGTTGGGAACAGAGAAAATTATTTACAATTATTTAGTACTTGAGAATGGAAGATGCATCTAAAATCATCCCCTCTACTGCATGGTTACTACATCTTTCATGGAACAACCTCAGTCGGATGATTTTTAAACAGCAAGTTAATCAATTACCTCCAATAAGAATCAAACACCTTTTAACAGCTGCTGCTTTAAACTCGCCTTCAAAGCTGCTTAATCCTGCAATCTCAGTTGCTCAAGTTGCCAGTAAATCACAAGAGTAGAGCTGTTTCTTGGTAATCACTGTTTAAGTGTAATGTAGGAAATTAATATGTCCACATCCAACTCGATAGTGTCACGATATATTTTCCAAGCTGCTTGTCATGAGATGATAATCACTACCAAATTGTGAATAGATGTTTCTCACTATTTAAGTTGTTTCTCTTTCCTCTTTTCAGATATAGTACATATTTGCATGCAGACAAATGTTATGAAGGTTGTTACTATCTATGGGGAATTGTGGATTCATTTTACATATTCACAGGATTGACAAACGATTGCTGCTGATCCTAAGTTGCATAGATCTGTAATTAACAATAAGAATTATTATTATTTCATTATTGACATTATCTAGCTCTTTTCTAGACACTCAAAGCACAAAGAATCCATCACCAATGTGTAGCATCTATAGTTTTTTATAAACTGATCATTTTGTTAAATATCTATACGTTTAATATATTTTTGTGTTTATTGTTAAAAAATGGTTAATGAGTAGACAAAATGTTATAATTAAATAATATTATATATATATATATATATATATATATATATATATATATATATATATATATTTTTTTTTTTATATTTAAATATATATTTTAAAAACATATTTATTTCTTCACCTATATATGAAAAAAAATTGAAAGTGACCAGTTGGCCAGATTTGGAGTGACCATACCTCAAATTTGTGCCCTGCATGTAACCCTTCCCAGTATACACACACACAGCAGGGAACAAACACAGCGTGAACACACACTCAGAGCAGCAGGCACCCATACCTGCGGCGTCAGGGGAGCAGTCGGGGATCTGGTGCCTTACTCAAGGGCAGCAGAGCTGTGGTTATTGAAGATGGGAGAGCACACAATTCCCCCACAATTACCTCTCACCTTCTCTTTCCCCCTCCAAAACTTCTCTACCTCTGTTTTCCCCTCAATTACTTCTCTCCTCTTTCCCCTTTTTTTTTTATTAACACCGTCCTGTCCTGATGTATGTTTATATGATTGATTAATGTAATTATTGTGATGAATGCGAATGAAATAAATTAAAAGCTTCTATCCAGAGGAATAATCAATATATAATATCTTCAATTCTCTGGAAAGAGCAAAACTGACCAACTCATACGAAGCACCTCACTTCTCATGGGGCTGCTTTGAAGTAGGACAGGACAGGTAAAAAAAAAAAAAAAAAAAAAAGAAGATGGGAGAGCAAGTGTTTCATCACTCATCCCAACTTCATCTAGGTGAATCTGGGGATTGAACCAGGGACCTCCTGATCACAAGTCGATCTCCTTATCCACCAGACCACAACTGCCATCAGTCTCTTTAATGTAACACTTTTGTTGTGTTCATGTAGAGACATCAATAAACAATGACATTCATCAATTCATAACAGTACATAATTTTGTATTATCCATTGATAACATTTCAGAAAACATCCCCATATTTCACAGAGTACAAAAATGACAGTTTACAAGCTGGGTAGCATTCTTAGTCAACATTTCAAGACTGAAATATGAAAGGTCTATTTAGATTTGACTTGTCAAACCAGATCAGCCCCATCTGAGAATTTACCTGCATCAAGGCCATGACAAATATCATAAAGAGTAAAAGAATCCCCTAACAGTCCATCACACAAGACAAACTTTCAACTTCAAACGTCCTGGATTCTCATGACAAGTAGAGGAGAGCATATCATTTCAAGTCTGCTTTGGTTTGTACAACCTACTCAAGCAGCACAGGAAGCAGTAATTCACACAAACAAATATTAAAACGGATATTAATGCATGAACGAGGATTTATTTCTAGTTTATTTAATGTCCAACCTTCTCTCTCTCCAAATCGATGCGCGTCAAAGGTAAACCTATAGTGTGATACGACTGGACAAGGTCAAAATGAACATCAATTCCATTATAACTTAAGAAACCAATGACATGTGAACAAGAATTTGTCCTTTTACTTCAATCTTACCACCAGCACAACATTCTTTGTATTAATCAACAAAAAAATAAAGTTAACGTAAGCTGAAATGAAGTGATATGCCGTTAAGATAACACTTCATTTGATTACTTGAAGACTATTTTTTTAACTTAATTAATCATTTTACCCTTCACTATAGGTATATGTGACTAACAAGTGCTCCAAACAGTATTTTTTCCGCTCATACAGTGTATGTTTATAGCTAGCGCGGGCTAACATAACACCTAGCATGCATACCATAACAACAAATGATTCTACGAAACTACAACATACAAGAAAAACAAAATACCTCAGTGTATCTTAACACAGACAGTAATTATTTGTGTACTTTTAATACAAAAAAATACCTCTTCTATTTGTATTTAGTTTCGTGTCTCGTTGACATGTAAGCATGCTAACTAACGTTAGCCTAGCGTCTAGCGGTGACAGCCAAGCTAGCCGAACGACGTTCCGGTAAACAACACTCAATTTCTGCCATACAAACGCAGACTAGGTCACCAAATTGTATCTGAGGAGCTCCGGATACTACTCACCTCAAGTACTGGGCGCAGAGGTTCATCCTGTCGGATCGCCAGTCTTTTAGACAACGACAGGTTCACAGGCTAAATCTACACCCGGCGCCATATTGTCCATCACACCGTCATTGGTAGAAAACGGTCTAGACGTAGACACTGAAGCGCGCTCGTTACGTCACGGGACCCGCCTTCCAGCTCACCTTTCATATTAAAAAGCGTATTGAGTTTTTTGTCAATTGTCTATTTTGCATTAATCAGGTGGATATATCAACATTGTAACCCTTGCCACTGTCAAATAATGCAGTGCTGCTTCTTACAGAAAACAACCAATGGCATGTGTCCATTGCAAACAGGAAGAGTTTGCTTTGAGTTACCATGCTCCCCACAGCTGCATCAGCTTCTAAAAGAGACTAGAGGTGTTAAACTTTTTCTGTAAGGCAGAATAGGCTATTTTCAATGACTGATCACCCTTAAAATGTACCACTATACAAACTTTTTAAGGGTCTACTGCTCAATGATGAACTCTTAAATGTGATTTAGCTTATTTGTTTGCTGTTCAAAAAAACATGAGAGGGTTTTATGAGGACAACTTGTGTGAAAATGAAGCAAACCATAACAAATAACGCACTCGTTAATGTGAAAAACTGTGAACTGTTTTACATGAATGTTTTTCTTTCAGATGCAGTTTTGGATATCATGATTTTTGCATTATTCCAATGCTGTTAGAGTAACTAATTTTGCTAGATTCTGATTAAAACGAAAAAGCTGTAGGGCCCCTCTATGCAGCAAAAAATGTGTTAAATAAGCTGTTAGTGTAAGTTGTGTTTTAACTCAACATGAGTGCGTTTCAGCACAAAGTGTGTAAAATGTTCATGCGTGGCGCGGCACGGTCTCTTTGTCGTGTGATTGTTTTTTAGAGGTAAAATGTATTAAATTCAATTCAAATTGTGTTGTCCCTGATCACACTCGTATGTCATTTCTAATACATCTCTATTTTCAGTGTATACCTTTGTCAGATTAAGTTGTGCCACCAAAATGCTAAATTCACTACATCTGGATACAGCCCCTCTTTGACTTTACCCAGATGGGTTTTCAAAACTGGGTTTTTATAATTTCAAATGATTCAGAATTGTCGCGGAAATGGACTTATATGAATCAGATCCGAAGCCCCGCTGTGAATCAGAACTCTCTCTCTCTCTCTCTCTCTCTCTCTCTCTCTCTCATCTCTCGCTTCTCTCGCTTCTTCTGTCTCTCTCTCTTCTGTTCTATCTCTTCCTTCTCTCTTCTCTCTCTCTTCTCTCTCTCTCTCTCTATCTCTAGCTCGATCTCTCTCTCTCTTTTTCTCTATCTCTATTATGTATATCTCTTTCTGTATTTCTGCTCTCTGTCTCATCTCTCTCTCATCTCTCTCTGCTTGTATTCTATTTCTGTACATTTCTCTCTCTCTTCTTTCTCTCTCTCAAATCTACGCGGCATCTCGATCTCTAATTTCTCTCTCTCTCTCTCTCTCTGTCTTCTCTCTTCTGTCTATCTCTCTCTCTCTCTCTTCTCCTCTCTCCTCTCTTCTCTCTCATCTCTCTCTCTCTCTCTCTACTTCTCCTCTCTCTGCATCTCTCTCTCTCTCTCTCTCTCCTCTCTTCTCTTCTTCTCTTCTCTCCCCCTCTCTTCCGTCTCCGCGCATGTTCCGGTGACGCGCTCTACTCCTCCCGCGCCCGCGCACGCGCCCGCACCCGCCGCACATGAGCCTCGCCTCTCCTGCGCTCTCACAACAAAACAATAGGCCAGAGATTCCGTGGCATATGTTCCAAAAATAAAGGCCAACACAATGACGGAGAATACCAAAACGCATGTCATTTTGCTGTCATGTGGAAGTTTCAACCCCATCACGAAAGGACACATCCATATGTTCGGTGAGTGCTATCTTTCTCTGCTCTGGAGACGCGAGTGGTTGTTTTATGTCGATGTTGTGTAGCGTTTTGTTGTATTTACAGGGACCACTGAGATTTAAGCTGTTTTGTCATACGAGTCATTATTAAGACGATGTTGCTGATAGAAATATTTGGCGCTGTTATTCGCTGTCCAGAGTGAACGGTGCTGAATTGGGCGACGGCCCCAAAATCATCTTTCTGCGCAGGCGCAGCTTTAACAAAACACTATTTACTTGACTTTGTGGACGTAAATACAACAGTATTGTGATTTGTAATGTTACTTATAACATATCAAATGCTAATAAACTTGCTTGGCTTTGTCAACAATCACATTTTTTAAATTAACTTTACTTTTCATTTCTATTGAATTTTCTGTGTACAGTTCTTCATTCAGCGTTTTTGACAAGCTTCTGTTTAAAGGTCAAATGCTAATAAGCCTGAATAAACCTAAATAAATTCTAATAAACCTGCTGTAAATATAAAATTGACTTTGTCAACAATCGCATTTTTTAAAATGAACATTACTTTTCATTTCTATTGAATTTTCTGTGCACATTTCTTCATTCAGCGTTTTTGACAAGCTTCTGTTTAAAGGTCCACTTTAGTCTAAATGTGTTTTTGATACTGCTAATGCCCGTTTGGGTTAGATTCGGTTATGTCGTCATTGTTTTAAATCAACAAGACTGTTAAGCAGTTAAAATATGTTAAAGGTGCAATGTACAATTTCTCATTTCTCATTTGAATCACAAAGATGCACCTAGAATCAAACTGAATCCCTGCAGGGCCAACAACACCCTGCAAAGTTTCCTAACACCTTAACTAAACAACTTATCACCCTATTTAGGCTTGTTTGAAAGCTAAATTAACCCTGTGCAAGGTTTTGGCCCTTCAGAGATTAGGTTTAATAATCCAGCCCTAGACTAACAGGGCCCTGACATGCATTGGATGGCTGGCTACGGGCTTGTTTCAATATTAAAGGACTTGGCAGTCAGGTTTTTTTTCTTTAATGGTGTCTTTGTACAGCGTACTTCTGTTTTTTTTTCTGATATTGTTCTTCTTGAAGCCCAAAATAAAGAAGAGGAAACAACATTCCTGTTTTCAAAAGTATGAAAGTTGACACCTCTGGTGCATGAAAGCTAGACTTTGTTGATGAAGGGATATTTGACACTGGACATATTACTGACCACAGATAATGCTGCTGTTAAAAACACTCAGTTTGTACTGACTTTTATTAGTTTGAATGTATTTTGAAGTAAAAAAAAACATTAGAACACAATTTATTAAATGCTGTGCATATCTAATTACTTCAAAGTGTCATGATTTAATATTTTACCCTTTCGGTTACTTATGCAAGGTTTCTGCTGGGTCTGAAGAAGACTACAATTTAAAAGCCCACATTTTAGGTCTTAAAAGTCTTCACTGTTGTAGGTCTTAAATCATTTTGCTCAGGTCTTGTTTTTCTGTCCATGTAACACTCATTTTGATGTGTTTTTGTGTTGTTGCTAAGGGTTACCAAATATTGATGTAAGACTCATAAATGTTAAAAAATGTAAATGTGATTGTAAGGGTTACAAAATGGGTCAAAAAATATGAGCTGAAGTTTAATCATTATTGTCAACATCTAAGTTGAAATTGATTATTTTAAAGAATAGCAGTAAAGCATAAACTCAGTCTACATGATGCTGATTCAGAGACAAAAGGGCGAGAAGCCTTGTCTACTGTCAGCCTTGAAAGCTTCTTCACGCCAATCTACTCCCAGAGAGGCAGGACTTAATTGGGAATGCAAACCAGTGAGTATCACTGGTATCAGGGAAGTCAGAGTTTTAAATATTCTAGGATTTAGCATAGATATACAATAACATCATTGCACTAAACCATCTAAAGCATTTCAAACATGCACATTTTGTTTATTTTTATAACCTACTCACTCTTCTAGATCTCTTTGTTCCATAAAGTTTTTAAACTATATCCAAACAATATAAACACTATACAAAACCACATATTGAATAAACCCTGAGCTGATTTGAAGCCTCGACACAGCTTTCCCTGGGCTTATTTGTTTCTTTAATAAAATATTATTTAAAACTGTTATGCAATTGCGGTTCGCATTCTTCTTTTGGCCACCGCAGCCTGACAAATACAGTAAAGGGTTAAAAGAATACACCCCATTGTCTTATTATGTGAATGCTAAAATCTACACCAGGAGAAGGCCTATAATTTCTATCCTTACAGAAGCCTCTTCAATTCTGAACCTCAGTGAACAATAGACAGTAAAAAATCCATATAATGACCCATTTAAATGTGTTTTTTAAAATGGAACTATTGTAAACACAAAAATAAATGCATACCACAATCATTATTGGATTAAATAATTTGTGCAATTGTTCTCATCCTTCTAAGAACTAGGCTAGGAAAAGAGGAAGATATAGATGTCTTATCCAATTCCTAAAACATACCTAGAGCTCTGTTCTGTGATTAATTCCCTTACAGCAGCTGCATTTCTACAGTGTAAGCAACAACTGTACAAGCAGCTGCATTAATACACATAACTGTCCTCCCCATCCCTGATGCGGAATTCATCTGTGCGACCGTGACCTTATTTAAAATCTCCGTCTCCTCTTGTGTGCCTTTGCATAAATTTTAAGATCTAAAGATAGCCGTTTATAGCTCATACAGAGCTCAGGCAGGTAATTCTGAACCACTTACATATCTACAAAAACAATAAACAAACTATAGCTTTTTTCATGACAGCCCCAGGTTTAATTTTTGCCAAGACCAATGTTGGTAGCTTTGTTCAGATCGTGGTCTTTCTCATATCGTCCATCAGCAGGTTGTGTTTTCTTCTACATTTTAAGATAGGATGAGGGAAAGATTTCATTCATGCTCTTTTGGGTCAATCTTTCATGTGTGGAATAGAAGGATATAGGTTTGCAAGCCAACTAAACTAGTTTATTAAGGCAATAAGCCAACTAAACTAGTTTATGTTGTGAGAGAGGAACTAGACTCTTTGACAGTGATGTGAGAGGAGGATCAGGACTATACTGGACTTTCCTGCTCATCCTCGCCAAAGTGTGCTACAGAAGCATTTTCAGCAACAGATTAAGCCTGAGACACAGGAAATCATCCCTGTACCTATAAAAATCTTACATTTCGAACTGTAATCGTTATTAGACAATATTTTTAATTATACATAGCTGTATGTTCAATCAGAATATTCTCCTTTTTAGATATTTAAAATATTTTATATTATAATTTTTTCTAGTTAATTCATTATATTTCCCCATGGGGATAAATAAAGTAATTCTGATTCTGATAAATGACATGTAGCAGTGTGATACGGTAGACTCGTGGCATAACAATGGTTTGTTTTTTGCAGAAAAGGCCAGAGAGTATCTACATAAGACTGGACGATTTATTGTGATTGGAGGAATCGTCTCGCCTGTACATGATTCCTACGGCAAACCAGTAAGATTCCCTTTAGGTTATTATTGTATGAAATTGTTTTTTTATATTGGAATATGTTTTTAGCACATACTAAATATCTTACAATCTATAGAGTTCAGTTAGATTTGGCCGAACGAGTTAAGTATTTTTAACAGATTTGTCATAGAGTCATAAAGACAATCACTTGATTTATTCAATGAATCAAGGTGTATTCCTAAATATAGTCAGCATTTGATAAAATTGCTATAATACATTTTTTATATGTACTTAACATGATTTGATAGATAAATACAGATGTAAAAAACTAAATACTGCGAGTTGTGAATACCCTTTTCATCTAAAGCATTTATTCATTATATATATTCATCTGAAGCAAATATTCTGAGTTTCATTACAGAATATAAAGTGCTGCCCTAGTTTTCTTTCCTCTGCGCAACAAAATATGAATAATACATGCTTCTGGAGGAGAAATTTAGTCATTCCAGCATCAGCCCTTTGTGTTGTGACTCATGAGAGCATTCAAGTTTGACAAGTCATTGTCCTCTAAATCATAATTAATGCTCTAAAATGGCAAATGTTTGATTGATATTTTTTCTTTCCATAAAGAGATTTATATTCACAAATATAGCCTAAAAGCAATCCACAATACTGCTTGGGAGGGGCCAGAAGGCTCCTTTTTCAGAGTCTTTGTTCTGTGTTTCCAGGGCCTTGTCTCAAGCAGACATCGTCTCACCATGTGTCAGCTGGCAGTGAAGTCTTCTGATTGGATCAGGTAACTGTCAGTCATTCATGTTGCAATTGACTTTCAAGGATGCTCCAAAGCACTCACACACGCCTGATGTAACTGATGATGGATGAGTTTAATGGATCCTCTTGATTCTGCAGAGTGGATCCTTGGGAGTGCTACCAGGACACATGGCAGACCACCTGCAGTGTTTTGGAGCATCATCGAGACCTCATGAAGGTCAGAACATGATCATCTGATTTTACCGTTACAATGCTGAAAGATCTTAATGATCAGTCTCAGAGTAATAAAACAGGCTTGCCTTTTCAGAGAGTCACAGGATGCATTCTGTCCAATGTAAACACACCCTCCACGACTCCTGTGATTGGCCAGCCTCAAAGCGGGACATCTCCAGTTTACGAAAACATGGCCAACAAGTCTGTGGCCAGTAAGAGACAGTTTCAACCAGAAGCTTGCTTTAAAGTCATGGAGAACAGAGCAGTAATTACTGTTATCTTTTATTTTTCCTCTAGTTAAACTCTGGGGAAAGATGAGTGAAAACTTGGGGAAAATCTGCTGTGTTCGCCCACACATGGATCGGTTTACATTTGTCGGTAAGTTCTGTGTGCTTTAAATATTAAAAAATATTTAAGATCAAAAATGGTCTCATCAAAGGTCACATATATACCGTTATAGGATTTGAAAGACTAAATGAAATAGCTACATATTAATGCTACAGCTTTCATTAGTTTTTATCTTAACTTTTTTTACAATGAACAAACATATGCAAATACAGTTTTTTCATGACATTTTTAATATTTAAAATATTTTACATGTTGGTTAATCAAAATAACATTAAACAGTTTGATTGGTCCATTTTCTATCCTCTCTTAGTCCCTTTATATACTATAAAAATGGTTGAGACAACAAAATTTTAACCTACTGCAATAGATTTTTGAACTCCAACTACATAACGTTACTTAAGCAATAAACTATCCTTTGTTTTGGGAATTATCTTTTGGAGCAATAACCAAACACGAAACACCGGACAAACACGAAAGCGTTCACTCACGTTTTACTGGAGGAAACTTGAGTTTTGAAGCAGATGTTTCCAGAGCATTGGGAGATCACTTGATAATTGAGAAATGCTGGCCTTGAACCAGCAACCTTCTGACTGGGAGGCAACAGCGCTAACAGTTGTGCCACAGTGTATGTTCATCCTCAAAATATTTCCAGTTTACTGTTAACCAGACTAATTAGTCTAAGTATTAAATGCTTTATTATTATGATTATTATTTTGGATTTAATAAGTTAAAGTATTATAGTACAAAATAGTACAAAAGTAACATATACCAACTTCATACAACTAAATAAAAATAACATTTTAAAATGACAAGGTCAAATTTAACACCAAAATGTTTAAATGTAGAAAGAGCCAAATGAGAAATATAGATAGAAGTATAGAGAGAAAGAGAATATTTTGGAATAAATTTGGTGAGGTTAGCAGTTGAGTTAACTTAAAATGTTCGTTTTGACCAACTTCCATTTGATAACTCAAAAAAGTTTGTTGACATTTCTATTTAAGACCAATACAACTATTCAACATAAAAGGAATTTTGCTCATTAAGTCAAAGGAACAAAAACACTAAAAACTATGAATAAGGACCAAGGTTTCACTCCCGCTCATGTTGGGTAAAAGCCACTGCGACTGTGACAGGTCACTACTCCATCACAGGGTCACGACCACTCAGCTTTCACTCTGACTATTTCCTGGGGCAGTTTGAAGGTTTTATTTTAGCAGAAGCATGTTGTTGGATCATGGGAGGAACTTGTAATATTCAACTGAGAGGCTGCTCAGCCACCCGCTTGTCCTCATTAAAAAGTAGATTTGCTGTACTATTTAATTGGAACAGATTATGGCTCTCTTGTTTTATAATAAAAACCTGATGATGTTATGCTTCCTTGACCATTGCTACCACTCATACCAGTTTCTGTACAACTGTACTAGTTGCTATTTTAAGTTTATAACTTAAGGAACTCTTTTAGAAACAAAATAGGCTGAATAAAAAGGATCAGGTTTCAATCTGAGGTTGTTCTCTTGTAGAATCATATGATTCCATATAATTAATTAGAAGTCTTTAGCTCCATAAAGTCAAGATGTGAATACATTTAAAATGACTGCAGTGAGTCCAAATGCATCAATCATTTCTGTGCGAGCTCAAGCTTATCTGTGTTTTTTTTAACAGATGAGAATGCCAACCTTGGCCCTGCAATGCGCTATGAGGAAATCGGTGAGAAACTGGGATATTTTTTTCCTTTTTTACTTTTCAAGCCCTTCTTGCTTGCCACTTTGTGTCTTTGTCACAGAACTAAAGTGTCAGAATTTTACATGAAATTTCTTAAACATTGTGTAACCCATGACCGTGTTGTGCGCTGGTGAATGTATTGATTTGTACTGTAACTGTGTGTTTGTTCAGAGCTGCGCATCCTTCTCCTCTGTGGCAGTGACCTCCTCGAGTCTTTCTGCATTCCTGGCTTGTGGAAAGAAAGTGATGTAAGACAGTAGTCTATCTCTTTTAGTCACAAATGTGTATGTAGTTTACATCTTCTTATTTTAGGGCTACTTTCAGACAGCAGGTCTTAAAGCTCAATTCAGATTTATTTTAATGAAATCCGTTCACATTGCACACAACAAAAAACTTCTGTTTGTCCTTTGTGTGAACCCAATCCAGCTCGCATGCTCAGAAAATGGCTTTGATCAGAAATGAAGGTGAACATGGACGAGAATGCAATTCAAGGCGATGTGGGATTTATTTCGGTTCATTTCCGATGGATGAGAGGCATAATCATTTTAACCAAATCTTATCAAGAAGACAAAGAAGATTTACTTATTAGTTTCAATTACTTCACTGATCCTCAGCCGTTAATGTTGTGAAATTTCCCATTCACGTCCCTGAAAGCGATGTCTGTACCCATACAATGGCATAAATGTCGGGTAAATGTGATCTGGCTGTTCAGGTTGCGTTGTAAAAAATCAGATACGTTTCAGATTCAGGACCACATACGAAAGCAACCTGGGTTATATTTGAAAAAATCGGAATAGAGCTGTTCAGAGTGTCCTGACAATACCAGAAACAGGTCCCAAATAGGCAAAACTTTTTTTATTTGGGCTGCTGTCTGAACATAGCATAACAAATCATTTGTGACTATGCTTAAAATGGAAAGGAATGAATCAAAAAAGGGGTGGTTTTGGTTATTTTATAAATATAAAACTGATTGCAAGTGCAGACAGCAGGAATTAATTACACAAAGTACACATATTTGGAATTGGAGTCTGTTAATAGGTATATTAAAATATGTATTTTTGCATGTAGCAGACTCACACTAGGGGGACATATAATATGCAATAGAGGCTCTCTGCTGTTCAATTGAACATAAAAGCAATAAAAGGAAGGGATACTCAGAAGAAAGAGAATTAACAATATATATATATATATATATATATATATATATATATATATATATATATATATATATATATATATATATATATATATATATATATATATATATATATATATAGTATGACTGTGCATAATTGCTCCAGAAGAGTAGGGTGTTTAGTTGCTTTTTTTATGTTAATTGAATTCTATTATGTTTCTGGCGAGGGGAGTGCTGTAGTGATTGGTGTTAAATGAATATGATCTGGATATTAAACATGATGCTTTTAAACACAGTTATCGGGACCGGTAGTAATGACAACTGGTTGGTATTAAATGAAAGCATCTATTCTAAGAGATTGTTCTGTATTTTCTTGAAATCACATTGTTTTGTTTTTTTTGTAGTTGCCTTATATAAAGATCAAAACATGCAGTAAATTAGTTTGGTTTCTGATAAAGCAGGACAGTACCAAACAGTAAAGGTCTGGATGTGACTGATTTTCCAGATGGAAGTGATTGTCGGGGATTTTGGCATAGTGGTGGTTCCCCGAGATGGAGTAGACACAGAACGGATAATGAACCACTCATCTGTGCTTCGAAAGCATAAGGTAGTTACAGTCTGTATAACCAGAAGATTTTCTTAATAAATTCTATGAAATCTTCTGTTTAATGAGGTTTGTTTTTACCTCTACAGGAAAATATAATGGTGATAAAAGATGAGATCGATCATCCGATGTCAGTGGTCAGTTCCACCAAGAGCAGGTGTGTGTTCTCTTTCTGTACCATCCGTAAGTCTGGTTGCTGTACCTCTTACCCTCCCAGGCATTTCTTTCTATATTAAGCTTCGTCTGTTTGAATGGGAAAGGCTCTCTAAATTGTTTCTAGTTTTCATCTCAGCAGATATGTTGTTACTATGACAACTAGCTCCTGTGCATTTGATCATGCCAACGCTTTAAGTATTTCTGGCTCTATACGTACAGAACTTTCCTCCTGGTGTTCACACAGGGATGTTAAAATATATTTTAAGAGTTCATGATCTAAAATATCAGTGAGATAACCAGTCAGCTACTTGATGAATCATGGACCTTGATTTGACCAGATGATGGATGGAAGATACTCGCTGTAGCTGTTTAGCATCATGAGTAATGTTGTGTCTACCCACTTTCGATGGAAGCAATGTTTTAATTTTTTTTAGTCTTAAAAGGAAATGTAAAAACATGTTTGGTCCCATTTCAAAAAGAGAATATTGCTTTTTTTAATTAATACAAATTGTTAAAAGCTGAGGCGTGAAACTCAGTTCTTAGATGGCTGCAACCCAGCATTGTTTTGGGTGAACCTTAACTGAACACACCTAATTCCTCTAATTAAGTTCTACTAGGCTTGTTTGAAGCTACTCTTGTATGGGATTAAATTCTCTTCTAAAATATTGCATGAGCAGATGTAAAAAATATAATGTGTAAATGTCAGTTTTAAAAATGAGACTGGAAATCTTTCGAACAAACATGAAAAATAAATTCAAAGACATCTAAATAAAAATGTCCAAAGCCTTAATTATGCTCAATAATAAATAAAAGAAATCGCAGAACTGGCACACAATTTCAGTTTTTCACGTTGGCTAGATTGTAGTCCTATAAGTGGTTTTCTATATCAGTTTAAAGTATTTCAGTTTAAAAAGTGGCAAGAGTTCACCATTTTGCTTTTTATTCATAGTAAAATGCATTTAAAATCACAGATTAGTGGCATCACTTGCAAGCACTCTATAAAGCAAATGTCATGATCAATGTATGGGATGTTTACTTTAAGAATCACTTTATTCTTCATATCAGTTACATTGATGTTAACTATCCAAAAGCAGTCTTATTTCTCTTTTTTTATATCTCTTTTTTTCCTCAAAACATCTTTGTTAAACTCTCCTCTCCTTTTTCCTGGGCAGACTGGCTCTGCAGCATGGCGATGGTCATGTGGTGGATTACCTGAACCAGCCCGTCATCGACTACATCCTGCAAAGTCAGCTTTACATCAACGCCTCTGGATAGGATGTGGAAGTGCACCACGGAGCTGTCTGTCATCCCTGTCTGTCTCTCTGTCTAAAATATAGAGTATAATCCTCCTGTGATTCCGCTGCTTGTCCATCTAGAGCAGCCTTTCTCTGTCCTCCCATCTCTTACTCGTGTCTCATTAGGATCCATAGCACTGTGCCTGAGGGATCTGCTCCACCAATCAGCTTTAAGGGGCTAGGTGAGCTTTTAGGAGTAAGAAGAGAGCCTTGCTGCCACCACTGTAACAAACAGCGATTGATTGCATTAGAGAAACCATAGCCCACTATAATGTCAGCCTTGTTGATTTGATATTCTGCGTTCTTATATTTGCATGCCTAGGGGTTTCCGTCAGCGCATGGGTGTTCATTTACCACATAGACCGTAGCCTGTGGGTAGTGCCTGCAAAAATAAAACTGTGCTTTGTGCATCTCATCCATCTCTAAAACATTTTTTTTACTCATCGATCAGCTGTATGTACAGAGAATGTCCGCTTGCGATCTCATCTGCAGTATTGCTGAACAATGTTTTGTCTTCATGTATAGGTGGAGAAGTCTATTCTTGCACATTAAAGAATGCAACTTCACTTATGCTTTGGTGCACATTTTCTCATTAGGCTGAAATCATTTTAAAAGACAAATTGTTGATCGTAAAGCCGCTCACTGCTTCTGCATCGAACCATTTTGCTTCATTTAAATGCTTACTTTGCAGAGAGATTGATAGTCATCTTAGATAAAGACCTTTAAACGATAACTCGCACGTCCTTTTATTTAAATGAAAAATTCCAGTGATAGAAATGAAAATAATTTAATAACAGAAAAAAATTTAAATAATAGAGCTTAATGAGAAATGTTCAAAAACACAAATTACTGGAGACATCCGTCATCATAGGATCTTATGGGTTAAAAGAACAGCTCACTTATACATAAAAATAACATATTTTTGCTGATTTGAAAGTCTTCTTATTCATTTTTTTAAAACAATACAAACTGTTGTTGTTCATACAAAGCAAGTCAGCCAATACAGTTTTTTTTGTCCAAAATAAATAAACAAAGAAAATACCCAGATCATGGGAATACTGTCGAATGAATGTAAGAAGAAGAAATGATTGTCTGTATAGAGTAGGCCTATTGATGTTCATCCTTATGCAACAAAAACTAACACTATCGTGTTTTAAGGTTCTCACAGTGATAGTTTCATTGACTTATAAAGAATAAATTCACCTTAATAATTAGCTACAAATTACTTGTTTAGCATTAGAATCTTCACAAACTGAGCCATGAATGTGTTTATATCAAGTTCATTTTCAAGCTTATCAAAGCGTTTAAATAAAATAATTTGCATAGTAGTGATTTTTACCGGTTATTATGCGATTAATTTTGATCACGTTAACTAGACATAATTATATAGATGAAATGAAAGTAATTCAATTCAATTAAATTCACTATTTATTTAGCAAATGGGAAAAAACAACAAAAATAATCAAGTTTGAATATTCGTAGAAACTTCTTAAATCTTCACTACATTCACATGCCTTCATCCAAAACCACGAGTTACAAAATATAATAAGGATTTTATTTAGATTTTTTTTTCATTTGAGCTGCATCATGAAATCCTGTATATATATATATATAACAAACCATGGTGGCAATGATTTAAAAATTATGTTTGTAAGATGCTAAAATCTTAATTTAAGAAATTCTGTACCATTGTTTTATTTTGATTTAGTGGTCTATGGTGAAATGCATGTTTGGGTATTTCTGTGTGATGTCATTTCTGAATATATTTTGGAGTGGTTACTCAACAAGCATTTAAGCGCTGGATGACATGGTGATCGTCAACTGTGTCCTTTGACAACAATGCTGAATTTAATTAAACAATCTTAAACACTGCCAGTCTCTGCTTCTCTTTCACTTTAAAAACTTTCTGTTTCAAAAGTGTTATAAAACAGAATAAACCCGACAATTTCTAAGTGAAAAATACAGCAATATTTGGCACAAAAAACCCCACAAAATTTAATCTCATTTCAAACTGTATGGCCATTATTAAAGTGATTTAATCATAAATATAAAATCTTGTTAACACTGTTTGGTTGAATTGCATGTTTGTTATGTATTTTTATGCTTTCTTCAACCTAAAAGCCTTCAGGGCCTCTCAATAGGTGGTGTATTATAGCATCCATCAGGAATTGTTTTATAAATGTCTTCTAAGTTGGCAATGTCTTCCAGTATGGTGTCTATGTCATAAACCATGCCTGCCATCTTGTTTCTTTGTTGGATTTCTTTCTCCTCCAGCTCCTTGAGTCTGGGCTTCAGCTCCCGCTCCACACGGCTGCGGCCGGCAGAGATAGCCTTCTGCAGCTCAGACACTCGCGTGCTCTCCACTTTACTAGGAGTGCCTGAAATGTGTGGTACAGTTTTACTAAAGGCTGTCTTACAGACAGTAATTTATAAAGAGGAAAAAACTGTTTTTGATAACTGAATGAACTTTTATGTCAAGTTTAATTCTAAGGCAATTTTAACACCCAAAATTCCTATCCTGTGTGGAAATAGTTGGAAAATCAAGGCAAATGTTTGATCGCAAATGGTTGGGAAACAAGTTTTTTTTCTCGTTAGTTTTTAAAAAGTTGTTATAAAACCATAGAAAATAGTTAAGTGTCATTCACATCAAAATGAAACAACATGTTGTGTTTCTTAATCTCCCAAGGGAGACATTAACATTTTAAAAAGCAGTGGGCCTAAAATTGAGCCTAGGGGTACCCCACACATAACTGGAACAAGAGGAATGTGTATTCTACAGTGAATGAGAGATCCTGAAGATATGAGCCAAATCAAGTCTGAGCTGATCTACGAATGCTAAAAATATTATCCATTGTGTTTATTAATTAATACAATGATGACAATGATTAGTAAAATGTTATCTAAGCATATAATTGTCTAATACTAAATTAAAAAAGACTGTCCTAAACATAGATTGTACATCATTGATCATATATACCAGGAGTCAAAAGAATCTGAGAAAATCAGTACCAAACCACATGAAATATCTAAAAGATCGTGGTACACATCACCAAATCTGCTTCTGACTTGTAATTATACTTTTGTACTGTAATTATACTGACTTTTGACTTGTAATTATACAGTAACCTAAAGATGCTACTTAACCAAAACCAAAAGTCTAAGAACCAACCACAGTTAGAAAAATTAAATGTGAAAAGTTATATATGATATATAGCCCTCAATAATCCCACACAACGATAATTTTAGTGACTTCAACTTCAAACAATGCATCTGTCAGCTTTGCTATAACTCACCCAGTGAGTACATAATGTCAGAAATGGCCTGTAAAGTATCATTGACAGCTTTCCTGGTGCTCTTCGCCTTTTCAAGTAATCCACTGGACTCCAGTACAGCCTAATTGTACATGAAAAAATTTATGTTTTAAACATGTTTATGTTTTTTAAGGTATTAAACGGCATACGTATGAGTTGCCTTACATTATGTGCTTCATTAATCTGTGCATTTGTTTTGTTTCTCTCTTCATTCAGTCGATCTCTTGTAATAGAGGTCTCTGTCTTCAATCCATCCATGTCCTTTTTCAGTTTGGTGGCTGCCTCCAAAATTTCAGAGGAAGATGGAAGAGATTTGGTTAGCTCCTGTGGATACACATAAAAGTCCCTTGTGAGTGCATTCAAAATGAACAACTCAACCAATTCAATCAGAGTTAGCTTTTGAACTGCCTTCTCTGAAAAAGAAGACAATCCGTACCTCTAGTTTAGGTGCAGTGTTTGTAAGATGGGTAACATTTTCCAGAGCGTCTCTTAATGGGTCAGCCATTGCATCCAGGATCTCCTGAGTCTTAAAATTTTCAGTGATAGCCTTCTGAATTGTGTCATTGATACCGGGAAGTTTTCTTATGGCAGCGTCAGCTAAGTCTTTATATTCACTGGTCGGATTATCAAAGTCTAAATAAAGAAAGCAGAAAGAAGTAGAAACATTTAAGCTGTTGTTAGTTATTTAGATGATAAAAAATTATGACCAGTATAGGTTTTACATAGAGGTGAACAGCACCTTTCAGGGCCTCCAGTGTCTTGTCCAGAATATCTTTATTATTGGCAAAAATTTCCAGAGATTTATTTTTGACTGCTTCCGCTGTGTTTGCCCTGGCAAGAAGATTGTCTTGAACCTTTAAATCAACGATATGTTTTTTTAATTCCTTTCCAAGTTATTGAATATTGTCAAATAAAGAGTTAACAATTGCACAAAATATTTAATTTGAGCTGTGAGTTTTAATAGATCCTCTGATTTACCGGTTGTAAATTCTTGACCTTACTGAAGAGATCCTCTGTCTCTTTCTCTTCCTTCTGCATGAATCGTTTAAAGTCTTGGAATTGTGTTAAATTGCCCTCCACCATTCCCTTCAGATGATCAAACATGGCAACCGCTCCAGAAATGTCCTTCTGGGGAAAAGGAAATGATTTGATAGCAAATTCCTGAAACTCAATTGTCAAAAACAAAACGGTCAAGCAAAAAATCTTAAAAGCTATTAAAGCGATAAAAAAGCAATGGCAATAAAGCCCTGAGAAATTAAAACAATCAGCCCAATAAAATAATTTTATAAAAATTTAAATTAAAATTCTAAATAGGGTTAGAAGACAGGAAAAACAAGTGGGATTTGAAAGCTGATTTTAATAATCGACAGTGAAGTTGCCTGCCGAATTTGCAAGGGCAACACATTCCAGAGTTTAGGGCCCTAACAGCAAAAGCCCTGTCCCCTCTGAGCTTTCGACAGGTCCTTGGTATATCGAGGAGCACCTGGGACAGTGCATGGACTGACAGATGCCGCTTTTCCATTACACAGCAAGGCATAGTTCTATACGGTTCTGCACAGTATTTTTCGCTTTTCCATTGTGTGCTGGGCGTGCATTTGACACCGTTTTTGGTTCCTCCTTCGAGCTGGTTCTACAACCGATGATAAAACTATAACCTACCCCATTCTTGCTGATTGGTCTGTCAAGTGTGACGTACACCAACACTGATTAGTTCGAAAGAGTTGTCATTGCCTGCGTCATTAACTTGCGCAAAGTAGATATACACGTGTGATGAGTAGATTCATCATTCACGAGAGAGGAAACAACTTTTATTGTCTGTAATATTGTTGCTTGCAATCAAAAAGCACAACGCTATATCTGGGCAATGTTGGTCAAACGAGTAGGTTCAGACCTTCTTGTCATTGTTCGCAGAGGAGTCCAACGGCGTGTTCGGGATCCATTGTTGTTTGTGTCTGAATCTCTAATGGCCTCTTTATTACGTCAAAGTGAGGGTGGCGCTAAAACGGAGTGATGTTGCCTATTTAACATAACGACACAGTAAACAATGGGAAAGCAAAGCTGGCCATACTGCACCAAACTGAACTGTGTCGTACTGTACCGTGTTGTACAATGGAAGAGCCACGAAGCTCAGAGAATGCGGGGAAAGACCATTCAACAATTTAAAAACCAATAAAAGAATTTTAAAACAAACTTTAAAATGGACATGCAGCCAGTGCAGCGAGGCCAAGACCGGGAGCAGATAAGCAACAGCTACAGAGGGTGCAGGTCTAAGCAACACCAGCATACATGGAGTTACAGTAATCCAGCCACATTGTAACAAAGGCATAGATTACTGTGTCAAAATATGGTTTGAATATAACTGTCTGGAACTCAGAAAGCTGTCTCGGGTGACCACTGCACTGATCTGCCCATCTAAGTTCAAATCACGACCCTTAATACAGACTTAATAAATAAGAAGAAAAAAGTTATGCAGAGAAAAGAGAAAAGTTATGCACAGTGACAAATACAATTCCACAAAAAGCTTTTCTACTTCTTTCTTTTATTGTTCATTTCATTTGATTTCTATTTAAAGGTAAATTTAAGTTAATTTGAGTTTTCGCTTACCTCTGTCAAAGGCTGAAGAAGTTTCTTCTCAAGGTCAATCAACTGTTTGAGAATATCCTGAGATTCTTTACTCTCTTTCCTAGCTGAATCAATCAACTGTGCAGCCTTCTTCTCCATTTCAAGCACTTGATTTATCTCTGCTTCATACCTAAGATCATAGCAGATGATTTAGATTATAAAATTTCATTCTCAGCAGTGCATCATGAAGACACAGCTTTGTTTAAATAGTCTTTCTGAACGTACTTTCTTTTGAGCTTCCCAATCACGTCTTTGACCCTGTTTTCTCGGCTGATGATTCCGTTGATGAGGTCTAAGGCTTTTTCAGCATCTGCAAGAGAACTGGCTGCAATGGTTTCAATGGTTGCTGCCTCGCCTTGATGCCTGGAAAGACAACTTCAATCAGCCTTATTCGTCTCTCACAAGAAAGTTGAAGAAACATTTTGCAGGAGAGTTTTCTGTAATTTGGATCAGCATCACAGAAGGGTCATTGTGTTTTCTTATTGAGTTAACGTTTTTGTCATTACTTATATGTGACTTGAAAATAAAGTCTTTAACACTTTGGTAAAATAGCTTATTTAATTGATAATGCATTTTATAAATGCTATTCATAGCTACAGATTCATTCATATTCATTTGGCAACATAGCTACATATCCTCAGATAGACTTCAAGCTTTGATATTGTCTATGTTTTTCATAATCTTTAAACCTCTTCACACTTATGTTATTTGCCACAGGTTTGTCTAAATACAAATGACAGGTGCATCGCAAGCTTGACATATAATTATCGCATGTGCCAATAATTTCATCCAGTATATTTTTGAGTTTGGTGTGAATTTTTGACAGGTTCAATTTTTTGGGGGTGCAAACTAAAACAATAAACACAGGAAACCAACAGATTTGCAATTGTAATAATTGTATGAAAGAATTGCAAAAACAACAATATTTTTGGCCAAGACTGTAAGTAATGACTACTTATACTTATGGTACACAAAGAAGTGGCTCATGACACTGAAAGATCATTTAAGACATTTGAAAATATAACAACTTACTGGTTAGCAAGAGCAGCAGCTTTTTTAAGCAAATCCGATAAGGACTCTGCATCTGGGATTCTATTGGCTGAGGAGATTTCCTAGAAGAGGAACACCAATCAATGGTAGAGAAATTTTGTGGAAGATACATCTTAGTTGATGCAAGTACAGCAAATCATTCAATTTTCATTTAAGCACACCATAAATATATCTATAAGAACTGTCATGTGCTCCAGTACAGGCTAAATAGCCTGAGAGGTAAAAAAAAAAATGGTAGAGCATAGCATAGTACAAAAACCTTACAATTAAAACTATATTTTATGCTAGATTTTGACATTTTAGCTGGTTAAATGAATAGAAAGAAAAACCTAAAACTTCACATTAATTACACAAGCATGAAAACAAAACTAAAATTAAAACCCTCTTTTATACTAGAGATTGATCAGGCAAAATTAATATAAAAAACATAAAGCATCATAATAATTACGAAAGCAGTGTCTGAGTCTGGGTTATGTATAGTACATCATGAAATATTGAGTCAAAATGTCAGAGGCATTAAGTCCATATCCACATATACACTTCCTCCACACAACAATAGTTTCACTTCTTTGAAAACCCTGAAAATCCATGTCAAATGCATGCAAGCTCAACAGATGCAGATATTATCCTTAACCATAAAGCAACTTGGCCAATCAGAAGGTTTTTGGCAAAAAATTGCTTTTTTATTGCAAAAATCTCTGTTCTGCTGTCTACATTGCAATACTAAACCTAACATTGGCAAAAGTGAACTGGTGTTGCAAGACTGTGAGGAAAGTCTAGATTTCTAAATGAATCCTGTTCATGTGGCTGACACCTTAAGTTTGTCAATTATTCAAACAATTAAAGAGAATACATTTCTTTTTTGTTCCTTTGCTCCTAGACAACTTTGACCAAAGATAAATGTTTTTATAATTAATCAAATAAGGAGTACCTATATACAACACAAACATACTCACAAGCTCTTGGATCTCCTCTTGGGCCTGTTGCAGTTTTAACCTGATGTCACTGATGAGTTTCCGAATTCGTGACACTTCAGCTTTGTACTCTTCATCCTTCTTTCTGATGCCATCCACTGTGGTCAACAAAGACTCCATGTTCCTGTCCTCTCTCAGCTGCAAGTAGCTAATGTTTGCCAGTTTATCCTGAAGATGTTTTTCTGTATCTGCTCAATGTAAAATCAAGTCTTGGAAGAGATTCAATATGTTTAATAGAAAAAAAATCTAAGTAATCAATTTTTCCCACTTGTGAGATCCTTCGCTCGCATTTCCAAAGCATGCACCATAGCTTCTGCAGCCTTAATTGCTTCTTCTATCTTAGCATTGTTGCCTGAAATCACATCATGGCCATTCAATATATCCTCAACTTCCTTCAGCTTCAGTCCGTAGATCTCTATCTGAATAAATAAAACACAATATAATCATTTTCAACTATGATTGTAAACTCTAGACCACATCAAAATATCAGCAAAACCGTTAAATATTTAATAAAGTAAAAATATTTTAGTGATATTTATTAAATTAATGATTTTACCAGTACATGACTTTTCATTTATTGATGTGGAGATCTGGGATATGACTGTGTGCACAGATCTCTGGGTAAACAGCACATTTCATTCCACCCACACACTTATTCAGTGTTCAAGATCAGCTCCAAACGTCTCAATGCTAAATCACCAGCTGGATCATTTAGAATCATTGGGCACGGCTGAACCCACTCATGTTTGCTTTCTCACTTTACTAAAAGTCAAAAGCTTACTTTGCTTTGACAAAAAATTAAATGATAATATATTTTTTACAGTTAAAGCTCTCTCTGGACAGGTTGCCATTGCAATTCTACTGTAGGGCTGTGTTTATGAACCTTTTTGTCATCAATTGACCTTACATGCATTATACAAAGCTTAAGTCCCCTGAAAAAAATCATATAGCAATTAGACAACATACAGCATTCTTAAAAACCTTAAACAAAACTAAAACATCTTTCAGTATAAAAGTAATATCTATAACGAAAATGTTTTCTTTTATGTTGTTTCGGTTCAAATGTGTAGACGGCTAAGTTCCATTTCCCTTCCTTGGCCCTAACCCTTACCCATAACCCGTCATTTTGCTCGCGCATGTGAGGGGAAGGGGTTTACAAATTCTCTCTTGAACTAATGAGGAGGGCTTTGGTGAAGGGATGTATACCACTTCAACTGAAGTGTGCTTGGACCTAGACTTACACACAGAGAGCTTGAGAAGGATTTCCCAGCATGCAACATGTGATGCACGAACAGGATTTATTCACAATGTTTGACGATGAGAGGAAAAAGAGAGACAAAAGTAAGTAATTTTGTGCTAATTTTCGTGCAAAAAGCTTAAAGCTAGTTTCACAAGTATAACGTGGGACCCTAGGGGAGAGAAATGGAACTGCACTTGACAAATAAAAATTCTTACCAGAAGATTTTAACTATCAGCAAGCAAAAACTTCACAAGAAATATATAAAATAATGTAGCATAGGATCTTGACTGGTAAACTGTTAATAGATCATGTGAGGATTTGGGAATCAGCTCAGGGATATTGTGAAAAAATCGGAATAATCTGAATATGACAAGCAAAGTGGATGAGAAAGAGGGAACAGAATGTTCAAAAGTGGGTCACCCTAAGTGCTCAAAAGTGGGTCCCCTAAAAGTCACAAAGGTTCCTAAACCTCAAACAACATTCAGGAACTTTTTGCTGTTCCTAATATCAATGTTCTCTATTGATCGTTTTGTGGTCAAATGTCTTCAAATGTTAGTCATATAATGTAAGTCCCGCAAACCTTTAGAGAAATAAAGATTGAAAGACATAATGTAAATTTTCTACAAAATGTTACTATTCAGAGAGTATCTGACACTTCTCTGGATAGAGTACAAAAACACTTAAATTGATTTTTCACAAAAAAAAACTTGGAATAATTATTTGTATTTGCTATGCAAATGTCCTTTTTTTCTTTCTCAATGAAACAAAAATGTTTTACTTTTAAAACAATTTATACTTTTCAAATAGGTTTCTTTTCAGCTTACCTTACTCTTGACTGGGTTAAAGCAGGACGGACAAGTGGATGTCTCACACTTGAGCCCATCATAACCCTCCCTGCACTCGCACTGGCCTTCGTCATTACAAGAGTTTGACTCAGAACCTTGTTGATTGCACTTACAGGCTACAAAGAGGAAAAACAGCTGTGAATGGAATGCTTATTGCTTTTTATAATGCTTTCTTTTAACTCTATTTCTTCACTGTTCTGAACCAGTTTAACAAACATATTGAATGCATACCCAGACATGGCTCGGTGGGGTATCTGTGGTGGTATCCATCCTCACAGTTCTCACACGTGCTGCCTGTGCTGTGATTTGGGCACTTTCTGCATTCTCCTGTGCGCTGGTCACAACTGCCAATAGAATTTATGCCAGTATAGTCATTACACAGACAGGGCTGGCACTGTTTAGGAGAGCCAAACCGTCCCAGTGGGTCTCCATAGAAACCTTCGGCGCAGCTTTCACAGTAAGAGCCTGTTGAGAAAGGGTAGGAGCAAAGATGGAAAAGAAATACATCATCTTAATGTTGTCGGTAAAAAAAAAAAAATCATGGTATGCTCATCCAAAGAGTTTTCACTCTACTAAATGTGTATATAACTTTTAAAACTACATTGACTACAAATAAAAAAAAATTGTCATCACAAAGGGATAGCAATAATTTTGCAAGTTGTCCTAGAGCTGGGTTCCCCAAATCCAGCCCTGCATATTTTAGTAGCAAACCTGCTCTAGCATACATACTACTTTAGCTTCAGACAATCAGAGAGGACCTTAAGTAGGGCAACATGTCTGTTTTATAATGAATGATCCAAAAATGTTTATGCCTCCAGCCCTTAACCTTGGAAACCTCTGTCCTAGAGTTTTGAGCGCATTTGAATGATTAAACTTCTATCAGAAATGCTACACAAAGTCATTTAGCAATAATCCCTTTTAGAATTTAGATTTTTCACTGGTGTCGAGAGCATTGGCTGATAGCTAGGTGATGGTCGCAAGTATTGAACATTTCAAATAAGATAACTAGGATTAGTGCGTAAAATCATTTACAGGGATTAAAATTAAATACAAGTGAACTTTACTTTATTTGCATTTAATTTTTACTTGGGAATTCCTTTGAAATTACTCACAAAGTGAGAAAACTTTTTAAAAGTAAATTTTACTACACTTTTTTTCCCCGTGTAGCCATCATGATGAATTTTATTCTTTCACATTCTGCACGTCACTTCGGACACGGAGCCAAAGACCCATGTCCATCAATTATCTTACTGAACTGAGTACATTTTACTTGAGTTGCTAATTTTTTTTGGTGAGATTCAGTTAGAAGCGCTCATTAAGTAAATATTGTATTTAGATGTAAATAAATACATATTTTAGAACAGAGGTCTCAAACTCAATACCTGGAGGACTAGAGCACTTTCAGGATTTTGGTCCAACCCTGTTTCAGGAGACAAACCGATAGCTTCAAACAAATTCAGAGGAGCTTAATCAGTGGAATCAGGTGTGTTCAGTTGAGATTGGAGCAAAACTGCCCAGGGCTGTAGCCCTGCCGGAATCGAGCTTGAGACCCCTATTTTAGAACAATAAATAACACAGAAACTGCACGTAATGTACTGAACTGAACATGTCATTTTAAGAAAAAGACAAAATAGCATTTGTTTGTAAAAAGAATTAAATAATCTTTCCATTATTTACAAGGTTAAAAAATCACCTTTTTCAGTGTAAGTGAAACTGCGAGCTTGTAATTTTTGTAAATGAGTGCTTGGAACATCGTATTTCCACTGTAGTTAAAAAAAACAACCTTTTGAATGGGTTTTAAGAAGAGGTTCATGTATTGGGGAGAGAAAAACAACCCTCGTGAAATAGAGTTTATGAGTGAAGTGATGGGGTAGTAGAAAGGTGCTGTCTGTGTGCTTCTCCCCTTTTATTCACACCTGGTTTGATAACAGTTATAACAAACTAGCTTTTCACTAACTCGATGTTTAGTTTTCAGTTCCTCACCTGTAGTTTCACGAGAACAGTGTGTACACAAAACTTCCTGGCTTCCTGAATTAATATGGCAGCCCTCCCCCTCCGGACAGGGACATTTTAGGCAGAAACTGGACTGTTTCAGGTCGATGTAATAACCTTTAGGACACTTCTCTAGATTCTGTATCTCATCCCCTGAGTAACAGTCTCCTGCAACATACACAATATCCTCCTTTTTCAACTGAGAATTAGCAATTAAAACACACTTGAATGTGAATCGATGAAATTTCATACCTGTCTCTGGATCACAATTCCCACCCAGACATAAACACAGATCACAGGGGCTTCTTGGGCCTTGACCTGGAAAACGTCTTTTGTATCCTGTGGCACAGCGTTCGCAAAGCCTCCCATCATAACCTGCAGGACATTGGCATTTTTCTACCCCAACTGCAGGGGTGCCGGGACCCCGTTTTGATGACAGCAGAAAGACATTGTCCAGGTAGCCACGTCCTGTTAGGTGACAGCGGATATTACTTACGAACAGATGTTCAGACATAAACTAGTGCAGTGTGTAAAAAGAGTTTAAACACACCATTTTCCCCGAACGTTCCTCGAATTTTAATTGCAGTTAGATTGCTTAGAAGTGTTAGAAAATCAGCAAAAGAAAGATGTGGTTTCCACTTGCTGGCAGGCTGCTCATCCAGTCTATGATGCGAAACCAAATAAATTAGGTTAAATCCAAGCTAGATTCATCCATGCACCACAAATTATCACAAAGTGCTTAAAGCAGCATGGGAGCATGATCTTGGCCATGCTATTGAAGATGATCAATGGAATACTGCACAAGAACAGGTTTGTTCCTCTTCATTGTGTATTAGACGTGGCTTAATAAAGTTTAAACCACTTTTAAACCAACTTCACCTGTTGAAACTAAAGCTTTATAAAACATTCCCGTGTGTGGCATTTCTTGAATTTCCAAAAAGCTCAAAGCTATTGTACATTTTTAGAAAACATCTACCTGCTATTCACCTAAACGTGTAAGTCTTCTTCTTGCCACAAGAGACCACGGTTCTCAGATCACCAAGTGAAGCAGACACCTTCAGTCCTGCTCCTTCTAGAATGACATCAGAGATGGAGGGATACCGCACACCTCTGTCCAGGCGCAGAGAGAAGGAGAGCGTCTGACCATAGCTCAAAGCCTGGTTCCCCAAAAAGGGTGCTTTAGAAGGAATAAGCAAAGCATTAAAATTTAAATTAAAATAGACTAACCTACACTGTCTTTTCTTCAACCAATTGTACCTGGAGCTAGCATATAAACAGGAAGGACCTCTTTTGAGATAACCTCAAGGTCTTTGTGTGTAGGAGACCATCTGAACTGCACTTGGGATGGATTCACACTTTGAGCAGTGGCCACTCGCCATCCCTCAAGACCTGAGAGATCAAAAAAAGTAAACTAAACAATAACAAAGAGATTTTGTTTTGCGAGAATCTGAGGAAATATTTCAAGCTCACCATTCTTAAAAGTCGAAGAGATGTTGTAAACGGAATAACCGGTAGCAGTGGTACACACACTAGAATGCCCATTGCAAAAGCATGGTTGACATTCCTCTGTATTATATGTGAGATGACCATTAAAACGCGACCTGCAGCTTTTCCTGCATGAAAAGAACACAAACTGTAGCAAAATAAATCTGTATACTGGTCTATTTAAACCAATTGGATACTTGTTCTCACCTCAAAGACGGACATCCGCTGGAAGTGACTGGAGAAGAATCATGACAGCGGTCACACTTGTCTCCATCAACCCCTTGTTTACATGAACATCTTCCCTCATTGTTACACGCTGGTCCTTCAGAACCTGAAGAGAACAAAGTTATATTCAATTTAAAGATTTTAATAGGCTTTAATAGGCTTTTGGGCACTCCAGTCACTTAAGGTGAAATTCATCCATTTCGACATTTAAAAGAGAAATAACTTCTTGACTTCTGTTTGAGTTTTTTTTTATTGAATTCACAAAGTCGCTGATCATACAAAGGAAAAATTAGTGTTAAATTGACTCTGTTCTGATTCTTTTTGGTCCTACTCTAAATAGAGTTAACTTAACACTGAGCCCTTCAACTTGAACTATAAAAAAGGTTAAATTATAGTTTTTTTATTAAAGTGAAATACACTGAAATACACTTCACTAAGTATAAGTTTTACGTGCTAGAAGAATCAATGGTTTGATGATAACATCATTGATATTTTAACTCCATTTGAGTGTTCTTTTTTACTCTATTCAGAGTGTATTTGGTCCTACTCTGGATAGTTAATTTTACTCTCAGGATTATACTGTGTACATGCATTACTACCGTTGCCTATCAATAACTATTAAACCTATAAATACCTCATTGCCACCATTTACACATATTTATGACAAAAAAAAAACTATAGTTGAGACTGGGGTTGTTATATATATTATACCATATTTATATATACTTATAAATCCTGATTTGTCTATAACCGGCAGATTTTTTTTCTTCTCTTTTCTCTTACCAGCAGAGTTGCAGTTGCATGGCAGACAGTCCTCTCCTGCCCTCTGGTGGTAGAAGCCTATCCTGCAGCTTTCACAGTGGCGCCCTTGGGTGTTTCCCTGGCAGTTTATACAGTACAGTCCTAGATTATCAGCTCTGCACAAGCGTGTTTTACCATGACATGAACAGACAGTTGAGGCTGAAAAACAAATTGAAAAACCCTCTATTTATACACTTACAATATAAGTATGCACTTTCAACTCCATGAAAAAGAAACGAGTGTTTGTTAGTTCATCAACTGATGAATTGATAGTGCCTCCTATAGAGAACGAAATAACCAATGCAATGTATGACTTTTTAAGTGGGAAGAAAAAACTATATTTATAGGAAACCCTGATAAACTGCTACCGGAAAGGTGCTCTTTAAATTAACTCGTAATAAACACAACTGGCACCAGCAAGTGTTTTGGTATATCGCATTGAATATGGGAACTTAAAATAAATAATATTTTCCACATGAAACAAAAACAAAAAACTGTCCCCATGGTAATTTAAACCTTAGCTTAAATTATTTCCCTCACTTTCTATAGGGTTGATAAACACAGTTATTCAAGAGCTCAAACCTTAAGCTACCAAAGCATTCAATGACAAAAGCCCAAAGACGCAGAACTTCCAGCGTATACAACTTCTAAAAGGAACCAGAAAAGCCCTCACCTGTGTAAGCACATGAGATCATGTCAGATTACCTGCAATAAAACATTCTGTAGCTGATGTTTAGCCATGAGTAGT
The DNA here is from genome assembly GCA_900490495.1 of Danionella dracula. Taxonomy (NCBI): domain Eukaryota; kingdom Metazoa; phylum Chordata; class Actinopteri; order Cypriniformes; family Danionidae; genus Danionella; species Danionella dracula. The sequence goes on from UELW01000633.1 coordinate 2,800,824, forward strand.
GTGACAACCCAGGCAACAATAAATCTTAGCATGAGACAGGCTTTTTTTCTGCAAGCTCACTCTTGTAGGTAACTCATCAAAGTAATGATTCGACACAATGGTTTATGTACAGCAGGTGTTTGAACTAACAGTTTCAATATGTCTAACTTAATTGTTGGTTCACTTAAACATTCATTCATAAACCTCATTAATGCTAATTAAAAGCTTGACAAATTGAATGAAACGCATTTCCTTTATTATACAAGGTGATTCAAAAAGAGTACAACTACCTAAAATGTTATATATAACAGAATACATAAATATATATAAAGAATATGTTTGATACACACACATGCGCACACACACAAATATATATATATATATATATATATATATATATATATATATATATATATATATATATATATATATATATATATATATATATATATATATATATATATAAAATCAAAGAAAAAAAAACATGATAGAACCTTGGGAAATTAATTAATGTGAACACTACTTAAAGTTTTTTCCAACTTCGAACAGAAAAAGCCTTTTCTTCTTTGCAGAGTTCTCGATTTTCAATTTTGTGCTATTCTTTTTCAATCACCATGTAGTTTTCCCAAAAAAGTTGAGAACATTTCACTATATGAATATAACGTTAACTGATAAGACTACAGCATGTATGCCTACAGGCTATGACTTCCTAAACTGTAACTGGGGGTACTTGAATTTTTATAAAGCCTACATTCAGTAATTATTACTGCATGTTATAATTATCTCTAAAGGCACAATTCATTCGGATTAAAAAGGCAAGGTACATTTGAGAAGAACTCGGCGTAGTTTAGAATTATCAACGGAAAAAAATTCCATAAATCTTAAAACATATTCCAATGACCTCATACAACGTTTAGCTGCTGGTTTAATGAAAAAGTAGTGTTTCTACAGGAAGTAATTAATTTACTTCACAATATCTCAACCGCGACATTTTTTTTTTGTTAATTTAACCGGAAATTAACAAATTAGTAAATTAATTAACAAATGTATTAACTTCCTGCAAAGACTTGTAAATTGCAATAGTAAATACTTTTTCGCCAACAATAGTTAGCGCAGAATTATTATTATTATTATTATTAATTCTACTCCACCTGCGACAAGCAAAAACTGCGAACAATAAGAATATACTTACATTGAACGGCTTCGAGAACTTGAGTTAAGATGCTAAAGACACCCAAAAAGACATAACTGCTCGTCATTTTCCACATCCAGAATGTTTTGGTGGCACGTTGTTGTTATTTACAGAGTTTAGATGAGAACCTCCCGCGTGTCGAGGTCTCGGCGCGAAGACGAACACCTGACGCTGATCCCTGCGCGCGCTTTTAAAAACCTTTAAAAACCTTCCTCCTGACAAGCGCGGGCACGTCGAGCTGTGCACGAGTGATTCACCCGGAACCAGCTGTGGGTCATGCTCTTCCTCACATAAAAGATTTATGAATAAACCAAACACTATATCTGTGAACTAAACCGTCGGTGTTAGACAATGGAAAGGTCTTAATTTTATTAAAATACATTTTAATTAATTCATTAATTAATTAACGAATAAATGAATGAACTGAGAACGGATGAAGAAAACATTTTTTGACATGCATAGCCCCACCTACCTACCAAAGTTGAATCATGATTTTTTCGGCACATTTAAAGTGAGTTGAACTTGAACCAAATCCTTCCAGTCACCACAAAAACTTGTAACCAATCAGCAGGAGCTATCAAAATAAGCACAACGTCCTAATGGAGAACGGAAGTGACTTTGTGATTTAAAATGTCATTGTTGGCTCTCAGAAATCACTCTTGGCTTCTATAATCACCATTAAAAATGTGTAGATTTGTGTTCAAAAATCATTAAATAGAGCTTGGTCAAACCAACACATTAGGATTCAAAAAACATGTAGCCAATCTGCAGGAGTTATCAAAACAAGGTACCATTAATCACGAAGATCGATTGCAATCTTTAATTGTGCCATTGAGGATGTCACAATAAATCACATTTTCCCAAATTGTGTACTTGTGTGGACCCATTTAAACCCAACCAAGAACAACTGTTGTATTAAATGTTCTGACCATCTCAATTGAATGTACATAATTCCCAAATATTTAATGAAAAAATACAATTGATTATTTGACTTCAATTTGTAACTGTTCTGAGCAACTCTCTGGAACAGCCAAACATATTCCAGATGTGAAAAAAACCAGCCTCGGGGCAGTAAAACTTCAGGTGACGCCCTGACTGCTATGAACCCTGTGAAAGCAAAACACATGAAGCACTGAACTGAGTCAGAACTCAGGTCTGCCTGTGTCTCAGACCGCAGAACACACCCAATTACCCAGCAACACTCACATCTTCATTTTCCACACCTTGTTCCTCGCACAGACGAACATGCAGAGGCACCCAACTGAACACTCTCAGGTAACCCCACTAAGAGCCGTTCCCTCTGGCAGATCCACACCCTGTCTACCTCACTAACGCACACACAGGACAGGAAAGAAGGAAACAGAGAGAACAACCATCAGTCACAGAGGAGGACATTCAAAAGCATGAAATAACATGTCTCTCAGATACATCAACAAAGCCTCCTGCTCTTTCTTCCTCTGATAGATACATAACATGGAGATGATGTCCCCTAGATTAAAAAAATAGACAATCAATGATATGCAAGGATTTGTCATCACTGACGATGCCCTAATCTTCTCATCAGTCTCAAGGATTTTGAGTAAAACGCTATTTTTTTCTTTGTTCAACAGTAGTCACATTCAGTAAAAGAGAGTTAAAAAGAGAGGTCATTATGTTAAAGCTGTATCTGACTTTTGGAGGCTAAGCAGCAGCCGGCTAAAGCCAAAAGTGGCACAATGCTCGCCTTTATAACAAATTCACATTTTGTACTTTGTGGCCTGTGGAGATGAAAAGCACATTTATTAAGAGTTTAACGGATGTGATGTGGAACCGCATTCGATGATTGGGCCACTGAGTCATGTCCAACACTTAGCAGAGATAGTTATAAATGATTCTGCAAACAATGGCTCACTTCCTGTACAGCAATGAAGACATAATCAAATGCCAAATTAAATTGGTTATAACATGGGAAGTATTGTCATGACTCCAGAGTTACTCTGTTCAGTTTTTTTCTTTTCAGTTTTGCTCCCTCTCTTTAATAAGAGTTAAATAACCCTGTTTTATCTTAAGAGTATAAGTTCAGTCTTCAAGTTAGTATTAGTTTAGAGTGGACCAAAAATATTAATTTAAGTTAAAAATGGTAAAACATCATGGTAACTGACCCCCACCTTTTTAGGGATCCCCCAACTGCCGGTTGCAAACCATAGCTTTAAATATACAATTGCATTTTATTAATCAAATAATTAAATTGACTGACTTGGATTACCCTTTTTCAGCATAAGGTTTTACCATTTAACCTGAAAATTCTCAAAGGTCTCAGGAGTGTTCAAAGCCTTCAAGGTTTTATTGTTTAAATAAGCAAAATGTGTGCTTTTTCTGAAAATGTAGGCACACAATTTTAATGTGAAAACAATTTTATGTTTTTCCAGGAAACTATTTTATTTATTTAAAAGAAATACTAAATAGTTGAATAAGATTGAGTTACTCTGAAAAGTTAGCTAATTTATCTTTTAACCTGTTCGACAACTCCATAAAATGTCTCTGAAAGTTTCAAGACCAAAAAAAACCCCTCCCTTAAAGTGTAAAAAAAATTCAAAAGGAACCTGAAAATTCAATCTCTGCAAGATCCATGTGAAAAGTACTTTATTGATTAATATTTTGCTTCATTTTTAACCAATTGATTTGGTTTCATTTTCTTAAGATCCCAACCTTAACTCTACAGATTAGGATATCAAAGGACATTTGGTAATAACTAGGGTCAGGTCAGGGTTTTATTTAATTATATATAAATAATTCAAGAAGGAAATAATTGAGAGTAGAACCGAGATTAAAGCTAACCAACACACCAATTGTCTGCAGAAGTCTTCAATTGCAGATTCTGTTGAGCCCTAGTATTAACAAAAAAATTCCCTTTTTGTTAAAATATGCAGACTAACACATTGCAGAGTCCTGTAATAACCACTGTTTATTATTTAAAAGTGACAACTGAATTTACAGGCAAATGGTGACAAAAAGAGGTGTTTGAGGTCCTTTGGTGTGTGTGTTTGTCAAAGCCTTGATTAAAACAAACGGAAGCGATAATTCCGAAACCACCATGTTCTCTAGAATCAAAGGACCACATCAAACAGACACTCAGAAGAACGGATCACAAATACTTGATACATCATAAATTAAAAATACTGTTTTATACATAAACGTGTACGTGTTGCACTTCTGTCCACAGTGGAAGAAAGGGCAGATCGCAGGCTTTCTAGTGGCGTTTTCCAAAGAGGAATCTCTCAGTGACATTTCAAGTGTTGGTTAAAGTCAGCAAACCTGTCGGAGAGTAAGACTGGAACTGATCCGGTAACAGTAGCACACAAACAGTCAAACGTACCAAAACCGTCGTTTGGACTCAGAAGATCTGAAATCCACATTCAGAGCATTCATTTCCCAAAAAATAGGCATTAAAAAGATGGTTAACGAGCAACATCTGATTACGTTGTCAAGTAAAGCAAATCATTCCGATAAATATGAAATATTAGGGACAAACGCAGATGTTCGAACAAGTCTGGGGGAGTTTACAACAAAACGCATCACCACCCGCAGAGAATGAATCACAAATAAAATAACTGATAGAGCTATGATGCAACACAGCCATGTATACAGGCAAGCGTTATTATACCACAGATCATTTTTAATATATATAATTATATATATATTATGCAGACATGATTTTTATTCTGTGAACCGATGAAGTGGCTGGATGGGTCTTGAGTTTAAAAAATAATCATCCATTCCTGAATCATTTAAGCATATTTACACAAAAAACTGTTTCGGAACTCTATATTATAATAATAAAAAGAAGAACAAAAACATTCACACAAAAATATAACATTTGAAATAATTATTAGCACCAGTGTATCAGATAAAAGTCTTGCTACGCCAATGTACAAAGTTGCATAGTGTTGAGTTTTGCTCATGTTAATGCGATTCGCAGGACACCTTTAAAAAAAAGCAGCAGCGTCTGAAAAAAAAAACACAAAAATGAAATGTCTGGCAACCAGGAATCAGCTCCAAGTAGGGATTTTTTGCTTTCTTTCGACTGAGCGAGATTTATATACACATGAACTGAAATACTGCATTGAGGTGTACGATGCACTCTAGCGAAAGTAGATGCGCATTACCAACAAATTACGATTCCTTCACTGTTTTCTATTAGCTTTAAGCGAATAGCGTTAGCAATGACCAAGAAGAACACTAGCTTACGTAGCAAACTTCCTTAAACTATCACTTGGCTCAAGAGTTTGCCATTTCATTCAGTTAATCTTAGAAATGTTTGAGAGGAAGAGCCGGTGGTGGTGCAGTCATGTGGCATCTAACCGATTGCTACTGTGCATACAACAACACACACAACCAAACAGACACAAATATGCACAAACACACAAACGCATGGCTGGTGAGCGCCATTACTTGGAGTTCTCTTCGTGTACAATTGACTTAACACCTGCTTCCATGTGTAAAACATGATTTGGAAGAAACGTGTTGGAGTTAAAATGAAGAGAAATAACAGAAAGAAAAGGACAGGACAGGAAATGAAGGCTGTTTTGGTGGAGAGGGAGTGTAAGGCAGACGTAGCTCTTGGCTTGCAGATTTTTAAGGCCGCTCTAGAGACGGAGTGTTGAAACAACCATCGGGCAGAGTGTTCTTGATGTCGTTGAGGTTAGCGATGTCTGCTCGGATCTCCTGAATCTGCCGGTCGTAGTCGCTGATCATGTCTTCTTGGCTCTTGGCGATGTCGTTTAGTTCCTTCAGCTTCCTGTCCAGCTCACTTCCTGCCATCTTGTCCTTGGCGTCTTTGAGAGCACCATCAATTTGATTCAGCTTGGTGAGATCCACTTTGTCGATGTTGCCTTGAAGAGAATACAGGTATATTATATAATTTACTGGAGATGTTTAGGAAAATATTTGGTCTGAAACACGTATTATTGGTATTACGATCAATCAATCAATCCTATAAAAGTATTTCGATTTTTTAGATGCTTCAAAATAGCTTTCCAAACAAGAGGTCCAATGTGGACCAACGTAGCTTAAATAACAATACCTGATTGTTGGCTGATTTCATGGGGTAAAAATAGATTTTCAATACCCTGTTAACTTAGCAACCATAGAGTTTATTTTGGAAATCTGGAAACATAATTATCCTAGTCCAAGCAACAGGGGTTAGGTTAATATTTTGAATAAACAATCAAAGTGTTTTACAAGCATAGTTTGGACTAACCAGCCAAAGTTGTGGTATCCAATTTACTAAGTTCCATGTTTTCATTTTGTGGGGTAAAAAACAGGCGAAAAGCCCCAGCACACTTGAAGAGAACAAGAAAAACCTCAGCAAAACATCCCTATGTGAGAAAAGAGAGCCTGGCTGAGCTTGTCAAGCGCTAATCACTTCAGCAGCATGTAGCCCAGCAAGTGTGAAGATACATTGAAGAGCAGATCACCGGACAGCATCTGTACTTGAACATTTGCGTATTGAATGTATATGCTATAAACCATATCTTTAAAACATAAGGTGCTATTACATTACTATCATTATTTCCTATAGAAAGGTAATACTCAGTCACCTGGAACACTTTGAGTGTTTAAAGGACTACAGTTTATCACCTGTCCTTGAGGGTCTGTACAAAACTGAGCTGCAAATTCAGTGGCTCAGCTTTAAAAAAGTGGATTAAGAGAGTCATTATTCCGCTATTATAAAGTAGAGTTTTGTCTCAACAGTGCTTGAGCTCACTCACGTCAAAACAATTGCATTCTATTATTAGCAGCTAATGTTAGTCTTTCAAAAAAGTGAGGGTAACAGTGTGATGCATGGATCTGAGAAGCAAACACTTGTTTAATACAGAAAGAAGAGTATATCTGAGCCAGTAGGTACATCCTGAAGGTAAGGTCAAGCGCACAGGATTACAAAAACGGTTTAGACAAGAGAACACTGCTGTGCAGGAAATATTGTTTATGTTCTGTTTGGATTGATTCTGGAAATCCCAGAATTAACACTGCTACTACATAAACAAGCGTGAGACTATGAGTGAGAACTATTTTGATGATTATAGCAGCCTGTTCTGCAAATATGAAAGTTCTATTTCCTGCTGTTCACTTGCACAGTAAGTACTAAGTTTAGCTGTAATTTATAACAACAGTAGAACCGTGAAGGGGAAAACACATCTGACACAATCACAGATGTGAAGTGATCTCATTAGGTTTGTCTTGGCTGCTGATTCAGATTGAAATCCAGCAAAAAACATGTCTAAACCTTTAGATTTTGAAATGTTTATTGTGACGAACAATATTCTATGGCATATTGTGCTAAAAGAAAATACTTAAACCATGTTTAACCCATGCATTGTTTTATTCTCATGCATTTTTGTCTACAATTTGCAGAGTTTAAGCTGCTCTGTCTCAGCAAAAAATTGTAAAAACGTGTACTACTTTTTCAACATCTGAATGTTTTTTTTTTTTTTCATTTACTAGTCAAAGCTAGAAGGAAACACTTACAAAACCAGTTTGTTTGTTTTCAATAGCAGCAAAAAAGCACACAAATAGTCGAGAAAAAAATGTAATAACCAAAGGTATAATCATCAATAATAATTGCGGAAAATAATCTGGATAATTTTTTTCTGATATTTTCCCGTTTTTATAAGATATGAATACAGACTTGTAAAAAGAGATATAATTTACAGCTGCTAGTACAAGTAATAACTCATTGATTTTACTCACCAAGCTGTCCTAGTAATCCATTGATTGTATTGAGCACTTCTCTAACAGCATTTTTGGCTTTTTTAGCATTTCCTTCAGCCTCCTTGGCATTATCAGATGCCTGTGAGGAAAGCAGTGTTAGTTCACATCAAAAACATTAATGTATTTAAACAGTTTTATAGGAAGTCAGAGCGAACCATTAAAGCCATCATCATATCTGCATCTGCTTCTGCTTTCTTCTTCTCCAGCTCCTTCTCAGCTGCTGTCAGCTGATCCATCATATTGTTCACATCTTTATCCAGCTTCATGGTGTCCTCAAATGCCTTTTCAGCATCTGCCTTGGTCAGCGCTGACCCCTGAAAATAACAATAAAGTTTACAGCATAGACATACATCATCAGGCGACATTCTGAAAGCTCTTTGTTCACATACCTTTTGAACATCATTAGCGATCTTCTCTGCTTCCTCTGCTTTTGCTTTGGCGTCTTTAGCATCAGCGCCAGCGTTACCTAAAGCCACTTCAGCCCTTCGGGTCTTGTCATTGGCTTCATTGATGGTTGCATTGATTTCTGGGATTCTCTTCATGGCGTCCTCAGCAGCTGTTTTATTGTCATTGACTCTCTTGTCAAAGTCTAAACAGGAGACAAGTTTTTTTTATTAATGTAATATATAAACAAAATCAATCTAATACCTTTTAAATAGTTTCAATACGTTTTCGTATATGATCGTTCCTTACCTCGCAGGTTATTGAGAATGTCCTGGGCCTCCTGGAAGGTGGATTTGCCTTTTTTTGCCGCCTCCTCAGCCATCGCCTTCGCAGCATCTGCACGTGCCAACAGCTGATCAGCCGTCTGAGAAGAGAATGAATACAATAAACAGACCTAAGGAGCCAAAAAGTGCAGTATTTAAAGCAATAGTATCCATGTCTCATTAAAAATACAGCTCAGATTCAACATTGAAAAGCTTATACTCTTGAAAACTCTTTAAGCCAAAGTGTAGAGCCTTTGTTTGTTTATCATTCACATTCAGCTCTGACTATCGAAGGTGGAGTCTGACCATAAGTATTGGGTGTAGTTACGGAACGAGCAAAATCTAAAAATCCCACCCCCTAAAATCCAGTTTAGACTTCAGGGACACTTGTAATGTGTTTTTATTTGATTTCAAACTAATTTAAGAGCAATTCCCATTAGTGCACCTCTAAAAACTACTTCAAGTAACCTCTTTAAAGGGGACCAATACCTGAGAAAGATATGATAACGTTTGATCATTTAAAGTCTTAAAAGCAAATAAAATGTACCTTAAACTTCAGAGATGCAATAAAGGCTCGAGAATTCAAGTGTGGTTTTATGTAACTAGACACAAGTAACCATGAAAGAGTTGTTTAAAGACTGTGTGCAGGTTCCTTGAGTTCATAATTAAGTTATTTCATTGAAAGCACAACTTTACCTCAATCAGATGAGATTACAAGTTTCAACTGTAAGATCCCTCGTCTCTCATCAGAAACCTTTATGACTGAACAGCTTGAATATAAACTTTCTTATATAAAGTTTTTTTGCTAGATCTCTTTGAGCAAAAACTCATTCACAGTACTGAAAGAAGAAAAACAAGGTACCTGCTGCTCAGTCTTCCCTTTGTCCAGCAGCTTCCGGACCTCTGTTTCTTTGCCTCTGAGGTCTTCTCTCAGGTCATTATATTCTTTCTCAGTCTTATCTATCAGTTTGTCCAGGTCTGATGCTTCTTTCTTGATCTTAGTGGCTTCATTCTGAAGGAAAAAGTTAGAAAAATTTGATGTAACATGCATTGGGTGAGTTCAGAACAAGTTATTATATGTTCTGAAATCAGCACCTCTAATGTTTTGGTGTCGATCGGTGGCAAGCTTGTGAGGTTAGCGTAGATCTTCAGGGCTTTGTTTCCAGCTTCCTCTGCTTCGGCGTGTACTTTAGCCGCCTGCTTTTCCAGGTTTTTAGCCAGATCCTTTGCTTCCAGATATCTGAATGCAAACATGAATAGCTTTCATTTAAACATGTTACTTAAACTTTTTACAACCATTTAATATAATGCAGATTGTTTTCTTATTTTCAGTACAGCCTGTAAAGATCTTAGTATTGGAGTGTGAGATCAATAAAAAGGTGAATTTTTTCTCAACAAATTTTCTAGAAAAATTATGATTCGGAGTAGTATCTTTATTTTTAAATGTCTATTTATATATTTTTGTATATTTTTCAGTGAACACACAAAGGTGTATGGCCAGTTGAAAAACTCAACAAATATAGAAACCCCCCCAAAAAACTAGAATTAAGAAAACTACAAATTCGTAACAAAACACAATAACTTGCCACAAATATAAATATCTAGGTGTTTATTCTGAACTCTGAACATTTTATTTATAAATGTATATATATATATATATATATATATATATATATATATATATATATATATATATATATATATATATATGTTTGGAACTTGTCTACCCTTGTCTCTGACATATCCATTGTTTTTTATATGTTTTTACTCAATCTGGCAGCAGCAGCATTCACTTATTTATTAGAAAATGTAAACACTTTTAAGGGTTTTTCAGAGTAAAAGATTAAAGTCTCAAAGTCCCTCAAGCTCCAAGAAAAGGAGTCTATGCTCTCTACCTGCCTCCTTAATTTCTCTAAGAGAAAAAAACTGAAAACCATGCGGCTGGGGACAACTTCAAGACTTTTGAAACATCCGTTGAAAAAGGGTTTATGTACGTATAGTGAAGTCTTTATAAATTTGAAAAAAAACAACTGTTCAAATATATGACTCTAAATCAACATTTTAATTCTAACGCACTTGCTATCATTTATCTTATCTTTCTGTAACTTTTTCCCCCCTAACATGATCTTCAGAAATGTGATATATTTAATAACTAAATTATTAATAACATAGGAGTTTAATGGTTAAAATATGTTTTTGTTTAGTTTGAAAGTTTTAATAAAACATCAGTAAAAAATCAAATAAAAATGTGTGCCAGTCAGTACGTACTTCCTGTTGAGTTCATCAATGTCACTGCTCGTCTTGTTCTCCCCATCAAGAGCCTTCTTCAGCATGTTATAGGCTTTAGTGGACGTGTCGTTGGCATCTTTCGCAATCTTCTCAATCTGATCAGCATCTGCTTTATGTCTAATCACAGAAGAAAGCACAGAAATAAGCTCAATAAAATATTGTCTTTTACGTTATTCTACACAAACTGAAAAACGTATCTCACTTTTCTGCCAGCTTGCGAGCCTCCTCTGCCAGAAGTGTCATATTATTAGGCTCTCCAGAGGTTGTGGGTATTTTAATGTCCTTTGGAATCAAACGTGAATATGTGAAGTTTAATAAGGAACATCATACTGGAAAATTGGATAGGGATTAAAGTTCTCTTGTAAATTTAATAATAATAACAACAAAAATAAACACACCACTTTACTGATGGCCTCCTTAGCTTTGTCCAGTTCCTCTCTGGCCGTGTTGATCAGGTTCTCTGCGTCTCTGACTCTGTTCCGAGCACGGTCTGCCTGGCTTCCGGTATTGTCCACAGTGTTCTTGATGTTCTGTAGTCTGTTCCACTGGTTGCTCAGGGTCTTGTTTAAGTTATTCAGACGGTCCAGAAGCCCTTTATCCACTTCTGTATTATAGCCATAATAAAGAACAACGTTATTCTAGACTCTCTCTATGTAATAGGAAGATAGTGTACACAACATTGAATGTGTGAAACAACACAGTAAAATCCTGAGTGCAAAATTTATTTGGTCCTACTCTTAATAGAGTGCAAACATTCAAAATTAGTTAAAATGCCTAGCGGTCATCACTTAAACCACAGATTCTTCTTCTGTGATAGATGTCTGTGTTTTACTATAAAAAAAACCCTCCCACTACATAAAAATTATTATAGTTGAAGTATTAATAGCTTAGTATTAATTTAACTTTATTTACAGGGCTTCTCCAGGTTTTATATGGTCAAATTTAAGACATTCCAAGATCATGTTAAGATCATTTACAATCAAATTTAAGAGCTATATAATAACATCTTAAACACATTTTTTTTTGCCTAATAAACAGTATGCTTCAAATAGATTACTTAAAACCCTGACCATCGCGTTTATGTTTTTGAGCATTTATGAAAGTTTTCTCAAACTCAAACTTTTGACCATAACCATGCTTTTAACAAAATTAAGAGTTTATGAGCTTACAATCGTTGTTTATAATTGTTAACATTTTTAAGTATTTTTTTATTTATGGCAACCCTTACAATCACTTTTACGCTTTTGAGCATTTATGCAGAGTTTTCGTTTTTAAACATTTATGAGTCCTTTGACAATATTTGGCAACCCTAACAACAACTTTTGGATTTTGAGGATTTATGAGTGTTCACAGTGACCTTCTCAAACTCTGGCAACCCTGACTATCACTTTTTTAAATCCTTTTGGAATCTCTTTTAAAGCTCTGGCAACCCTACGTAACAGCAAAAAACACATAAGAGCTATACATCGACATCAGAAAAAAAAGATCTGTAAAAACTTTGCTAAGATCTACAACGGTGACTTAATAAGGGGTAAAATTTGGTCTTTTAAATTTGATACTTTTTAAGACACTGTGGAAACCCTGTATTTAGAGTAGGACCAAATGGACTCAGAAATGGACTCAGACTCTATTTAACACTTAACAACTGATAAAAATGCACAAGATAACATTAACGAGGCATCACACTCTAAAGACCTTTGCTAGCTTGAGCCTCATCCAGAAGGTCCATAATAGTCTTCTCTGCCTCTTTCAGTCTGTCCTCAAAGGCCTTGTCGCTGACCGTGTTTTCAGTGTTGTCCAGATTATCGATCAAGTTCTGTAAATCAAGAAGCTTTTGCCTCTGCTGGTTCACCTATAAAGAAAAAAAAATTCTCAAGTTCTCTGCTCACAGAAAAAAAAAGGTACTGAATTTAAGACAGCCCCACTAACCTTGTCTCTGACCAGGCTGTAGCAGTTGGGGCACTGCTGGCACCCCGGTGTGGAGCGGTTGTAAAAGTAGTTCTCCTCACACATATCGCAGCGAGCTCCCACAAAGCCTGACCGACACCGGCAGCGGCCATCTTCTTTGCACTGCGCAGACTCCGAACCTTCTGGGTCACAGTCACAAGCTGCAAAAACAAAGCAAGAGTTCAAGGTCAAAAGGCTAGATTAAATCTGTTAAGAAGAAAGGTTACACGGTTAGTCAACATACGTTTGCAACCCGATGAACTGAATCCAAAGAAGTTGACTTCACAGTGCTCGCAGTGCTGACCCGTGACCCCTGGCTGACATTCGCACTGGCCGCTTGTGATGTCACACTGGCCGTTTGTGGAGCCAATAGGGCTACAGTTGCATCTAGTGAAACAAATTTCAGATGTTATAAATGATTTATTTCATCAAGACTTAAAAACAATAAAAAGAAAGACGAGTTGGGTACCGTTCACATCCTTTTCCGCTCTGGATGTTGTAGAAGCCGAGCTCACAAGATCCACAGTCTCGGTTAATGACGTGAGGAAGACACTGACACTGACCCGTCACCTGGGAGCATGAGGTTTTTCTGTCCACTGTGCCATACGAAGAGCATGCACATGCTGTGTGCATAAAAAGCAAAAACAACATTATTGTTATTACATTTTATGACATACAGTGTTTTCTTTTTAAACACAAAAGAAACACAAAGACAAAGTGTTTTACTTTTTAAGACTGCTAAGAATCAAATTGAGGACATACATCATAACATCAAAATAAATTTTTTGCATAATAAACAGTATGCTCTAAATACATTGTGTGAAACCCTAACCTTTACTTTTATACATGTTTTCTAAAGATCTTGTAATTGTAACCATGTCTTTGAGAAAATGTTCATAGATGTGCACTTTTGTTAAACTCTAGCAAAACCCTAGCCATCACATTTTGAAGATTTTGGATAATTTTCTCATCTGGCAACTCCTAAAATCACTTTAATGCTTTGTGAATTCACGAGCGTTTTCTTAATCTCTGGCAACCCTTACATTCACATTTTAACGTGTATGAGTCTTATGTAAATATCTGGCAACCCTAACAATGACTTTTGAGATTTTGAGCATATGTGCACATTTACAATAAATAATATTTAATGTCTAGAACAGTGAATTGAAGACTTTTTAAGTTTTAAAATTTGGGCTTTTAAATTTTAGACTTTTTAAAACGCCTTCCTAAATAAGTGACAGTTTAAACTCCATGTTAACAGATTTGCCTTCATGGACAATTTCCCATTTCACTTACGTTTGCATTTGTCAGCTACATTCGCAGCGCGAGCATCGCCGTAGAACCCGTCTTTGCAGCGGTCACAGAAAACACCTGCTGTGTTGTAGATGCACTTGAGGCATTCGCCTGACTCTCGATTACAGTTGCCCACAGCATTGGGGTCGATATTATTATTGCAGCTGCAAGCCTTGCAGACCCGGACTGGTCCTTTCTGTCCCAGAGGATCTCCAAAGAAGCCATCATCGCAGAGCTCACATCTCTTTCCTGGAGACAGTAAAAATTAAGGTGGTTGAGGGCTTTATTAATATGTGGTCAATTCTGAAGATTCACAGACTGTAGGTTCTAAGTACCTGTGGTTCCAGCAGGGCAGTTTGTACAGACCACCTCATTAGTCTTGGGTACCACAGCACATGTAGCACCAGAGGGACAGGGACAGGGCTTACAATCCGAAGACGTGCCTGTGGTGGAATCACCATAGAAGCCATCCTTGCACCTCTCACAGCTCAGGCCAGCCGTGTTGTGTTGGCAGTTACACATTCCTGGTGGTGTGAAAGCAAATGTGATACCACAGATCACCACAAGAGGGCAATATCATAAATAAAATTATAGAATGCATCCAGTGGTCTTACTCCTCCTCAAGAAAAGCTTCAGTAGTTCATATGAGAGAATTATGACCATTTAAGTAAAAAATCTTTTTATATCTAATTATTATCTATTATATTATTTTATCTAATTATATTAACTGCTATATTGTTTTAAGAATTTACAAGTACAACCTTCCTTTTAAATTCCATAAAATAAACAATTTTAATTTGCTTCTTTGTTTAGTTTTAATCAAAACTAAATTACTGCCGGTGTTCAAGCACACTCCAGGTCCATTTTTTTGGCAAAATAATATCCTGTTTTATTTTACCATAAAAAAACGAATGAAAACTTCTCTGATTCTACAAAAGATCAGAAAACTATCTTTTTACATATGACAAAGAAAACACCTACTTGACAATTTACCCAATTAAGTTGCATCTACAACACAGATTTGATCAAATCTTATATACTTGCTATTATTTATAAAACAGATTGCATTTGTAAGCTGAATTGCATATTCTGCATAAAAGTCATTTTCTATGTTTTCTTTTAAATAATACTATTTTGCAGTATGCTGTTTTTCCCCACCCAAGTTAATAAGTAAAGTCATGAAATCTGAGTCATATATACGTTTCTGTGGCCTTTCATTCTCCATTACCTAAACCCCCAGGCTTTACGCACATGACACATCATCACTACACAATACAAGCTAGTTTTGATGTTTTATGGCAAACCTGTTTGAGGGTCGCAGGAGTCACTGTGTCTATTGCAGTTGCATGGTTCACAGGAGCTAAACTGGCCAAGCTCTGGTCGGCTCCTCCTGTATCCCAAATCACACTGCTCACAGTGCTGCCCCACATAGCCCTGAGGACACGTACACTGCTCCACCCAACGAGCTGGGGTCCCAGGACCACGGCGTGCAGTCACCAGAGACACGTTGTCTACATAACCAGCACCTAGAGCAGACGTTTGGATGAAGTTCAATATTGTATAACATTTAAATGACGTTGCAGCAGAGCAACCACTATAATACTGAAAATAAGAACTAATTTCTTAAGAGTCTGAAATATTAGATTGAGAGAGTAATTGAACATACTTTGTGCACTGTATGTTCCACGGATCATGATGGAAGTCAGATTATGCAGCAGTTTCTGGAAGTCTGCATGCTTTATGGTGGGCCTCCATGGGTAGTCAGTGGTGTCATGAAGTCTGATTGCAGGAAAACAAAACAGAGTTTATCCTTAAGTTGATTCTAAAACGAACACAGTTGATCAATTATTTTAAGACCCTTGATTATGTTCTTGCGCTTAATGATTGCAATTTGCATACGTGTATTAATAACAAAGATCTGGTCATCTCCAGCAATGATCCTATTGATATAAATGTACCACTCGCTTTACACAAAGGAAAAACTGAGCTTTTCATTTTACATGTTGAATTCATGATGATTAAAAATGTATAGTAAATAATAATAAAAAAATAAACTTATTCAAAAATCTACTGTTAGATATTTCTGTTGGTCATTCGGTTGGTGTCAGTAGGTTATATGACATTGCTATGAAGTTTGAGTAAATTAAAGAATCACAGTTGCATTAAATAGACAAGCAAGGTAACAAGAAACATATTTAAGGTTACAAAATATATATGTATATTGTTGGATATCAACATAACCACAAGCTCTCAAAGATAATCGCAAAAAGCAGTTTAGCTACAACTACTTTCAAACAAAAAGAGTCATCAGAGGTGAGACATCTGTTATGAAGTTGGATGGATTTAAGGGTTTCTGGGATGACATAATAATAATAATAATAATAATAATAATAATAATAATAATAATAATAATAATAATAATAATAATAATTAATTTTATTTTTTTGGTGACTTTCAAGCATATACAAGATTCAGCATTGAATTCACGTTAAGAAAGCTAAAACTATTGAGGATGTGAAGAAAATGTGAGAGAGAGGATATGCCTCCCTCTTGCTAAAAATCATGGTGTATTTAAATATTAATGTCATTGGTAATATTTACTCAGAACCAAGCATCATCAAGCCTCTGCTGCTGATAATCCAAATATTTTCAGGTCGTTAAAGCGGAGTCAAAGCGGAATGTTAGTCCACAGAAGTCCAGTCAGGAGGATACTTCAAGAGGTTCAACGATTAAGTATAAAATAATAACCGGTGAGTGACCATTAAATTATCTAACTTACCTAATAATGCATGATACAACATAGATTTTGCGTAAATAAAATATTTCTATGAAAAAGAAACTTAAGTCTAAAGTAATGGCTGCTAAAGCTGGGCAGGACACGATCTAATTAATAGAACATAAAAGATGTTACCTGAACACATAGGTCTGTGTCTCCTCTCCTGGGTAGGAATTACCCTGGGCAATAAGAGGCACACCAACACGAAGCCCCGCACCCTCCAGCACCACATCCTCCGCTGACAGTCGTGCATCATGTCGCTGAATCCTGAAGTTCAGAGTGAGGTTCTGACCATAACTCAGCAGCTGATTATGAAGAAATTTTTCTACAGAAACAAAGTCCAACAAGATTACACAAGATCCTCAAAACATTTCACAACCAAACCACATCTGCTTAATACCTGGAGCCAAAAAGTAAATAGGGAAGTAGTCATCAGAGATGAGCGAGATCTCTTTGGCGTTGGAAGACCACTGTACAGGGAGACTGGAGCCAACTCTCTGCTGTCCCTTCCATCCTTCATCCCCTGTTCAGTGAATCAAAGCATTTCATTTCAATTACTGATGTAATGCTACGAATCTCTATAAATGCAAGCTTTTGAGGGTATTGTTTTTTAGCTGTTGGAAAGCTACCTAAATTCCTACTTTAGAACAGGGAGAACTATTCAAGTTTATTTCTTATACTAGCAACTTGGCGTGAAACCCAATTTTACTGCATTTTCTTGAAAAAAAAAAAAAAAGAGTTGTTGTTGATTTATTGTGACCAAAACTGACCTCTGTCAAAGGTGGAGGTTATTTTGTGCATGCTGTAGCCCTCAGCACTGGTGCACACTGTGGAATGCTGGAAGCAGAAGCATGGCGTACAACCCTGAGGATTCTGCTGGTCCATATTGAAGAAGCCCAGTTTACACCTGTAAAAAAGAACCATGAAGTGATTTTAGAAACAGAATAGCTGATAACGAGTTGATTACATATCTGAGCAATGCATGTCAAGCTAGATATAACTCCATAAAAAATGCATTTTGGACACTTTTTAGAATAAAAATGTTATATAATGTACAACAGAACAACAAGACACAAACATTCTCCATGAAAAGGCATAGTAAAATAGCCTGGTTAATAATTTAGTGAGAATTAACATTTTTAATTTGTGTGAGGACCAGTTTAGACACCAATTGATACTCCACAAGACATTATTGAGAAGCCGCATCCCTGATCCATTAAAAATCCAGACATCAATCTAGAGCTATTTCTTTAGAGTTGCTCCCTCAACCAACTCCTTTTTGTCCCCCCTCTGTCAGAGTGTCTCAGGAGGGATTATCCGGACCGTGTGTGGCCACACTCACTGACTGAGAGGAATGTCACAGGTGTTAAGCTTTATTGTGCAAAGAGCAAGTCAAAGACAGACAGGAAAGCTGGGATTATGCCAACTCAAAATACCAAATATTTTTAAACTAAATGCTGGTGAATAGATTTTGATATTTGAAGAATATCAAACAATACATTTTCACTTTTTGACGAACGTGATGTCACCCCACTGCTAGAGTTTTTTTTACTTCCTGTTGCTGTTAGTCTCAATGGTACACTTTAGAATTGTGTGGTTATTGTCTTTTAGTGTTGGTACATGCATTTCATGTTATTTTTTATTTAAATGAAACTGTTAAAAACACAACACAGATATGAACAAAAGGTTTTATTTACCGTTTATTTACTCATCAATATCACAACGTGGTGTGATGAACATGCTAACTTTTAGCTAGCTAAAACTCAGCAAAGATAACAAAGCAAGGTTATTTACTTTCATCGCTAAAGTTTTATTTCATAATCCAGCGTTTAACACGGAGCGCAAGCCCAGAAAGAGAGAGGGCTGCTTTTTCTCTCTGGATTATGCAGATCACTATATTTCTGATTGTTTATCTCAACTGTGACTATCACATGGATGTTGTCCCCACCGTAGAATGTATAATGTGTGCCCAAAATGATGGAACTCTTTACCATTACACATCCGTCAACCAAATTTAATCTCCATTTTTAAATGTTGTTACCCTTCTATTTCATTTTTAAGAGTCAGTTTTCACTGTTCTGTTTATTTTATTATCAAGCAACTTGTTGCTGTTTTGAAAGCTTCATATAAATCAATTTTAGTTGAGTGTGAAGAGCTTC
Source organism: Danionella dracula (assembly GCA_900490495.1). Taxonomy (NCBI): domain Eukaryota; kingdom Metazoa; phylum Chordata; class Actinopteri; order Cypriniformes; family Danionidae; genus Danionella; species Danionella dracula. Next base: position 2,819,916 of record UELW01000633.1, read on the forward strand.
ATTCAAATTGTTATATAAGATGGAAAATCTTTCCAAAATATTAAAAACCTCACAATTAGTTATTAATTACCAATCTTAGTTTATTCATCTACAGGAGACATAAAGATAGAAAATAAGCCTGTGACGGTAAACAGGACGAATGCCTGACTAGTTATACTGTGGTGACTGCAAGTCTGAAGGCCCTACATGGTCTGGCTGAAGGCTCTCAACTGGGAAACCTTCGCCATCCCTGAGCTATTTTCTCTTCCATCCGACACGGAGGCTCCTAATTCTGTTTCTCAGGCACACATACACAGCCTCAGATCCTCTGTGTGTCACTCACACAGGGACTTTCCAAAAGAAAACACTGCCCAAGTCAAACACCACTAATAAACACCTGCTCATCATAACCGTTTCAACAAACCTCATTATAGGGATAACCAGAGCTGAAAGGTGGATGGGCTATTAGAGTGTTAATGGCCAAGAATAACAGCTTCTAATTCAAGAACATTTCTCAACACACAGAGCAGTTCTTGGCTTTGCCCTTGTGAACACACAATGTAAAGACAATTCCAATAGTTTCCAAGGGTTTAAAGCAGCTGCTGCTGCTGTGTGTGAACATGTGCGAGGATGTTTTGACAAACGAAGAGTCTGACCTGTCGCAGTTGAATCCATCCACATTTTCCTTGCACTGGCAGCGTCCTGTCTGGACATCACATTCCTGAGTGCTTCCGGACGGATTACAAGAGCATGGTCTATGGAGGAAAGAGCACACAAGACAATGTCAATCATGTTTTACAAGGAACATATTTGTGTGTCCTTAAAAAAATAAATCAAGTGAAGAATGGAGAGTTCCAGGTGAAAGCTTCAATAAGCTAAGGACTTCACCTGCATCCAGCCTCAGACAGCGAATGATAGCCAGGTTGGCATCGGTCACACTTGTCTCCCATTACACCAGGCTTACAGCTGCATCTGCCTGTGTTATCACACTGAGTACTGAGAGAGCCTGGAGATAAAACAAATAAAACCATATGAATATAGACTTTTTGCTGTAAGAGACAATTTTAGCTCTAATAAAATAAGAACATTTTTATTTTTAATTCATTTACATTTTTTATTAATTATCTACATGAGGGTTCCCCAAAAGTGGCCCTGGAGGGCCGGAGCCCATTTTAGTTGTAACCCTGGCCTAGTATGGATACTACTCTAGCTTCAGGAAATCAAAGAGGACCTTAATTAGTTTAAAAGATGTGTTTCATGGTTGAACCAAAAATGTGGAGGCCTGGTTTGGGGACCCCAGATCTACATGATCGAATCAACTACAAGGACAATCTGAAACCTTTCATTTTATTTACAGTCATCTATAGACATATTTAATAAGAGAACTAGACAACCTATTATGAAAAACAAAAAGGTGTTTAAAAATATTTTACTAAATAAATAAATACACAGTAAATTTACCCTGTTTTAAGAATATTTGGTCCCACTCAAAATAAAGTTGATAAACTTTAAAAATATTTCCAATATTTTACCTTACTTAAATTATTACGTTAAACTAAATTTTACTTCAAAATGGAACAAAAACACAGATGTAAATTTTGTGTAGTTCTGAGGACAAACTTGTGTAGTTTGGTAGGAGCAATAATTTAATTAGCAAAACAAAAACAGGTAATCCAATCCTTCTTATTACACTACCTATGAATCAAAACAGCAGCCACATCAATTCCAATTTGAAGATTAAATGTAAAATTCCCTCCTTCACCCTTATCCCTATGTCTTCAGGTAAGGCCTGATTGGAGCGAATTATCTTGCATATCTCGAGTAATTGAAGAGCCATGGTGACACCATGACTAAACATCCCCATTAAATAGGATTCTAAAAAATAAAAGTATACTTTTGTATTACAATATCTTTAATCTCACAAAAATAACATATATATTTATTGGTTCCTCATTACTGTTTTACCATCATTCAATAGAAGCTGAGGGAAAATCTCTTTTTTTTTTTCTGGCCTGCTGTGGAGCTTTGTATAACTTTCTCTAAGTTGTAGAGGAAACCAACCCAGAAAACAAGGGAAACTAATTAAATAAATTATACAGATAGATAGCAGTTACGCACCGACAGGGTTGCAGTTACAGGGGAGACATCGCTCAGAAGCATCTCTGTAGAAATTGACCAGGCACCGCTCACAGTTCGGCCCATCTGTATTGCCAGCACAGTTGCGGCAATGACCTCCATGACCGGTGGCACGATACAGCTCGGCATCAAAGTAACATTCCGGACTCTTTCCATTACAGTTACAAGCTGAAACACAGATGATCACATAAGAGAAAGCCTCAAAAAGATGAACTGAACCAAATTATGCGAATATGTTTTGGCACACTACAAGAATTCACGTAAGACTTGTGCCTAAGCATTCAGTGGCATGTTCACAAGGAAGGGAAATGGAAAGAGAGATAGAAGGAGTAGCTGGAGCTGTGTGGGTGTGGGAAGTGCTGTTCATCAGATGTGCACATTAGTCATGCATTTCCAGGAAGACCAGATGAGGACACCAGAAACCTATTCAACATTCAAAACCACTTTGGATCAAGAAAATAACAAAGAGTCAACATGGAAGAGTTGAACCTGTTGAGACAAATCAAGTTCAGTATGTACTCATGAATGAGGAAATACAGCAATTCCAGTGAAATGTGTTATTTTCTTAAAAACAAAAAAAAAGTTAAAGGGCATCCACTAAATCACTGCAAATACACACATTTGACCACCTTCTCCTGACGTGATTGTCAAATCAACATCAATAATGTCTAATAAACAGCTTGGCCCCCTTTTCTCAAGTGACATGAGGCTTGAACTTCGATGAATTATCTGCTTATGAAGTTGACCCTCTATTCTGAAATGAATCAAATGACTCAAATCTACATGAATGAAGCTTTTGCTTCCATTAATTTGTGAATAGGCTAATAGATATTTGACCACCTTTCTAAAGTGAATGTCCAATGTAATTCACTTAAACCTGAAGTAGCAACGATACCCTGGATATAAACATTTTATATTTACATTATTGCATTTGGCTGACACAAACATTTTGAGAATTTCCGAGATTGAAGATATCTGAGATTATTGTCTGTTCTGTAAAACTGTGGGTAAACTGTGGTAATTAATATCTTTTTTCTGATTTCTGACTTCCAGTTAAAACATTTAATTCTCTGGATATCATGCCCTTTCTGTGATTTGTTAGTACCTCAATTGTCAGACCTGTGATTCATGCCTCATCACCAAAGATCTATGCCAGCTACATTCTAACCATGTTGGTTTCACTATTAAAGGACTAAAGCTCCCAGCACTTCTTGTCCACAAACTGTTTTGTTACCCCGGATATTTTGGCGATTCTGAACTCCTTATTCTCTCCTTCTCTTGTGTTTCTTCTTCTCTACTTAGTGATCCTCTCAAGTGTATTCTGTTTTTGATTAGGCTATTTGTATTTCCTCTGTTGCTGCGCGCCTGTGGGCGTGGAGTCATGCGTTATCAATCCACATTAATTATCTTTCATGATGCAATATCCTCACTGTAAATAAAAAAAAGTGGTTCATTCAATTCTATCGATCTCTTGTGTGTCCGCTGAAAATCCCTGACAATAATTATTCATGAGGATGAGTTTATCCAATGAGAAGACCTGGAACATAATCAATTATTATTGACTCTCATTAATAGGCTTTTTCAATCAATGCAGTTTGCGTTTGTCAGGTAATGCAAGAGGACTTTTACAACTTTTTCTTCTATTAAATGTAATTTTAGTAATTAAATGCAAATAGAACAGCAACCTAATTAAAAATCACTGTCCATTTTTATTATTCCTGTTATTCGTGTCATCTTTGGCAGATGAGACCTGAAACAGCGCAGACATTTTATTTGACCCCCTTTCTGCAAGTCAAATAAACATTATTAGCATTCATACACTTTTATTTACAGCATATGAAGGCAAGTTGACCCTATATTGTCAATATAAATGATCAAAAATGATATACATTTGGTGAGCGTTAACTGTGCAGAATGAACACTAGTTAATGACTAATTATTGCTGAAGTTTGTTTATTAACTTGATAGTTTCCTAAAAATCAAATCTGCAACAAGCATTAAAACGTTTAATGCCATAATATGACACCTCTGAATAACCAGTTTGTTAGTACTTAAATAACCCTTCATCCAAATGCAGGTCTATATTCTTTGTGTTCTGAATTTGCACACATATCGGGGGATGAAAACAGGACAAAGAGACACTCACGGAGACACTCATTGGGGTTCTCGGCTGTGGCTCTTCTCCAGGGACGGTCATTGTAGAAGGGCTTGCACACACTGCAGTCAGCTCCCTCAGTGTTGTGTTTGCAGTTGCACAGCAGCTTGCTGTACTCGTTCTTCACACACTCGCTGGCATGGCCGTTACACTTGCACCTGTGCAGAGGGGGGTGAAGGTAAAAGAGCGGTCAGGTGCAGAATGGGCATCAATGATAGGGCACTCTTACTGTATGTGTACACATCCTGTGAAGTGCACAAGGCGAGCAGGCACAAACGTGCCACAAAGCTGTTCACACAGAACTCTGAAGATCTTTGTTGAGCCTATCTCTGAAACGTCACCGCACCTTTGTTGTCAGATCGAGTGGCTGATGTCTGTGTCTTTGTCCTGTCTAACCTTTGATATAGTGGAAGGGAGTATGCCTGATTGCAGTAGTGCTGAAATACACAGCGCTTCATCGTTTAGAACATCATTTAGTGTTTTGAAACCCCTAGTTTATCATAAAATAATTAGTTGAAAGCAAAAGAAAAATAGCCAACCAAAAATATCCATTTTCGGTGATCAGATATTATGATGCATTAACATTTTGGTGTTCATTATCAATTGATAGAAATTCATACAGAAAGATATTAGATTAAGAAAGAATAAAATAAAACTTATTGGTTGCACTCCAGTATTATATTTAGATTGAAATTAATGGAAACATCTGCAATGCATCCTTATAATTACACAAAAGGCAATAAGTACTTTATTATTTTCATGTTTATAATTCCGTTATTACAGATCAAAATAATTTCCAGAATACATATGTACCACACAAATAAACAATTAATGTTTCATTTCACAAAACTCTAGTTCCAAGGCGTGAATAAGTTCTTTAAACAATCTATCTTTGGAATTGTCAAATTTCTTTTTGCACAAATAAGGACACATTTTTGTAAGTTTGTTTTGACCTAAGATCGACGAAGGTTTGGCCATAACAACCTCATTTATCTCCTTTTCTTGAAAACGCACAATCAGCGACGAGCACATTCAACCTTTGACAGAGGCCTCGGAACAAGAGAGGGCTTGTGCAGCTGAAGCGACTCCGCTCTCAGTGTTTCAGGTGTTCCTTGGCAAAGCCTAATGGAAAAGGTGACGTGAGGAGTACATGATGCATGTTTCTCCTCGATCCTCGTACATATTAATCAGAGGAGAAGATAGTTGATGACCAGACCACAGGAAGCACAAGACGCTTCTGGATAGGAACTCCGAAGCTGAGGCAGCAGGTGTAAAACGCTTCCTTCAGGCCTCAGCTCTTGTCTCGTTGCCTTCACTTTCCAGACTCTCAGCCCGCCCCCTTCCAGTTCTTCAGCGCTCTGTAATCCAGCACTCCCAGGCAGGAATGTTGGGAATGTGGGCAGTGTAATAGAAATCTGCTCCACATTTCAAAGAGATTGAGGTGAATAAACAAGCAACCGTGCAGCAGAAGATTTTTACTGGTGATGCCCAGTACGGTCTTCTTCAGGACGTTCAAGCGGGAGCTCACTCACCTGAAAACGAGTTTGGCTCGGCCATATCGAATTGTTTTTACGCAAGGAGAACAACCAATGAAAGCTGACTTTTTTTCATGACGTGACTTAGACAGAAAACTGCTCATGCAAATCTCAATTCGAAAAGGTGTGTTATGCATAACGGTTATACAAATAAAGTTTTGATTGACTGATTGTGTTTGAAGTGTGGCTTGTGGGCGTATAGTTTTAATTTTATAATGGATGAATTCCTCTATTCCTACTACCTGAAGTAAAGACACATGTAAAATATCTTCTGCATGATTGGTAAACAGAAAGATGGTGGTTAGCTCCATACTTGCTCTGCCTGACTTCTTTTGCAAAGACTCATAAATCCGTGGATCCACCTCGCATATGGACATCTCGCTGAAGAGAGTTCATGTTCTCCTCAGTTATTTTACTCCAGATGCTCAATTTTTTTAAAATCCCCATACAAACATATTTGTTTTTGGAATTTGGAAAATATTTCATGCTAATGATGACGACTGATTCTCCTTAATCATAGCCTGAACTCAACAAAACAGGAACAACTATATTTCCTGTTTTCAAGAGAAACTCTATGGTTCTGATCATTCTATTCTATCCCATAACAAGCAAATATGGTATTTTTATGATAGATTTTTCCAAATTGAGCAAAACAATTGAACAGTTCTTTAACCGAATCATTTCATTCAAAGAGTAAAAACTCACATTGCTTCATCTTTGCATGAACTGAAGAAACACATCATCTGATGTCAGATAGAGTGATAGTGTAATTTATAGGGTAGATATTACTTCACTGCCATTTTAAACTGTACAACAAGATGTTTTGATTATAGAATGTGGAAACAGAGAGCATAGCGGGAGACAAAGCTTTAAACGTACACTAAACAGATACTGAAATAGAAAACGTACCTTCCCCCCACAGCAAAATCTGAGATAGCGTAGTAGTAGGATTTGAGAACTTTGGGATCGTTGAAAACTTCATCTCCAAAAGTGTTTAATCGGTTAAGTGTCACTCTGATGTCTGTGGCGGTCACCCAATCCTGTTGGAGAGAAAACGGAGATAAATAAAGAATTCAGATACTGTAGAAAGCCCAATCACATCTTTTGACGAGCTGCACACGACCTGTTCTGTGTGAGGATGCCAAGACAAAAATACATGCTTTGTTATCTTATATCCATGATAGTGTTAGCAGCTAACAATCAGGTGGATAACAAAGTTCTTTGATAGGTTTCCTTGTTGTGAAAAGTCATGTATTCTATTAAATGACTATAATGGCAGAAAACCCAAGAAGCTGTCCGGGTGCAGGCACGTAGCCTTAAATGGATAATCTAATAGCGGCAGTATCAGAAGTATGTGCTCTTCATACATTTCAGTAGTAACCACAATCAAATAAATATCCGCTTGTTGGAATTTTTTTTGTGGCACTTATTTATTAGAACATTAGAACACTCACAATCCGTTAAAGCAATTCTCTGTCTACCCACTAAACACCCCCCCCCATCCCCCAACTCTCATTTGTCAACCACCATATCAATCACTTTAGTTGTGCAAAAGCTACTTCCTTTATGACAAACACCGACGTTATTTTTTTCATAATATTAAAGGTATGATAGTTGTGGTAATTTTGTTTGTTTAAATTTGTTTCTATACCGCCCTTTACACATTTATTTTTATGAAAATAATATCATAAAATAATAATATCATATAAAATAATTATTTAAAACATTTAATTGTTTTAAAATACGATTGTGAATGTTACTAACTAGCTAACTTTACACATTTAAGAAAATATGTCCTTGACTACTTGTAATATTACTCTTTAAAAGACCAATTTCCATGTTTGATTTTATTATGTCACTTAATTTCATTGCTTGAATTCTCATTTTCAATATGGTGCGAATTATCCAGGAAAATAAACTAGCTTCAAATAACTAATTAAAGGATTACAGTTTTCAGCAGCATGAGACCAATATATTTGTCAAAAATGTTAATATTCATGCAGAACAGCAAAACAGGGTTCTTGCAAAAAAAATGCATCAAGATTGTTTAAATCATTGTTTATCTAAGTGTAATAAAATAATATTGTTCGTATGTGTGTCTACCTTTTACTGTTTAGCTATGAAAAATCTTACTGGAGATGCCAAATATGAGTTAAAATATCAGATGTACTATAAAAACAACAATTATTCTGCATCATAAACAGAGCCTTAAAATGCTTCAAAACACTCACTAAGTCAACGACCCACAAAAACAATGCTGGACTTTATTTGGAGTGGAACTTTGCCTATTTAAAACCCAAAGAGCAGACAGAAATAATCTCAACCAGCAAAAACAAGTCTTTATTGTTGTTTTTTTAAGCTTTGAAAAAATTCCTAAAGGTCATTTCCTCTATTCAGATTCAAGCGGAACTAGGCAACCTTCTAACAGTGGTAAGCATCTTCAGTATGCTAAAACCAGAGGAGGGACTGAGGAAGAGTCCTTAAGTCATTCTGATACCTTATCTCTAGCTGACATCTGTGATTCAGTGCATGTTTCTGTTTGGGAAGAGTGCCAAAGACATTGCAGGTCCCAGTCCCTACAACAATGTGTTATATAAACACAGATTTATGACGCAGAAATGTGGAGATCATTAGTCTCTTTCCACAGTGGTAATTTTACAGCATGCGGATTGCCAATAATCCACATATTTCATTATTCATACTTTCCAGAAACTGAAATAAACAGTTTATTTAAGCAATTTAGCATTTTCTAAAAGCCTTTGATTCTAATAGAAATTGAAGGGAGTGATGACACAAATTCTACTTTAAAAGTATCTATTTAAAGTTAAAAACAAAAAAAATGTTCCTTTAAATATAATCATGTAAAATACGAAGCTGATCTAATTTCCATCAGGGTGAACACTTTGGCAGATCCAGATCACGGAGTGTAAAGACCATTTTTTTGCTTGACAGTATTAGTCATCTATTTCCATTGTGTAGGGAAAGAGCAAACAAAACTCCTATTGTGTTTCGTGGAAAAACTTACAACATGTGTTTAAAGCAATATGATGATGACAGGATTTTCACATTTGAGCGCACTTTCACTTTAACCCTTTTCAACCCCTCCAAGAAATGCAGTGTAGCAAGATCTAATCACAGGCGCTGCTGAGGGGAAAAAGCAAACCCTATATCATTAAGAGCTAACTCATTAGCTAATAAATGCAACTCATTAAAGGCCTGTCTTCTTCACATATCAGATATATTGTTACAGGAGCCGGCATGACTGCTATAAAATCTACAAAAACGACAGCAATAAAACCTTTAGAAAGTCCTGTCAAAATGAACATGTTCATTTATTTAATAAATGTTAATTTGCCCATATTTCTGCTTGTCATCACAAATATAACCATTTCTACTGTCTATAAGCTCCAATTTCAACATAATCCACTCCGTTTCAGTCATCAACTCTACCGCAGAAAACCAAAGCAGAGTGAAGTACGGAAGGCCAATGCTTTCAAAAAATGCATGAAACAGAACGTAAAGCCAATGGACTGTTTCAGACAGCAATAACTCCACTCAGCAAAACATTAACGAGTAGTGAACAAACTATGCTGTATGTTGTAGAGTTTAGAAACCTAGCAACCAAACTAGGCAGTATATAACGTTGTCTTCTTGTATGAATTCGTTTGATTATTTCAGACTGTGTTAAAGCGGCAGTGCCTTGTGAAACAATGTTTTCACTTTCTTGTTACATCATCCAAAACATCCAAAAGAAGAAGCGACTACATTTCTAAACCATATTGTTTTCCCTCAGTGTAACACAAAGCTATTTAGAAGAATTCTGGGAAATTGGTAGCTTTGTTTAGAATTTTTTACCTTGTTAATAGCTTTAATGAGTATCAAACATCAATTGTATGTGTGTCTACTCCATCTATTTCACGCCTAAATAACAACTTGTACAAATCGTTCTACAGCATTTTTGCGAAAATTGTGGCTATTCGCAATTAATGTTTTGAAGGGCCATACGACTCATTTGCACAAAAATCTATTCATCGGCAGCACTAATAGAAGCATATTCATCTCTAATAAAAATGTACTGAGATCAAACCTATTTCAAAACTGATTTGTTTGTTTTTTTCAACTTTGAAATTGGACACTTTAATATGGGGTGTCTATGGGATCAGCATCATTTGATGTCAGTTAATGAATTGCCATATCAGTTACTTCCTTGTTACCATCCCAAA